>CM045759.1:90110205-91310205 GCA_025200525.1 Camellia lanceoleosa | reverse complement strand
ACTTTCTTAGAAGTGTATGTGCTTCTTGGATGACGCCATATTGCTGAATTCGGGAGTTAAATTTTCCAAAAAAGGCACTAAACATTACATTGTGCCCATAGATCTGCACTTTCACATGAATATACATACACATAACTAGCTCAAGTAAGTTTACTCCTAACATGTTCTAGAACCATACTTTCATTTTCTTCAATCTTACCAAAGCGGACTAGTACGGTTCTATCCAAGGTTTTAAATAACCATAGCGTAATGGTGGAGGCAACCGGAACCGTGAAATTTTTAATTCTTCACACATCTTTAGGAAAACATACCGATACGCATTTTTTATTTCATAATCACATTTGGTGAGGTTCAAAATGATTTTTAGTATTTTTGTTCAGTTTTAAACATGTTCCATTGTATATATTCTAATTTTTATATTAGTTTTAAGTCGCTATGAAGAATTTTCCAATTGTTAGATTTATTTATTTTTCTTTGCTTTACGAATTAGACTTATGGATAACTTCCAATTTGTTAAGAAAAAAAAAAAATAATGTTTAATATTAAAAATAATAGTCTCATAAACGTAAGTTCAAAATAAAAAAGGGCCAATTACACAACGGTCCTTGTAGTTTGAGAGTTGTGTCACTTTAGTCCCTAATCTTTCAATTGTGATACATTTGACCCTGAATTTTGAATCTTGTTTCAAATAAGGACAGGCAAAGTTGTCAATTTGATAAAATATAAACTAATTTGACAAAAATAAATGTGAATTTTATTTTTGAATTTTTAAAAATTATTTCTACCCACCAAGGATAAAATTATAAATCTTTTACATTTTTATTTTTTTTCCAAATTAAGTATGTTTTTGGATGATGATCATGTAATGATTGGTTACTTTTGTGGATTTTTTTTTATGATTATCATGTAATAAATGACTAACAAATTTTTTTTTATGGTTATCATGTAATGGAGTGTTATTAGGCTTTTATGTATAATCGATATGTTTAATATATGAAATGTTTTTAATTTTGAATTTTTTGATTTAATGGATTTGTTTAATAGTGTCATTAAAATTGTCGCCATGTTTGATTTTTGAAAAAATAGAAACTAATTTAACGAAAATAAATATAAAAAATTTTATTCCTACCCTCCCAAAAGATAAAATTATATAAAAATAATTTGTTTTTAATTTTTTTTCAAAAGTCAAACATGGTGACAGTTTTAATGTGATTATTAAACCAATCCATTAAATCAAAAAATCTAAAATTAAAAACATTTTATATATTAAACATATTGATTACGTATTAAAAGATTAATAACAGTTCATTATATGATAACCATCCAAAAATATCTATTAACGAAAAATACAACCATCTATTCATGATAACCATAAAAAAAAAAAGATATTAATAAAAATAACCAACCATTACATGATCATCATCCAAACACACTAAAAATTAATTTGGTAAAAAAATAAAAATGTAAAAGATTTATCCATTTTATATAATTTTATCTTTGGTGGGTAGAAATAATTTTTAAAAGTTTAAAAATAATTTTTTCACATTTATTTTTGTCAAACTAGTTTATATTTTATTAAATTGACAACTTTGCCCTTGAAATAGAGCAACAATGTCTTCAATTGTTCTTATTTGGAACAAGATTCAAAATTCAATGTCAAACACATCACAATTGAAAGATCAGGGATCAAAGTGACACAAGTCCTAAACTACAGAGACCGTTAGTGTAATTCATCCAATAAAAAATGTCAACATAATAATGTAAAATTACATAACATGAAATCTAAATTTTGTTTAATAAATTTAACGCAACAAAATAAATATAAGTATATTCAAATATAATTAAATGAAAAAGTTATGAAATTTTGCAAAAACATGTATAAATAAGAGCTCCACTTAAGTTTTATGTAACTAGAAAATAAAAAGAGAAAATAACATTATATACAAAATTTATTTAAAAAAATATAAATAAAAGCATAACTGTCGTAACGTCCATAACGGTGTTGTAGCGACAATGTAATGAACATTACGACCTTTTCGTTCACCATTACGGTTGTGAATTTATGTCACACTGTTATAGCAATCGTAATAGGTGGTGATAATCACCACAACCATTATATAATAGCGTTGCATAACGAATGTTGCTACTTTTTAAAACCTTGGTCCCATCTATGTGGCACCATACCTAGGACAACCCCGACGGTTAACCAAATAACTGAAAATCACTAAAAACTCATGAAACCTAAATAATGATCACCTATGGGTCAACTCACTACCTCAATCAATTCTAGGTCAAGGAACCCTAACATACCTCTGGTAAGACTTTGCAACTACTCTAATCTCCCCCCAAATCATAAACACTTAGGTAGCATTTGTTTCATGGGATTGGACTACATGTCCAATAGATTTACTAGTCCACCATTTGGTTAGCAAAGTGAAGGTCGGACTAATAATCAAATAAACATCATTTTCAGTCAAATAGTTTGGGGACTATTTATTCTAGCCTCTAGGACTAACAATCCATTACATTGCAATCCCCCTTATTCAATCCGTCCAAACAAACATGCCTAATCTCCTAGTATGCCTAATTATACTTATTTGAAAACAACAAACCACACATGATACCACCAGTTAATTGAACAATAAAATAATTCTAAAATTCCAACAAATCACCTTTCCTTCACAAATCCTAACTCTATCATGACCTGGGGTAAAATGCCACCTCCAACAATCATTCTTCAAATATGTCCATTCAAGTTCCCCAACTACATTACCAACTCCAATGGATTCCTTCCCACTATTAGAGATTATTAGCTAAAGATCACGTAATTGAAACCTCCTATATTGGCTCAATATCTCCAAAATTGTCCTTTCCTCCAAGGATTAAGTTTCATAGCCCCACTTCTAATTTAAACAATTTTCCAGTTCTCAATATTAATCACCTCAAATCTCCCACTGAGTCCCATTCAGACTCTAGAGTTTCAAAAATTCTTAAATGTCCTCGCAATCCCTTAATTACCCATGTAGCACGCCGCTTGTGAAACAAGACATCACCAAAATAGCTCTTCATGCATGTCATCAAAAGGTGCCAAGTACAATGCTTCTTAAACAAAGTGGGTTCAAGTATTAACTCAACATGAAGTGAACTAACTTGCACTCTATGAAGCACGAGTACTCCAAAAATGGTGTCGTACGGGTACCGGGGGCGGGTGTGCGTACTGGTACAACGGTACACATACCGGGTATGCCCTTTTACCCATAAGTCATGGTTTGCTCTCTTTTGTATCCTGTTTTAGACAATCAAAAAAGAAAAAGAAAAAATTATATAACTTTTTAGACAAGTTCTCTTTTTAGTTTTGACATTGAAACTTTGATTTGTATATTAGATTTTTAGCTATAAATTTAATATAAAAAAAAATATTCGGCGTACCTCAACCGTACCCGTATTCTATTTTTTTAAGAATTTGCAAATTTTCCATATTCGCATACCCGTATCGTACCTGCACCTGCACCTGCACCCGCACCCGCACCCGCACCCCATGCTTCATAGCTTGCACCAAAGGTAGGACAAAAGATGCTTCTCGAACACAAAGATCATTCCACACCCATGGAACGTCAACTTCATGAATCTCCTTCATAACTACCTTTGGAGTCTAGAAAAGAGATTAAAGGTTGGGTTGCGACCACTTCTTCCATGGAAAGCAATGTAAAGAGTAAAGCCAATATCATCCCCACCATCTACAAGAAAAGCACCATCATTGTCATGTACTTCATCTCCAATATCCTCTCCCCCCATTCACAAGATGTTCATTGTCATCATCATAAGAATAAAAGATTGAAACATCATCAAACCTATGAACGACAACTCAACAAATTGGTTCCTCTTCATACCCATAATCAACGTCTTCATCAAATCGAATTCGATAATCCTTAGAACCATTTCTACCTTCAAAAAGAAGTTGCAACCATTGCACTCTCCCAATTAAGGTAGAAACTTGGTTACTCAACTCTTCAATCTCATTCATTCGATTTTGGTTTATCATTGGTTTTTCCAATTGAGGATTCTTTTTTTTTTTTTTTTTTTTTTTGACAAATAAGAAAACTTTATTAGAAAAGCATAAGGCAATGCAACAAATACAAAAAAGAAACAACCCACAAAAGGGCCAACAAAACTAACTAAGCAAATCCTACACAAAATCTACAAAAACCAAAATATCAGGATCAACTAAACCCATAACCCAATTATGCAATACCAGCAAAAGCCTATTCTCTAACCAAGGAACTGAATGACGTACGTTGTGGAAAACACGCCTATTGTGCTAAATCAACCAAGTCAAACAATGGGAAGCAAGAGACCAAGCCTTTCGATGCCTCTTCCCAGCCTTGGCCCCACCCAATTCTGAAGAATGCCCAACACATACCCTAGTTGCACCCAAACGATACCAAACAAAGCAACAATCAAGCTCCACAACCGATACGCAACCAGACAATGAACAAGCAAGCGATCCACAGTCTCCACATTCCCACAACACAAACAGCACCAATTTACCAAAATATGCCAATTGAGGATTCATATCAGCTTTCTCTCCTGAATTCATAGAAAATGCTCTACCACAGCTACCTCTTCAATCTCATCCCCAATTGCCCGTAGTGCAAGAAACTAAAGCAGTAGAGGACACACATGGAATAAGGACAATAAGGAACTTGTGATGTACGGTTTTTAGATCACAGCCAATTGGGACAATTGAACCAGCGGACATGATTGTGACACTATTGAAACAACAAAACCGAAGCTAACAGCACTCTACTGGACTCAAACCAGAAATCAAAGTCAGAATTCAAGAACTGAGAATCCACTCGAAGATTGCAAAGTCGATTCAAAAGTTGTAACCAAGTTGCAAAATCAGTTCACCATTTTGTTTTCCAAACTTTGAACAAGTTATGACTTACAGCTAGGGTTCGCATTGTTTTCTGACAATCATAGAATCAGATTTGAAAGCAAAATAATCGAAGAGATAGAATTGCACAACCGAATATGAAATCAGAGATCAAATCTAGAATCAGAGACATGCGACATTGAGATCAATTCGCAATAGGCTGTGAACTATAACTTGAACTCAGATTCGCGAAGTCAGATCAACAGTCAAAAAAATCGTCAGAAGTAGAATCCAAGTTGTGGAGGAGAAGCGCAAATCACAATCGAGTCTGAAAACATCTCGAAGTCGAATTCAGGTTTCTCAAATTGTACACTTCACATAGTGCTTTGACACATGAAAAACGAAACTTGGAGGTTCGATCCTCACGTGTCACGACCCTATCTCGCTTGAAAGGCTCGTCATTTTACGTCGATTGCTATTAGGGTGTCACATGGTTACAAAATTCCATTAGTGATGCATCCCTTGAGCCTATGGTTTCAGTGGACAACGAACATTTCGAGCCTAAGGTTGAAACATCACTGGAGAAACAACCTATTGCAATGGTAACTATGCAAGATGATGCTCTGGTCATTGATTCTATTGTGGATGAGATTACTGGTGAGTATGAAATATCCTCCATTCCCAAGCCAGTTGATCTTGTTTCTTTGTCTTATTATGTGGAGACCCCCTTGATGCTAATGTTGATCATTTTGCTTCATAGTTAGTTTGACTCTTTTTCTTTGCCTGATAATGAGAGTTCGACAGACATTATTGTTAATCATACATCTTTTGAGTTTGTTAATCCTATGCCTTCACTTGATTTTAACAGTTCTCTTAAGAATGTTCTAGCTTCTTTTTGTGATCATGGCATTATTGTCATTCCTGTGCATCACGATTCTTCTTCCTCCAAATAATTCACATCAACATTTAATGGAGATATTTATGCAATTCTTGAATATGGACCTAATGCATATTTTACTGATTTACCATTAAATTTAAATATTGGTCCAAATTTTTATGTGGAAGATATGATACTTGATCAAGGCATCCTGAAACCGCGAATCGTGCTTGTTGATATGTTAACAGGAGCCAATTCTTTCCTACTGCTAGCTTGTAGTCGCAACATTGTCCTCTTCCATGGAGCTTTTTCACTATCACCTTGTGGTGGTTGCACTTCATCAATCACATGCAATATCGGTTGAAGAACTGTTTTGCCAGCACAAGCTTCATCTCATGGAGTACCTTTATCTTCACAACTCTCCGGAGGAGAGTTTCTTATAATCGGGGAAATGATGGGGATCGAAAAGGCATTAGATGACAATAATTTGAAGAATTATTGAATTTTATTATTAACAAGAATTTTGATTTAATAAGATTTTATGGCTTTATTTCCATATTAGTTTTTGAAGCTATTTACCTATATATATGGGATTGTGTGAAGGAACTTTTACCTTCGAATGAATAATAATTGATTGAAAGAATTTTAAAACAACCCTAATAATTGATTGCACCGTTTGTGTTTTTGGTTCTACACCAATGAGAGAGCTTAATCACAAATATTAGCTCCTTTAACTATATATTAATTTTAAAAAGACATAAACACCCTTAACAGAATCCTTTGCAAGGTTAATATGTTAAGGATTGTTAAACATATTGCATAAAATAAGTGGTTTCCGAGTTTAATTTAAAGAAGACTTTATGCTAAGGTGGACTGGAAGTTCTCTGAAGATTTGTTGGGAAGGAAAGAGTTTGGAAGTTCTCTGACCATATGTTCTTCTTTAACCGATAATATCCCATACTAAAAACTACTTGGCAGCTTATATCCTTTTTTCAAATGACCAATTACTTTCAAACGGTTTTACCCTTGAATTTAAGGTTCAGCAATGCAAGTGGCGCAAAACTATGAGTGGCATTTATTTTGAAACTTTAAAATATCATAAGTTTAGATCTACACATCCATGTTGGATTAAAATATTTAATAATTTTGGAACCTATTTGTAGATCTATCAAATAAGATCAATATTTAAAATGAAATTATTATGTAAAAAAAAAAATAGTAATAATAATAATAATAATTGAGAAATTTTCTCAATTTCGAAATTATGAAATTTCTAAGTTGAAAACAGAAAAAATTTCTCACAACGGTGATGGTCCTTGAGCGCACGCTGTAGTGCACAATGCGCATGGGTCAGCTTTAATACCAAAGTAATAACTACAGGAACTCACCCAAAAGGGCTAGCCGAGGGATGTCATTTAAGTTCATTGTTCCTAGTTAAATACCCAAGCTCACCACTGCAAACTCACGATGTGGGACGAGGTCATTACAAAAACTGCAAAGTTTCTCAGTTTCAAAGACAATTCAAAAAAATTCTCAATTTCAAAAAAAACGAAAAGAAAAAAAACCTCAAAACTAGTAATTTCTTCCACTTTGTAACAGCCAAGGATAAAGAGAGAACCTGATGTGCTTAAATTTTGTATAAATTTTCTCTATAACCTATTTATGTCGTCATACTTAGGATCAACCACCATGTTGTGCTGAACCCCTCTATTTGAAAATTCCTTTTCTTCTGATTATTGCTCATCTTCTCTCTTCCTCCCCTCTATTTGAGGTGGTTCGTGAGGTTATAATTACAGAAGCCACCATGCATCATGTCAAATCGAAGATGCACGCTTGGCATGTTGGTGCTTTGGCGACAATGAGAGCTTTCTGAGGAGGAGATGACAATGTCGATGACGAATGGAATCCAAGAAGATAACTTTCTATAATAGATGCCCAAGACCATGGTAGTGTTTGGTTTTTCTGTCCACAAAAAAATAAATAAATCATTTTTCTTGGAGGCTGTACCGCTCAGATTTGGTATGTATTGTTTTTGTGTGTTTATGTATTGGGGTTGCCACAGCAGACTTTGGAAGGTGATTTTTTTTTTTTTTGATAAATAATGATTTATTAAGAAAGCATCAAGGAGATGCCGAACAAATACAAAAAACGAACCCTCAAATAGGGACCTAACCAACTAAATCATCCATAAAGTCTAAAACAGCAAATAAATTAGGATCTACCCATCTCGACACTCAACTGTACAAAATACCACAAAAACGAGACTATAACTGAACAATCGACTGAGCCCTCCCTTGGAAAACCCGATGATTCCGCTCTAACCAAAGCAGCCACATCAAACACAAAGGAGCTAACACCCAGGCTCTCCTCCGGTGCTTCCCAACTCGACCACCCCCCAACACTGAAGCACATCCAGAACTTGCTTTGGTTGCACCCACACTACGCCAAATAAAGAAAAAACAAGTGCCCACTGGCAAGAAGCAAGCGGACAGTGAATAAGTAAATGATTCATTGTCTCTGCATCCGCACAACACATGCAGCACCAATTCACCAAAATGTGATGACGATGAATCAGATTATCAATAGTCAATAACCTACCAAATGCTACCCTCCATACAAAGAAAGCCACCTTCGACGGAACACTAAAAACCCACACATGACGCGAAGGGAAAGACCTCCCACCATCACCACATGAAGTCCCATAAAATGACCAGACAGAAAAAACCCTTTCGCACGAGGAGCCTGTCGAACCAAAACATCCTCCTCACGGCCAAGTCGAACCCCATACAAAAATGCCAACAAATCCACCAACTGTCCAAGCTCCCAATCCTTAGTCTGCGAACGAAGCACTACATCCCAAACCAACGCCTCACCTCCACCACCCAAATATGAAGCCACCATCACATTAGGATCCATTGCCAACTGAAAAATCAAAGGAAAACGCTCCTGTAAAGTAATCTCCCCACACCACCAATCCTTCCAAAACTGCACACGCATCCCATTACCCACTCGATATTGGATTGGATCCCAAAACCCAACCCCACCCAACCAAATACCTTTCCACAACCCACACCCATGAGAACCTCCCACCTTCCTAGTATGCCAATCACCCCTCCCTAACCCATATTTGGAAGCTACCACCCTCCGCCATAACTGATCCCGTTCATTGGAAAACCACCACAACCACTTCTCCAATAAGGCCAAGTTAAATTCACACAACTTTCTCACCCCCAACCCCCCCTCTTCCTTAGGATAACAAATCTGGTCCCAACTAACAAGGTTATACCGAAACTCCCTACTATCACTTCCCCACAGAAAATCTCGCTACAGCTTTTCCAAATGACAAGCCACAGACATAGAAATGACATGGACCGACATAAAATAAGTCGGAACACTACTCAAAACACTCTTCAACAAAGTCAACCTCCCACCCTTAGACAAATATTGCCTCTTCCATCCTGCCAACCGACGCTGTACTCTTTCCAACACCCCATCTCACACCCTTTTTGCCTTATAAGGAGCCTCCAAAGACGAACCCAAATAAGACACCAACAAATGAGACATCTTACAACCCAAAAGGCTGCCAAAGTCGAAAGTTAGTCAAACGCCCCTACCAGAATTAACTCCAACTTGGCCAAATTCACCTTCAGACTTAAGACTGCCTCAAAACAAAGCAAAACACAGCACAAATTGCCTACTTGCTCCGAATCAACCCCACAGAAAATCAAAGCATCGTCAGCATACAAAAGGTGAGAAACACAAACCCCGGCCCCCGGTGAAAAACCTGCTAGCAAGCCATCCTGCACCGCTCGAGATAATAATCGACTCAGCGCCTCCATGACAAGAATGAACAGCAACGGAAACAATGGATCCCCCTACTGCAAACCTTGAAAAGTTCGGAAATAACTTGCCGGCGTCCCATTCACCAAAATAGACATTTGGACCATCGAAATGCAAAACCAAATCCACCGCCGCCACTTAACCCCAAAACCCATCTGGTCCATAACAGATATCAAAAAATCCCAATTGACATTATCATAAGCTTTTTCAATATCCAACTTACAAATCACGCCTAACTGCCTGACTCGCAGACGAGAGTCAATACACTCATTAGCCACTAACATTGCATCTAAAATCTGGCGGCCCCCCACAAAAGCATTCTGTGACTCTAACACCACATCTCCCACTTGCAGCTGAAGCCCGTTGGTCAAAACTTTCAATAGAAGCTTGTACACACTTCCCAACAAACTAATCGGACGAAACTGGCGAATATCCTCAGCCCCACCCACCTTAGAAATCAAAGAAATAAAGTCGCATTAAAACTCTCCTCAATCTAGCCTGTCTGATAAAATTGCCCCATAACCGCCATGGCATCCCCCTTAACAACTTCCAAACAATGCTAGAAAAAGACCATAGTGAAACCATCTGGCCCCGGAGCCTTATCTCCACTCATCCCCTTCAAAGCACCCACCACCTCCTCTTTTAAGAATGGCTGCTCCAACCCCTCAGGATTCGAGAGCCCACTAAACAGCACTCCATCAACCCCTGGGCGCTATCCCTCTACTTGACGCCTAAACAAAAGCTCATAAAAACCAACAATCCCCTCCCAAACCTCCTCCTCATCCGTCAGCTCCACCCTATCCACGTTAATCTTCCCAATCTGATTCACTCTCCGATGGGCATTTGCCATCCAATGAAAAAACTTTGTATTGTTATCCCCTACCTTCAACCACAAATACCTCAATTTCTGTCTAAAACTAACCTCCTCCATCTGAGCAATCCGAACATAGTCAGCCCGCAAGAACTCCTTATGAACCACCTCCTCATCAGACAAACCCACATCAGTTTCCACAGAATCCAATAACTGCAATTGAGCCAAAACCTCCTCCTTCTGCCCATCCAAATGACCAAAAACCTCCTTATTCCATTGTTTCAAATCCGCCTTCAGCATTTTTAACTTCAGAGCCAGCCTATGGTTTGGAGATCCAAACACAACATAACTTGCCCACCATTGCCTCACCTTATCTGCAAACCCATCAGAACGAAGCCACATATTCTCAAAACGAAAGGGCGAAAGGTCTCTCCAAAAACCCCCACCATCCAACAGAATAGGCCAATGGTCAGACACCAGCCTAGACAGATGCAGCTAAACTGCCCCTGAAAATCAATCCGAGAAAAAACGTGACCCCGAGACCACGTGTAATTCCCCCCGATAAAGGAAAATCCAACAAACGCAGCTCATCAATCAAATCTGAAAAAGCTCGCATGATACCCGTCAAACGAACCCCTCCCGACCTTTCCGCCGGCCACCGCACCGTATTGAAGTCGCCCCCCACACACCACGACAACGCCCAGTGAAAAGAAACACTCTCTAACTCCTCTAGAAACAGCCGCCGCTCCACACATTGAGCAAGCCCATACACCCCTGTGAACATCCATTGAAAACCATCCTCCACACATCTAATTTTCTGGGGGAAGCCATACAAGTATTTCTCTGGAAGCTAATTTTTGGAAGAGGAAATATTGTTGGTCTAGAAAATTGGAGCTCTTGATCATCCAAAGAGCTGAGGCCATTACAAATGAATAGTGCATAAATAGTTGTCAAATGATTACCTATATTTGGTGATGGTAAGTAGCTATCTTTGGCTTGGGGAAGTCCAAAGGGTTTTTTTTAGTCTTTCTCATGTCTACATTTATGAGGTGTGTTGTAGCTTTGGGAGAACAAAAAGCAATGCATGGTGTATCTATACAAGGGATGTGATGTGGTTTAGTGTATAAGATAGTGAAGTGATATACAGAGAGTGATATACATGGGTTAAAGGGAATATACATAGTGGGCTTTGTACGGGAGGTACAAAATAGTGTGTATTGTGTGATAACAGTGGGTATCCTTTGTAACCCCAAGGGGTTGGCCTGGTGCCAAGGCCTTGGGTCTTGGGGGTATGCTCCCTCCAAGATTCAGGGTTTGAAACTTCTTAGATGCTAACAATTCCTTGAGGGCATCAGACTGGGGGACAACCCTTGAATTAACCGTGGTGCACTTGCAGGAAACTCCTTGCCGAGGGCCTGTGTACCCCTGGGGATTAGTCAGGCTTTGATCCGGACACCCCAGTGCTAATAAAAAAAAAACACAGTGGGTATACTTTGTGGGAGTAAGGCTGAGAGCAATAACAGTGATGGGGGTGTAGGAAAAAACCAAGGTGTCTCACCATTGTAATTTTCTACTATTAGTGGATTGCTTTTCACTCATCGTGAACATAGGCATTTTGTCAAACCATGTAAAATCTGTGTTCTTATTTTCTTGTGACTATTTTATTTGCTTCCATTGCTTGGGTGAAATTTATTCCTAAGAACTGATATCAAGGCGAGGTTATGAGGGAAAATATGATGGAGAAGTGGCAAGAGAAGAAGGGCCAATAGAACCAACCAATTATATTTGAGGAATAACACTCGTAGGGAGGTTATTACCAAAAGTGATCCGGCGGAGCTTTGGCCGAAGCTGAAGAGTAGGTACCAGTCAAAGTCACTTACAAATCGATTATTCTTGGAAAAAAACAACTGTACGCCCTTCAAATGAGGGAAGGTGCGAATTTTATAAAGCATCTTGATGAGTTCAACTAAACTTTGACAGAGTTGGATATTATCAGTGCAAAAATCCAAGAAGAGAATTAGGCAATTCTCTTGTTGGTATCTTTCCATCATCAAATGAGCATTTGAGCACCACGTTGATGTACAGGAAGGACAATCTTGAGCTTGATGAGGTGGTCATGGCTCTCATATCCCATGAGACTGATGAAGAGAGAAAGCGAGAAAAGTTCAAGTGAAAGGGTTTTGGTGTCATCAGATGATGGTCCGGCTAGAGGGAGAACAATGGAAAAGCATGGTGGAGCCAAGCAGTCATGGAGACGTTCACAATCAAGGGGCCACTCACAATCAAGGGGTTACATGAAAAGTACTACTATTGTGACCAGGAGGGTCATGTGGTCAAGTTTCTTGGAAACTCAAGGAGGAAAAGGAGAAGTCTTTGAACTCTACAGCAGTGGTGGATTCCAACCAAAATGAAGATGAGTTGTATGCGGTTTTCCCAAATTCAAGTATGAAAAATTCGGATTGGGTACTTGATTCTGGATGTCCTTTTCATGTGTGCAACCCAAAAGTTTTTACTTCTTATCAAGCATGCAATGCTAACACTACTAGGATGGCTAACAATACATTGAACAAGGTTGTTATTGGCACGGTTCAATTTCGCTTCCTTGATGTAAGAGTTGTGGCCTTAACCGAGGTTAGGCATGTGCCTGGTTTAAGAAAAAATTTAATATCTCTCAGTATATTGGATTCTAATGGTTGCAAGTTTTCATCAAGAGTTGGAGCCCTTGGTATTTGTAAGGAAGTAGAACGGTGTTGAAGGAAAAAATGTTTGGAAATCTTTATTTTCTTGAAGGGGTTGTTGTGACACAAGGTATTACCATCAATGTTGTTAAAATCAGGATTCTAGGTAGAATCGTTGGAAGGGACTTATGGATTGGATCATAGAATCAGATTGAGTATCGTAAGATTCTACTTTTAATGTAAAATAAAATGATAAATTATCTACAATGTCAATGTATGTTAAATAATTGTAAAATCATTAAAGAAAAATGATTAATTTGATATAATACATCTTTTATGTTATCATAAATTAGAAGAGATGCTTATAAAAAGAATTTATAGTCAAATTTCTTATATAGATATACATAAATACATATATAAGAAATAAATGATAGGATTTTTTTTTGATAAGATCGGGATCATGGTAAAATCAAGATCATAGTGCGATTCTACACAATTTTATGACTAGGATCGTAGTCACTTTTAAGATCCTACTAAATTTAAAATCCTAGCTTTATCTAAATCGTTTAGCCCAACTAGAGTCGTAGTGACTAGGATCATAGTGCGATTCTACACGATTTTATGATTAGGATCGTAGTCACTTTTAAGATCCTACTAAATTTAAAATCCTAGCTTGATCTAAATCGTTTAGCCCAACTAGAGTTGTAGATCCGGATCAGGATTTTGATAATCATGACTACCATCAAACACCAAGCAAACAAGCAAGTTGTACAAAGGCGGATGGGTATACAAGTGTGAAGTCAAAAAAACTGCAAAAATGGTAGGAAGCAACCAATTATTCACAAGGAATTTCCGGGCAAAAAATAAGAAAATTTGAGGAAGTGTCTATCAAGAAAAGGGTCTCTTTTGCAAAGAACTTGGTTACTGTTTTTGAATTAGCACCCGAATGAGGTGGTGCAAACACAATAATTTTTCTCATGGATAGAAGGGGTGATTGTTGGGTTGTTCTATCCATAGAAAAATAAATAAATAGTTTTTCTTGGAGGTTTGTACGGTTCAAATTTGGTATATATTGTTTTTGTGTGTGTATTGGGCCTGCTACAGCAGACTTTGGAAGGTGAATATTTTTCTTAGGAAAGCCATACATGTTTTTCTCTGGAAGCTAATTTTTGGAAGAAGAAATATTGTTAGTCTTGAAAATTGGAGCACTTGATCATCCAAAGAGCTGAGAACATGAAAAGTGAACAGTGCATAAATAGGTGTCAAATGATTACCTATATTTGGTGATGGCAAGTAGCCGTCTTTGGCTTGGTCGATCTCGTGTCTAGATTTATGAGGTGTGTTGTAGCTTTGGGAGAGCAAAAAGCAGTGTATGGTGTATCTATAAAAGGGATGTGATGTGGCTTAGTATGTAAGAGAGTGAAGTGATACACAGAGAGTAATATACACTGGTCAAAGGGAATACACAATGGGTTTCATACATGAGGGACAAAATAGTGTGTATTGTGTGATGACAATGTGTATCCTTTGTGGAGGTGTGAGGTTGAGAGCAATAACCCCGTGCGGGGTGTGGGGAGACACCAAGGAGTTGTATTTGTCTCACCATTGTAATTTTCTACTATTAGTGGATTGCTTCTCACTCACCGTGATCGTAGGCAATTTGCTTAAACACGTAAAATCTTTGTTCTTATTTTCTTGTGACCATTTTATATTTTATTTGCTTCCGTTGTTTGGATGGGATTTATTCTCGACAACAAGTAGAACACCTTCATGCTAGAGGGAGTCTCATATGACTGATTTTTAGTGATAGGTATTTAAAGTTTTTTGACTCGGTGTGAGATTTCACGCATTAAAAAACATTAAGCGGGACTTAATGTCATATAAGTATATAAAATGGACCTCCAACGAAAGATAATAAGAAGTATTGTCCAGTACATGCTAATCGTAATCCTAACTTAAGGTGAAGTAGTCTCTATTATAAGTCATTTTTGTCTCGTTAACCTCCCCACCACTGAATTCCAAAAATTCTAGACCCCCTGGGTTTCCCGAGATAGTTTTCTAGAGGCTAATCAATAAGACTACAACTCATACAATTACAGCATGTCCATATCTATGTTTGGTACAATAGATAAGATCAAAATGAAATTTCTTAGGACCCATTGGTGAGGATAGGAAACAACAGCTAAGCCAATTGGGATGATGTGTGTTCCTAGACAAAATGTTGTGTGCTGTATGATCTTAATAAAGTCCCGTTTGTAGCAAAAGAGTTTAGATCTTGTTCGGTCTGAATGAAAAGAGGACACTCTAGTCTCCCTAAAAAAGGTAAAATAACCCACCCTTCCTTCCACCTCTGACACAATATCAGAGCATACACAAAGAAATGTATCAAGTATTTCCATATTCCAATGCACAAGCAAAATATTCCAATAAAACAATTTTCTGACATTTATTTAATTCCCACTTCCTAATAAGACTGAAACGGATCATATGAACATTAAATCAAACCATTAATATGCACAGAGACTGGACGTTCCAATACCCAATCAAACACGGGCAACTCTGCTTCAATTTCTCCAAGCCCAATTGTTTGGTTAGATAGCATTTAGAAATCTCTAATTTACCTATAGATAAAAACACATATATGTATGCATACAGGTAATATAGAATTGATATATATATATATATAGAGAGAGAGAGAGAGAGAGAGACTTACAGAGCTAATGTAGTCAATAAGAGCGGCGTTAGCTTCACCATCCTTTGGAGGGGCGTCAATTTGCACTCCTAATGCCTCGTCGCTGAAATCTGAATTTATAGGAAACCTTCAAAAACCCTATTTTGTATTTATATTTACATTATATATATATATAGAGACAGAGAGAGAGAGAACCAGTGATGGTGGCGAGTTTGGAGCCGGGCTTGGCGTGGATGGTGATGGCGACGGAAGAAGGAGGAAGAAAACGAAGGCATGACGGGATTTTGGGGTTTACAGAGGCGGCATGCTGATGAGACTGAGTCGTCTCGGCCGGGTTACACTTAGCCTTGCCTTTCTTTGTCGGAGCCATATGTTTCTTCTTCTCCTGTCATTAACCCAAGGACTAAAACGGGCTCTACAAACACCTCAAGCTCCAAAAATCTCAAAATATAGACTCATTAGGTGGACCGAGTTGGGTGAAAAAGCATATCATCCGTAATTCGTTTAAAATTAGATAGATTGAAAAAAATTAATTCGTACCCATCTATTGATTTGGTAGATTTGAATTGAGTAGGTCATGCAGATTGGGAGATGGTTTGGTGATTTGGACTTTACAAATTTTAGACACTTTTTTAATTATAATTTACTAGTCTATTATCCGTGCTATGCACGGGATAATTATAGATATTTATATTTGTTTTTATTTTTTTTAATATATAAATTAAATACATGGGATTTGACCGAGGAGTTTGAAAGAATTTAATAAGTGTTAATTTATTTATCTAAGAGGCATTTACACAATAATTATATGGGTCTCTTGGGGATGCAAAAAGTAAGGAAATTAAGATTGCATTTGTTGCGTTATTCATTTAATAAGTGTAATTATTATAAATTAAGTGTTTATTGTAATTAATAGTGTAATTATTACAATCTTTAAACCAATCACCAATCACCAAGTCAATTTTTTTTAAAAAAAATATTAAAAAGTGTTTATTTATTTATTTAAAAGGTATTTACACAATAATTACATGGGTCTCTTGGGATGCAAAAAGTAAGGAAATTAGGATTTCATTTATTGCGTTCTTCATTTAATAAGTGTAATTATTATAAATTAAGTGTTTATTGTAATCAATAGTGTAATTATTACAATCTTTCAACCAATCTCCAATCACCAAGTCAATTTTTTTTAAAAAAAATATTAAAAAATCAAGAAATTAAGATTGGCATGTTGGAACTTCCACAAGCCTTGAGTTTTAAAAGACCATTTTCCTTAATATATAGATAACTTTTACAATCTTCAATAATTATTAATAAAAATATATGTATTATTTGTCTATAATAAACCATGACACTACACATGTATTTTTTAAGGTATTATTTTTTAATTTTTTATAAAAATATATATTTTATTATTTCTATTATAGGTTGTTACTTGTTAGCAATTTCTTAATTTTTTTTAAAATCTTTATCTACGAATAGATTGGACTTATGCAAGTATGAGATAGTTGATTCACCATTCAAATTGTTTAAATAAATTTTAAAAATATTTCATTTGTGTCTATCCGTCAAAAGATATGCATTCACTCAAAATCAATTGGATTAAATCAGTATGATCGGAATAGGCAGGTTGAATGAACACATGATCACTCTGAAGACTCAGCTCTTACATCAGTTTTAGTTTATATATTGTTTATATGCCTTACCAGTTCTATAACTGTCGCTTTGGCCGAGTGGTTAAGGCGTGTGCCTGCTAAGTACATGGGGTTTCCCCGCGAGAGTTCGAATCTCTCAGGCGACGTTGTTTTTGCCTATTTTTAGTCACTGAAGGTGGTGTGGGGCTCACTAAAAGCTAGAAGGCAAGTAGAATATACATATATATTTTTTTACATCTTATGAAATAAACAAAATTATTTAAAAAATAATTCTTATTAAGGACGTGTTTGGTAATTGTTTCATTTTCAGTTTTTAATTTATATTTAAAAAATTGTCATAAAAATTTGTATAATAATTTTTTTGGTTTATAAATAGTTATCTCAATTTATAAATTTGAGAAAAAAAATGAGTTTACCTTGGTTTTTAAACATAAATTTAAAATTTTGACTAACAATTTTTTTTTCAATTAATTTTTTTCCAATTAATTTTTTTTAATTACTTTTTTTTTTCAATTATAATGTGTGTTATTCCATTGTCATAAATAATAAAATATAAATATAAATACTTTAGGCATGAACAAACATATTTTTTAATTTATGTTTTTAAAATTTTTCAAACATTTTGTTTAAATCAAACGTGTTTGTAGTTTATATTTTTTTAAAAATAAATAAAAATTAATTTATAAAATTTTTGTAAACATAAATAAAAAAAAATGTAAACATTATTAAACACTACCTAAGAAACAAACTGATTTATTGCCAAACTTATAAAACAATTTCTTGTTAGCCACATGAAAAATTAGTTATTGTTGTTGGACCATATTCATGTGATACTCTAAACTAATAATTATTTATTTAAGTCAAACAATCATCATGTTTGTGTTAGAATTTTATGAGAGACAGATGGTTGTTGTTCAGACATGTGTGACTCATCATAATTTAAATTATTTATTTTAAATTAATTCGATAATCATAACATATTTAATTTATTGTGTTTTTCTCTCAAAAAAAAAAAAAGATTGTCTATTTTTAAAAATGCACTTATTTTAAAGACAAATACAATAAATCGAGCAATTCAAATTATAAAAATAGAACCTGTGATGAACCACATATTGCCAGACAATATCCAACTCTTTATGAAACAATGTGTTAAATGTCAATCTTGTTTTTCATATTGAAAAAATAAAAATAAAATAAAATATGTTAAATGTTAGTCAGTAAATAAACGGAAGGGTCCAACTACAACATATCAAAAAATTTATAATTTCAATACACTTTTCATATATTTCAAAAAAAATTACACAATTAGACTAAAAATTAGAATAATTTTCAAACCTAGTGATGTGACAATCAATTAGGATATAAAAACTAATACTTTCTCTTATAACTTCTCTAATCATCAATCAATCATATCACTTATACATCATTATATCTATAAAATTATTTTAAAAAGTGGACTTATATATCAATTTCTTTTTTTTAATACTAACAACAGTCGCTCTTAAAGCTAATTTTAGCATTTTCTTAAAATGAAATATTACTTTTTAAAATGTATAATTTGGGAAGAATTACTATTTAATGGTATGTTAAAAAATAGGAATTTTTTTTTAAAGTCCCTGGATTAAGATTTTATAAAATAAAGGACATACAATATTTTTATAATGGGTGGGGTCCCTCATTTTGAAATTTCCGTATTTTGAAATTTCTTTGGTTTACTCAAGTTCTTTGATTTTTCTGTGTTTTGAAATTTCTTTAGGTAGAAATTTCTCTAGTTTGCTCACAATTTTCTCTATATTTTGACTAATTTTTTCTCAATTTTATCTGATTTATCCATAATTTTCTTTGTATTTTGACCAAACCAGATAAAATTGTGTTTTGAATCAATTAATACAAAAAGGAATAATATATATAATAAACAAATTGACAAAAGCATACAACATATTTACAGTCAGTTTATACAAAAGCACATAATCACGAGAAAATTCATCCCAAACGCTAGCACCCACTCTTTACAATCAGTTTATACCAAACTAGAGAAATTTCCATGATCAATTTTCTCTCATTCTTCTTAATAAACTCCTCTGCAACCTTCTCTAGCCTCCTCAGATTTTGATCTAGGGAAATTTTGATTTAGAAAAATTTCAAAACACAAAGAAATTTTAGATAAAATTCTGTGTTTTCTGATTTTCAGTGTTTTCAAAAAAATTTCAGTTTGAAATTTCTCTTATTTGATAGTAGGTTGGTCTGTTAAGTTCATAAACAAAGCTAGAAGATGCCCAAACAATTGAGGGTTATGGATCAGCAGATTTACATACTTCAAGTAAACTAACTAAACCTTCAGCAAGGTTGCTATGAACATAAGAGTTAAGTTTTCCATTACATACCTCACACCAGCTTGAGCAGCCAAATGCATTACATGAGTAAAAGTAACTACCTCAAAAAGCTTCTTCAAAAGAGCAATGTCATTGATATCTCCTTAAACAATTAACACACTAGTGTGTTCAAGAAAAGCTTGTCGAGCTTGTTTCAATGAAGGGTCATAGTAATCGTTGAAGTTGTCGAGTCCGAGGATGTTGTCCCCACGGCATTTCAGGACGGCAAAGACATGGGTTTCGATGAAATCGGCAATGCCGGTGAATACTATGGTGATTACTGAGTATACTAACTCGAACACCTCGTGAATTTTTGTTAAAGTCGCCATTGACAGAGTTCAAAGGGGAGAGAGAGAGAGGATGAGAGAGTGGGTGTGATATATGGGTGTGGCTAAGATATAGACTCATAAATAGGTGAAGGATCTTAGGCTATAAAAAAAATATATTATAAACCTCTCCTATTACTAAAAGTTGAAAAGAAATGTTAGAACCAATTGGTTGGTGGTCAAGTGGCGATTGGAGCTTGACTTGGTAGGAAGGACTACGGTTCGATTCCCCGCACCGCCAATTGGGAGGGGATTTGAGTCTAACCATCCAAAACTACTCCCCGAATCCGGATTAGTCGGCCCTAAGGGTCGGATACCGGGTGGTGAACCTAAAAAAAAAAAAAAGAAAAGAAATGTTAGAAATATCTCTAAAAAATATTTATAAACACATGAAAAAATTTAAAATTTTAATTATTAATGATATATAGTTTTCCTTATTTTGGCAAGTGGGTAAAAATCAATTTTTTTGACTCTTTGATTTTTTTTAGGTCATATTACCTTTCTATTTTTTTACACGTTACTTCAAAAAAAAAGTCAAAAAAGTAAAACAAAACTAATTTTTAACCTATTTCTCAAAAAAGTCTTGTCACTGATGTATATTTTTTTTATTAAAAATTAGGAGTTGACTCGTGCAATGCACGTGTTATTTTTTTTCAAAAAAATATTTAATAGTACAATGTGTGTTATAAAAGAATAATTAAAGTATGATTTTAATTATTTTATTTGATAATATTGACGTTATCATTTATAAAATTGTTACTTGAATACTTATATATATTAATTTTAGTTAAATTATTTGTATATTTTGATAATTTAGTTCTATCGTATTATAAAAGTATAATTATCATATCATAATTTTGCATGATATATAAATTATAAAATAAAAAAAAATACTCATTTTAATAATAAAAATAATAGTTTAATTAGAAGAATAATTAGTAACGTAAAATTAAAAGTAATTCTAATTATTTAATTTTCTTTTATATTCATTTGGAAAATAAAAATATATAAAAATAGAAATTATATAAAATTTATTAAAAAAATTAAATATGAATATGTTATAGTTGGATTATCATATAATGATTTTATATGACACACACACACATATATATATATATTAAATTATAATATTGTAAAATGAACATTTTTAATTAAATTAAAATATCAACTATATAAAAAGTTCAACAACAACTAACCAAAAAGAATCACATAACAACATTTAAACCCAAAAAGGAAAAATAATGAAAACATTCAAACGATAGATATACTTAAGTGTGTGAAATGATTAATCATCTGTAATATGATATCAAAATATAAAAGAATTTACTGTTCAACAATTGAAAATGTAACTCAAATAGTAAATTCAAACTTTCTCGAGAGTATCGTTGTGGTATAGGTTTTTCCTCCTGTGATATATAAAATAATATAGGAAATGAAGTATAATTTTATATATTGAATCATTATAAAATTTAAACGACAAATTCATAATATAGAATAATATAGAATTTGTATTGGGTATAGAATAATGCACGGGAAAATAAGACGAAAAAAAAAAGGCAATTTAGCATTAAAAAAAAATTATAATACCCTTGAAAGAATTAAAAAGAAAAATGTGAAAAGCAAATTTGGTATTGAGTTTGTGGATTATCTCAATTTATCATGAAAAATATAAATATTTATGAAATAAATATTTATAAAATAGGTAAAGTTAGTATAATTTAAATAAGGTTGGGTTTGTGTGGAATTCTATATATAATTAAGAAAATACGTACTAACGTGAAAGTAAACCCTTATAATGTGTCATTTAAATATGAAAAAAAATATTATTTTAATAATATATATATATATATATATTTATATAATAAAACAGGATGATTTTTGAAAATGTATCAAAATGACTAGGAGATACATTATGTTTTAATGGTTCAGATTGTTCTATCCAAAATTCAATGGTTGAGATGCATTCATTTCCCGCTCAAATGTTCTCTTTTCTCTCACCACTTTATCCTCTTTCATCATTCCACTACTCTCTAATCTCTCTCTCTCTCCTTCTCCTTCTGCTCCCCACTTCTCTATCTCTTTCTCTTTTTCTCCCTCTCTCTCCCTCTTCTCCTCGGAAAGTATAGCGACTCTCTTTGTCTCTTCCTCTTCTCCCCTCCAGTGAAGACCTACTGTCACGATCCAAATCTAGTACCCAAAAGTTCGGCGTCACAACAAGATAAAATAAAATAATTCTAAAATTTCTATAGTGGTAGCACAGCGGATAAATTAAATAAATTAAAATAAAATAATTGGATACCAAAAGTTTATTAAAAGAAACAAAAAAGTCATTTGGGCTTTTATTTTATTACAAGAGTCCAATCAAAATACATATAGTACCAAAGAAAAACAAAAAAAAAGAAAAGAAAACACTGCAATTTATCTCCCATCTTGATCTCGTTAAATCCCGTTACCTGAAAGGGGTAACAGCTATAAGCACGTAGCAGAGTGAGAAATATTATATTGTGAGTGTAGGAGTACAAAAATAGCCATGGATAGTTATTTAGGTTAAACCATTAACATAATTTAAGTTGAATAAACAAATTAATTAAGTGGCAGAAATTGAAATAAATTACGTAAATAATTATAGCCATGGTACAGAATAGAATAGAACAGGGGTTACTGGAATGACAATCAAAACGGGGGTCAATGGATCCATGACAAACCGAGGACCACAGAGTGGCTAAACAAGGGCCAATGGTTATTTAAGTCTCCCAAAGTGTGGGACTCCGTGGTGGTACTTATAGACAATAATTGTTTGTAAGATCATTGCCAAATATTTTCTAAAATTTAAACAAACATATCCATGAGTTTCAATTTAAGTAAATAGAGTTCAAAAAATAATCCACGTAATTAAAACATTAACATAACCTTAAAACATAAATTATATAAAATAAATTGTGGTAACTAAAAACATTCGTAAAATATATTATGGTAACTTAAGATATAATATAACTCACCTTAATATTGACCTTTAACCTTTATTTTCTTACTCCGATCAACTCCCAGCTACTTGGTGCTACCTCTTAGTAATTGATTTGTATGCTACCTCTTTATATACTTTCCCTTTGTTTTTTTGTTGAAGCTCAGTCAATCACTTCCTTATTTATAGGCAGTGAACGTGTATCAACCATCAATATATGGCTTGCTAGGTTCGGCCACCTGTCCAACAGGTGTCAACTTGCCCTTCCCCACGTGACCCTCTAAATTGATGATCTACCAAAGCTATGCGGTCTAGCTAGTGATTCACCAAAGCTATTCCTAAACATTTTGATAATCCCATAGTGTTTTGATTTGGCCCCCAAACGATATATTAACAACATTGGTATATTTAGGTAACAACAATGCCTCTAAATTTAGTACGTATAGCTATAAAATTAAATATTTTATTTTATCTTATCACATTTATTTATTTATTTATTTATTATTATTATTATATATATTTTACTAATAATAATAATAAGGAATTCTATTTATTGCAGTATTACATTTTTAAAAAAAAAATTCAGGTATCACATTTCTTCTTTCCTTAAAAGAAGTTTGTCCTCAAACTTAACATACCTTGGTTTTCGAAGAGGTATGGGTATTTGGCTCGCATTTGGCTTTCAGTTTTCCATGTCGCTTCTTCGACACGATGGTTTCTCCATAAGACTTTTACGAGAGGTATAGTCTTGTTTCGAAAGACCTGATCACGATGATCAAGAATCTGTACAGGTTGTTCTTCATAAAAAAGGTCTTCTTGAACTTCCAGGTTCTCATAATCGACAATATGCTCTGGATCCCGAAGATATCGACGAAGCGTTGAAATGTGAAACACGTTGTGGACATTGAACAGTTCGGGTGGAAGCGCAAGGCGATATGCCACAAGACCAATCCTTTCTAGTATCTCGAATGGCCCGATGGGTTTAACTTTCCTTGTTTTCCAAATCAGATAACCCCTCTTGTTGGTGAGATCTTTAGGAACATATGGTCGCCTATTTGAAATTCTAAGTCTCGTCTCCGTGTATCTGCATAGCTTTTCTGGCGGCTCTGGGCAGTGTGGATTCGCTGCTAGATGAGTTGGATTTTATCGCTCATTATTTGCACGATCTCGGGGCCTAACAGTTTCCTGTCTCCGACTTCAGTCCAACACAGAGGTGATCGACATTTTCTTCCGTATAGTGCCTCGTATGGTGCCATTCCAATACTTGCATAGTAACTATTATTATAAACGAATTCCACCAAGGATAGGTGATCGTTCCAATTACCTTTGAGGTCTAGCACACACACATGTAACATATATTCCAAAGTCTAGATTGTTCTTTCGGATTGCCCATTAGTTTACGGGTGATAAGCCATACTAAACTTTAGAGTGGCTCCCAAAGCTTCTTGCAATTTGTTCCAGAAATGAGACACAAAGCGGGGGTCTCTATCGGATACGATTGAAACTGGAACGCCGTGTAAATGAATAATTTCCTTAATGTACAGAGTGGCGAACTTAGTAAAGGAGTACGTGATTCTGATTGGTAGAAAATGCGCCGACTTTGTCAATTGATCCACGATAACCCATATTGCATCCTTCTTCGAGATTGATTACGGTATCGACCACGAAATCCATAGTAATGTGCTCTCATTTCCATTCAGGAATAGGGAGTGGTTACAACATTCTTGCAGGTCTCTGATGTTCTGCTTTAACCCGTTAACAATGCATTTGGAGATGTGGCATGCTATGTCTTTCTTCATTTCTGTCCACCAGTAGTATGCCTTCAGATTGTGATACATCTTCGTATTGCCAGGATGGATCTCAAACCCTGAGCTATGAACTTCTACCAATATTTTTTTTCTTGAGTTCTAGAAGGTCGGGTACACAAATTCGATTTTGAAATTTTTGCATCCCATTACTCATCATAAAGCCAGGATCGGGCGTGCATTTTTGCTCCTCGTACTTTTTCTTCAAAAGTTTGTCTTCACATTGGCGGACTTTGATTTTTTCAATCAACTCGGGTTCCACGATTATATTAGTGAGCAACCCATTGATCTTGCAGGGAACGAGGGTACATGCCAAACTTTTGGTCGTCTTTCGACTCAATGCGTCTGCTACTACGTTAACTTTGCCGAGGTGGTGATGGATTTCCATATCGTAGTCCTTCATAAATTCTAGCCATCGTCGTTGCCTCATATTCAATTCTTTTTGTGTAAACAGATATTTGAGACTCTTGTGATCTGTGTAAATTTCGCAGGTTACTCCGTAGAGATAATGACGCCAGATTTTGAGGGCAAAGATTACTGCGACTAATTCCAGATCGTGGGTCGGGTAGTTCTTCTCATGGGTCTTTAGTTGACGAGAGGCATATGCAATGACCTTCCTATTTTGCATAAGAACGCAACACAAACCATTGTATGAGCCACCGCTATAGATTACGAACCCTTCTGTTTCTACGGGGAGTGCTAGTATAGGAGCCGTCACGAGTCTGTTATTCAATTCTTAGAAGCAACGTTCCTGCTTGTCTATCCATTCAAATGGTGTGTTTTTCTGAGTTAGTTGGGTCAAGGAGGATGCTATCTTCGCGAAATCTTGCACGAAGCGTCGGTAATAGCCGGCTAAACCTAAGAAGCTTCGAATCTCGGACACGTTAGTAGGTCGTGGCCAATCCACGATCACTGCAACCTTTTGGGGGTCAATTGAGATACTATCTTTGTTGATGACGTCACCAAGAAAGTGTACACTGGTGATCCGAAATTCACATTTCTTCAACTTGGCATAGAGTTTGTGATCACGTAGTGTCTGTAGAATTCTTTGTAAGTGGTGTTCATGATCTTCTGGTGATTTGGAGTATATAAGAATGTCGTCAATGAAGACAATGACGAATTCATCAAGACAGGGTTTGAACACTCTATTTATGAGATCTATGAATGTTGCTGGAGTGTTGGTGATGCCAAATGGCATGATGAGAAACTCATAGTGCCTGTAACGAGTTCTAAAGGCAGTCTTTTCGATGCTTTCTGTTTTGACTTTTAGTTGATGGTAGCCAGAACGCAAGTCAATTTTTGAAAACACTTGGGTGCCTTACAGTTGATCAAACAAGTTATCAATTCGTGGCAGAGGGTACCGATTTTTGATGGTGACTTTGTTTAGTTCATGGTAATCGATGCATAACCTCATCGTGCCATCATTTTTCTTTACGAATAGTACTGGAGCTCCCCACGGTAAGGTACTTGGTCGAATGAAACCTTTGTCTAAAAATTCCTGGAGTTAAATCTTTAACTCTTTTAATTCTGTCATGGACATGCGGTAAGGGGCTTTTGAGATTGATTGTGTACCAGGTTAGGTTTCAATAGTGAATTCAATTTCTCGGTCAACCGGGGTGTCAGGTAGGTCTTCAGGAAATACATCCGGAAATTCTCAAACCACAAGGATTGCATCAAGTGTGGGGGCCTCTTATTGAGTATTGATCACATAACAGATATAATTACACAACCTTTTCTTAGAAGTCGTTGGGCTGTCACGAAGGATATAACACATAGAGGGGGAGAGACACCAGTTCTTTAGAAGACAAGCTCAAGTTGGTTTGGTGACCAGAGGAAGACCTTTTTGGCTTTACAATCAATAGAGACATGGTTGGTAGCTAACCAATCCATTCCGAAGATCACATCAAAGGTACTAATACAGAGGGGAATCAAGTCTACGTGTAAAGTTTCCCTTTTTAAGGATATAGCACAAGATTTGTACACATCAGCACTAAGGGCGGAGTTTCTAGAAGGAAAAGACACCGATAGTATGTATCCTAAGGGTTCGGGTGTTGATGCCAACTTGGTAGCAAAGTGTGGTGTAACAAAAGAATAAGTTGAACCAGAGTCAAAGAGAACATGGGCTAAGTGACCACAAATAAAAAGTGTACCTGACACAACATTCTCAGTAACTTCCGAGTTTCCAAGCATCAGAGCAAAGGCTCTTCCTTGGCCTTTTTGGTCCTTCATCACTCCTCTAGATATAGCGGGTTTTTGAACTGGTTCAAAGGGGCTGGGTATAGGACTGACAAGCTTGGGACAATCTCTCAACAAGTGGCCAACTTGGACGCATCTAAAGCATGCTCTCATGTCTCGACGGCATTGTCCCCAATGAGTCCTTCCATAAGTAGAGCAAGTTGGAATGGCGCCACCTCTAGGATTCGTAGGACTTTGATTGCTTGAATTGGTTGTGCCTATATTTACCCCTTTGGGAGTTGTGACACTAGGCCTTCTGTTATCTCTTTTCCAAAATCGCTTCCTCTGGCTTGGTTCCTCGAAGCGCAAGACTTTAATCCCTTTTTCCGCAATGTATGCTTGATCTACCACCTCCGAATAGATTGGTAGTTTCAAAACCTCCAACCTGTCCTTGATTTCAACATCCAATCCTACTTCAAATTTCCTGGCTTTTCGAGCTTCACTAGGGATGACGTATGTCTCAAATCAAGCCAGTTGCTCTCGTATTCGGCCACTGTCATGGATCCTTGCTTTAGATGTATGAATTCTGACGCCTTTTGTTCTCTCAGCGAATCTGAAAAGTATTTTTCATAGAATACCTCCAAGAATCTGGCCCAAGTCACAATATCTTCTTTCTCCAAGGTAAGTAGCCACCATTCTTGTGCATCGTCTTTGAAGGTGAATGTAGCGAAAGTCACCTTTTGCCTTTTTATGCAAGGTAGTGCGCAAAAAAATTTCTCCATATATCTGACCCAAGCTTCTGCCACCAGTGGGTTTGTACTGCCGGTGAATATGATAAGTTTCAAGTCCTGGAACTGTTTTATAGCAGTTGGCTCTTTTCGTCGTTTAGGCAATCCATTATTAATGTTGGTTTGTAAGGCTCGCAGAAAACTAGTAACTGCTCTTTCCATGATTTGCTCCATTAAATCAGTACCACTGACCGATGATCCAGTTTCATTTCCATCATTAGCCATTACTACAAGGTGAAAACGATTAGTGAACTCCTCCTTCCTTTTTTTTTTTTTTGAATTACTTAGTATACATTTAATTATCTATGATTCACAAGATACTATAACAGTACATATCGCGATATCTTATCTATGATTCACAAGATACTATAACAGTACATATATCATTTTTACTTATGCAAAAGAAAACATATTAGTACAACGTACTTAAAATACCGTCAAAAGTTAGTGTCTAATCCTATTAATACAAAAATAGAAGGATTAGACTAATCATTGTTAGCTCTAAAACAAAAAGATCAGCGACATCTCTCGGTCATGTTCCTAGAATAGGTCACTAAGCCTCTACGAAAACTGGCTCTAGAAGACTGGACCATGGAACAGCCATTGGAACTTCTACTGCACGAGGAACTCTAACTCTCATCCACTGAGCTCAATCCCAAAACAATGCCAAACTACCTGAACCGTGTAGACCGGTACACTGTGGTCATATCCCCAAAACTGCTACCCAGTGAGCCGCACAGGTATCTCTAAGTATGTGGTACTGTCAGTGTAGTCCACAGTTGGGTTCTGGACAATGTGCTATAGACACCCCATTTTTGACCGCCCTTAAGACTTAGGCGCTGCTGATTGCTTACTTAGTGATGCATGCTATGCTATGCAAAGGTTCAATTTCTTTGGAAAGAATAACTCTAAATCCAAACCTCACACCCCATTGTTGGACCAACAAGATTTTAGATCTTAAAACCCTTTTTTTCAAAATATTTTGAAAAAGGTTTCTGCGATGCTCCGAGGCTCACATTTCGTTAAATGTTGCGCTTTTCAATAAACCGAGCAAGGACAAAGCAAAAATGAATGAAGGAGAGGTGAACTCTTTGAAAAAATCTTTAAAACATCTTGTTTAGGGGTTTGGAGTTAAAGAAAAGAAGAGGAGAGGGAAGAAACCCAGTTGGGGAAGGAGTTGGGCATGAATCGTTAAGAGATAGTCGAGCAGTCCTCGCTAAATCGGGCCTATTCGTCTATACACTTGGATTTAAGTTATGAGGCCACCACCATTGGAAAAAAGACTTCTGGGGCTTCATTTTTTACTCAAGAATCTCCTAAAGCCGAGTTCGGATGAGGGAGATATGGTTGTTGGAAGTTGGGCATCAATCCGCTATGATCAAAACTGAGCAGTCTTCACTAAAAGAGGTATAATGTTTTGCATAGTTGGAATTTTGATGTGAGGTTTCAACCATTGGAAAGCTTACTTTCGAGGCTTCAATTTGGACACAAGAATGACCTGAAAAGGAGTCTAGGTGAAGGCGATATGCCCATTTGGAGTTGGACCTGCAGAGTAGAATTTGCAGTCAGCCACAGAAATGGCCGGTCGGCCATCATTAGTGGCAGGTCAGCCAAAAAGATGGCCGGTCGGCCAGAAATGTCTTCAAATTTGAAGATCTTTTCCCTCCAGCTGTTCCACACAACCTCCAGCTGTCCCATATTCAGATATTTTCGACCTAAAGCTTTCCTTTTGCTATATATGGATGCCATATCTATTATTTTGGGAGGTTAGAACATTTTGAAGGCTTAGAGAAAATTTGAGAGCTTCTCACTCTAGAATCCTCTCTCTCTAGGAGCTTTGTGAGCAAATTCTCCCCTCTCTGTAGAATTCTCCCTCTCTCCTCTTATTTTAGGCTTGAAAGTGAGAATTCCTTACATATTTGCATACACTTCCTTCATCAAAGTTGCATGTCATTGGGCTGAGGTCCCTTGGAACTTATTTTTGGGCTGTTGAAGGGTCATTTGAGCCAAGAAAGTGGCTGTTTTGCTGCTGTGCATCAAGAGGTATATTTCTCTCCCTTTAAGCTTGTTTTGCACACTTGCTTCACCATCCTTTTTCCATTGTTTTGGACTGTTTTTGGGGTGGTATTGAACTACAAACCCCCCTGTTTTTCCTCTATTTTTCAGTCCTAAAATGGTAGTTTGAGCCATGTTTGGTTAGGGGGTGGTTTCCCCCCCTCTACTCTTTGGCTTGAAAAGCCTTTTGAGCCATCTTTCATCACCTTTCAAACCAACTCTTTTGGCCCTTTAACCACTGAATTCCAAAGGAATTTCAGTGGTAGAAAACTTGTTTTGAGGTCTCAAATAGGAGGGGGTGGCCTCCCCTCCTTGTCTCTCCATGCTATGCCTAGTTAGCCTTGCAAAGTGGCATGTTTTTGTGACTTGTCTTAGCTTAGTTCAAGCATGTTTTTGGTGTTATTTTGGCATGCTTTAGCTCTGATTTTGGTTGGTTGGGTCACTTCTTGCTTGATTTTGGTACTTGTAGTGCAACCATGCTTACTAGTCTAACATACTTGATGTTTTGACCAATCATGCTAGCTTATTTTAGCTTAACTCCAGCTTGTTTTAGCTATTGTTTTAGCATGCTTTAGCTCTGTTTTGAGCCGGTTTAATCACTCGAGCTTTGCTTTGTATGCTTGTAGTGCAATTGTGCTAAATTGCCTAACATGTGCTATTGTTTTAGCCTTTCATTCTAGCTATTCTTGACTTGTTTCAAGAATGTTTTAGAACTCCATTTGGGCTATTTTAGGACTATTTTAAGCCTTCTTGGTCATATGAGCTTCGTTTTGTATAGCTATAATGTAAATGGCTTCACTAGTCTTGAGTTTTGAGACCACTAGCATGCTACATTTGTGATGTGTGCATGATATGGCATCACTTGGCATGTAATTTCAGAGCATATGTCATTGCCACACTCTCACATTTTCCACTCCTTCAATGTGTTTCAGAGTTATGTCTTCATGCCTTGTTTGTGAGCCATCAAATGTACATATTTTCCTTGTTTTATATGCCTTGATCTTAGTATATTTCAGCCACTATTTTGGCATATTTAACCTCTGTCCGGGGTTGGTTTGGTCATTTATTAGGCTTAGTATTGTATGCCTACAGTGCTATGCTCTTTGCTAGTTTCAATGCTTTCGACTCCGAGTATGCCTTGCATGCATCATTTTCGTGTTTTGATGTCATTTAGCATACTATTTTAGTGCTGGAATATATGTCATTGCATCCCATTCTTCATTTTTTATATCACTTTGAAAGAGGTTTTAAGCCCTTTGTTGGTTTGAGCACGAAATCGAGGCGTTCATGCCTAATGGTTTTAGCCTTCTCTTGAGGGTTTCTACCAACCAACGGCATGATGCTTCTTTCATGCTCAAGATGCTTGTGGCTTAGTCCGTCTTTCCATTTAGAGGACTTCTCACTTTTGGACTTAACCGATTAAAGAATTAATTGGTAATCTAAAATGAGTAAACAAATTGAATTGAAGTAAAACATGCCAAGATAACATGTTTGTGTTGCATTGCATGTGTTTGGATCAAACGTTAATCCAAACACGAGAAACGAGGGACGTTTCATACTCAAAGTGATGAAACATGCCTCATTTCTTAATCGCCGACACCCTTGATCGTGCATAATAGAGTGGAGGCTCATCGAGTCTATTTGTGCATTCATTGATTTGTACAAACTTGGCTTCTCGGCCATTGTGCATTGTAATGCTTGGTTGGTGGTCCGAGAGTCGAGCACCACACTCCTTTGAGCTTGAGATATGATAAGGAGTGTGGTGGTACACACATTTCCTTGCAAATACACTGTCATGCCTCTGTTTGTGCTCTGCTGTAGCAAAATGAGGAAATTCAGGGAATCAGTGACCGACTGGCCACCAGAAAGCCGACCGGTCATCAAAGCCTGCCGACCGGCCATCATTACTGGCCGATGGCCACCATTTCTGGCCGATCATCCCTCAACATATTCTTGAGATGGGTCAGAATCAACCTGGAAGTTGGCACAATTTTCAGAGGTCTAAAGGTGTGCAAAAAAAGGCATCTTGAGGCAAGGCGCTGGATTTCCGGGAGGACGCGACCGAGCATGCATCTCTCTTTCGCCCGCGAGGCCATTTTACTACTTTACTAGCTAGTTGTAGTTAATTACATGTGTTGTAATTAATTAGCTTAGATTAGCTGGTTATTCAATTCAATTTGGTTTGTAATAATTAATTAGCTAGAATAGTTAGTTAATTAGTTGTTTGTAATAGTTAGCTTAATTAGCGTAGCTAGTTAGCTCTCTTCCATTTGGACCCTCCATCGAGAGGGCAAATGTTGTAATAAGTGTGCGTGTGCGTGTGTGTGTGAATGTTTTCCAATCCCACGTCTTTCTCCATTTTACTTACCAGCTTTTGATGGTTAGTTTTAGGGTATGTTTTGATTAGCATACCTTATGCTTTGCATGTTTGCATCATTCATTTGTCTTGCATGCACCGGGCTCGGCGCATCATTCAAATTGTATCGTATTTCAATACTTACTTGAATACGTGTTTCACATCATGTTATCAAGTGTTGCATTCATATGCCATCTTAGATAGCCGAGCCTATTTTAGTTGCATTTTTGCATGTGTTGCATTAGGCATCTTAACATAGTTAGGATCATGCATGATTACTAACCAGCTTTTGTTTTGGCTCCGAGTACACTGTGAGTGTTTATGCTTTAGTATCTTGCATGAGTGTGAATGCTGCCATATATAGCATGCTTGCCATGAGGCTATTTGCTTAAATGCTAAACTGCATGAATGCTTGTGGATGAAGGCTTTATTACTTGAATTGGAACAATTCATCAAATGCGAGTTTTAAGCCCACTTTGCGAAGTGGCAAAATTATGTTGTTTTAAAGCCCACTCAAGAGTGGCAAATCCGCGCTTTAGCCTACTCAAGGGTAGCATTTTCAAACCATTTTCGAAAAACAAACATGAGATCTTTTGTTCCAAATTGAGTGACTTAGTCTATACTTGTGTGTTGTGCGCATCACATAGTAAGTTAGCTAAATAATCAGAATAAGAACACATATGTTTTTGAAACAAGATATCATGTTTAGTAGAGGCCGATCCTTTGATCGGGCGAGCAGGGGTGCTCATTTCAGAACCTTCCCATCTCGTACCCAAGTTCCCGAGCCGAGGCAACTTTGGTGATGACGGACACGTGGCCTTTGGCATGAGTCAGGGTTTCATAAATTTCTCCAAAATAAAATATTTAGGTGGCGACTCTAGCAGTCCATGTTTGGCACTTCTTAATTAAAATCGATTTTCCAAAACGATTTGCCGAATTTGGACTCTTTGGTGATTTATCAGTCTTACATTGCACTTTGTGAGATTAGATTCAAAACTGTGACAAGAGTCCGAACTGTAGTAGCTAGAACCCCAATCCGCGCCCTCTCCAAAAGAGGAGCGCGCGGAGGAAGTTCGAGCGGTCTACATGTGCTGTGGATAAGGTGTAGTAGTGTGAATATGGCTGCTAGGGTCTATATTCCCTCTCCTCTCGGCAAAGCCTGAGGGTAAGAGAGCAACCAAGAAATGCGAATGTACCAATCCGACGACGTGCGTCGGCCTAATGTATCTCTCTCGGGTGCTAGCCTGGCTAAGTCTCCAAAACAGGTAGTCCTTGTTAGGGTCAGCTTGCAAATATACTGGCCTCCCCATGAGTCGGTCAAGGTCGGGGTAGGTCTATCCGATAGTGCTTTCTGAGTCGCCCCATCCCTTCAATAAGTTAGGGGCCAGATGCGCTCCCTAGGGCTCGAACCAAATCAACTCTTCCTAGTATGCCATGTCCTACAACATAGGAAAACTTAGCCTACCCAATATTTATTTAAATCATGTTGGACACAATATTTTATTTATTTATTTTATATTATGACAATATGTATATATATATATATATAATTAAACAATTATGATGTTGGACAAAATATAGTATTTATTTATTTTTATTTTATGACAATATATTTTTATTAATAGACACTCAGGTTTTTTTTTTTTTTTTTTTTGTAAAAGCTCTGATACCACTTTTGTCACAATCCAAACTCAGTACCCAAAGGCTTGACGTTGCAACAAGATAAAATAAAATAATTCCAAAATTTCTGTAGTGGTAGCGCAACAGATAAATTAAATAAATTAAAATAAAATAATTGGGTATCAAAAGTTTATTAAAAGAAACAAAAAAGTCATTTGGACTTTTATTTTATTACAAGAGTCCAATCAAAATACAGATAGTACCAAAGAAAAACAAAAAAAGGAAAAGAAAACATTGCAATTTATCTCCCATCTTGATCTCGTTAAATCCCGTCACCTGAAGGGGTAATAGCTATAAGCACGTAGCAGAGTGAGAAATATTATACTGTGAGTGTAGGGGTACAAAAATAGCCATGGATAGTTATTTAGGTTATACCATTAACATAATTTAAGTTGAATAAACAAATTAATTAAGTGACAGAAACTGAAATAAATTACGTAAATAATTATAGCCATGGTACAGAACAAAATAGAACAGGGGTTACTGAAGTGACAATCAGAATGGGGGTCAATGAATCCATGACGAATCGAGGACCACAGAGTGGCCAAACAAGGGGCAATGGTTATTTAAGTCCCCCAAGGTGTGGGACTTACGTGGTGGTACTTATAGACAATAATTGTTTGCAAGATCATTGTCAAATATTTTTTAAAATTTAAACAAATATATCCATGAGTTTCAATTTAAGCAAATAGAGTTCAAAAAATAATCCACGTAATTGAAGCATTAACATAACCATAAAACATAAATTATATAAAATAAATTGTGGTAACTAAAAACATTCGTAAAATATATTATGATAACTCAAGATATAATATAACTCACCTTAATATTGACCTTTAACCTTTATTTTCTTACTCCGATCAACTCCCGGCTACTTGGTGCTACCTCTTAGTTATTGATTTGTATACTACCTCTTTATATACTTTTCCTTTGTTTTTTTGTTGAAGCTCAGTCAATCACTTCCCTATTTATAGGTAGTGAACATGTATCAACCATCAACATATGGCTTGCTAGGTTCAGCTACCTGTCCAACAGGTATCAACTTGCCCTTCCCCACGTGACTCTCTAAGTTGATGATCTACCAAAGCTATGCGGTCTAGCTAATGATTCACCAAAGCTATTCCTAAACATTTTGATAATCCCATAGTGTTTTGATTTGGCCCCCAAACGATATATTAACAACATTGGTATATTTAGGTAACAACAATGCCTCTAAATTTAGTACGTATAGCTATAAAATTAAATATTTTATTTTATTTTATCACATTTATTTATTTATTATTATTATTTTTTATTATACATATATATTTTTAATAATAAATAGGAGTTCTATTTATTGTAGTATTACATTTAAAAAAAAATTCGGGTATCACACCTACCTCCACAACACAGAAGCCCACATTCGCGACTACAACAAATGCAGCCCCTCTCTCTCTCTCTCTCTCTCTCTCTCTCTCACCCTCTGTGTTTTTGTTTCAGTCCTATACTCTTTCATTCTATCGGAGCCCAATCCACTCGACGATGGTTTTTTGGTCCTGCCCTCGTCAGGTCGCCGCTCAAACGCCCTTTCCCGAAGTTGTTCTTCAAGAAGGTTCAACATATTTGAAATACATGAGGTAAAAATCCCTAATAATATATTTGAAATAAATAGTTGTATCTGATGGCTTTAACTTTTATTTATTTATTTATTTTAGGTATCCCATGAACTATAGTTGGAGCTATTTGATTTTTTTTTTTTAATCAGCTGTTGTTCAATCTTTTTTTAGTTTACGAATTTATTTTTAAAGCAAGGCCAATGAGCTTTTGTGAGTTGAGAGATAGAGAAATGGGTTCCAAAGCTCTCTTCTTCTTTTCAATCTTATCTTTCTCAGTGTTGTTTTCTCTCAATCTCAACCTAGCTTTTGCAGAAAATGTGGAAAATGAAGAACAAGTTGGTCTGGTTATGAACTTCTACAAAGATACATGTCCTCAAGCTAAAGAAGTGATCAAAGAGCAAGTCAAGCTTCTCTACAAACACTACAAGAACACTGCATTTTGTTTTTAAATGAGTATATATGTTCTTATCATTTTGGATTAAAATGTAATTTATCTAATTTAATCTTAACATTAAGAAACTTAAATGGATTTAATTTGTTAAAAGGTTTTGGGTTTTATCCAATAAATGAGTATTTATGTTTATGGATCTTCATAAAATGGGTTTTATTTTTTAAATGGATTTTGATTTCAACAATGAATTTTTATTTTTAATTTGATTTCTGATATGGCTTTGATTTATGAAATGAGTTTGATTCTTTAATGGGAAATGGGTGCTAATTTTTAAAATGAGCATTGATTTCCTATGATTTAACAAAATCAAATCACAAATTTAAATAGAGTGAAGAAAAAAAAATTCTATTTAACGAAAGAAGGAATAAAGGAAATAAAGGGTTTAGAGATAGAGAATAGTTAGAGACGTTAGAGGGAGAGATAATAGGTAGAGGGAAGAGAGGAGTTAATAGAGATAATAGGTAGAGAGAGAATAATAAGTGTGGAAGATGGAAAGAGAGAATGAGTGTGGAAGAAGCCCACCTTCGCGACCACAACAAATGCAACCCCTCTCTCTCTCTCTACACATCTCATTCTATGTGTTTTTGTTTCAGTCTTATACTCTTTCATTCTATCGGAGCCTAACCCACTCGGCGATGGTTTCTCGGTCCCGTCCCTGCCAGGTCGATGCTCCGACACCCTTCTCCGAACCTATTCTTCAAGAAGGTTCAACATATTCGAAATACATGAGGTAAAAAACCCCAAGAATAGATTTAAAATAAATAGCTATATATGATGGCTTTAATTTATATTTATATTTTTATTGAAAGTATCCCATGAGCTATAGTTGGAGCTATTTTATTTTTTTATTTTTTTTTATCAACTGCTGTTCAATCTAGGGGTGTAACTCGGGCGAGTTCGGTCAGGTTGGAAGGTTGTCTAAGCCCAACCCAAGTTGTGTTGAGATCTGCCCAGACCCGCTCAAGCCCGAATTATAACCCGAAGTTGTATGCCCAAGCCCGACCCGAGTTAAACCCGAATTGCCCAAGTTGTCCGAATTGTATTTTTTTTTTTTTTGCAGCTATATTATTAAATTATTAAAATTTGACTCTATTTACATTTTGTTTTTATACATATAGAAAATTATTAATACCATCAAAACAAATAATTTATATAATGTAAGAGAGATGCCGCTATAGTAGTCTTTACAATTTATGAGTGAAAATTAAAAAAAAAAAAAGATTTTATGTTATTTGTATATATAATATATATTCAATATGATTTAATAATCTACATTACTTTAATATCATGTAATGACTAATAATTTATATATATATTTAATATTTTTATATATCTATATATGTATAATTTGGATTTCGGGTTGCTCGGGTTGTTTGATGTCATTGCCCAAGCTTGTTCAAATTTAATTCGGGCTTCTGAATTTTTTCCTAAACCCGTACCGAATTTGAAAATATCTTGTCCAAGTCCTAAAAAAATTCAAATTGGGTTCAGGTTGCTTGGGTTGAGCCCGCCCTAGTTGCACCCTTAGTTCAATCTGTTTTTAGTTTTCAAATTTTTTTTAAAGCAAGGCCAATAAGCTTTTGTGAGTTGAGAGATAGAGAAATCTTCTTCTTTTCAATCTTATCCTTATCAGTGTTGTTTTCTCTCAATCTCAACCTAGCTTTTGCAAAAAATGAGTGGCCTCGTTTAGGAACAGGCTATTTTAATAACATTTTGACTTTTTGGCTAAAATATAAACTAAAAAAACTAATTTGTTTGTAATGAGCTTTTTGATTTTTTGGCTAAAATTGTGAAAATAATAAAAATGGGTAAATTGACAACCCTTGTCATAACTCATGATGGTATGATGGCACGACACTGTGCAGACTGGCAGCTATCATGTCATGTTTGTAACTTGTGTTCAATATTAATTTTTCTTTTTCTTTTTCTTTTTTTTGAAAATTGACTTGGATTTGAAAATTTCTAAAAACATGTTTGGTTACAAATTTTCTCAAATTTTTTTTAAAATTACTTCTCTTTCTGTTATACATCAATCAATCACTTTTTTTCTCTCCTCTCCCTTTCTCAATCATTTTTTCTCTGATACACATCTACTCAACTATAACAAAATATCAATCATCCTAAACTCTCAAATTTCAAAACTATTTTCAAAATATACAACCAAAGAAATCAAAAAAAAAATTTAGGTTGTGTTTGGAAGGGTTTTCAAACTATAATTCTATCCACACATTCTAATATCATGTTTGGATAGGGTTTTCAAATTATATTTCCGCAACAAATAGAAAACTCTATGTCATGCGGGATTTTCAATTTTTTAAAAAAAAAAAATTTGGCTTAACTGGTCGTCCGGCCGGTCAACCAGAACATGGCAATTTTATTTTTTATTTTATTTTATTTTATTTTTGCAATTGGTACTTTTTTTTATATGTTTAATAAAACAATATTTTTGGATTTTTTTTAAATTTTTTATGAGCTTTTAATAGATTTTTGAGTTGTATGTTTGGTTATGAGTTGTAAGTTTTTATATCAAATATCATATGTCATATCAAAAATTTTCCACTCAATTTAAAACTCTTTTCAAAACTCATTCACTAAACAAATTTTCCACACTCAAATCATAATTCCAAAACTCACAAATTCAAAATACAACTCTATTTTCAAATCATATTTAAAAAACTCTACCAAACGCTACCTTAAATTCTCTCCCTAATTTTTTTTTTTTTAAAATTTATCTCAAAACACAAGCCAAATACACCTAAGACTCGCAATAAATTTTTTCCACACAATCACAGTGAACAATTTTTGGTGGCTACCTAGTACACGAAAATGTGTGAAACAAAAAACTAATTTGGTTGCCTAGTACACTAGCTACTGTGCATAGGTTTGTAGGATAAAAATTGTAGGTTTTTTTTTTTTTATTTTTTTAGTGATTTTTTGACTTTTAGACTAAAAAAGATACTTTCCCAACGAGACCTGAAGAACAAGTTGGTCTAGTTATGAACTTCTACAAAGATACATGTTCTCAAGCTGAAGAAGTGATTAGAGAGCAAGTCAAGCTTCTTTACAAAAGCCACAAGAACATTGCATTATGTTTTTAAATGAGTATATATGTTCTTATCATTTTGGATTAAAATGTAATTTATCTAATTTGATCTTGACATTAAGAAACTTAAATGGATTTAATTTTTTAAAAGGTTTTGGGTTTTATTTTTTGGGTTTTGGGTTTTATCCAATAAATGAGTATATATGTTTCTGGATCTTCATAAAATGGGTTTTATTTTTTAAATGGATTTTGATTTCAACAATGAATTTTTATTTTTAATTTGATTTCTGATATGGTTTTGATTTATGAAATGAGTTTGATTCTTTAATGGGAAATGGGTTGATTAAGGCCGAATTGTGCAACACTGAGGCCAATAACTAAGATCTCTTAACCCTACTTGCCTGTCAAATTATATATTTTATGCATGTTTAATGTCAATCAGGTTGAACATAGTGGGAGCATAAAATGAGGAAAAAAATTACAGAAATTGGAGAGAAAAATGCTTCCCGCAAGTGTGGAGGACCATTCCCCGCACGTGGGGCCTATTAATCGGAGCCAAAACAGAGCCTAAGAAAATCGCACGTGCTGAGGCCCATTCCCGCACGTACGGAACGCTCACGCACGTGCAGTGAAATTTTTCGTACATGCGGCCGTATCTCGAGAAACGAGCCTGATATTTTGAACCTATTTGGAAAAGGCTGGAGAGAGAGAATGACAAAAAAAAAAGGCTAGATTAGGGTTTTGAAAATTCCAAGAAAGAAAAGTGGCTAGGGTTTGGAAAAAGGGATTTTCAAGCTTCAAAGACAATTTACATGGAGGGTTCTTCTTCTTCTCTAGGGTTTGGAAAAAGGGATTTTCAAGCTTCAAAGACAATTTACATGGAGGGTTCTTCTTCTTCTACTTCTTTCCATTTTTCCATGAGTGGCTAGGCTCCTCCAAAGGTTTTGATGAAACCCTAGCCAAGTAAATAGGGTTTTTCTTTTTACTTTTTGATATGTAAAGGTTTGAACAAATTGTATGGTATTTAAGAAGTTTCAAATATATATTTTTCATTATCTCTTTAAGTATTCTGCTTTCTGTGATTGTTGAATGCTTTCCATACAATGGTTTTCTATTCTTTCATATTCAAGGTATGAGATGAGCCATACTAGGAGGGATAAGTCGTGTTACTACCCTAGTTTAGAGCGAACGACTCGTACTACTTGAGATGATTCGTGCCCGTACATTGAACGTGATAATTTTCTTGATCAATGCTTCGAGCTTGTAGTTACAAAGTATTATTTCATTCCAAGCGTAACATAATTGATTTTCAAATTGAAACCTTATTTATGTAACTAATGGTGAATTCATTACCTAGGTTTTTCCACAATCAGTAATTCCAATTCCAATTGCATTTATAATTGCTAGTTTAATCTCTTTGTCTATTTTATTTATTATTAGATTAGTTTATGAATCAACCATCTTTTCGATCAAAATTAATTTAGGAATTTAAAAATTAAATTAATTTAATTTTACAATTGTCCCTGTGGATCGATACTTGGACTTGCCATTATTCTAAGGAATTTGGCATAGTTTAGAGTTTATTTTTGGTGTGTGAAACAACCCGTCATGGGTGTTGATTTTTAAAATGAGCATTGATTTCCTATGATTTAACAAAATCAAGTCACAAATTTGAGAGAAAATAGAGTGAAGAAAAAAAATATTCCATTTAACGAAAGAAGGAACAAAGGAAATAAAGGGTTTGGAGAGAGAAAATAGTTAGAGACATTAGAGGGAGAGATAATAGGTAGAGGGAAGAGAGGAAAGAATAGAGATTATAGGTAGAGACAAAATGAGTAGGGAATATTGAGAGAGAGAATGAATAAGCGACAGTAGGTAGAGAGAGTCAAAAAGAAAGAGTGATTGGGCAGATGTAAAGAGTCCTACAGAATTGTAATTCATTTATCTCTCTTCTTGAAATATGTGATTCATTTATCTTTCTTCTTCTTGATGTACGAGACAGATTAAATAACTGAGAACATATGTAATTCGAAACATTTTTCTAATTATTTTCTCTCAAAAAAATAATAATAAAGTCAAACGAAATTATTTTAATTTTTAATTATTTTAACAGATTAATTTGAGAAGATAATTAATTTGAATGAAAATTATTATGAATTTGATTTTTTTTTTTTTTTTTTTTTTTTTTTTTTTTTTTTTGTGTGGGTGATGAATTTGATCTTAATAAGTCTGACTCAATAATTTTAATTTGAGTGCTATTTGTCAAAAGCCTTAACATTAGCAGATTTCTTAAATAGATTAAAAACCAAAGAATATATTTTGGAGGCAAAGGGCATTGCATTTGCTTTGGGTTGTTTAAAAACTAACTTCTTGATTTTTTTTGGTCACTTTTCGAAAAAATGTGTAAAAAATGTGAGAGATGATATGACCTAAAATAAATAAAAAACTGGAAGATGACTTTTAATCTACTTTCCAAAATAGCCCTTTGTGTGTTGGCTGGTACTGGGTTTAAAAAATGTTTGTGGAAATTTTTTTGATACCCATGCTGAATGTTGGTGGAAATTTTTTGATACCTATGATTATGGCGGTTGGAAATTTTTTTTTTTAGTTTACAAATTTTTTAACCTATTTTGAAAAATGGGTTAAAAGTCACTTTTTAACTTTTAACTCATTTTAGGTCACATTATCTCTCAAATTTTTTACACTTTTAAAAAAAAAAATCAAAAAGCCAACTTTTATTTTATATATATACATCTACCAATACACATATCTATTCACCATGCTCACACAAAAGTGGTTTCATCCCACGCCGACCACTCGGGGTGTGGCACACACCAAAACTAAGTATGTTTTGAATTTTAAATTTGTAAAAAATAATTTTCAAATATACAATCAAATTGGTTTCGTTTGACATCATAGGTTGGGACTAAAATAATGACAAAATAGACTAAAAATTAATAAGATAAAATGTCGCATTCAAATTATAATTATTTTCAATTTTTCTTTCACAAAAGTCAAAAAAATTTAAAAGTCTGTCTCAAACGATACTTTTTAATCCAGGTTAAAATAGATAAAAACTCAATTCACTTCCCAAACGAAATCAAAATTTCAAGTTTGACAAACTCTTTTCAAAAATATAATTGTAAAATTAATTTGAAAATTCAAACCAAACGGACCTTCTATTAATATTTTTTGACCTCAATTTTTTTTTTTTTTTTTTTTTTTTTTGCAACAGGTTAGTTAAAGTACATTTAATTGTATTTTAATCTTAAATTTATTGTCAAGGCACGGGCATACAATAGTATTGTGGCAACCACCTCCTTAATTAATTAAGTTAATTATATGATTTATGTTGATTATGTGTTTATAGGTTTATTATGAGTCGTGTGATATTTGAATTGTGTTATTATGAATAGATATGAATAGGATCTAAATTGAACCTATTTGAATCAGAAATTATACAAGTTCTTGGATAGGTAATTAGAGCCTAATCCACATTGGTATAATTAAGCTTAGTTTAGTTTAATTCGAATTGATTTAAGTTAAGTGAATTTGATATAATTTAATGTAAATTACTACTTAAGTGAAAGCTTAAGAATAATTAGAGTTTAATTATCTTTCCTAATCTATTTATCAATATAATAATAAAGAAGAGAATTTGAGAGAGAGAGATTGAGTGGACTTTGTTGGAGTCATAGAGCTATATACACAAGAGAATGCTAGAGAAAAAGAGAAACAAAGGAGAAAGAATGAGAGCTTAGGAAAAACTTGGGAGATAGACTTTGAACTTCTTAAATTTTTTTAACTAAGGTAAGAATTCTCCTCCTCTCATGGAATTAAGATGAGATACTCTTAATCTCTTAGAAATTGAGTTGAAATAAGATGAATTCATGAGGACTTAAGAGTTTTGTAGGAAGGTTTTGAATTGAAAAGCTATATGAACATATATGATCATAAAAGTGAAGAATTGAAAGAATTAGCTTAATTTATGGACATGCATGGCTTCATTCTTGTACATCCACATTATTTATTGCAGGAGTTTTCAAAATTGAAGGGAAATTCCATAGGATTTGAGGATTTGAAATCCAAGAATGAAAGTTTTATAATTTTATATGTCAATCTTAAATTTGAAACTCTTGCATGTAAAACTTAGTTTTGATTTGAAGTTGTGGTATGGAATTGAAGTTAGAACTACTACATTCAATGTATTTTGAAGTGTTTTAGACCATGGAATGTAAGAAAATGAGGTTGAATTTGTAAAGGAGTGAATTTCCAATTCAAAAGCAAATCTCAGTTTTGAGCAACCCAGAACTGCACGTACGGCCTGGGCCCCATATGTACAGGAAACAAGATAGATGAGAGTGTGCATACTGCTTTAATTGCATGTGCAGGGCGCACGTGCGGTGGTGGTTCCACACATGCGGCCAGTTCCCCTACATGTGTGGTTTTCAGGCTGGTCTCGGTTTTGTTTCCTCTCCGTTTTTCTGACTTTCGAGCCTCCATTTGCATAGTTTTCAAGTGTATTTCCAGTTCATATACATGTCATAAATATAAAAGGAATTAAGGAACAAATAGGAATAACCAAATGAATAAGTAACGAATGAACCGAACAGGTTTAAAACCGACTGAATAAATTGAATGTGTTGTGTAGGTCGTCTGTACAAGGACTATCATCCGGCCAAACACTGTGAGTAATTTCTTTGTAAAGATATCGTCGTATATGAACTATGTTATCCGATAATATGTGAAACCTACATTTTATTATGAAATGTTTGATGCGATAAGTTTTTGATTAAGAACTTTGAAACCGTCAAGTTATGCTTCGAAACTCTGAGTTGTGAATTATACGATATGATGTTCTGAAATAGAGATTTGGATAAGAATGAATGAGATTCCCTCTTTGCTTATCGAATGAGGCAACCATGAACATGTGCTTTGATTTTCAGAAATTTCCATTATGTTTATGTCGATCCCTTGTGATCGTTATGTATATGTCAACCCATTGTAGTTGTTATGTTTAAGTCGAACAATTGAGGTCATTATGTCTTTGTCGATCCGTTGCGATTGTTATGTATATGTCGATCCGTTGTGATCGTTATGCCTATGTCCTTGGTCATTTATGATCGTTTTGCTAATATTCTATTTAGTACTGTTGGGATATACCATGAAATGTAAGTAACTTGGAATGCTTTGATGGGCCTTCTGAATTCTACACACACACACACACATGTATATAAATCTGGTATATGCTTCGTTTTGTCGTAGACGTTCTGTATGATCTTTTGGCAAAGGTGTAATAATGCTTTTGGAAATGTACTATGCTATAAGCTATGAATTGAGCTATGAAAGGTTCTCCAAAGGTTTTGAGGAACTTTATTTATTGTGACACGTATCCGGAAAATACTTTGTTCATATTAAGAACATTGTTTGTCTTTATAAGTTATGAATCTTATTTATTTAACTTCTTTACATTGAGATTATTCACTGGGCTTTAGCTCACTATTTACTATATGCATGTAGGTGATCAAGCATCGGATCAGGCTTAGCGATGTCAACCCAAACTTTGTTTTGTCAAGCCAACTACTGTGTCTCACCGCGAGGTTCCGAACCGTCAAGTTTAAGGGCTTTTGGGTGGTTTCTAAGTTCACCCTTTTGACATTATCGTAAAATGATGTGAATGCTGCCTAACTTTTGTTACTACTGTTTTGTAATGGGATTTAAATCCCTAACTGTTGTTTTCATTTTGTGTAGAAGTGTACTATGGACTTAAGTGTTTATGTAGATGTTAAAGATTGTTTGTTCATTTTTTAAGTCCCCATATGGGCGACATTATTGTTTACAGGCTTCCATTGGCCCCTATTATTGTATTACTATTATTATTGTAATCGCAGATTACTGGCCAGTTACGACATTAAACCCATATGGGCGAGTTTGGGTTGTGACAAGTATATATAATAAAGCATGATGGTTTTTGAAAATGTATCAAAATGTCTAAGAGATACATTTCGTTTTAATGGTTCAGATTGTTCCATCCAAAATTCAATAGCTGAAATGCATTCATTTCCTGCCCAAATGTCCTCTCTCTTCTCTCACCACTTCTATTCTCTTTCATCATTCCACTACTCTCTCTCTCTCTCTTTTTCTTTCTCTCCCTCTTTTCCCCAGAAAGTATAGCGAGTCTCTTTATCTTTCTCTCTTCTCCCCTCCGGTGAAGACCTACCTCCACAACACAGAAGACCACCTTCGCGACTACAATAAATGCAACCCCTCTCTCTATCTCTCTCTCTTTGTGTGCGCTTTTGTTTTAGTCCTATACTCTTTCACTTTATCGGAGCCCAACCCACTCAGCGATGCTTTCTCTGTCCCGCCCCCGCCAGGTCGTTGCTCCGACGCCTTTTCCCGAAGCTATTCTTTAAGAAGGTTCAACATATTCGAAATACATGAGGTAAAAAGCCCCCAAGAATAGATTTAAAATAAATAGTTGTATCTGATAGCTTCAATTTTTATTTATTTATTTAAGGTATCCCATGAGCTATAATTGGAGCTATTTGAATTTTTTTTTTTTTTATCAACTGTTGTTCGATTTGTTTTAGTTTACGAATTTTTTTTTAAAGCAAGGCCAATGAGCTTTTGTGAGTTGAGAGATAGAGAAATGGGTTCCAAAGCTCTCTTTTTCTTTTTAATCTTATCTTTCTCAATGTTGTATTCTCTTAATCTCAACCTAGCTTTTGCAGAAAATGAGGAAACTAAAGAATAAGTTGGTTTGGTTATGAACTTCTACAAATATACATGTCCTCAAGCTGAAGAAGTGATTAGAGAGCAAGTCAAGCTTCTCTACAAACACCACAAGAACACTGCATTCCGTTTTTAAATGCGTATATATGTTCTTATCATTTTGGATTAAAATGTAATTTATCTAATTTAATCTTAACATTAAGAAACTTAAATGGATTTAATTTTTTAAAAGGTTTTGGGTTTTATTTTTTGGGTTTTATCCAATAAATGAGTATATATGTTTTTGGATCTTCATAAAATGGGTTTTATTTTTTAAATGGATTTTGATTTCAGAAATAATTTTTTATTTTTAATTTGATTTCAGATATGGTTTTGATTTATGAAATGAGTTTGATTCTTTAATGGGAAATAGGTACTGACTATTAAAATGAGCATTGATTTCCTATGATTTAACGAAATCAAATCACAAATTTGAGGGAAAATAGAGTAAAGAAAAAAAAAATCTATTTAATGAAAGAAGGAACAAAGGAAATAAAGGGTTTTGAGAGAGAGAATAGTTAGAGACGTTAGAGGGAGAGATAATAGGTAGAGGGAAGAGATGAGAGAATAGAAATAATAGGTAGATAGAGAATGAGTAGGGAAGATGGAGAGAGAGAATGAGTGGGAGACAATAGATAGAGAGTCAAAAAGAAAGAATGAGTGGACAGATGTAAAGAGTCCTACAGAATTGTGATTCATTTATATCTTTTTTTGATATATGTGATTCATTTATCTCTCTTCTTCTTGATATATGAGACAGATTAAATAATTGAGAACATATGTAATCCGAAACATTTTTCTAATTATTTTCTCTCAAAAAAATAATAAATAAAGTCAAACGGAATTATTTTAATTTTTAATTATTTTAATAGATTAATTTGAGAAGATAATTAATTTGAATGAAAATGATTATGAATTTGATCTTCTTCTTTTTTCGGGTGGGTGATGAGTTTGATCTTAATAAGTTTGACTTGATAATTTTAATTTCAGTGGTATCGGTCAAAAGCCTTAACATTAGCACATTTCTTAAATAAATCAAAAATCAAAGAATATATTTTGGGGGCAAAGGGCATTGCATTTGCTTTGGGTTGTTTAAAAACTAATTTTTTGATTTTTTTTTGGTCTTTTTTTTTTAAAAAAATTGTGTAAAAATGTGAAAGATGATGTGACTTAAAATAAATTAAAAACCGGAAGATGACTTTTAATCATCTTTTCAAAATCGCCCTTTGTGTACTGGCTGGTATTGGGTTTAATGTCGAATGTTGGGGAAATTTTTTTAATACTCATGATTATGGCGGTTGGAAATTTTTTTTTAGTTTACAAATTTTTTAACCTATTTTGAAAAATGGGTTAAAAGTCACTTTTTAGCTTTTAACTCATTTTGGGTCACATTATCTTTCACGTTTTTTACACATTTAAAAAAATATATATATCAAAAAGTCAACTTTTATTTTATATACATACATCTACCAATAAACATATCTATTCATCATGCACACACAAAAGTGGTTTCATCCCCCGCTGACTACTCGGGGTGTGGCACACACTAAAACTAAATAGGGTAAATTACAAATAGGTCCTAATAGTTGGACTTAATTCTCATCAAATTCTATTGAAAATAAGTCTTGATAAAATTGTCACTAAAAATAATTTTTTTGTAACAACTTTTTGTATATGTCACTAACAATTAACAATTAGTGACTTTTTTTGTCATGATTTTTATAAATTGTCGCTAAAACTTACAATTAGTGACTTTTTTTATGATAGATTTTTCCCACAGGACCTATTAGACAATAAGTCCACTTATTAGGACCTACACATAAGTACCCCAACTAAATACGTTTTGAATTTTAAATTTCTAAAAATTATTTTCCAAATATACGATCAAATTGGCTTCGTTTGACATCATAAGTTGCAATTAAAATAATCACAAAATGACAAAATAGATTAAAAATTAGTAAGACAGAATATCATATGCAAATTATAATTATTTTTAATTTTTTTCTCACAACAGTTAAAAAAATCAAAAAGTCTGTCTCAAACGATACTTTTTAATCCAAGTTAAAATAACTAAAAACTCAATTCACTTCCCAAACAAAATCAAGATTTCAAGTTTGACAAACTCTTTTTAAAAATATAATTATAAAATTCATTTAAAAATTCAAACCAAAGGGACCATTTACCTCAACAAAAAAAAAAAAAAAATTCCAACAGTTTTGTTAAATTACATTTAATTGTATTTTAATCTTAAATTTACGGTACAGACATACACTAATCTATACTATATATTAAGCAAAATGGGATTTTTAACCCCAAGCTTTGTGGGAGCTCCAATCTCCCAATCTAAATTTTCTAATTTTTTGATTTAAAAAAAAAACCTTAGCATTTATTAACTTCTCCTAACCCCCAAGTTTTACCCTCATAATAACACTTTAATGTATTAAAAACAAGCATAAAAAAAATTCTTTGAAATCTAACACATATGAATTTCTTGAAAAGTCCCAACACATATGATTATTATCAAAATATTAATGCATTAAGAACAAGCATAAAAAAAATTTCTTGAAAAGTCCAACACATATGATTATTATCAAAATATTAAACTTTAATATAATATAATAAAAAAAAGAAAACATTTAATTCCTTGAAAAGTCCAACACATATGATTATTATCAAAATATTAAACTTTAATATAATATAAAAAAGGAAAAAAAAGAAGACATTTAAAAAAAAAAAAGATATTTAAAAATCGCAATTCACATATATTGATACTAGGATATCACCCGTGTTATGCACGGATTGTGTTTACAATTATCCATATATGTGAATTGTGATTTTTAAATATTTTTTTATTAAAAAAAAAACCTTAGCATTTATTAACTTCTCCCAACCCCCAAGTCTTATCCTCATAATAACACTTTAATGCATAAATTTAAAAAAAATAAAAAAACATTTTATAAAAATTAAAAATATTTATTCACATATATTGATACTAGCATATCACCCGTGCTATGCACGGATTGTGTTTACAATTATCCATATATGTGAATTGTGATTTTTAAATATATAGTTTTTTTAAATGTCTTTTTTTTTTCCTTTTTATACTATATTGAAGTTTAATATTTTGATAATAATCATATGTGTTGGACTTTCCAAGGAATTAAAAATGTCTTTTTTTTAATTATATTATATTAAAGTTTAATATTTTGATAATAATCATGTGTTGGATTTTTCAAGAAATTTTTTTTATGTTTATTCTTAATGCATTAAAGTGTTATTATGAGGGATAATAATCATATGTGTTGGGGCTTTTCAAGGAATTCATATGTATTGGATTTCAAAGAATTTTTTTTATACTTGTTCTTAATGCTTATTATGAGGGTAAGACTTGGGAGTTGGGAGAAGTTAATAAATACTAAGATTTTTTTAAAATAAAAAAATCAGAAAATTTAGATTGAGAGAGAACTCCCGCAAGACTTGGGGTTAAAAATCTCTTTTTACTTAATATATAGTATAGAATTGTAAATATATTAAGGAAAAGGGGGTTTTTAAACCCCAAGCCTTGTGGGAGCTCTAATCTCTCAATCTTAATTTTTTAAATTTTTGATTTAAAAAAAAAATCAGCATTTATTGATTTAGTCAAAATTCCCTGATCAGCATTTATTAACTTTTCTAATCCATATGTCTGCATTTATTGATTTGGTCAAAATTCTTTATTAACATTTAAAATCCCCTCATACAAATAATTAGAGATACAGCTCATGTATAGTTACTGCAGTAGCCTTTTTAATTTCTCTTATACACTATAATTAGTGATAAGATTATTAAATTATTTTTATAAAAAATCTTAAAAAACATAATTTATATATTAAAAAAAATTAAAATAAATATAATTGTAATTTTCTCAATAATTTGTCCAGTCACGGACTACGGACCCTTCTCCCAGATGACAGCTCATCTGACTTTCACGCGGTGATTCGGCGGCCTCCCGAATTATCTGCTTATTGTTAGTTTCTGGACACGTGGAAGTCAATGAGACAATCTAGGCCAGGCTAAACTGGATTAGAGCGTGATGTTGAACCCGTGAAGACTCTTATTTTAATAATTTAAATCGTTGAATTTGTTAAAGAATTTATTTTTATAAAAAATTATATTAATTAGATATTAATAATTATTTAATCAGATCAAATTTTTATCAATGATAAATATAATTTTTAAATAAATTATTGACAAAAATATGATTCGATTAAGTAATTATCAATATTCAATCAATATAATTTTTTATAAAAATAAATTAATCGATGAATTCTATATATTCAACGATTCAAATTATTAAAATATAACCCTTGATGAGCCTCTCAAATCTAACAATATTACCCATCTAATTCATAAAGAGTGTGTTTGTTTTGAGGGATTGTTCCATGAGATTGAAATATTAGTTCATTCGAACTAATAATCTATTGTTTGGTTCAATTTTTTTGCTCCGGATTAATAATCCCTCCGGACTATTAGTCCCTCTTGCGAGGGATTATTGTATTTTAGGGGGGAGGTGGGATTATTTCAATTGGATTGGTATCCTATAGGATTAATGTGTGAAATGTCCATTTTATCCTAATGCTATTACTTAATAAACAATTAAAAAATGATAAAATAGTTTTTTGAACATTTATAAATTATTTTTTTAGTGTTATTAATTTAAAATTATATATTAAATAAAAAATATAAATTATAAATTATAAATTCAATTCAATTAAAAAAAGTAAATTAAAAATTATAGCCTTATAAATTAAATTTTTTTAGTATTGTTAAAAAATTAAATTTATATATTAAATAAAATTATTTTTTTAGTGTTGTTAATTTAAAATTATATATTAAATAAAAAATATAAATTATAAATTTAATTTAATTGAAAATAATAAATTAAAAATTATGACCTTATAAATTAAAAAATTTTAGTATTGTTGAATTATAAATTATAGATTACAAATTTAAAATTATATATTAAATATAAATTATAAATTATAAATTATTAAGATAAAATAGTCTTTTAAACATTTATTATTATTCAGTCCAACCAACCAAACATCGAATTTATTAAAAATAATTCAAATTAGACATCTAATCTCATGACTAAATAAATATAAGATACAAATTTAATCCAATCAAATAATCTAAAAATAATATATCCTAAAATTAATAATCAGATAAATTACAATCCCTTTTATCCGCCCATCCAAAAAAAGACACCGAAGTTGACTAGAGCCGATCCTAACCTTTGATAGAAAAAGCATATTTTAGGAGTGAAAATTTTCTTACATTAGGAATGGAGTGTTGTGTGAAATCATCTGGTTTCCTTCCCAACACGTGGCCCTATAAATTCTCTGTCCCTTGTCTCTTCCTTGAAACTATCAGACATCGTTTCGTCTCTCACACTCTCTCTCTCTCTCTCTCTGTCATTTCATAGCGTTGTGCGTCGCAAATTTATGTCTCAGAGGCCTAGCGTTCCACACTTTTCTACCATTGCCTTTGGCCTCCTCCATTATTCTCATCTCCTGCTCTGTAGTGAGATCAATCCCAATTCCAACTGCTCTGCTCATTACACACGCAATATAAAACACCCACAAATATAAAGCATCCATAAACCAAAAAAAAAAAAACCCAAATAATCCCTCCCTCCCTCACCTTCATCCACATTCCAAAATTTCTCTCTTTCTTTTCTCCTTCACAAAACAATTCAATTTCCTTGGCTTGGGACTCTCAAATTTCCCTTGAAAATCTCAAATGGGTGTTAAAGGTTTTGTCGAAGGAGGCATAGCCTCGATCGTTGCAGGGTGTGCAACCCACCCGCTGGACCTAATCAAGGTTCGCATGCAGCTACAGGGTGAGACCCACGCTCCAAACCCGAACCCGTCATTGCAGTCTCTCCGACCCGCTCTCGCCTTCCACCCACCGGCCACGATCCATCCCCCTAGTACGCCGCCGCCACCGGTGCCTCGGGTGGGCCTTATTAAGGTGGGGCTCCGGATCGTGCAGCAAGACGGCTGCGCCGCCCTCTTCTCCGGCGTCTCAGCCACCGTCCTCCGCCAGACCCTCTACTCCACCACCCGGATGGGCCTCTACGACATGATGAAGCAAAAATGGAGCGATCCAAATGGTGGTAACATGCCCCTCGTGCGCAAGATAGCGGCAGGGCTGATCGCCGGCGGGATAGGAGCCGGCGTCGGAAACCCGGCCGACGTCGCCATGGTCCGTATGCAAGCCGACGGTCGGCTCCCCCTTGCTCAGCGCCGCAATTACAAGAGCGTGGTCGACGCCATTTCGCAAATGGCCAAGAACGAGGGAATTACGAGCCTGTGGCGCGGATCATCGCTTACGGTGAACCGTGCAATGCTGGTGACAGCATCACAGCTCGCATCATACGATCAGATCAAGGAGACTATATTGGAAAAGGGTGTGATGAAGGATGGGATTTGGACCCACGTCACGGCAAGCTTCGCGGCGGGGTTCGTGGCTGCAGTGGCATCGAATCCGGTGGATGTGATCAAGACTAGGGTGATGAACATGAAGGTTGATCCAGGGATGGTCCCACCGTACACTGGTGCCCTTGATTGTGCCTTGAAGACAATTCGAGCAGAAGGCCCCACTGCTCTCTATAAGGGCTTCATCCCTACAATCTCAAGGCAGGGACCTTTTACTGTTATCCTCTTTGTCACTCTGGAACAGGTCCGCAAGCTGCTCAAGGATTTCTAGTTTCAAAAAAAAAAAAAATTTATTATTAAATATTTAGTAATTGTAATATAGTTTTCTTGTGATTGTTGTGTAGTTTCTTTTAAAATGTTTTTAGTCTTCCCATATTGGGAATGAGTTCAGCAGATAGATAATTAACAGCGTGATGAAGATCTTTGTTTTTGGGATCACGTTCTTCTCCGATCTTAAACTTCTTCTTCCGAATCTCTTCTATGTGGCAGTAATGCTAAGTATCATGAAATTTTTTTCATGAAAATAATCATGAAAGTTTTGTGAGTCTTGGATTACACTTAAAATAATACACCACACACTAATCAAGGTAATCCAAGGATCATAAATTTTTCATGATCATTTTCATGACAAAATTTTCATAATCCCTAACTTTTCCCTTGGGCATGCAGCAAGTATATTATTTAGGATTGTGTGAAACATCGATCAATTTGTTAAAATCATAATGTTTCACACCAATTCGGTTGCTAATTACAAAATAGTTTGATTCGTAATTTGAAATTCATAACTCATTTTCAAAATCGTCCAACTTCACCATGTTAATATATATATATATATATATATATTTTACGTCTAATGAAATGTTAAACTAAAAATTAGTGTGAGAGAGATTAAAAATATAAAATTTCTTATAAATTATTGTTAGATATTATATAAATACTTGATAATTGTTTAAGATTATTTTTCAATCAACTAGCAAATTAAAGCAGCCTAAACTGTCCAAACCGTTTGATTATTTGTCAATTCGTCATTCACAATTTAGTTTATAACTTTACCCCCAAACCATATTGCACTACACCACGCACACTCTTAATATTATGTCAATTTCTTTTTGGGCACTCGATTTATAAATTCAAATTATAATTTTGTTAGGTGAGAGGTCTAGGCGCTATATTAGTTTGTCCAAAAAGACAAGCTCAACTAAAATGATCAAAATACCCTTCATATATATATGGATATATATATATATATATATAACCCAAAACCCTAACAATCACACTCCTCTCTCTCTCTCTCTCTATCTCTATCTACTCTCTATGAGACTATCTCTCATCTCTCCCCTTCAACCGTCGACTACACCACTGTCGTCGACACTACCACCACCTCTTTCTCTCTGTCTCTCTCTCTCATTCACTTTCGTCTACTACTGTGATAACCTAACTCATACTATGCTTAATTATGCATGTGATTATGTGTTTGATATGAATTTACAACTTTAAGTATGTGAATTATGTGAATTTAGAATAACATATGTTAAATGTAAGAATATCTATTGCAATTAACTTTGAACTGAAGTTGAAAGTCTTAGAGGCGCAATAAACAAAAATCAACTTCATATATGTGATTAGCATATTTTTAGTACCTACAGTGAAATTTTGAAAAATTACGATTCGTAATGTTTTAGTTGGCCTAATTTATATATCCCTAGCTCTTGTATTCATCATTTTTGGTTGAGAGCTCTAGAGAATAAGTTAGAGGGAGGAACAGGAAAAATTAGGGATTTGGAAGAGATTCAAGGAGCTAACCCTAGATTTGTACTAAGGTATGATAATCTACTTAGAATCTTTGTATATATCTCATCTTTTGTTTGAAATCAAGAAGAAATTAGGAATTATGAGTTAGGATTCGAGATATGCAATGGTTAAAGCTAAATGTATGAAATTGAACCTTAATCTCTCCATCTTTGTTTAATTTGAGTTTATCCTTGTGATTAATCCATGAAATAAACTCTAAATGATTCATACAACCAAAAATTGTTGGAAGATTCACCATGTTTGTATGTATATTGAGCTTGTGTATGTAATTTATGAATACATGAAAAAGATAAGACCATGAATCTAAAGTTGGAGCAAGATTGATATGTTTGAAGTGAAATTACACTTATATCATGCTAGTATATCATGTTTTTGAGGCAATTTTGTATGAATTTGGGCTTGTAATGGAGTTTGGTCACTTAGGGTTTGGAGTATTTTCGGACTGTCTAGTTTTTTCCCAAACCGCTTGTGCGGCCATGGGCTCTGCACGAGCGGAACATGACCAAGATTTGTGATTTCGGTTCTGTGCGCTCGAGTGGCTTACATTTCCACATGAGCAGGGCCATACTGTTCGAGCAGTTGGACGGGCCACACATGCGGCCAGGTAAGGGAGAAAATCGTGCTTTCTAGGGGCGTACATGGTCCGGATTGGTTCGGTTATGAGAAAATTCAAGAACCAAACCGATCCTAACGGTTCTGTGATTTTGAGAACCAGACTAAATCATTACACTTGTAAAACCGGACCAGAACCAAACCGAAATAACAGTTCGGTTGCGGTTTGGTTCACAGTTCTAAAAATTTCTATTTACAAGAATAAATTTTAATATTAGCAAAATAATTAATCAAACTGATTACATTTAACTCATGACAAAAACTAATAATATTAAGACATTACTCAACATAACACTTATGCATGGTTCAAGGACTACTATTGTTTATTAAATATTATATATATTTATATATATCTTTTAAAATTCGATTCGGTTTGGTTCGAACCGTGGTTTTTTTATAAAATCCATTAACCGAATCGTTTTTACGGTTCTCAATATTTCTTGAACCAAAATTGAACCAGTTCTTAATAGAACCGAACCAAACTGTACGGTTCGGTCTGGTTCGATCCGAATTACCAGTTTGAATGGATTTTTGAACAGCCCTAGTGCTTTCTTATGTTGATACTCCCGACCTTTTGAACGCACTCCCAACCTTATTTAAACCCTTTTGGGAGTGAAATGATGATTAGAAACTCATTTAAAAAGGTTGTGAACTATGAAAGAAAAATGTACGAATTGAAACAAATGATTTACCAAATGTGTGTAGGTTATGTACTGAAAGAAACGCCACAAGATCAAACGCATTGTGAGTAATAATATTGTGCATATATGTTCTTAATTTTGTACCTTGAGCCATGAATAGTGAATTATGTCGACATTATGTTTTGATAGAAATGAATGAACTTCATAATATTATTTGACATGTGCAATGTGAACCTAAGGTCGTTCTGTTTCTATTTATGCTATGATATGTTTGGGCCCGATACCGTTCTATGGGCCCGAGGCCGTTCTGTATAATATGTGGGCCCGAGGCCGTTCTGTATAATATGTGGGCCCGAGGTCATTCTGTTAATGACGCGGTAAGATGTGATTGGATTTGAGATCGTTCTGAACAACTGTTAACATGTGGGCCTGAAGTCATTCTGATATTGATGGGCCTAAGGTCGTTCTATTCATATGTAATGGGCCCAAGATTGTTCTGTTTATGTAATGGGCCCAAGGCCGTTTTGTTTATGTAATGGGCTCGAGACCGTTTTGTTTATATAATAGGCCCAAGGCCGTTCTGTGTTATATTAGGCCTGAGGCCGTTCTGTATTATAATTATGGATATTGTGAGAACCTTATGATCATCTATTTACACTGCTTTACTGTATTATTACTCATTAAGTTTTGCTCACCCAATATTATGTATGCACATGTTGGTGATCCGCAACATGGAGTCCACTCTTAGAGTTAGCTTTATGAGCTATTTTTGTGAACCTGTCGAGTCATGCCTTTGAGATGGAGTTTCCCCTTTGACTTCCATTATGCTTTGACTTTATTTTGTTTTTGCTATTTTGGTCCTGTGATATGTAAACGATATGTATAAAATTTCCTATAGTACTTATAATTTTTTTTTTTGCATGGGCATATAAATGTTGTGAATGTGTTATGGTACAGGCTTTATAATTTTGCTTATATTGACACAACTCAATGGATTTCTTCATTTGTCGTATGCTTTCGTTTGTGGCCCCATTATTATAATTACTCTGTATGTTTGTTTGAGGCCAAAGGTAATCAAGTGATTACTGGCCAGTTATGATCCAAACTTTTAGAGGTTGGTTCGGGTCATGACAACTATCTCGTCTCCGGTGTTGACGACAGCGTGATGTCTTGTCTTCGACGACTTCGTCAAGCTCTAGATCTAAAAGATTTGAAGATCGTCAGTGATATCTTTGTCACTGCCTCTCTCTCAATTCCAAACACTCTTGACAGATGAGAAAGGAGAGTAGATCGATCTAAGAGATCTACCGCCATTGTTCTTCTCTCACCGGTCGCCCTTTCGCCATCTCTTACTGTTCTTCCGATTTGAGGTGATATATTTATATACTGGTTTTCAAGATCTTCACTATCGTTTCTCAAGATCTACACTGGTTGAGTTCTACTTTTGTATCGTCTCAGATCTGGTTGTGGAAGAAGATGATGATGATGATGAGTTATGTGTATGAGTGTGTGTTTGCGGATGATGTATCTATCCATTTTTTAATTTATTTATTGTTATTATTGTTGATGTTCATGATGATGATGATAAAACAGATTAAAAAAAATTTGACAGATAAAACATATTTGTTCAAATTTTGAACATTATCTATTCAAAATTTCAATAAATAATAAAATTTTAAATAAATAGGACAATTTTGTTTTGAATAGATAATAATATACATTTTTTCAAAATTCAAACAAATAGGGGTTTAGTATTAAGAAAATGCAGACGATATGCACAGATATTGTGATATTTTTTTTAAGTTATCTAATTTTTGAAAGTTATGATTTGTTTAAAGTAGTAGGATATGCACATATATTGTGATATTTTTTTTAAAGTTATCTAATTTTTGAAAGTTATGATTTGTTTGAAGCAGTAGAAAAAATGAAAAAAAAAGTTGTCTAGATGCACTTTTGTTCCTCTAAAAGTTGAACAAATAGATAAAATAAACTTGTGAATTTGTATAGATAAATTTTGAATTGATAAAAAAAATTAGACAAATAGAAGATTTGCACGTATAAAATTTGGACAGATAGAAGATTTATATAGATAAAATTTGAGCAAATAAAAATATTGAATAGATAAAAAATTGGACATGTAAAATTTGGACAGATAGAAAATTTGCATAGAAAAATTTGAATAGATAGTCAACGAAAAATAAAACAGAAAAAAAAGTCAAGGGTAAAATTAAAAGTAAAATGTTCTCTAGAATTTCTCACCAAACTATTTCACAAAGTGTGAACTTCTCACTAACAAAAAAAAAAAAAAAAAAAAAAAAACCATTGGACCAAATGTCTTAGACAATTATTAGAGTGATTTTTTCACCAATTTTCTTTTTATTTTTCCTAATTTTTTTTTATTTAGTTATATTTTTTGATGTATTTTAATTTTTAAATAAATTGTGACTGGCAAACTGTATTAGAAATAAATAAATTAAAATGAAGATTACCCCGTAATATGGCATTAATGGGGTAGATATTAATTATCATACTATATGACGTTAATTAACCACGAAAATAAAGATTATCACGTTACTAAGGCCATATAGTATGGGAATTAAGAATTAGTTACTAACGCCATATAATATGAGTTGCGTCTTAATGAATCCTAAGACTTATTAATCATCCTAAAGCACGTTATCAAATGAATGTTCAATATTTAAAACGTAAAATTTATTGCTAAGACACAAAATCGAATACGAAAAATATAATCAATTACAATAAGATTTTGTTTGACAAAATCACTTTTTAACTTAAAAGTCAAAAAATTACTAAAAAATTTAAAAATCAACAACCTATACTAAAAAGTCAAAGATTTTTTTCTCTCTATTTTTTGCACATCTTTTCTTAAAAAACCAAAAAATCATCCAAAACATATCAATTTTTTTTTACATCATATTTTAATCAAAAAATTAAAAATTACTAAAAAAAAACATACTCCCAAACATGGCCCTCCTAAGCAAGGCCTACACACTTTTCTTAAGACCTTTCCAATTAAAAGGTCAGTCAAAGTCAATACCGTAGTTTAAAGTTTAAGGACTTTCTTTATCTATACTCTAGCCAGCCAGCCAGCCACAAAACCCACCCAACCACCCCCCCCCCCAAAAAAAAAAATAAACGAATAAAAAAAATTTGCAGAAAAAATGGAAAGAAAAAGAAAGAATTGTAAAAATGGTAGGAATCTAAAATAATTGCAACATACATACATACATATATAAAAAATAAAAATAAATAAAAAAATTATATTATATTTGCAATTTTGCCGGCAGCCTCTTCCATTCCTCTCCTGTCTCTTCCCCTCCCAAAATATTTTTTTTCAGAAACATGTTTTACAGAAGACAATAAGGAAACAATTACAAAATGCTTGGGGTGGTTCCTGTGGAATTTTTATTCTTACTTGTTTATCTGAGAACTGGCAGTGCAATGCTATACACCCAAAAAATAAAATAAAATAAAATGGAAGAAATGCCATCCTTGTATTATTTCTTCAACATGATGCTGTGAACTGGCAACCAAAAACCTTGTGCAGCTGGCTGGATGTCTGTTTTCTAATCTTCCCATTTATAAAGCTTAGGTTTCTCAAATCTCCTGTAATGTATATAAATTAGAATGCTTCCTCAATCCAAGAAGTCTGGTTGGCCGGTTGACGTCAAGCAACGATGCCACATGCGGCTATTAGGGTCGACCGCCCTGGGGTAAGAAATGACTTCAGGAATGGGAAGATATACATAGTGTGTGTTGCATATCCCAACAGTGATGCCACTATATCCAGCAAATGCACCATGAACCTGTCAAGACCAAACATCACTCACTGTGTAAATATCACTTAGCACATTCGTGTACATCTGTACCCAATTAATTCTGATTAATTTCTATTTTTTATTAAGCATTTATTCTAAATATACATGTACTGAGAAAAAAAAAAAAAAGAATCTACAGAGTAGAGGTGGCAAGCTCAACCCAAATCCATGAACCCGCCCAATTATACTTATTTAAAACCTATTTAAACCCACCCAAATCTATATATGGGCTCAAATGGATTGATCACTGCAAATCTACTTAAAATTCAATTTACATGTGTTGGACATGTGTACCCGTTTAAACCCATTTAAATGGGTAACCACTTCTACAACCAATCCACCTCCACCACCACCACTGTCGCCGCCAATCCACCACCACCACCACCACCACCACCACTGTGTACATTATCTCCTACCGATTGACAAAAAATAAAAATCTCCAGGTTAAGTTTGGGTGTCAAGCTGGACAAGGTGCCCAATCTATGGGCAGGGGGGGATTCAGGAAGCAGTAGCTTTTTACCAGCCAATTAGATTAATTTTTTACTCAGGTCTTTCTCCTATAAGGGATCAGAACTCTGAATCCTCACCAGTGTAATGCACCATATTATAGTATAGCCTACAAAATGAGATGCATTTATTAATTTATTTATTTACTAAACATGACATGAAAAAGTGAGTGTGAGAGACTCACCGCATTTTGACCCAGTACAGTACAAAGAATTCCATCTGATGCATTTGCACGGCATGCTCGGATCATGTATGTCGGATCAATGTACTTCACATCAGCTGTAATACCAATCTCATTAAAGTATTTCTTTGTCTGACAGAAAATAAGTAAATAATATCAGTATCACAATACGTAGACTGAAAGCAAGATGACATAAAGTACTCAAGAGAGGCTTCCCATAAAAATAAAAATAAAAAGTAAGAAAGAAAGAAAGACAAAAAAGTTCAAAGAGTGAAATGAACTTCAAGGGCTGCTTTAACATCATGCAAGTAGAAATAGGAACTTAAACGTTTGTTTGATCAGACAAAAGATGGTAGTCAAAGTAATACAACCAGCACATGATCTAAGTGTACTTGGTTCCACATTTTATTTAGAACTTCCAGTTAGAAATCCCAAATTCATTTACTACTGATACTGGTACTTCAACATCAGTATTAAGAGGTGTACATAAACTAGACCATGAAATTATTATGAATTGTAGGCAACAACTAAATTTTAACCAAAAAAATTACATGTAGAAAAAAAAAATATAAAAAATAAAAATTATTTTACTATCACGATAGAGGAAGCAAAAACAAGTGCATAACTTGCTTAACAGAAGGCCCATCTTGATAAGTGAACATCACAACATCCTTGCCACATCAAGTAATTGTCAGAGTTATAGTTCCCATGAATGGCCTATGTTGAAGCAAACACCCAAGAACACATGGATGTGCATGACTTTCTTCTAGAAACGAATAAACAATTTGATAATACTTTTTGAAATTTTTAGTCAATCTCATGTAAAACTAGACAGAAACATTAACATAGCTTGAATTGCAAAAGATCATATAATAAAGCAGGCAAAGACCACAAGACAACTACAAAAGATATGACTGAACAAAGCTATACGACTCTTGAAAACTTATATAAATCCATTGGAAATAACCATGGAAACCCATCATTTCGGGTGGTCTAGGTAAATTTTGGCCACTTAGAGCTTTTTCAAGTACAATAACAAAGTCCCACACATTCATAACAATTTGAAGCATATTGGAGCAACAAAATGAAGATTGTGCGGTCAAATGCTAATTGCAAATGCCTCAATCCTGGCCACAACAAATTACGAGATACTTGAGAGTGTAAAGTGATGTTTGAAAAAACTGAAAATTAATTACTAAAAACTAGATGCCATTTTTTTTTTTAAATTAAAAAATGGATAAATTACACTTTTAACCCCTATAATTTGACTCAAATTTCATTTTGGTCCCCATTGTTTCAAATTAAACAATTTGGTCCTTCTGTTCAAGTTCAACGATAAAATTAACCATTTTGAAACACTAGTCAGTCTCCTGAGGTGTACATGTAAAAACCATCAACAAAAATTTAGATAAAAGAACCAAATTAAAACTGGACAAAAAGTGTAGGGATTGAGTTGTTCAACTTGAAACAATAGGGAAATTTAGGATCAAACTATAGGGGTACAAAGTGTAATTTACCCTACAAAATTGTTTGATAGAAATTTAAGTGCTAAGCTAAAACAAGTTGTTTGTATCCATTGTTGTCAAATTGCAAATTGAATCTTGAATTATAAGATTCATTTTATTTAATATGATATATATATACATATATAAAAATACACAAATAGACAACCATGCCCTATGGCCTAGTGGTTGTGTAGCATCACTTTGCGGTGTGAGATTTTAGGTTCAACTCCTATGGAGGAGTTTGATACCCTTTGTGGTAATGTTTATTTCTTTCCCATTATGGGAGCTGTATCTAGCAATAGTGGTTGTTGGGATTGGGCGATGATTTGAAGTAATATTTCTCATATTTATAATTACTCTCATATCAATTGTCAAAAAGATAATAATAATAATAAAATAAAATACACGAATAGAGTTTAAAATGCGGTAAAAATCAATATAACCAAACTATATATATATGTATGTACATATAAAATCAAGTATATCAATATAACTAATTAATCTCTTCTATGTATCTTGATAGTTTGGCAAAAATGGTGTCACTTCATTCATTATGTAAACAAAAACAAAATAGAACTAAATCATAGTTAATCATAATGAATCGCAATGAATCATAGCAAATCATAAATTGAATCGCATGATGCACGCAATTTCTGATTTAATAATACAATTCAAATTATTTTTGTTGAAACTCATATCGAATCATACATATCAAAATCGTGAATCATCTAACAACCATGTTTATATCTCTACAAAATGAAATTTATTATATTGAAAACTTCCCTTCCAAATTTTACATTATAGTGGTGACATGGTGATAGTGATGGTAGTAAAGGTGGCAGTGGTGGTGGCTATGCGCCAATCGTGATGGCGATGGAAGTGAGTGGTCGTGGTGATGATGGAGGGTTGTAGTGGAGATGGAGAGGTGGTGGTGGTGATGGTAGTTGTAATGTAGTGGTGGCGGAGGGCTAGTGTAGTGATGGTGATGGTTGCTAGCAGAATGATCATGTACATTTACATAGTAATTATTTGATATATATACAATGTCAAAATGTAAGACTAACATGCAAGAAAACTAAAGGTGTAGTGCACGCGTGCATGAATGCTTGTCACCAGACTATTTTGCATCTACAAATCATCAAAGTACACTGATCAATACTCAACTCACAGTTGTGCTTATACTTCTTGATGAAGGCATAAAGGTAACACGTAGTGTTTGCATCTACAGATGCCGCATCTATAGATGCAAACATTATGCTGGAAATTTGATTATTATTGCCTTAATATTATGTTAGTGGATGTATATAATATGTTAGTGATGTATATAATATGTTAGTGGCTGTTAGTGGACATATAGTGGCAATATAATGCAGCACCATCTTCTCCACTACCCCAATGGCCAACCCACTAGAGAGTGGAATGGGTTTGGTGACAACCAATCACCTCCTCCCTCAATTGTGTATAAATTGAGGTGAGGAGGAGGGGTAGAGATATCAAGAAACAACAACACATCTGTGAGAGATTGTGAGAGTTTGAGAGTTCTATAGAGAGTGAAGGTCAGGTGTGAAGTGTAATCTCCCTCCGGGAAAAATTCTATAGTGATAGCTCTCCGTGGACGTAGGCAATTGCCGAACCACGTAAATATTGTTGTGTTCTTGTGTGTGATTGATTTTTGAGTTGGTATCAGAGCAACAAAAACACAGCAGCCCTAAAACCGTCATAGCCATGTCGGAAGTCACGTCCGAAACCACTTCAACCCCTGCCGCTGCCATTCCGGTGAAAACGGCCAACAAGGCTGCAAATTACCAGCGCAGGTTTGATGATAAGCCACGGGTCTGGTGTGATTTTTGCAACAAGCCTCGCCATACACGCGAAACGTGTTGGAAGATCCATGGCAAACCTGTCAACTGGAAAAGCAGCAAACAAGGAGAGAAGAATCGTGGCTTTCCTACTGCTAATGAAGCCGATTCGGGTCCCTTCAACAAAGAGCAGATTGATCAACTCTTAAAGCTGATAAAATCCAACTCCTCATCCGGTACTCCTAGTGATTTTTTGGCACAAACAGGTAGAAATCCTAAAGCCTTCTCTTGTCTAAACTTCTCTCCGTGGATCATAGATTCCGGTGCCTCCGATCACATGACTAGTTTTTCCCATTTATTTAGTACCTATTTCCCTTGTTCTGGTCATGACAAAATCAGAATAGCCGATGGTAGTTTTTCACCTATTGCAGGAAAAGGATTTATTAAACTAATGAGAAAATTAATCTCAATCTTTGTTCTTCACGTCCCCAACTTAGCTCAGAACCTTTTGTCTGTCAAGAACTATCTAAGGATTCTAATTGTCGTGTTACATTTTTTGAATCCCATTGTGAATTACAAGACCAGAACTCGGGGATGATGATTGGGCGTGCTAGGATGCTTGAAGGTCTTTACTACTTTGATGAAGTACGTTAGTAATAAAAAGTTCGAGCTTTAATAGTACTAGTTCAATCTCGTTAGAAAAAATAATGCTATGGCACTATAGGCTAGGACATCCTAGTTTTCTTTATCTCAAACATTTATTTCGTAATTATTTAAAGGGATTGATTGTTCTTCTTTTCATTGTGAAAGTTGCATTTTTGCAAAATCTCATCGCTCTACTTATTTGCCAAAACCTTACCAGGCTTCCAAACCTTTTTATTTGATTCATAGTGATGTTTTGGGCCCTTCTAAAATCACTACTCTTTCTGGTAAAAGATGGTTTGTTACATTTATTGATGACCATACCCGCTTATGTTGGATTTATTTGATGAATAAAAAATCTGACGTGAAAAATTTATTCACAAATTTTTACAATATGATTGAAAACCAATTTCAAACCAAAATTGGTATTTTACATTCTGATAATGGGACAGAATATTTCAAATGAGCAGTTGGGTGAGTTTTTGGCAAAAAAGGATTTTTCATCAATCTACATGTCGATACCCTCAACAAAATGGCATTGCGAGCGAAAAAATAAACTTTTACTTGAAGTAGCACGTGCTATAATGTTTTACATGCATGTTCCTAAATATTTATGGGGTGAAGCAATTTTAACAGCCTCTTATTTGATAAACAGGATGCCTACAAAGGTGTTAACATACAAAACACCTTTTGATTGTCTCAAACATTTTTTTCCTGACACGAGGTTGTTTTCTGATTTACCCGCCAAAGTTTTTGGATGTACTGCCTATGTTCATGTTCCCAAAATTTCGCTCAAAGCTTCACCCCGGTGCTATAAAATGTGTTTTTTTGGGTTATTCCTCAAACAAAAAAGGGTATAAGTGTTTCGATCCTCAAACCAAGAAATTTCATGTGAGTATGGATGTGTCATTTGTGGAAACAAAATCCTATTTCCCCAACACTTCTCTTCAGGGGGAGACAAGTGGAGTAGAAGATAATTTTGGGATATTTCTATCCCGGCCCCAATGTCATTTATCCTACACAAAAACCACATCTGCGATAATGATCACTTAGGAGAACCAAGTTCTATGGTGCCTAGTCAAGAAGATTCTTGTTTAGGGGAGAAGTACTACAAAATGATCTAAATTCGAGCTTCAGTTTATACTAGGAAGCGATTTCATCGAGAATAATGACCGAATGTCCATCCTAATGACCGAATGTCCACCCGAAGTTCGCATCGAAATTTTAGGTAATCCTATTCCTTCTATTTCCGACCTTGATGTTCCTATAGCAATTAGGAAAGGTGTCCGAAATTGCATTAAACATCCTATTGCAAATTACCTCTCCTATCAAAGACCTGTCTAAAACCATAGAGCTTTCACATCTAGGATTTCATACTTGTTTGTTCCAAGGAATATCAGAAGCATTGGATGATCCGAATTGGAAATTAGCAACATGGAGGAGATGAATGCTTTAAGGAGAAGTGGTACTTGGGAGATAGTTGATCTACCCAAAGACAAGAAAACAGTTGGGTGTAAATGGGTGTTTAAGATAAAATGTAACGCAGATGGAAGCGTTGAGAGATACAAGGCGAGACTGGTGGCTAAAGGCTTCACTCAAACTTATAGGATTGACTATCAGGAGACGTTTGCTCCTGTTGCTAAAATAAATTCCATTAGAGTACTGTTATCTCTTGCAGTAAATTCAGATTGGCCTCTACATCAACTTGACATTAAAAATGCATTTCTCAATGGTGATCTTGAAGAGGAGGTGTTCATGAGCCTACCGCCGGGATTTGAGCAAAGACTTGGTAGCGACAAAGTATGCAGATTGAACAAGTCATTATACGGACTCAAACAATCACCAACAGCGTGGTTTGAACGCTTTGGGAAGGCAGTTATCAGTTGTGGCTTCTCGCAGAGTCAAGCAGATCACACAATATTTTATAAACATTCAAAAGACAGTAAAATTGCAATTTTGATTGTTTATGTTGATGACATCATTTTAACCGGTAATGATGAAGCAGAGTTAGCAGCCCTCAAAGAGAAACTCGCAAAAGAATTTCACATTAAGGATCTGGGAGCCCTCAAGTATTTCCTCGGAATGGAATTTGCAAGATCCAAGGAAGGTATATTCGTTAATCAGAGAAAATATGTTCTTGATCTCCTTGGAGAAATAGGTATGCTTGGTTGTAAGATGGTGGAGACTCCGATCGAGCCTAACTTGAAGTTACAAGCTGCTACGGCTGAAGAAGTCAAAGAGAGGGAACAATATCAGCGACTTGTAGGGAAATTGATTTACTTGTCTCATACTGGCCCGATATTGCCTTTGCAACAAGATGGTAAGTCAGTTCATGCACTCACCAGGGGCAGAGCACTTTGAGGCCGTTTATAAGATCTTAAGATATTTGAAAGGGACTCCAGGGAGAGGCTTACTGTTCAAGAAACATGGACATCTTCAAGTTGAAGTATACACAGATGCATCAAGGGGAAGTGTTCTGCATGTGAGATCAATATCCGGATATCGCTCCTTTGTAGGTGGGAACCTAGTTACATGGCGGAGTAAAAAATGTAATGTGGTAGCTAGAAGTAGTGTAGAGAGTTCGAGTTGCCCATGGAATCTGTGAAATAATGTGGATTAAAAGAATTCTTGAAGAATTAAAGCTTTCTCACCCGACACCTATGAAGGTCTATTGTGACAACAAAGCAGCTATATCTATAGCTCATAATCCAATTCTACATGATCGCACAAAACATATAGAAGTGGATAAACATTTCATCAAGGAGAAAATCAATGCTGGCATAATCTGTATGACCTACCTTCCAACAGGTGAACAATTAGCTGATGTGCTAACGAAGGGACTACACAAGAAGCAATTTGATAAGTGACTAGCAAAGTGGCTATGGAAGATATCTTCAAACCAACGGCTTGAGGGGAGTCGAAATTTGATTATTATTGCCTTAAAATAATGTTAGTGAATGTATATAATATGTTAGTGACGTATATAATATGTTAGATGTTGTTAGTGGACATATAGTGGCAATATAATGCAGCACCATCTTCTCCACTACTGATGGCCAACCCACTAGAGAGTGGAATGGGTTTGGTGACAACCAATCACCTCCTCCCTCAATTGTGTATAAATTGAGGTGAGGAGGAGGGGTAGAGATATCAAGAAACAACAACACATCTGTGAGAGATTGTGAGAGTTTGAGAGTTCTATAGAGAGTGAAGGTGAGGTGTGAAGTGTAATCTCCCTCCGGGAAAAATTCTATAGTGATAGCTCTCCGTGGACGTAGGCAATTGCCGAACCACGTAAATATTGTTGTGTTCTTGTGTGTGATTGATTTTTGAGTCATTAGCTAAAACTTACATCACTTGTATGCATGGCATGCTGCAGATTCTAATAGTGACAGTGATGACAATGCCCCAACCAGTCATCAAATCAAATCACCAATCGAAGATCTATTATGTATGCCATTTTATTAAAATAAAAATTATGTATTTTGTTTTATTGTTTATTAGATATTAATTAGTGGTAGGGGACCAGGGTCATGGGGTAGTAGACTAGTGGGATAAGGTAGTTATAATGGGTTTAGTTGGTTGTAGTCTCCTTGTATATAAATAATGTCTATTAATTAAAGGGTTCTGGATATTATCATACTTCAATTGTGAAGAACAAGAAGTCAAGTTCTCTTTGAAGCGAACCAATTGGAGGTCTTCCCCTATGAAAGCGGGTATTTTCTCTCCTTTCTATTTTTATTTTTGTATTACAAGGTACATAACAAAAATTATACGGACCACTTGGGTAAAACTCACCCTTGAAAACCAACTTGCAAGGTCCACAACGGCCCACTCTATCAACATTGACCTAATGAGCCATTTCCCTTCCAGTGGCTTCACTCACCTATCAATATTCAACACCTCAGTGGGTACCTAATCTGGCCTATAGGTCACCCCCTCTGTGATGCGAACCGCAAAGTTGCATTCAACCAATCCTATCCGTCCAATCCCATTTGCACTCAACCGATCCTATAGTTGCATAGCTGCGTCCAATCCCATACTTGAACTGGTGGCTAACATTGATACCAAATGATACAAACCACTTGGGTAGAACTCGCCCTTGAAAATTGGCCTGCAAGGGGAGGGTGCCCAAGAGGCTTATATGCACATGGCCAAGGCCTTTGTTAACCGATGTGGGATCTTAACAAGATTACACTAATAAATAGGTAGTTAACTGCAAGCACCATCCATAAGTATCAAAAGCTGTGTGAAGATGCAACCACAAACCTCTTGTTGTAAATGTACACCAAAATCTCCAAAAACAACATTTCCGGATGCATCTTTGGCATTGGTTTTCTGGATAAAATTCTGCATAAATTTTTTTTAAAAAAAAATAACATGAAGCGCAAAACCAATAGTTAGTTTTCTCAATGTTGAATAAAATTCATGATAATGATATAATATCAAATTTACATTTCAGAATATTAAAAACTGACTCTTAAGCTTTCACAAAACAAAAAACAAGCAATCAAACAAAAATTAACAATATGATGTACGATGCAATAGAAAGAAAGAGAAGTGAGAAGAAGAGAGAAAAAGAAGAGGGTCACAACCCTATTCAAGGCTAACTATTACAATGCAAAACCCTAATACTTACAGGCTAGAAACCCTAATTTAAAATAAGAACCCGAATCCTAATAGAATAGGAGAATAAATATTAATTAAACTCCTAACCAAAATAAATCTCTGAACTAAACTATAATTTAAAAATAAATAAATAAAACAATAGATACAAAATCTTTATGTGCACACATTCCACATCACAATACCTACAAATGCATCATGTTTCAAGCATCAAGAAATTAAGTATTTAAAAAAAATATAATAAAAGAAACATAAATCTTTAAAATTTCTGAGTTGACAAAAATAAATAGAAGAAACCAGATTGAGATAATATAAAGCCAACACTGTTCTGAAAATTTAGTTTATTAGCAAATGGCAAACAAAAAGAGAGAGAGAGAGAGAGAGAGAGACCTGCATGCCATCCACCCTAGCTTATTAATCACATAATATGCATACCCTATCATTTTACTAATTGTATTTGTAGGTCTTACATGCCAAAAATAATTACATAATTTTTCTTCAAGAGATTACGTGCAATGCAAGCATGAGGGAAGAGCTTCATACATTTAAATATGTTATGTTACTATGTTCTCGTGAGGAAAATATAAGATTGTGAATGGAAGCTTGTACATGGAAAAATTTAAAAAGGGAATTGAATTGTCCTTCTAATGGTCTAAATATCATAATGGAAATGACTAAAAACTTCAACATATAAACATCTATCCTGCAAAAATTTTATATTTTGTACAAAATTTTGAACCTGTAATGAAGAAATGTTTAAATGATGCTGGTAACATCATCCTGGTTTCAATCCTATTAAACAGATGCCCACACACACACAAAAGGAAAAAAAGGGAAGAAAAGAAGGAAAGAATAGATGAAACAAAGAAAAATAAATGAAAATTTCCACATATAACATTAGAGTCACAAGGTAAGATAATCAATTTTCTAGAAATATAAGATATGCAAAACACAATGGAAATTCAAATGAGGCCAAGATGTGGTAAGAATTCCGTAAAAGAAAAACCAAATCTTTAGAAAATACTAGAAAATGTATGAACAACTTCTCATGTAAATTTTAAGAGAAGAATTTTGGGACAGATGATGTGTCTAACAAAAAATTTCACATTAAGAAAGTTAGGCACGTAAAAAGAACATAGATGGATTCCAAGGGGGGAAATCAAGAAGGAAAAATGTAACATCCAAGACATTCTTTCATGTCATGAGCATAAATTTGTTCTTGTTTAATTGCCTTGCATTATGCATTTGATAGTCTTGCTATTAAATGTTATATTGGAATTTACAAATTCATGTTATAGTTAGAAATCTGAAGTGTAGAAGGTTGGGACATGGGAGTTTCACTACCATGTGCTTCCTTGATGTTAAGAGAAATGGGATAGCCTTTTTGCAAACTTAAGGAACAAATAGGTATCCTAAATTCCTAATCAAGGTGCTTAAAAAATTTGAACTAATGTGCTAGATGATTTCATGGCTTGTGTAAAACCATAACCGGGATTAGCAATAATTAAGTTACTGAAGAACAGAAGTTGACCTTGATTAATTAAAACCAAGTTTAATTTAACTAAACTAATTGAGAGGATTAGGATTTGGTGAAGCATACACATAGGAAAAACACACACACCTCCCTAAACCTAGTACACCTCCTACTTTGGAGGGATAAAGTGTCTCCCGATTATAATAAAAGAAGAAAAATATAGTTTTTGAGAGATAAAATCTGCTAGAATAGAGAAGCAATAAGAGAGGAGAGAATAGAGAGAAGCAACAAAGAAATGAGAGGAAGAAGACGACAACCTAATTCTTGACTCCAACAACACTTATAGCTAACCTAAAGGTAAGATTCAACCTATATTTCATGCCATAACTTTCATAATTGGAAGAACTCATGCAGGGCATGAATTCAAAAGAAAGAATGAAAGAAAATAAAGGAAACTAAGGTAAGGGGATGGATTGATGGAAAATTTATGTTTTTGAGAGATTAAATCTAAAGTTTTGGCAAGGAATTGAAATTCAAGAGTTTCATACGTTTAAGTCATTTGTATTAAGAAATTTCATGTCTTCATACCCTGAAATGGTGAAAATTGGTTTTGAGAAAAGGTTGAAGTTTGCAGCAGAAGCAGGTGGGGAATTCTGCACCAATCCGCATGTGCAGCATAGAACCCCGCCGCACATGTGGCACAGGCCCAGAACCAAGGTTCAGGGATGCACAAATCCACACGTGCAGCACTGAATGGATGAATGATTACCAACAAGTTTTACAAAATAGTAATTGTTCATATTCATAATTCAAGCAAGTTCAAATCATATCTTTCCAAGTGTATTACATTTTCAAAACATAATAATTTACACCCATCAGCACAAGACAAGAGTCAAGACAAGGGAATAACCGGCCTGGGTACCAATTAGACGAGACCACCCGCAGGTCAGAAGGGAGATCTCAATCATACCACTTCTAGCACGCTTACAGTCCTCTAGTAGCTAGGACCGATGGGAGGATTGTCATCTTTATACATTGGTACATAACATAGGATATTCATTCATATCAAAGCATTTCAATGTAAACTGAAACATAGTAAAATTTGACTTCCAAAATAAGAGTTTGAACATAACTTTGAAATAATACTACTTACCAATGACTCTTAGGAATGGGATGATTTGAAAAGATTATAGCCTACACAAGTACAAAGAACAACATTCGTTGAAATACTACTCTAGCTAGTTCAAATCCTAAGTTATTGAGAATAAACTCATGTGTTCTTCCTAACATAAGTCTTCCTTCCTAGTTATAAGTTTTAAGGTGAAAATCAAAGTCTTTCCTAACTTTTAATCCAAGTTCTAAGCATTCAATTTGAGGTTCGGTGAGTCAAAAAAAAAAAAAAGAATTTGGCCAAAGTATGGTAGGTAGATGTGAGTGTGTTAGGTGAGTATTAGTGTGGTAGGTGAGTGCTATAGTTAGTGTGGTAGGTGAATGCTATAGTTAGTGTGGTAGGTGAGTGCTATAGTTAGTGCTCCATTATGGCTCCATTGTATCCCATTTCTCTCTATAAAAGAGAGCTCTTGTAAACACATTGAATATGAATTAGAATCAATCAATAATATCAATACATTAATTTCCTTCATGGTATCAGAGCGGGTTTAGCACCTAGTATTTTTCGCTTCACCGGTGGGCGGCAATCTCGCCTTGGCCGCCCGCCGGACCTCAACCTACTTCACTTGGTTTCTTTTCTTCAAACAGCCGGTACAGCATCCATTGCTTCAGCTGCCTCTTCAGCAGCAACTTTAGGTTCCTCAACAACTTCCTTAATCTTGGCTTCCACTGCCGGAGCTTCAGCTTCCGGGGCAGCTGCTGGCTCCTCTGTTGTTGCTACCACCAATTAGTAGGACCAAGACTGGTGGATCTCAAGATTTTGGCCTGGTTGTCCCTCAACTTGCTCCTGCAACCACTGGAAGTGTGACAACTCCAGCAGTCCCTGTTGATCCTTTTGGAACTGACTCATTATCTCAACCTGCACCTGTGTCACAGCCTGGTGGCATTGGTGCTGGAGTTGCAGCTAGGCCAATCCCAGAGGATTTTTTCCAGAATACAATATCATCCCTCCAGGTTGCACAATCATTGCCTCCTCCGAGGACTTATCTTTCAAGGATGGATCAGAATTCTCAAGGGGTTGCACAAAACAAGGTTGCACCTAACCAGGTTGGTGTGCCTGTACCTGATGTTGGTCTACCTGATACTGGTGCACCCCCCTCAAGCCACTCAACAGCCTGCTTCGTTTGAGTCCTTTGGACTTCCAGATGGTGGAGTCCCACCATCACAACCTGTGGCACAGCCCAATGTCCTGCCAGTGTCTCAGGTTCAGGCAGCTCAGGTGCGAATTTCTACTCAGTCCCTTGATCTTAGCTCACTTGAACCTCCAGGTTCTGTAAATTCAGGGCAACTTCCTGCACGAGAGTTTAGCTCAAGGGTTTCTGATTATTTGAAGATCGAGATCTTTCCATATTCGGTGTTCTATATTTTCTTTGAACAATATCTGGATATATGGGAGACAGCTGTGATCAACATTGCTATAGCACTTGGTGCTGTATTTCTTGTTTGCCTAGTTATCACCAACAGTTTATGGGAAGTTCAGACAATCACTTTCACTATGATTAGTGAAGTATTCTCTAGAGTTGGGTCTTCTCTTTCAGTTGACATGTGGCAATCAACAATTCAGGTGCTTAAAAATGTGATGGATGTCTTGGCATCTAAGAATCTACTTGTGGAAGATAATGTTATGGCCAAGTTTTATACATCACTTCTGCATTGCCTGCACTTGGTTCTTATAGATCCTAAGAGACCGCTTTCAGACCATGTGGCGGGTTTTGTAGCAGCATTGAGGATGTTCTTCATCTATGGCATTGCTAATAAATCCCAACTTTTGTATCCATTGGTTGGTCACAAGAAGGAAATTAGTTCCCTGGGGCTTAAGTTAAATTTGGGAGAATCTAGTAAATCAGATTCTGGTCCATATAGGCCACCACATTTGCGCAAACAGGACCTGACAAATCTGCAGCCACTGAAAGCTCAGGAATCTGTGAGTTTCTCAGTACAAGAATTTTCTACTATTGATTATACTTCCTCTGATTCAGACTACAGTGACAATGATGGACCAGCAAAAGATGCTGACAATATTCGCTGCTTCAAGGCCAGAGTAGCTGCTATTGTCTGCATTCAGATGTCTTGCTAGTGTCTATCAGAGAAAATGCTCGCTATCAGAAAATACAGAACTATTAAATTTTCTTATCAGCATTGTGGCATGTTCTCATGCCGAGTTATATTCCTCATCCTCCTTTAGTGGCAACCAGAGATACACTGCTGAATTTGGAAAGAGAATACCAAGGTACAACAGTTTGGTATCATATCGATTTGCACACCAAACCTTCCCTTATTTTATTCATCTCGGGGATCAACCCCGATCATATTTTTACACACAAACAAAAAAAAAAAAAAAAAAAAAAAAAAAAAAAAACAACCAAACAAACAAATCAACCACAACCCACACAACAAAAACCGGCCTTATTTTTTCGCCTCTTTAGCTGTTCTCTTCTTTTTGCCTTTGTCTTGGGCGTCCCATGCCGGTGCTGCCTCCGTGTTTCCCCACGCCGAAAGCACGTTCACTTCGCTGTTCTCAACTGTCACATATGGCGGACCTCCAACTGAGCATCACGGTGGCCTTCCGCTTCCTTGTTTTCGCCTTTCAAAGACACATATCTCGCCGCATCCGTATACATGCGCCGGAGCAGAGCTTGGCTTTTACCGCCGTGATCTCATTTGTTCTACTCTGGCCGGCGACAGTTGTTGACCGCCGCCATTGTCTCAACACATGACCTTAATGTATAATAATTGGCCTCAATATCGATTGAAACCATTATTCCGCTTCACCGCCACCATCGGATAGTTCAACGGCGCAAAACCAGGGGAGCTTGGTCCAGGGGCACTTGGTTGAGGTTCCAGGGCAACTGCCCCGGTTATCTCTCTTTTGCACTCATTGAGGTCGGGAAAGAGAGTGAGCAGACCCCGGGAAGAAGAGGCTATGTTCTGGGTAGCGGAACGGGAAGAAGAAGCCATTTTTTGGGCAACAGAATGTTACAGAATAGCTCTCTCAGAGAACGAAGAGTCTTTCAGCTGGTTTGTTATGCATCAGCGGCAGCCTCGCCTTGGTTTAAATAGGCAAGGCAGGACCCACGCCTCACGCGCCTCTCGGCGCAAGACGACAAATCGGCGCGCCTTTTGATGGCTCGACTTTTGATGGCTGTCGGGCACGTCTTTTGATGGCACGTCTTTTGATGGCACACCATTTGATGGCACGCCTTTTGATAAGATTGGGCATGCCTTTTGAGGGTGCGACTTATATGGGTCCGACAAGACTCTGTAAACTGTCCCGACTTTGATTCCGGTTAGCTTCTATATGGGTCCGACAAGACTCTGTAAACTGTCCCGACATTGATTCCGGTTAGCACTTATATGGGTCCGACAAGACTCGGTAAACTGTCCCGACATTGATTCCGGTTAGCTCCTATATGGGTCCGACAAGACTCGGTAAACTGTTCCGACATTGATTTCGGTTCTCTGCTACAACAGTTCGACACAGCCATATAGTGTCTTCTACAACGGTCCAACATGACCCCGTAAACTGTCTCCTACATGGGTCCAGCAAGACTCCGTAAACTGTATTCTACAACGGTCCGACATGACCCCGTAAACTGTTTTCTACATCGGTCCGATATGACCCCATAAACTATCTTCTACATCGGTCTGCCATGACCATACGGTCTTCTACAAAGGTCTGACACGACCATACGGTCTTCTACAAAGGTCTGACACGACCATACAGTGTCTCCTATCAACTTTTATTTTATTTGTCAGATTATTTTCCTGTTTTGTTAGTTTCTCCAAACTCAAGTTGGTTAGTTCCTATCCTCCTTGAGTTTGAGGGGGGCTGTTAGTATGGTAGGTAGATGTGAGTGTGTTAGGTGAGTATTAGTGTGGTAGGTGAGTGCCATAGTTAGTGTGGTAGGTGAGTGCTATAGTTAGTGCTCCATTATGGCTCCATTGTATCCCATTTCTCTCTATAAAAGAGAGCTCTTGTAAACACATTGAATATGAATTAGAATCAATCAATAATATCAATACATTAATTTCCTTCAGTTTGTTATAATACTATATGGCTCACCCCTCTCCCCCTATATGTATCTAGGTGATGAGGAGCAAGTTTGAAGAAGACCTTCTTTTGCATGAGCTTTGTACATATGTAATATAGTCCAAGTTATGTTTTAAAAGAGTTTGTAAAGTCTTATAAATATTAGTTTGGAAAGGAATAGACTATCTTGTAATGTTTTGTACCTTTCATTAGTTTGGAAAGGAATATTCAATAGACTATCTTGTAATGTTTTGTACCGTTTGTAAGCTATGTACTCTCTTGAGATGTTTTGAGAAATATAATGAGAACTTGAATGTTTCATTTCATTACCTATGCACTTGCTCTGTATGGATCCATAACTAAATGAATATTGGTTATTTTCCTCAACTCAATTGTTGTTCATGGCAGATTGGTCTAACTTCGTGAGAAAAGCATAAGTTGGATCTTTGTCAATGGTAGTGGAGATGCTGTGTGAAAGCTGCTCTAAGCGCTGCACAGTGCTCACTTTGTTGGTTATATATCAGTTATAATGTTATGTATTAGGTTGTTTGAGCCTTACCTACTCTTACGGGGTGTGTAAGAGACTATACTTCTTATCTTTTCTATCTTTCTCGTGTCGTCCAGGCTTTGTATCTGTTCAAGCCCCCCATTATTGTAGTTATGTGGCCCTTGAAAAGCTTTTGTTAAGCATTGGTCTTTGCTATTCTAGGTTGGTCTTTGTTTATGTATCCAGTTGGTTTCCTTGTCTCTGCGGGATGTGCAGGTTGTGTTGCTAGTTGCCTAGTTGTTAGGTAATATTTTCATCCCTTTCGTGTTTTGTTGTTTAGTGTGTTAGGGCCTGGGGCATATGACTTGTATATATTGTATTTCCTCTCTGTTTTATTTTATGGATTCATCCAAAAAAAAAAAAAAAAACAAATATAATACTTCTGCTAATTTTGCCCCAATTATTACCAGTCTAATTATTTTTTTGTTTAGTTAGGCCTTTGGTAGTCAAGGACTACTAGCCGGTCACCACTTTATTTTGGTTGAGGCGGGATAGGGTCGGGACAAAAAGTGTTGCACAACACAACACAGCTTGGACACACTTAAAGTACAAACAGCACTGATCCTTGCTAGGAAACAATGTGCAATGTGGTAAAATGATAGATGCAGCATTCCAAACACTAGGGCACCCATCCAGTGGAAAAGGTGATGGTGGTTCGCATGTTTCTACTATATAACTTGTCTTTTGTACAAATTATTATATATTTCAAAATATATAAAATAAAAAAGACAAAGAAAAGATAAGGCAATATTGACAAGAAGCTATACAACATCAGAACTAGTGAAAACAACGTACGCCAAAGCTAAATAATAAAAGCACCATGTTATCAACATGTAAAATCATTTCAAATAGGAAGAACAGCGGAAGCGGGTGTGGGTGCAAAAACATGGTCTATAATCCAGTCAAAGGATCTAAAACTGGAAAAACAGGACACCAATTCAGCTATTAAAAAGTCATAAAATCAGCAATTCTGCAGTGATTAAGTTACAAAATTTGTAATAACCACATATTGGTCTTCCTGAATTTAATATCACATACATGAATTTTTCTCATGCGTTTTCTTAAACTTTTTCAATAAATGGTGAAAGCAATGGATGCATATGGAATTATGGATCATTTATTTGAATACATTTTACCTATAAGCCTATATGTGAGAACACAATGTAACTCACCTGCCCAGCACCCTCTGCTACACAGACTACAGCCGATCCCTTTGTCTCAAGTAGGTACTTCAGATGCCTCAGGACGCCATGGGGTCCATGTAAATTAAAAGAAACCTTAGAGTGCAAATATAGACTGAGTCAATAACTAGGCTCAAATAAACAAAATTCAATCTATGAAGCATGCATACTTCTAAAAGCTAATCATGTCTATCTCGTACCTGTATCAGATATTTGATACTTCCTAAACGTATACAATACTTCATGTTAATTTTGAGAAAATTGGATACTTATTGAACACTCTAGGTCACGTATCCAAACTATTACGAAATTGGGATTGTAATAATTGTTACATAATACCTTAATAAAGTTTGATTATTTATCAAAAAAATAAATAAATAAATAATAATTGTTACATAATACCAGAGCATAATTGTTAGAACAAATACAAGAATAGTGAGATTAAAGTAGTACCATACTTTCTTAGATTTTATCAAACTAATGTATCCTGTATCTATATCCATACTTTTAAAAAGTAAGTACATATATAATGATGCTACAATCAAATTTCAAAAATTAAATAAGTGAGCATGCATAAGATTCTTTTGCATATAAGACAAGTTTGAAAGGAAAAAGAACAAGGGCAATATACACAATTTAGACTTAATATTGAAATGAAATGTTTATAGGATCCACTGAAAAATGAATAAATAAATAAATAATAACTAATTCAATTCTTCTCACTATTCTTTGATCAAATAAATAAATATCTAATTATATTCTTCTCACTATTCTTTGATCTCAAATACTAGAAAAATAATAATAAATAATAATTCAACATATCCTAGCGTATCCACATCCATGATATCCTATTTATTTAGATTTTATCGTATCTCCAAATCCTCATCGTATCATATCGTATCCGTATCCATATCCATATCCATGCTTCATAGAATTCAATCAATATTCTGTCAAAGTACCTCTGGTATCAAACAAATATCAATTTGTCCACTAGCAAGGGAGGCTTGCATGGCTATAAATCCACTACTACGGCCCATCAACTTGACAATTCCAATACCATGATAAGCGCTATGTGCCTGTTAGAAGATTTTTTTTGGGGTTGGGGGGGGGGGGGGGGAAGGGAGGAATCAGATATTGAGATATCGTCATTGGGAAAGGGTACTGAAAGTACGTAACTCCCACAAAGAGAGAAGTAAATTAATGCATGACGTAGAAGTGCACAAGGAACAAGGCAGAGCAGTAGAATTTTAAGCAACTTGTACCTCAATGTAAGCAGAATTTATTGCACGTTGTGCTTCTTCAACAGCAGTGTCAAAACCAAAAGTTTTATCCATCAGCAAAATATCATTGTCTATGGTTTTTGGCACACCAACCACAGCTAGCCTCAGTCGTCTTTTACGGCACTAAACACCAAAGAGTGCATAAATTAGACTTCTTTAAATGAAACAAAAACCACTAGAAGTGAGTATGTAAAGCATTCACAAATCAAGGGCGACTCAAAAAAGAATGTAAAACATCAAAAGATCCTCACTGAAACATATGTAGAAGTTTTAGCACAAGTGCAATAAGATGAAAACACAAACTAATACAGAACCAGAGAAGTTGTAGGTTTGTTCGAATGCACGTTCCACCCAAAATGTTTTGAAACATAAAAACAACACAAAGTTTAAATTGAGACGTGATAAATTAATGGAAGCATAGTTTACAAAGTACGATTTTTTTTAGAATGACATTAAAGCAGATTAGAGAATATAACATAAAGAGTAAAAGCTACAGGCTTACCAACCTCATTGTGTATTGCATTGGCACCGGCATGGGTTCCATTTCCACCCAACACAAAAAACATGTTAATTCCTCTTTCCTGACATCAATTGGCACATACATGTATAAGAACACATCATTCATAACACCATTTCCAGTTTCTATAGAAACCCTAGGGAAAAATAGGGAATGATATGCCAGAATATAACACCTCCATACTATCCACGATGTCGCTGACACTGGGTCCTCCGCGTGAGACTCCTAACAAGCTTCCACCAGAAAGATGGACATTTTGTACCACTTTCCTGGATAGCTGATAATCAATGACAAATTTAAACATACAATTAAATTTTCAAAACATATTCACAAAAAGAATAAGCATTTATATTTTAAAAGTTAAACATTAGTATAACCAGAATCAGCAAGCCTTATCCCAATGGGTTGCTTTGCAGATTCTCCATTTGGCAAGTAGTTAAAATAGCCAAAAAGCCGTATAAAAAGTCAAAGATTTCTTTTCATTCTCTCTACTTTTTGCACATCTTTTCGTAAAAAACCAAAAAGTCATTACCAAACACTTCAATTTTTTCACCTCATAGTTTAGCCAAAAAACTATAAAGTCACTAAAAAAGGCACTCCCCAAGCAAACCCTAAAACCCATCAAAAGTTCATATTATCTCACAACCAGCTCCCAACCCTTGCATCAACTGGAGCCAATCTATTTTTTGTTGCTTTGTTATATTGTTTTTAATTAATTTAAAAATAAATTTATCAATCATTGTTTAACCCCGTGCATAGCACAAGTTACACGCTAGTATATACATATAAATTATATTATATATAAGTTTGAATTCAAGCTCAGGTTGGCTCAGGTTGCCTGATGCCTTTGTGCAGGCCTAGACCAAAATTAATTTGGGATGAGAAAATTCAGCCCAAGTCCTGTCAAACAATTTTTATTTTTATTTTTTATAAAAAGTAAATAAATAAATAACCAATCCCAAAACATCTTCAAGTTTCACAAGTTTAACCCACCCCGAGTTGCAGACCTAAGGGCTTTGCATGAACCATAGCCACAATCAGTCGGCAGACAAACCTGACCTTGATTCAAAGAACCACAATAAATAATCGAGGCAACATAGTTATATATCTTCCTACCAAAAAGACCATATAACAGTGTAGCTAATAATTGGCTACTGAGGCAACATTGTGGTGAAGGGTCCTTTCAAACCATAACAGTTTAAGGAACACCAATTCATTTCTCAAGTCATGAGGGAACAGAAGGGCTAGCTTGAGGACTAAAATATATGGAGAAGATACCATGACAATCAATTATATGTTTAGAAGAAATGTCATAACAGAGTATCTTAGATGTATAGCAACAATTATTCTGATTCAATTTCAGGAAAGCAGTTCCAAGGATAGAAATAAAAACTCACTGGCATTTCACTCAAGTCTTTGTCCGAAAATCCGCGATAACCAAAAGGAATCCCCACAATCTTTTTCACACCATATATTTCAAGGGTGATAACAATCTGCAGCCATTACCAAAACAAAAATGGAAGGATGAAATCTGCAAGTAAAGAGATGCAATTCTTCCAATAGTGATTCAGTTCATAAAGGTGCCCTTTAGATCTGCAAATTATCTATTACACTTCTGTGTGTGTTGGACACACACAACTTTTTAACTGCAATGAAAGTGTAGGGTTTATGTTTTTTCTTCTAAATGCAAAAGTGCATCATGGGAGACCTAAAACCTACAAAAAGACCTAACAAGCAATACATCTGTGAAAGATAAACACACTTTTTTCCATCTTTTTTCCCTTCTTTTTTTCTCCAATTGTGATGCTGCCATAGTTACAATGACCTCATTAAAAGAAAACACATGTTTGATGTGGATACAAATTTTAAGCAAAAGAGAGACATTTTCATAGAATAACTACCTGTCTGATGACATCATTAAGACCAGGGCAGAGTCCACCACAGGTCACAATTGCTGCTTTTACATTTTCCGGTTTAAAGTATATTTTCTCCCGAGGACCAGCACGGTGTACCCTAGAAAATTATCAGTGGAATTATATTGTGTCTATAACATAAATCCAATATTATGTCAAACATATACAAGAACATACATGAAATAACATAAAAATGTGACAGTAGATAAAATATAACTACTTGAATATTCCAATCATGGTTGTTAGAATCTTACGATTCACGATTTGATTCGATATGATTTTCAACAAAAACGATTCAAATCGTGCTGTTGAATCGGAAATTGAGTGAATCGTGCGATTCAATTTGCAATTCACTACGATTCGTTACGATTCATATGATTCACCACGATTCAATTTTATTTTTGTTTTTACTCACATAATGCCTGAAACAACATCGTTTTCGCTAAACTAGCAAGATATATAGAAGAGATCAATTAGTTATATTAGGGCTAGTTTGGCATGTACTAAATAAGCCAAAAAGTCAAAAAGTCACTATCTTATTTAAGTCATATCATCTTATTTAAATCACATCACCTCTTTAACACATCACATCAAATCCAATCCAAACCCAACCCAAACCCACCAATAAGTCAAAAAGTGCACTTTTTTAGGACATCCCAAACCAACCCTTAATATACATGATGGTATATGTATGTATACATATATAAAATTTAGTTATATTGATATTTACATCATTTTAAACACACTGAGTGAATTTTTATATATACATAGATATATAAAATTATATATTATATTAAATAAAATGAATCTTACGATTCACTATTTTAGCAAAACGATTCACGATTCAATTTGCGAGTTGACAACAATGATTCCAATATACATTTATTGTTTTTCATATCAGCGATGTTTTGTTTGCTGGTAAAAATAACTAAAATAGTACCAAATTGGAGGGGGGGGGGGGGGGAGGGAGAGAGAGAGAGCATACAATTCCCAAATCTCAGAGTTTCTCATGCTCCCCCATCATTGATCATTAGGTACCGGAAATATTGACGATATATTTTATTTGAAAGCATTACGCAACATCAAGTCAAAGGTTTCCTAGTATTATTAGCAAATGAATGTTTTGTCAATTCATATATGACATTTACCATTGTTCCACCCAAGTACAATCAGGATCAATGCACTCAGCACCAGCAGATGTAGGAGAGGAATAGTTTATAACCTGAAATATAAATAAAATACTTAAGGCAAATAATACGACAGCAAGAAGAGTAACATCTGAGTAAAAGACATTAATTCCTTGCATAACATTAATGCATCAGTCTCTGATTTAATCATGTCTCTGAGCAACTCTATATCTGGTATGAATAGAGATCAAGAGTAAAGGAGATAAAATAACCGGTAAGGGTCAAATTAGGAAAACAATTAACTCCCAAATGGGTCTCATGTGACTTTGTGGCAAATAAAAGATTAACTTTCTTCAGCTATGTTCATCTTATAAAATATGAATACCAAAATTGTAGAATTTTTTTTTTTATATTTAGCATATTAGAAGACTATTTATGGTCCATTGGACTCCGAGGTCTCCGATGTAGTGCCTACAAAGTCACCTAGTGAATTTGCTCCAATCATAATCAATGAAGTGGCCAATAGTGAATCAAAAGATGATCATGTGCTATAAAGAGGCTTAAAAGAAAATAATCGAGGTTGTTGCCGGGAATTCAAAGAAAGCTTTATGAAAACTTATTTGGACGAATTCAAAGATGTGTTCTTTTCTATGCCAATTGACTTTGTTATTCCAGAAAAAGAGAAAAAAACAAAAAAAAGCTAGTGGCATGATTGAAAAAATCAATCTCTTATTATTTTTGTTGCAATCTCCAATGAAGAAAATGTGATGGCAACTTGAACATTTTAATATGAAGCCATGGATGCAATTTCAAAGCTTGTGGACTGTTATATTTCAACACTTCAAAACTCGAGGTCGAGTTTTTTCTAACCATGGAAGAATGATGTAGTTCACAATAGGAGGAGCTAGGAAAACCAAAATTAAAGAAGCATTCATGTTTGGAAATTGCTTGGTTTGGAGCCGAACTCAATTGGGATCAATTGGAACCTTCTATAATTATGTTTCTAGTCTTAAAATTGTCTTATTTATGTTAAAGTTAATAAAGTTGCTGGGTTAGTTGTAAGGTTCGGGTTATTTTGGAAATTTGCAGAATTTCCAAATATGGGTTGTGTAAATCGTCCATGGGTTCTCTTATGAATCAAGTTATTTAATTAGTCTTTGTTTTGTTTCTTATTGGTCTTAGATTACATGTTTGGTTCCAGAAAATTGAATCCACTTTTTAGAAAATTGAGTTTTTTGTTTTTAGTGAATTTTTTTAATATCTTACACAATTTTTTTATTTTTATTTTTATTTTTATTTTTTAGATACAACTAATCTAAATTCACTTAAAAAGTATAATATTTGTGAAAAAAAACTTTTAAAAATTCATCAAATACAAAAAATACAAAAGTTCTATACATTTTCATATTTTGTTGTATTCAATGAATTTTTTTAGAGATTTTTGTATAATTTTTTTACTTTTTAAGTAAATTTAAGATTAAGTGGATCTAAAAATTTAAAAAAAACAAAAATTGATTAAAATATTTAAAAAAATCATTAAAACTACAAAAATACGAATTGAAAACTCATAAAATTGTTTCTAAAAACTCAAAACCAAACATTAATTTCCTATTTTAGAGTTCTAGTTGGTTTAGAAAGTCTCCTAGTTCTATATAAAGCCATGCAATGCTTATAATTTAATAGTGTTGATATTTTCGAAAATTTCCAAAGCTTTTGAAGCTTCTTTATGGATCCTGTGATGCCATCAAACCCTAGGTGTGATGCCTATGGAATCTACGTGCGATGCCTAGACTTTTTCTTCTTCTTTGTACACATACACTAGTCATTATTCTCGGGGTTACTATTCACAACCCTCTAAAAGTGCACTTTTCAACTTCAAAACCTTATCCAAGCATCCCCAAGTCAACCCTAATTCATTCTATTACCTATTAGCCTTCAATTTAACAACCCTAAGTTACTCAATGATTCAGCTCTGCCTTACATCAACCTTCAAGACAAAGGATGGTCTCTATGAGTTATGCTATTTGGTCTTTCCAATGCTCCTAGCACATTTCATATGTTTTATGAGGCAGTTATTTAAACCTTTTACTAGTAACTTTCTTCTTGTCTATTTTGATGATATATTAATCTATAGCAAGGCCAAAAAGGAACACATCTTCCATCTCCAACAGGTTATAAGAGTTCTTCGCCAAGAGAAACTTTATGTAAATTCAAAAAGGTGTTCCTTCATGAGTCCAAGCGTTGTGTTTTTGGGCTTTGTTATCTCTTCCAAGGGTGTAGCGGTTGATCCTACCAAAGTCAAAGCTATTATAGAGTGGCCGATTCCTACCACCTTGCAAGAAATTTGTAATTTTCATGGATTGGCAACATTCTATAGGCGCTTTATCTGAAATTTCAGCACAATAATGGCTCCAATTACTAATTGCATGAAGAAAGGAGAGTTTGTTTGGACCAGCACAGCAACTCAAGCATTTGAAGAGATTTTTTTTTAAAAAAATGACTGAAGCTCTTGTTTTACGCCTTCTGGACTTCTCTAATGTGTTTTGAAGTGACTTGTGACACACCTAAAATGTGGAAATTGGAGGTATACTCAGTCAGAAAGGCCATCCAATTGCTTATTTTAGTGACAAACTTAATGAAGCACGACAAAAGTACTCTACTTATGACAAGGAAATCTATGTTATGATTCAAGCACTCCATTACTGGCATTAGTATCTAATATCCAAGGACTTTGTGTTGTTTTTTGATCATGAAGCCCTCAAGTACATGAACTCCCAAAAGAAGTTGAATCATCGATATGGAAAGTGGGTCTCCTTCTTGCAAGAATAAACATTCATGATCAAACATAAAGCTGGAACAAGAAATCAGGCAACTGATGAGCACAACCATGTGGTGCTAACTCTCAACTCTATGGCCATCTGAGTTATGGGCTTTGATTCGCTTGAGAAAAACTACGTCTTGCAAAGATTTTAACATAATCTACACTGATTTAGTGCATGACACAAACATGCGGACATGCAAATTTTCAAAAAACAGGAGACACGACACGTTGAGGACATACTCAATATATAAATTTTATTTATTTATTATATGTAAAATTAAAAATATATATTATTTTTATTTATTTTTTTACTTTAATATCAAATATCATTCACAAATTAATTTTTTCTACAAATAAAAATAATTTATTTTATGTATGTTAATGTTTAACAAACAAGAATATCCACACAAAAAAAAAAAATAGAAAAAAGGAAAAAAGGGGAAAAAAAAGATGTTTGTTACTAAAAAAAAAAAAAGTACTATAAATTCATTTGAGGGAGAGGGAAAAAGAAAAGAAAAGAAAGAACGAATAGAACAGAAAGAGAGGCAAACACACAAAGGAGAGAGAGAAAGAGAGTCGAACAGACACAAAGAAAGAGAAAGAGTTGAACAAACACAAAGAAAGAGAGAGTCAAACAAAGAGAGAGACAAGCACAGAGAGAGAGAGAGAGAGAGGAACAGAAGAAACGATGAAAGAAGAAGAAAAAAAGAAGAACAAAGAACAGATTCGAAGAAACGAAGCACATATCTCGATCTAGGGCTTTAATAGGCTCTCCTTCACCCTTTCTCTTTGTCTCTCTCTATCTTCAATGGGTTAGGATCTCTCTCTCTCTCTCTCTCTCCATAACGTCTCCAAGAGTGTCATAAGCATGTCTGCTATAAAAATTCAAAAAAAAAAAAAAAGGGACACATTAGGTAGAGTGTCAGACACTTGTTTACCGCGTGCCCGTGTCCAACACTCATACGCTGCCTCCGGAGGGGTGTCCGTGCTTTACAGTCTTACATGATGGGTATCTTTTTAAGGAAACTCGTCTTTGTTTGCCGAGTACATCTCTACGTGAAGAGGTGGTTCGAAAATTATAGGTCAATTTGGCAGAGACAACATGATTGCAATAGTTGAAGATCATTATTATTGGCCAAGTCTTAATGTTGGTTCACCCTAGAAATTCAATTCATGTAGTCGCCACAAGAAGCAGCTAAACATTCCATATCAATCAACCCTAGAAAAAAACACAGTTGTGTTCAAACAAATGTTGGTTCACCAAATATATCTAACAAAGTTGAACAATTTTTTTGAGTGTCAGAACATCAAGTTCAATAGCAGGTGGAACTCCCATTTTTAAAAATAAAACTAACATTACAGAATTACACCAAAATTTGAAGTGAAAGTCCCAGGAAGGTTATCCAGAGAACATTAACCAGAAATAAAAATACCTTCAGAAGTACTCTGTCATTGTTATTAATGTAACCATCTGCAAAATCTTGAGTTGGAGTTCTGCAATAGAAATATACATATATAGGAAGAGAGAGCTTTCATCAAATGCATAAAGCTACCGATAGTAACAACAGAACAATCAAGCAAAGTTACACTTGTCTAGAAAATGCTATTCATATGAACCTAGTATTTTGAAGCAAAAATATGGACTTAGGCCTCGTTTGACATTTGTTTTAGCCGAAAAGTTAAAAATTATTAAAAAATTAAAAAGCCTATAATCTATACCAAAATATCAAAGATTTTTTTTCTCTTCTTTTTGCACATCTTCTATTAAAATCCAAGAAGTCACTCCAAACCTACTCATTTTTTTTTTATCTCATAGCCAAAAAAAAACTAAAAAAATTACTAAAATAGTTTAATCAGAACAAAGAAATACATAGGGGACAAATTTTAAAGTTTGATAGACAAAATTCAAAGTCAGTCGCACAAAATCTCCACTAAAAAAAAAAAAGGCAAACAAGATTAGACAGCAATTTCAAATTCACACATCAAATCAGTAGGAAGGAATTAAAGGCCAAAAGTTTAAAACAATCAGAGCAAAGTGATAAAGACTAGTGATCTTCCAAAAATTATTTGGTTTTAAAATCATAGCACAGTGCTAAACATTGTTAGAAAATTCGAATATAGATTTCATTTCAGATACCTCATACGGAGGCAAAAGGTGGAGGGAATGGGAAGGGCGTCCTCGATAACGTCGGTGAGGTGAGGAATGTTGAATCGAGCCTGGAAGTCATCTTCGTACTTGGACTTCCAATCACGATCCCCAAAGTCGATCGCTGCTGCAGACGAGGCCGCACGAGGCTTCGTGTTCTCCGCATGCATGCCATTAATCTTCTTGTTCTTGTTGCAAATTCGGTTCAGGTTCGGCGGGAGATCAGGGCCGAGGATTCGACGAACTGAACGGAGAGGAACAACCAACTTCGGGCCGATCACCGGCGAGAGCGAGTCCATCAAACGAGCGTGATTGCGTTTGGACGTGTATAATATTCAACAACACCAGTGTGTTTGTGTGTGTGTGTTATCGTAAAGGCAGCGAAGAGAAGTTGGGGTGTCTGTATGTATGGAGATGATTGAGCGAGGCAAGTGAGGAGAGGGACAAAGAATAAGACTGCCAGAGAGACGAAAAATCGTCAAGTGAGAGAACGTTTTTAAAAAATTTCAACGACGTTTTAAAGCGGCTTTTCATGACCAAAAAAAACAACCCTTTCCCAAGGCAGCCGGCGCCGAACAAAACAAATTTAGGAAACGCTATGGCACCCACGTCCAAGATGCGCATTAGCTCGGGTTTTGGTCACTTGGTTTAGAGGTATGTTAGGCTCTAAATAAATTGTTAATTTTTTTTTTTTATATGTGTGTGGGGATTATATACATGTAATTTGTATGAAATTTATATTTATATGAGAAGTTTAGTAAAAAATTTGATAATTTATTTCAAGTCTATAGTATTGTACTTTGGTTTAATTTGAAGACTAATCATTGTTGTTTTTTTAAAATATTTTTTAGAAAATTCTATTTTCTTATTTTTCATATTTTTTGTTTTTATTAAATTTTTAAAATTTTTAGACACACCTAATATAAATACACTTAAAAAGTATAACTTTCGTGATTTTTTTTTAAAAAAAATTCACTAAATACTAAAAAATTATAAAAAAAAATACTAAAATTTAGTATATTTTTTGTATTTTTACATATTTATTAATTTTTAAAAATATTTTTCATAAATATTTTACTTTTTAGATATATCTAAGTAAAGTGCATCTAAAAAAGTATAAAAAAAAAGTACTTAAAATTTTAAAAATATTCACTAAAAATTTTATTAAAAAAACGAAAAATAAAAATTTCAATTTTTAAAAAATTGAATGCAAAAACTAAAACCAAACACACTGAATAATGTTCTATGTATTAATTGATATATTAATTAATTTATTAACAAATTATGTGATATAATTTTAAAGGATTTGCATATGAATAATGTTAGAGATTCTAAAAATTCTATTAAAATTTTTGCCAAATATCTCATATGGGTGTGGGACCTACATGTCCCGAGACATTTGGTAAAAAATTTTGGGATCTCTAACATTTTTGTTTGGATATATAATTTGTATAATAGATGAGATCATAATTTTGAAGTAATAATGTCATAATGTCGGTGTTTGGAAAGTTGTTATTTTAGTAGGCTAAAAATTTTGTATTTAGAAAAATTATTTGATTTTTTTGTAGTTGGATGTGATATTTGTGAGAGAAAAAAGTGAAATGATTATAGATTTAATGTGACATTTTTATCTTATTAACTATTTTATTCTATTTTGTCTTTTTGTAAATTTTAACCCAAAAAATCAAAAAAAAAAATAGCATTCGCCAAAGAAGGCCAATATATGTTGGTATACTAATTAATACATGTAACATCACCGTTTGAAAAAACGTGTTTGAAGAAAAAAAATTCTAAAAATTAATTTAGTGATTTTTTTTTATTATTTCATTATTTTTATATAATTTTATTTTATGAAAGGACATAAATAATTTTTTTAAATTTAAAATTATATTTTTTATATTTATTTTTATTAAATTAATTTTCATTTTTTTTCTAAAATGCAAATCAAACATGACCTTCTTTTTTTGTGATTAAAATAATTAAAAAAAATAGAAAATAAAAAATAAAAAAGGCAATGAACTCAATAATTCACAGTTTTTGTATACAACTAAAAAAAAATTATTCTCATCATGATACAATCTTTCCACTACAGTATTAACAAGATTTAATAAAAACTTTATATATATATTAAAAAAGAAAAAAAAATTACACAAAAAAAAAGAAAGAAGAAGAAGCAAAGTTTGGCTTTATAATCAATTTTTTGATTAAAAGTTGATTATAATCAACTTTTTGTGAGAGAGTGAAGTCGGTTATAATCTGAGAAGTAGATTATAATCCACTTCCCAAAAAATCCCTTAATAAATCAAATTTTTAATTTTTAATTTTTTAAATTTAAATCCTAAACTTTCAAATTAATTTTAATTTGGACTATTCATCAGTCTCTCTTTTATACATTAACGGAAAAAGATAAATTTATCTATTTATCTATTATAATTATGGCCTCTTTTGGGTAATAGATTAAAATTACTTTTTAATATTTAACTTATTTTTAAGCTATATCACTTTTTTATTTTTTTATATATTTTGTTAAAAAAATTAAAAAATTAATTTTTAACTTATTTCACAAAATAATCTATGGAATCTAATATTCATGGAGCATTCATCAATTTATTAAACGCTTTTCCCATTCACTACAACCACTGCACAGCTGAAGTGTTGTTGGCTCAGTCAATTTAGCTCCACCCTCAATCCGGTTACTGTCATAGTCACCCATCACCTACCCTACAAGGGGTGGGTATCCGCCTAATAGCCCGCTCAATCCAGCCTACATAACTCACTCGAACTCAATTTTTTTTTAAGACTTAGAAAGGTGGTTTTAGTTAGGAATAAGCGTAGGTCGGTTGTGATCATGAAACTTTCAATTCATCATTTATTCGTTAAATTGACGAATTAGAAAAAATCAATTCACATTCGTTCGTTAATTCAGCGAATGTGGATTGAGCGAATTGGCGGATGGGTGCAAATCAGTTTAGGGGTTTAAAATTTTATAAATTTTCAACATAATTTAACTTGTACACTCCCTCAAAAATAAAAAATAAAAAAAATATTACAATCAACGACTTAAAAAAGTATTACAATCATTGTATGTTTCATCAAAAAAAAAAAATTTGAAACTTTAGATTATTACAATCATTGCATACCTCATCCACATGTTACAATCACAGCATGCCTCATCTACATAAAATATTACAATATGTGGTTCTTAAAAAAGAAAAACAATTCAAACCACCCAAACTATAAAATAGCAATAGTAGAGATCGTATGCCTCTGTGTTGTTACATTGATATCTGTTTTTGAAAACAAAAATCAATTAGCATATATCATCTCTTTTATTTATTATTTTTAGAGTTAGAATTTAAAAACCAAAAAATATAGATAAATAAATTTTTTTTTTCAATTCAAAAAATATATTCAAGTTGAAAACTCTTTTTCAACAAAATATATTCAACAAAATATTTAAACTCTTCTCCAATTGAAAACACAAACAGAATATCTAAACAAATTGAAAACACAAAATCTTACAAATTATTAGGGGTGCTTGCGATTTGGCGGTTTGGTTGCAGCCAAAGAAACCTCAAATCTGTCATCCGTCCAAAACTAGGTGGATTGAAAAAAATCAATCCACAACCGTCCGCTCGTTATCACGCATCCGTCCAAAATACGACGGATCGGTTTGGTTCAGTCAGTTTGGGCGGATCAATATATCTGCTACTCACCCCTAGTTTTAGCATATAAGATCAGATTGGACCAATGTTTTCAATTCAAAATATTAATGGACTAAGATAACCCCACTCGGCTAGACATGCTATTAAATTATTTATTTATAATACATTAATATATATATATTGAGATCTAGATTTTATTTTTGTTAATTTTATTAAAACTCACATTTGTGATAATATGTGATTAAATTTATTTAAGAAATCTTTTAATTTATACACAAAATCTTTATATTTATAATGATGTCAATATATTTATTTAAGAAATGTAATGTGTGATTGAATTTAATTATTAAAAATTTTAATTTTTTTAACACATAGTTCGACGTGAACTTGGAATTTATAATTATTTTTTGAACTGAGCTTGGACAGATATAGAGACATGATGCTAGGGTTATGCCAGGCTTAAGCAAACACAAAGAGTATGTTTGGTTTGCATTTGGGAGATGAGTTTTAGAAAAAAAATTTCTAAAAAATTGTTTGGTTTGAGTTTTTCTCAAAAAATTTCCAAAATCACTTTCTCTCTCTTACACATCAATCAATCACTTTTTCTCTTATTATGTAGTGTCGATCCAGCTTGACATTTGTCCACCCCTACTCTTTACCAAACCTATTACCACAACTACCCCTGTCCTTTCTTTCCCAACCTATTGTCACACCCCAAACCCGCCCCTAGAAGTTTGGGCATGACCACTTCAGAAACGGGCACTTAACTTGTTTTATATCTATATATATGGGGCCTGAACGGAAGCACTAAATATCAAAATTTGACACTGGAAACAAACTCCATCGAGCTACTACTATCATGCCAGGATCACAAACTTTTAACAAACAAATAAAATCTAAAATATACACCTGAACATCAGTTATATATATACATATATACAGACCCAGCCTTATCATAGGGCATATACAAAAACATGAAAGCTATATACATCACTCTTAGATAGACATTCAAAAAGCAAGCCAACATCTTATCAGCTTAACAAAATCAATGGCTATGTATAATGCCTGGACACACGAAGGTTGACAAAAGAAAGCGGGGTCACGGCTAGGACTGATCACCTGATTGGTGACCTACAGAAACAGACATAACAGATAGTGAGTCGGGCTCAGTGAATAGTAATACATAATTAAAACGATGCTTAACTTGAAACATAACACATAGCAATGCATATAAAGATATAGAGTTCACATAGTTAGTCTGATTCTGTGCTAAGTACATAACGACTTAGGTTCAATCTTGCAACATAAACATGGTGGCTATAAGCCCTTGAAACATGGTGGCACGAGGCCCTTGAAACATGTGGCATAAAGCCCTTGTAACATATGGCACTAAGGCCCTTGAAACATGTGGCATAAAGCCCTTGTAACATATGGCACTAAGGCCCTTGAAACATGTGGCATAAAGCCCTTATAACATATTTCAACTTGTAACATATATTTGAAACATACCTGAACATACTTGAACTTGTAACATACTGAAAACATGCCTGAAACATACTTGAACATCATTCATTAATTCAAACGGAACATATCATAACTAGAGCATTTCTTATTGTATCATGTCATTATCGTACGCTTAACAATGAGAGACTAATTTACATTCTCATGAGGGTCACACAATGATGCTAAACTTTGCACTTATATCGTAGATTCTGAATAACTTCCAATTTATAAGCAACATAGCAAAATAACTTCAATTCATATGGATACACATAGCTACTCTTATATTTACTCAGAATCCTTTTAGGTAAATGACTTACTTTACGTGCTCTATTAATCAATAGCATACACCTTTGTTGAATCATTCTTATATGTTAACATAGTTGCCTTGCCTTGTAATTAACAGAGTCCTAATGGTAACCGTTACATCATTCCCATGAGTTGACATAATTAACGTAAAATTAACAGGACATTCCTGATAATTAGTAACGAAAAGTAAGCACATTTTCATTAGATTACAGATGACTTTATTGGTTTCACAATTTCACAGTTCGGCCCTTGGCCTGAGGGGTTCACACATTCAAAATAGCCTTTGGGTTTCATAGGTTCACAACTTATCACATCGGTCTTCGGCCCTTTGGATTCACAAGTTCACATCGACCTTTGGCCCTTCGAATTCACAATATCACATCGGCCTTCGGCCCTTTGGATTCACAAGTTCACATCGGCCTTCGGCCCTTTGGATTCATAAGTTCACAAGTTTGGCCCTTGGCCTCATAACTTCATATTTCACAAGTTCTTTTGATGTTTTCATAATTTCATAATGTTTCTCACATAACATACATAACTTCACAAACTCTTTTGAAGTTTCCATAATGTCACAGTGTTTCTCACATAGCATACATAACATATATGTCAACATAATTCTTACGACGAAGATTTAACATTAATAACGATAAACGGTTAAAGGTACATCAAAGTACTACTACTCACAGCGTTCAGGTGCTTGATCCGCCCCCGTAGCTGACCTTACACAATTCACATAATTCATCATAGTACAACACCAATCAATTCACTATGAGTCAACACAACATAACCCAACAAAGTCAATATCACTTAGTTCATCACCACCATTTGTAATTTAACATAATTCAAAATAAATCCTTGAATTCCATTTCAACATTCCAAAACCGAGTTCATATCATCCATATCATTAATAGATTATTTCCCCAATTTTCCCTTCACATTACAGCATGAATTACAATGTTTATAACATAGTTCATTCGCAAATTTTAAACATAATTTTCAAACATTTCCAAATTCCAATTAAACTTGAACACATATAATTCCATACCTCAATTTCATTACTCTACCTTCAATTTGGGCCAATTTATTGGTTATCATCATTAATCAACCTAGGGTTTCAAGAAAATATTGAAATTTCAAGAAAAATTCAAACTTTTTAATCCATTACTTTTTATTCCAATTTTCCAAATGATTATACATCTAGGAGTCACAATCCATCATTTTAACCCACCAATTTAACTTCCAACATCTCCAACTCTAAACCCCCAATTCTCAAGTTGGACATAATATGCTCAAAACTATAGATTTTGTTTGTATATACACAAAATTTCACAAATCCAACCATGAATGCAAATATTGAAAGGGAATAAGAACCCCTACCTCAAGAATCAAGCAAAGGAGCAAAGATTGAGAAGAATCCTCTAAAAATTCGAATTTCAATCGGTTGGAAATGTTGGCCCTTTCTTGTTCTTCATCCTTGATGCAAGATCCATGGTGGATTTGTTGATAAAAGTGGAGGAAATGAAGGTTTTGGGAGCTAGGGTTTCGGACATGGAAGAGGGGAGAAGAAGAGAGGAAAAGAAAATGTAAGAAATGGGCCAAAAATTTCGTTTTTGAGCTGCTGTCCCGCATAGCCCGCACGTGCGGCGCTATTCCCCGCACGTGCGGCTCTACTTCCAACACAGATATGAAAACTTCGAACGGGTATAACTCTCTCATCGGGACTCTATTCTAGGTCGTTCTTGTGTCCAAATTGAAGCCCCGGAAATAAGCTTTCCAATGGTTCTAACCTCACATTCAAATTCAAAGTGTAGAAAAAGAAAAGGGCAAATGAGTGACGGCTGACCGTAGAATAACTATCCGGATTATATTCTTTGGTTCAATCTTACTTTACCATCATACCACCACCTCAATCAATACCCCAAAATAAGATAAAAACATTCTCAATTCCAATAGATATAGTTGAATTAAAACACATTAACCCCTAATTAAATAAGGATGACTTTTGGGGTCATTACACCTATTGTCACAAGCAACCATCCATCTGCTTTTCTAACCCATAACCAATCACCCCATCCCCTCTCTCTACTTTCGCAAGCAACGCAAAGCTTTTCTGTTTCAACCATCCATCACCATAACCACCAACTCTTCCATGTCCTCAACAAATAGCAAGTGAAAAAAAAATTAAAAAAAATACACAATTGCAAAGTTGAAAATCACCCAAATCCAATAAAATAGATGGAAGAGTGAAAATCAAGCTCGCACGCGCACGTGCAAGAGAGAGTGTGAGAGAGAGAGAGAGAATTGAACAAAAATCGCAGGTAGTAATGTCTACAAGACAACGAATCGAAGAATGGTGGTGGGAATGAATCAAAAGCAGTGGATGTCGATGGTAAAGAATGGACTTCTTATTAGAGTCGAAATTACAAAATGGAGAAAGGGAAATCAAAGGGAGAGAGTGATGAGAAAGGCAAGGGAAGAGGGTAGTGTGGCAGTGGAATAGAGGAAGATAATGGTAAGAGTGTAAAAGTGGCCCACAGCCCGTGGGCATTCCGAAGCTTGCCCGCAGCCCGGGATGGACCCGACCAGATTAGGCTTGGGTCCGAGCCCAGCCCGAGACTCTGGTCTTGGGCCATCATTTTGAAGCTCGGCTCAGTCCGTGGCCCAATCCACTAACTTGCTTAACGCCCACTCAAAGCCTGGCCTGCCCAGCCCAAGGCCCAATGTCATTTTTAGTGGAAAAAAATAAAATTTTGGTTAAAAAAAATAAAAATAAATGTTCAAGCCCCAAGCCTAGGCCTTGCCCGTTGGCCCGTCCAATACCTGAATATCCCCTGGGCCTAGGCCTAATTTTTTGACCCATGGGTCAGTCCGGCCCAAATTTTAGAAGGAGCTTATGAGGCCTGACATGGGCTAGCCCAGGGCCCAAGTAGGCCGGATCAGGCCAAATTTACACCTCTAGATAATAGTGGTGGATGTGGGGATTTTGATACCATCTGTTCAAGTGCATGGTAGGCTGAGAATAAGTGATTCTAATTAAATGAATGATTAATAAATTGTGGTAATAATTTGGTGTGATTAACTTTGAAGTTTAGAATTAATACTCCATTCATCTCAAAATAATAATTCCTTTTGGGAAATTTAATTTTTTTTATAGTACAATTATTGCATTTTAAAAACATTAATTTTTCAAATTTATCCGTTAATAGTACATTTTTTTGGGAATATCAATTGTCATAATTGTACTTTTTATGTTATTGTGGGGGCCAAATAATTGTGTGTTGAGGAAGGCCAAAGAATTTAAAGACATTTGGCCTTAGTCGATTCGGCTACAATCTAAAGTCGAGTATAGTCGACCATACGAAGAGATTTGGAGATATCTGGCCAAAGACATCTGAATGTACAATCGGCCATATGAAGAGCCGAATGGGATCCAACACGCAATCAGAAGGCCGAGTAAGCCATCAAGTGTGAGATTAAAGGTGGGCCTGACTCATGAGCCCAAAGAGTAATATAAAAAGAGGAACATCGACAAAAGAAAGGTATATAAGAACAGATAAAATAACTTGAGATAGAAGTAAACTTGAGAACATACTAACTTGTCCGTCGGAGTGCTAATTCCAGCATCCCCGACCGGGGTGTTCATCCCTTTTTTCAAGTAGTAATCAGGGGATCAAGGACGTTTGACTGGATACTGGAGTATTTCCAAACCACTTCTCCATAATTTACGCCGCCTGTAAGAATACTCAAGCACATCCATGGCTAGCATAACAGATGATCCTCCGGTAGTTGTAATAACCCCGACCCCAGATTAACGTTAATTCGTGCTTAGTTAAGCCTAACAATAATTTAGGAAGGATTTGGAACTAATTTGCATGAGTATTGCATCACCTTTGTATTTTTATCTATTAGGCGTAGAAAGATTTGTTCATGTTTTAATTTCAGTTCGCGAATTGAGAGCCTTATCGGCGTCCGAATCAGAAATCGGCTTGTGTTATGTGCTAGTTAGGATTTATAGAATTTTAAGGTAGGTTTAATTAAAATTCAGTTCGGAACGATTAAACTAGATTAAAATAATGCTATTTATTTGATTTTTGATCAATTACCACTTATGGACCATTTAGACTCCACTAGCTCACATTTTCATTGCACTCCTCCATTCCTCTGATGCAAACGTGAGAGAGAGAGAGAGAGTTGAAGGGAAGTTGGATTCAACAAGGGATTTGCTTGGGGTTTAGGAGAAATAGAAGGATTTGCATAATAGAGCCTTCATATTGAGGAATTCAAGACTTGAGGTAGGCATTCACCCTATTGATTATGAAATTGATTTACTAATGTAAGAATTCTAGTGAATTAAATGGACTCATGTTGGGTTTAAGCTAAGATTGGTGAATTGAAGCCCAATACATATATGGATATGTAATTCATAGCACTTGAGTTGTCCTTCTAAGAAATCCATGCATGCATGCATAAATTTCCATGTTTTGAGTTGGAGTTCTAAGATTTCTTCCTTGCATGTGTCAATTTCACTCACATTATAGCCATTCAACTTGTTTTCCATCAAATTATTAAGTTTGGTTATGTTTTGGAAGGTTTGAATTCAAAGGGGTCCTTACATGTTGAATTGATGGCATATTCATAAAGTTCATGTTGATTTTGCACAAATTGGGTTGCTCTTGGGCCATGATTTCTTGAAATGATTCTTCACGCATGTTGTTCTATGAGTTATGAAGTTTTTTCCAAAGATTTGGCCCAGAAAAATGAGTTTTGGATGGTTGAAGGTTGAGTTTCATGCTTGGAGGTCAATCTGGATTTTCCAGAAATTTGACCCACACTCGAGCGAAGACTTTCACGCTCGAGCGTGAAGCCTGAGTACATGCACTTCCGCTCGAGCGGCGAGAGTCACGCTCGAGCGTGAAATGCGTATACCCCGAAGTTGTGTGTTTTGCACCGCCGGCGGAAACCACGCTGAGTGAGGTCATGTCACACGCCGGCGAGGGTCGAGCGCCCGTCGAGCGTGAATTTCATGCATCCAGCACTTTTTCATAAGCCTGCAGTACGCTCGAGCGGGGAAGTCCACGCTCGAGCGGAGCTTCATTGTCTGCATGTCTGCTCGAGCAGGGAAAGCCACGCTCAAGCGTGGACCTTATCTTCAGCAAAATTTGAGAAATGGTTTTCAATGCATTTTTGCATCCTCATTCCATCCTAGGCATTCCTAGGCCATATTTAAGACCCCATAATAAGGATAAGAGATTAGAAACACACTAAGAGTCAACGAAATAAGTTTTGTACAATTAGAACGTGTGTTTCAAGTGTGCATCTGTTATATGTTGTGTAGGTCGCATGCCACGTACCGTTTGACCAAGTTTACTCCGTCTGTGTATCTCAAGGCCTACTCTGAGTAATAACTCTGTAAAGTTATGTTTAACTTAAGTATTTTCTTACTGATAGGGCATAATCTGTTTTCTGAAATGCTATCTTACGAATTATGAATGAATGTCCAATTTTCTGAAAAGTATTTGTGGCACCCTTAGTTCACGTGGCCCTCGCCCGGGGGTAACAATACATGACTAATCTGACGTGGCCTTGCTGGGGTAACAATACCATGGCTACTTGCGCGCAAGAGATAGACCTTTATGGTCGTTGGTACCAACTATGCATGTGGGTCTCCGGACCAAATTGATTTGATAGCTAATGGTGTACCACGTATGATCTTATGCAAAATCTGAATATGAACATGGGTGTGTATCTAAGTCTATTTCTGTTTTGAAGTCCGAACATGTTCTGATTTAAATACTGGATCCTAATTTGTGCTGGACATCATTCATAAAATCTCTTTGCTCTGTTATTAGTCACTGGGCTTCCGTTCACAATTTATATTATGTATGTAGGTGAGCAATGGTGACCGAGGCGAGTTAATGACCTTACATCTGTTTTGTCAACCAACCGTTGTGCCTCTCGAAGCGATTCCGATTGAAGCCTCGTTATATGGCTGTTTTTGTATTCATGCTAGTCTTTGTGTATGCTCTGTAAAGTCAGGTCTTGGGAAGTACATTCTGTAAATACCTTGTAAATATTGTGTATTTGGACTGGCATGTTTATGTTTATATAAATAAGTTTTGAAATGATTTGTCCCATGTACGTTATCACAGCTCATTGGACCTTGTCTATTTGTATTATTGCTTCCGCAGCCCCATACTATTTGGTAATCTGTTCAGAGGCCTTTAGTAATCCACGGATTACTGGCCAGTTACGGTGCTAAACCTACAGGGGCGGGTTTGGGTTGTGACAGAGTGGTATCAGAGCACGTGTTCTACCGCACACACAGGTCCGTATGAGCTTAGGATGTCCTAGTAAGAGTTAAGGGCATTCCATCTGCATGTGTGAGTGTGTGGTAATGCAACTGAATACGAAAACTAAATGTACATTTGAATCAAATGAATTGAAGGAAACAAATAAGATTATGCCTGTGTTTATTATCGTTTGATGTCTGTATAGTAAGATGGAGAATGCAAGGGGAAGTGGTGAAAATGAATCTTTAGAGGCTCGCATGGGGTGAATGGAACAGATGTTAACAGCATTGACTGAAACCTTGACACAACAACAGAGACAAAAACTTCTACCCCATCCGCCTTCACCAACACAGGCCGAAGCAGATAATAATGACATCATCAATCTGACACAGATTCATGAAAATGAAACCGCCAACGTTCTATGGTTGTCACGACCCAAACCCGGCCCTATGGGTTTAGCATCAGAATCGCCAAGATGTCGAGATTACCAAGGCTCTTTGAAAGAATATCTGAGATAAGCAATCAGAGGCTGGCGGAAATATCTGATAAGTAACTAGTGTCCATTGGTATGAAAATCAGATGCCAAAAACATTTTTCATGCATTCATACGATTCGAGCGATCTGATCTATACAATCATATACAACAAGCGGTCGATGCGGAATCTAATCCTCGTTAACGATGCGAAAAAAGCGATTGGGCAAATGCATGAGTACAAAAGCGAGAAGGAGACCGATGGGGAACACAAAAACACCCCAAGCCATAGCATGGCAACTCGGAACCTCGCAGTGAGGCACATAGGCTGGCTTGACAAAACTGGGGACCAACCCACGCTCCTAGCTCCGATCAGGCTGCTGATAACCTACATATATATATAAACAGTGAGCTAAAGCCCAGCGAATAACATAATGCGTAAAGAGGTTATGAATGAATGTCCTACAAGAATGAAATCGATTCATTAAACAAGATTTGATCTTTCGATTTCAGTCAATCAATCATATGTGGTACACCCATTAGCCTATAACAGTAGGTCTGAAAGGACCGGGTCTTAATAGACCCAACAGTAATGATGGCCATCAATCAATAAACAGTATGGTTCCACAAGGGAACCGACAGAGCTCTGTAATAGTAACAGCAAACAGTAAGTGCTAAGGATGCCTGTCTGATTCGAATACGGGACATACATTCATTCAAGAAACAATATCGATTCAATAAATGGTTCGATTCATTATTTAAAGATAACCATTTTGAACATATCTTTACACAATCGTTACTCACGAGATTGGGCTAATAGCGGCTAGATGGCGTCCAGAGAGCCAACCCTAAATAGTTAACAAATAGAACACACACTAAGTTTCACAGTCGAAAAGGATGATAATTAAATCCCTAAATTTCCTCGGTGTGGTTCTATGTCTAAATCCTCATTAAGATGCCTTAAACTAGGCCTAAGAATGCCTAGGATGGGATGAGGATGCAAAAATACGATTGGAAGGCATTTTTCAAAAGTTCTTTGAAAGCAGGGGTCTCGCCGGCGAGCCTTTCTTCGCCGGCGAGGTTGCAAAATCAAAGGCTTAGCTCGGCGAGGTCCTTCGCCGAGCGGTCGATGAAACAATAAAAATCTTGGATGCTCGATTTTTACGCCGAGCCACCAATCCTTCGCCGGCGTGGCTCGAGAAAACGTTGGTCGCTCGGCGAGGAATCCTTCGCTCGGCGAAGAAGCCAACTGGAATTTCAGTTGCCTTCCAAGCTCAAACCAAGCATTCTCAACTCAATTCTCGACCTCTTGGGCCCAAATTCTGGAAATACATCCCAAAACAATGTATAACAAGTTCCAAAAGCCAATTTATAAATTCAAGCCCCAAAGGTGAGTCAATTAAATCCAAAATTCAAACCCATTTTCAAGAACAATTTCAAAACATGCAATGCATGAGTTTTTGACCAAATTCAAGGTTCAAATCTTGCTCTAATGAGCCCAATAGTTGGAAAACAAAATGAAAACATGGACTTTGATAGAAACATGAGCATGCATGTACAATCCATCATGAATTTAACTTCAAAATGCACCAAAATGGCCATGCATGCATGAATTCAAGCATAATTCAACCTCTATGCACTAAATCATGGCTTAATTCTACAATGGAGTATAAAACATGCAAGACTTAGCTTAATCTCCTAATTAGAGGGATGAATTCACTTACCCAAGTCTTGTAATCAAGGTGTGGGAGCTAAATGAGCAATCTACACTTCAATTCTCAAGCAATTCTTCAAGAGTAAGCCAATACACAAGATGAAATCACTCTCTCACTCTAACTCTCTCCCTTGGTCGGCTATACACTCAAAATATGGCTGAGGGAAAAATGTTGTCTCTAAGTGTAAGGCTCAACAATGATAAGAATAAACAAAAGCCACTCAATGGCAATTTGGTAGATAAGCCTAAGTTTGCAATTAGCTCATTTTAATCTAGTTTAATCATTCCTAATCAATTTTCAGATAAATATACCATTAAATCACAAATATTCTACTGATTCCAAAACTCTAAACGGTTTCTAATTCGGCCGTCGATAAGGCTTTCAATTAGCAATTTAAACATATGAATTCAAACAGATATTCAATCAATCAAACAGATGCAATATGCAATTCAATAGATAAACTTATTCAATTTCAGTTTCGATTTCAATCAGTCCATTCAGTACTTCAGTTAATTCAATTATCAGTCATTATCAGTTCGGTTTAGCAGTAATCAGTACGTAATTCAGTGGTTAATCGGTAATCAGTACGAGGGTTGTTACAATGGTGGAATTGAACCTTTGAAAGCTGAGTCGTGTTTGCTTGAAATGGAAAAATTGTATGAAGTATTTCCTTATTCTGAAACTCAGAAAGTCCTCCTAGACACCTATACTTTGAAAGATGAAGCCCGAAGGTGGTGGTTACTGATTCGAAGTGGCAATGGGAATATGACATGGGCACAGTTTAATGTAATCTTTTATGATAAATATTTTCCTCAATGCTTCAGGGATCGGAAGGTGTCTGAGTTTCAAGAACTTAAATAGGGAAGAATGGCTGTAGCAGAGTATGAAGCCAAATTTATCGAATTGGCACGTTTTGCTCCACATATGGTGGATACTGATTACAAGAAAGCACGGAAGTTTGAGAGAGGGCTGGACCTAGAAATATTTGACCGAGTGGGTGTCCTAAAATTACCTACTTATGTGGAGGTACTCGACAGGGCATTGATGGCAGAAGCCACAATAGCAGCTAAGAAACAAACTACAACACCAATAACAGAATGGAAAGGAAAGAGGACCGGATTCAGTTTTAAGAAAGGTCGGTCAGTTTTGAAGAGACAAAATACAGGATCCTCCAGTGGCTCTAGTCAAAGTAGCGGATCTACTCCAAACTGCCCCAACTGCGGAAAGAAGCACAGAGGTGCTTGTTATCGAGCATCAAGTGCGTGTTTTCGCTGTGGCAAGACTGGCCACATGGTGAGGGATTGCCCGATAAGATTCAACGAGGTTAACCGTCCTATGAAAAGTTCCACCAGGTCTGTTTCCGCAGCAAGACCAAATGCAAGGACCGATGTTAGAGGGAATGCAAATAATGAAACATTGAGGCAAGGGAGAGTGTTTGCCTTAGTGCCTGGTGACGTACCAAACACCTATACTGTGGTGTCAGTTACACTCTCTGTATGTTCTCAAAATGCACGTGTATTGATAGATTCTAGTTCCACACATTCCTTTGTATCGCATGCTTTCTCTCGAAAATTGACTAGACCACTAGAACGTATGATATATGTGTTATCTGTATCCACACCGTCTGGGGATTCTATGATGTGTGCTCATGTCTATCCAGCATGTGATATTATGATTGGCGATGTGATGTTATATGTTGATTTATTACCCTTGAACATTGATCACTTTGATTGTATTTTGGGAATGGACTGGTTGACTAAATACTGTGCTACCATTGACTGTGCAAGTAAATCTGTTGTGTTTAGACCACCAGGTATGCCTGAATTTACTTTTACTGCGGATGGGGTAGTTCCTCCCTTATATCTGATTTCAGCTTTGAAAGCCATAAAACTGCTTAAAAAGGGATGTAGAGGTTACTTGTGTTGTATACTGACTACACTATCTGACGGAACTACAGTAGAAACTATCCCGATTGCTTGTGAATTTCCCGATGTGTTTCCAAATGACCTACATGGGGACTTAATTGATAGGGAAATAGAATTCACCATTGATGTAACACCTGGAACACAGCCTATCTCCAAGACTCCATATAGGATGTCAACTTCTGAACTGAAAGAACTGAAAACTTAACTACAGGAACTCTTAGACAAGAAATTCATTCGTCCGAGTACCTCATCTTGGGGTGCTCTAGTATTATTTGTCAAAAAGAAAGACGGGTCTTTGAGGTTATGTATCGATTACCGGGAATTAAACAAAGTGACCATTATGAACAAATATCCATTACCCCGAATAGATGATTTGTTTGATCAACTCCAAGGAGCCAAAGTGTTCTATAAAATTGATCTCAGGTCAGGTTATCACCAGTTAAAAGTTAAGGTAGAAGACGTAGAGAAAATTGCATTCAGAACTAGATATGGACATTATGAATTCTTGGTAATGCCTTTTGGAGTAACAAATGCACCTGCAGCTTTTATGGACCTAATGAAGAGGGTTTTCAAACAATATCTTGATGAATTCATTGTTGTGTTTATCGATGACATTTTGATTTATTCTAAAGATAGAGAGGAACATGAGAACCATCTGAGGACTACCTTGCAGATTTTGAGAGAGAAGAGGTTGTATGCTAAATTGTCTAAATGTGAATTCTGGCTTGACAGTGTAGCATTCTTGGGCCATGTAATCAATGAGGATGGTGTTTCTGTTGACCCTCAGAAAATTGAAGCTATTATAAATTGGCCTGGACCAACAAATGTGACAGAAGTCCGAAGTTTTCTGGGACTTGCAGGTTACTACCGGAGGTTTGTGAAAGACTTTTCTAAGCTTGCCATGCCATTGACCCAGTTAACTTAGAAAAACGTGCCATTTGACTGGAACGAACAAAGAGAGGCAGCCTTTCAAAAACTGAAAACCAGGTTAGTGACTGCACCAATCTTAACTTTGCCTAATGGTATTGATGGGTTTCAAGTGTACAGTGATGCTTCCTACAAAGGTTTGGGGTGTGTATTAATGCAAAACGGAAAAGTGATTGCCTATGCTTCTAGACAACTCCGACCTCATGAAAAGAATTATCCAACGCATGATCTTGAGTTAGCAGCTGTGGTGTTTGCTTTGAAAATCTGGCGTCACTACTTGTATGGGGTAACTTGTGAGGTGTACACCGACTATAAGAGCTTGAAATACTTCTTCACCCAAAAGGAATTGACAGAGGGGATGGTTAGAGTTAATCAAATATTACGATTTGCAAATCTTGTACCACCCAGTGAAAGCTAATACCGTAGCGGATGCCTTGAGCCGAAAATCAATGGGAAGTTTGTCATGTCTGTTATCCAACCGGAAAGAATTGCTAAATGACCTAGAACAAGTTGGGCTGTTAACTGCTATCTCTGCTCAACCTACAATTCTTGACGAGATCAAACAAAAACAGTGTGAGGATGAATATTTGAAAAAGATCATGGGGGAATTTAATTCAAAGCCGAGGCCAGGATTTGTGTTTGAGAATGATGTGCTGAAATTTTAAAACCAACTTTGTGTACCCGATTGTTATGATTTGAGGAAACGTGTTATGACCGAAGCTCACAGTAGTAAGTTTGCTATGCACCCGGGGAACACGAAAATGTACCATAATTTGAAACAGAATTTTTGGTGGCCTGCAATGAAAAAGAGTATTACAGACTTTGTGACTAGATGTCTACATTGCCAACAGGTTAAAGTTGAACATCAACGACCCGCTGGTTTGCTACAACTGCTCCCAATACCGGAATGGAAATGGGAGCACATTACCATGGACTTCATTGTGGGATTGCCTCATTCTTCTCGAGGTATGGACTCTATCTGGCTTATAGTTGACCGTTTAACTAAGTCTTCCCATTTTCTGCCTGTCAAAACTATTTATAATGCTGATAAATTGGCCAATATCTATATGACTGAAATTGTGAGACTGCATGGAGTGCCAGTATCTATTGTGTCTGACAGGGACTCAAAGTTTGTATCGAGATTTTGGCAGAGTTTGCAATAGGATTTGGGGACTGAATTGAGACTGAGCAGTGCCTATCACCCACAGACAGATGGCCAAACTGAACGAACGAACCAAACTCTTGAGGATATGCTTAGAATGTGTGTGTTAGACTTCCAGGGGAATTGGGCGACCTACTTGCCATTAGCTGAATTTGTGTACAACAACAGTTACCATTCAAGCATTGAAATGGCTCCTTACGAAGCTTTGTATGGAAGAAAATGTCGTTCTCCGATATGTTGGGCTGAAGTAGATGATAGACCTTTGTTGGGACCAGAGCTTGTGCAAGAAACAACCGAGAAAGTGAAACTGATCCAGCAATGCCTGAAAACTGCACAGAGTCGGTAGAAAAGCTATGCTGATGTCTGAAGAAGAGATAGAGAATATGAAATTGGGGACCATGTGTTCATAAAGGTGACCCCAATGAAGGGTCAAACTCGGTTTGGTGTTAAGGGCAAGTTGGCGCCAAGATATGTTGGACCTTATGAAGTCCTCAAAAAGATCAATCCGGTATCATATCGGGTAGCCTTGCCTCCAGTAATGGAACATATGCATAACGTTTTCCATGTATCGATGCTTCGAGAGTACTTAAGGGATCCACTCCACGTCATTGAGCCAACACACGTACTTTTGAAAGACGATTACACCTACGAGGAAAGACCTATTTAGATTGTGAATCGGAGGATCAAAAGACTGAGAAATAAAGAAATACCGTTGGTGAAAGTTGATTGGCAAAATCACGGAGGAACCTATGCGACCTGGGAAACAGAAGAAGATATGATGAAAAGATATCTGGAACTGTTTCCATTGAACCCGATGTTCTTCCAGAATGAAGGTAATTCGAGTTTGGGGACCAAACTCTTTTAAATGGGGAAGACTGTAATAACCCCGACCCTAGATTAACGTTAATTCGTACTTAGTTAAGCCTAACAATAATTTAGGAAGGATTTGGAACTAATTTTCATGAGTATTGCATCACCTTTGTATTTTTATCTATTAGGCGTAGAAAGATTTGTTCATGTTTTAATTTCGGTTCGCGAATTGAGAGCCTTATCGGCGTTCGAATCAGAAATCAGCCTGTGTTATGTGCTAGTTAGGATTTATAGAATTTTAAGGTAGGTTTAATTAAAATTCGGTTTGGAATGATTAAACTAGATTAAAATAATGCTATTTATTTGCTTTTTGATCAATTACCACTTATGGACCATTTAGACTCCACTAGCTCACATTTTCATTGCACTCCTCCATTCCTCTGGTGCAAACGTGAGAGAGAGAGGGAGAGTTGAAGGGAAGTTGGATTCAACAAGGGATTTGCTTGGGGTTTAGGAGAAATAGAAGGATTTGCATAATAGAGCCTTCATATTGAGAAATTCAAGACTTAAGGTAGGCATTCACCCTATTGATTATGAAATTGATTTACTAATGTAAGAATTCTAGTGAATTAAATGGACTCATGTTGGGTTTAAGCTAAGATTGGTGAATTGAAGCCCAATATATATATGCATGTGTAATTCATAGCACTTGAGTTGTCCTTCTAAGGAATCCATGCATGCATGCATAAATTTCTATGTTTTGAGTTGGAGTTCTAAGATTTTTTCCCTACATGTGTCAATTTCACTCATATTATAGCCATAAGTTTGGTTATGTTTTGGAAGGTTTGAATTCAAAGGGGTCCTTACATGTTGAATTGATGGCATATTCATAAAGTTCATGTTGATTTTGCACAAATTGGGTTGCTCTTAGGCCATGATTTCTTGAAATGATTCTTCACACATGTTGTTCTATGAGTTATGAAGTGTTTTCCAAAGATTTGGCCCAGAAAAATAAGTTTTGGATGGTTGAAAGTCGAGTTTCATGCTTAGAGGTCAATCTGGATTTTCCAGAAATTTGACCCACGCTCGAGCGTGAAGCCTGAGTACATGCACTTCCGCTCGAGCGGCGAGAGTCACGCTCGAGTGTGAAATGCGTATACCCAGAAGTTTGTGTGTTTTACAGTCTGCTCGAGCGGGGGAAGCCACGCTGGAGCGAGGGTCTGTGTCACACGCTTGAGCGAGGGTCGAGCACCCGTCGAGCATGAATTTCATGCATCTAGCACTTTTTCATAAGTTTATAGTACGCGCGAGCGGGGAAGTCCACGCTCGAGCGGTGCTTCATTGTCTGCATGTCCGCTCGAGCGGGAAAAGCCACGCTCGAGCGTGGACCTTATCTTCAGCAAAATTTGAGAAATGGTTTTTAATGCATTTTTGCATCCTCATTCCATTCTAGGTATTCCTAGGCCATATTTAAGACCCCATAATGAGGATAAGAGATTAGAAACACACTAAGAGCCAACGAAATAAGTTTTGTACAATTAGAACGTGTGTTTCAAGTGTGCATCTGTTATATGTTGTGTAGGTCGCGTGCCACGTACCGTTTGACCAAGTTTACTCCGTCTGTGTATCTCAAGGCCTACTCTGAGTAATAACTCTGTAAAGTTATGTTTAACTTAAGTATTTTCCGACTGATAGGGCATAATCTGTTTTCTGAAATGCTATCTTACGAATTATGAATGAATGTCCAATTTTCTGAAAAGTATTTGTGGCACCCTTAGTTCACGTGGCCCTCGCCCGGGGGTAACAATACCGCGGCCAATCTGCACGTGGCCCTTGCCTAGGGGTAACAATACCATGGCTACTTGCGCACAAGGGATGGACCTTTATGGTCGTTGGTACCAACTATGCATATGGGTCTCCGGACCAAATTGATTTGATAGCTAATGGGTCTACCACGTATGATCTTATGCAAAATCTGAATATGAACATGGGTGTGTATCTAAGTCTATTTCTGTTTTGAAGTCCGAATATGTTCTGATTTAAATACTGGATCCTAACTTGTGCTGGACATCATTCATAAAATCTCTTTACTCTGTTATTATTCACTGGGCTTCCGCTCACAGTTTATATTCTGTATGTAGGTGAGCCAGCGGGTGACCAGGCCCAGAGTTGACGGCCTTCTGTCCTGTTTTTGTCAGCCAACCGTTGTGCCTCCCGAGGCGGTTCCGATTGAAGCCTCGTTATATGGATGTTTTTGTATTCATGCTAGTCTTTGTGTATGCTCTATAAAGTCAGGTCTTGGGAAGTACATTCTGTAAAATACCTTGTAATTATTGTGTATCTGGACTGGCATGTTTATGTTTATATAAATAAGTTTTGAAATGATCTGTCCCATGTACGTTATCACAGCTCATTGGACCTTGTCTATTTGTATTATTGCTTCCGCAGCCCCTTATCAGTTGCTAATCTGTTCAGAGGCCTTTGGTAATCCACGAATTACTAGCCGGTTACGGTACTAAACCTACAAGGGCGGGTTTGGGTCGTGACAGTAGTCGTTGACGACATTATACTAAAAGATGACGTCACTCTAAGAAACATGCTTGGACCAGAGAATATCACCGCACGACGGGTCTTGAACTTCGACTCAATTGCCCAGACCTCACCCTCAACATCGGTGCAAGAGACAATGCAGACAATCATGGATTAAGCAAAGGAAAATGAACAACGTCTGGAAAACGTAATGGCTGAGAACGAGTGCCTGCACTAGGAGTTGGCCCTGGAGCTAGCTAAGTCCCAGTAGGCCGCATGCCATGACCGAGGTCGACCTTCAAGAAAGAAGGATGATCGACGACGTCAACTTCGGAAACACTCTGACTCACCATCCCTAGAACCCAGAAAGAAGGGATGAGTCGATGCATCCAACTCATCCGAAGGAAGTCCGTATGTACGACAGAAGCGAGGGAGAAGAAGTGATGATTCGGATGAATAAAACAAACATGACCCATTTGTGCAACAAATTGCAAGGGTTGTGCTACCCAAGAAGTTGAAAGCACCGTCATTCAACCTGTATGACGGAAAATTAGACCCCACTGACCATATTCGTTATTATAAACAAGCGATAACACTGCATGCTGACGATGAAGCCCTCATGTGTCGAATGTTTCCGAACAGTCTGAGACCGCTGGCCGTCAAATGGTACTATAAACTGGGGCCGGCATTGATTAAGAGCTTCCATCAACTCCAAAAGTCCTTCAGGGCAAGATTCATCACCAATGAAATCCAGCTAAAACAAGTCGATTCTCTTTGGGCAATACAAATTAAACCAGAAGAAACCTTTCGTGAATATTCGGCATGCTATTGGGAATGCTTTAACTTGGTAGATAATGCCTGCAATGACTCTATGGCCATCACCACCTTTAAAATGGGATTACATCCTGATAGTCCCATTCGCAGTTCGTTGACCAGATGGCCCCCTAAAATAATTTGGGCGTTAATGAAGAAAGTTAAAGAATATTGTAAGGTGGAAGACGATGCCCTGCGGGTCAAAGCCGGACAGAAAACCGTTAAGACGGCTCCGCCAAGAATCATTTAGCCGATAAGTGTCGTGCCATCAAGGAGCCCCGAACTGCGGAATCGGGCTAAACGTTACAAAATGCGTGACTCACGCCGATCGAGTGATCAGTGTTCATGCTGATCAAATGAACAATATCAGATGGATAGCAGGCGCACAAGTCGCTCGGACAAAAAGTACACGGAGTTAGCAGAGCCGGTCAGCAAGATTTTGTCGAAAGTTCAACACCTTCCGTTTTTTAAATGGCCGCCCAAAATGATAGGACCTCCCGATACAAAGAGAAGGGACAAGCGGTGTGAGTACCACAAGGACCATGGTCATGATACCAACAGTTGTTATGCACTGAATGACCACTTAGAGGAACTAGTACAAGACGATCGGCTGGCGCAACACGCCCGAAAGAATAATCCATCGAGCACGGTAGTCCTACGGCCCGATTCACCTCCACTTGGTGTAATTCCCATGATATATAGCCTACCGTCGTCAGCCGAGATACAGACAATTTAGTTGCAACCTAGCCTGCATAGGGCGATCACACCAAAGAAAACGCCCATAAACGGGAAGATTAGTTTCAATGACACCGACTTGATTGGGGTAACTTTCCCCCACACCGATCCCCTCGTCATCGAGTTACACGTGAACAGATTCACCATTAAACGTGTTCTCATTAATCAGGGAAGCACTTCAGAAGTAATGTATTACAAAACGTTTGTTAAACTCGGATTCGCCGACTCGGATTTCTCACTAGCTGATTACCCATTATTCGACTTCAATGCCAACCCCGAGTATCCCTTGAGTAAAATCACACTACCAGTTCAGGCAGGCACCAGATCAGTAAACGTAGAATTTCTAGTTGTCAAACTTCCTTCACCATACAATCTCATTATGGGAAGAACTTGGTTGCATACCATGCAAGCTATGCCAAGCACCTACCACCAATTATTTCGTTTTCCGATTGAGTATGGCATTGAACAAATTCGGGGTTCTCAGAAATCGGCACAAACATGCTATCTTGTTGCTGCTGTAAGGAGACCGAAGAAACTGGAAGTGAATTCGATTGAAGTATCGGATCGGGAGAACCTCAAGGACATTGGAAAGATCCCCAGCAAAAAGGCAACTGAAGACTTGGATCGAATCGAGATTGATGGGAGTCTTGACAAGTTTTTCATGATCAACACTTCCTTTAACGAAGTTGACCGGAGCGAGCTTGTATCCTTCTTACTCGGCAACCTTGACGTGTTTGCGTGGACAACATCCGATATGCCAGGAGTGGATCCATTTGTCGCCCAACACTGATTAAACGTTAATCCAAAATGTAAGCCAATCATTCAGAAAAGTCGGCGGTCAATTGCGAAGCACATTTCGGTCGTTGTTGAAGAAGTTGACCTATTGCTGGAGGCTGGAGCAATTCGCGAAGTAACCTATCCTACATAGTTGTCCAATACCGTGGTTGTAAAGAAGAAGAATGGGTCTTAGCGTGTTTGTGTGGCTTCATGGATTTAAACAGAAGCTTGTCCCAAAGACTATTTTCCCCTCCCCAGAATAGACCAACTCGTAGATGCAACGGCACATCATCAACGCATGAGCTTCTTGGACACCTACAGAGGCTATCATCAAATTGCCATGCATCCGGAAGATCAAGAAAAGATTGCATTCCTCACCTCGAGAGGAACCTATTGCTATAAGGTCATGCCTTTTAGGCTGAAGAATGCGGGGGCAACCTACTAGAGACTGGTTACTGCCATGTTCAAGAAACAACCCGGCCTTACCATGGAAGTATACATCACGACATGGTGGTCAAATCCAAGGAAAAGCACGCCCACTTAGCCAATTTGGCAGATACATTCGGCATACTTTGAAAGTACAAAATGAAATTAAATGCCTCAAAGTGTGCATTCGGCATCGAATCCGAAACATTCCTCGGCTACATTGTTAACCACCGTGGAATAGAGGCCAATCCGAGGCAGATCACAACAATTCTAGAACTTGGCTCTCCTCGGTTGGTAAAAGAGGTTCAGAAGCTGATGGGAATGGCCGCCGCACTCAATAGGTTTATCAACCGTTCCACAGATCGCTGCCAACAATTCTTTCACACATTTCAACAAGGCAAAGCTTTCAAATGGACCCCTGAGTGTCAAGCCGCCTTGGACGGCTTGAAAACTTATCTCCGATCAGTACCACTCCTAGCAACCCCCTCGGCAGGCGACCTGCTAATTTTGTATCTGGCGGTATCTAACCGGGCGATCAGCGCCATACTTTTAAGGAAGGAACTAAGAGAGTAGCGACCAGTTTACTATGTAAGCAAAGTAATGGCCGACGCCGAAACACGTTATCTACCAATAGAAAAGCTCATCCTTGCTCTCGCTATGGCTTCAAGAAAATTAATACATTACTTTCAAGGGCATACCATAGGTGTACTAACGGACTATCTCCTCCAATCGGCGCTCCATAGCACGGAAGGATCAAGGCACATTTCAAAATGGGCTTTGGAATATGGCCAGTATGATATTCAGTTTTTGCCTAAAATAGCCATCAAAGGGCAATTGCTCGCCGACTTTGTAGCCGAATTCACGGGATGCCTTGCGGACTTCAAGTCCGAGGGAGTGCAACCTAACCCTATTGGAGAATATATGTTGGAGACATTTGACAGTTGTATTGTGACGGGTCAACCAACCAACAAGGCAATGGGGCAGGTGTAATAATCATGACCCCCGAAGGGGTAATAATCGAGCAGACGGTTAAACTGGGCTTTGATGCATCAAATAATGAGGCCGAATACGAAGCATTGCTAACCGGCCTTCGGAACGCACTTCACTTCGGTGCGCGGTAGTTACTTGTTTTCTGTGACTCTCAAATAGTCATTAACCAGTTGAAATGGGAGTATGCAGCTAAAAATGACCACATGGCAACCTACATGACAATGGCGAATTCCTTGCTCGCGAAATTCGACGACCACTAATTGAATCAAATAACCCGGGATCAGAATACGCATGCGAATGCCCTTGCTTGTCTGGCCTCTGCCATCAATTCAGAAATCAAACGGGCAATTGAAGTAGGGTTTATCCTTGAGTTGAACATTACCTGTTCTGAACTAGTTCAAATTAATATCATTGAACCAGGACCAAGTTGGATGGACCCTATCGTCAGATTCCTTTCCTCATAACAACTCCCAATGGACAAGAAGGAAGCCTACAAACTGCGAAATAAAGCCTTGCGATACTACTTGGATCAGCAAGAAAAGCTCTACAAAAAATCCCTCTCTGGGTCGTACTTAGAATGTGTTTACCAAGATAAAGTTAAGGAACTTTTAACTAAATACATGAAGGTAGCTGTGGTGCCCATTCTAGAGGACGCTCATTGGCCCACCAAACCGTAACACAGGGATATTATTAGCCGACCATGCGAACAGATGCCGAGAATTATGTCAAGAAATGCGAGCAATGCCATAAGTTTTCCCCTTTAACTCATCTGCCAGCCAAGGAACTAAACTCTATCACCAGTCCTTGGCCGTTTGCTCAATGGGGACTCGATATCGTCGGACCACTACCATAAGCTTCAGAGAACAAGCGATTCCTAGTTGTCGCAACAGATTATTTTACAAAATGGATTGAAGCAGAGGCCTTAACACATATCCGAGATGTCAATGTTAAGCGTGTTGTATGGAAAAACATCATAACACGATTCAGCATACTAAGAGTGCTCATTTCAAATAACGGCACATAATTTGATTGTGGCGTCTACCGAGAATTGTGCAACACGTATGGTGTTCGGCCTTACTTTTTCTCGCGGACATATCCACAAAGCAATGGTCAGGCAGAGGCCTCTAATAAAGTCATCCTAGACAGCATCAAGAAAAGGTTGGAAAAAGCTAAAGGTAGATGGGTCGAAGAGTTACCTAGTGTGTTATGGGCTCATCGCACTACTTCAAGGTGATCCATTGGGGAAACGCCGTTTGCTTTGTGTTTTGGAACCCAGGAAATTATTTCCCTGGAGATTGGCCTACCCACGATGAAATCCAAGGCTTTGGACATGGACCATAATGACATGATGTTGGCCTTGGACTTGGCTCTGATTGAAAAACGCCGAGATCGTGCCCTTGCTTGCATGGCGCGGTATCAGCAACAGCTCGCTAAATCATATAATTAGCGCGTGCAATTACGTCGTTATACGCCTAGAGAATTGGTCCTCAAGAAAGTGCTTCCTGCTACTAAGAATCCGGCAGATGAAAAATTAGGCCCTAACTAGGACGGCCCTTATCAGGTTGATTCAATCACCAGAACTGGGACATATCGGCTCCAAGACATGGCTGGGAGAAGTTTGTCACGCACCTAGAATTCCACACATTTGCGCAAATTTTATCACTAAACCAACTTGTACGACACACTAGTTTGTTTTGAATTTTTTCTGATATGTTATGCATACATCTTTCAATTTCCTAGTGCAATGCCTTTTCTTATCGCAATCTCGTTAATAATGGTTTAATAATGATTATAAGACTCCAAATTCGGAGCGCCCTACATAAATGTCACGTTTGGGCCGAATAAGCCTCAGAATTCAGAGTGCCCTTCGTGGATATCACGATTGGCCAAGACAATAAGACTCCGAATTCGGAGCGCCCTGCGTAAATATCACGTTTAGACTGAATAAGCCTCTGAATTCGGAACGCCCTTTGTGGATATCACGATTGGCCAAGACAGTAAGACTTCGAATTCGGAGCGCCTTGCGTGGATGTCACGTTAGGCCCAATAAGCCTCCGAATTCGGAATGCCCTTCGTGGATATCATAATTGGCCAAGATAATAACACTCCGAATTCGGAGCGCCCTGCGTGAATGTCACGTTTGGGCCGAATAAACCTCCGAATTTGGAGCGCCCTGCGTGGATGTCACATTTGGGCCGAATAAGCCTCCAAATTCGGAGCGCCCTTTGTAAATATCAAGATTGGCCAAGACAATAGGACTCCGAATTCGAAGCGCCCTGCGTGGATATCACGTTTGGGCCTAATAAGCCTCCAAATTCGGAACGCCTGTAGTTCGTAAGCCCGAACGGCCGGGTAATCCTCCGAATTCGGAAGGACCAAATTTGACAATAGAATGACATGGATCAATACACGATTGTCACAAGTAGATACAAACATAAATCAAAATAATAAAGCAAATATTTATTTTAGTAAATAAACACAAAAACATGGCTTTTTGACGAATTCAAAAGCACAATAATGTATTGACATCTAAGTCTATTTGGCACTCTCTTCATCGTCCGATTTCTCAGCATCATAAGCCTTGAAAGGAAATTTATAATTTTGATAGAGAGGTGACGCCGAATCGATACCCTCGTCAGATTTCTCGGTGTCATAAGCCTCGAAAGGAAATTTGTAATTTTGATACAGAGGTGACGCCGAATCGATACCCGTGGCCTGCAGAGCCTTGATCCATCCATGCTTAAATCCATGATTTTCACACCGACAGATATCCTCAGCTAATTTTTCCTTTGTCTTTTCAATACCAATTTTTTGGCCATCATGAAAGCGTTGTTCGTAGGCCTCATTCTTATTGTTTCTCTTGAGAACATGCTCACCGTATCTTAGTCGGCAATCGCATGATCCAACAGACGCTGGTTTACTCTTTCCGCCACAATCGGGTTCATTTGACTCGCCGACTGCGTTTCGGAAGCCTTAGCTTTCTTCAGCTCATTCTCGGCTTTCTCTACGCGAGCTTCCAAGCTCCGAATGCGACCGTCTTTCTGCTCTATCTCTCTTTATGCGGCACGAAGACGCATGCCGATTTCATAAGAGGTGTATAATCCCCTTACCGATCTATGGACTCCCTCCCGAAAAACTTCATAATCGGGCCGACCGACCATTGATTGCTGGACTTCGGGCGAAAAAATCTGTCGAGCGAACTCAACTGCCACATTTGGATTGCAGATAATCGAATCTGCTTCCATCATCGGTTTATTCCCAACGAAGATTGAAAAACTCAACGGGCTTGGTGTCCTGCTGGTTTCATTTCGTGAATGGGGGGAGCTCCCCCGCTGCTGTCTCTCCTTCCTAGGTGACTTCCCTGCCTTGCCCTCTCTTGGAGATCTACTTCGACGATGGGGGGAGTGGCGCCTTTTGCGCTCTTCCGACGTTCTGCTTCCTGTTCGCATAGGTTCGCCACCTCGATTCATCTTTGAGTCCAATTCAGCTAGTGTTCTACCTTTCCCTCTACTGTTGAAAAATATTCTTCTTGACATCCAAATTTCCTCAGTTTAACACGATGCTCCTTTCCCTTTCACAGTCAAGTGAATTTGAAAACAGCACAGAGCTCACGCGCACTTAACCCCCACCTCACTTATTAATTACGGGTGCAGCATTCCCAAAGCGATCGCTTCAATGCATTACGCCGACAAATTACTGTACCCCACCCAATCCATGAACCACAAGTATTCGGCGATTCTGTTCATTGATCAGTTGGGGCAAGGGCAAATTAATAAATTTATTCGGCTTAAGTGCAGTGCATTGCGCCAACAAGTTATTGTGCCCAACCCAATCCATGAACCACAAGCATTCGACGATTCTGTTCATTGATCAGTTGGGGCAAAGGTAGATTAATAAATCTATTCGGCTTAAGTGCAGTGCATTGCACCAACAAGTTACTGTGCCCAACCCATTCCATGAACCATAAGTATTCGGCAATTCTGTTCATTGATCAGCTGGGGCAATGACAGATTAATAAATCTATTCGACTTAAGTGCAATGCATTGCGCCAACAAGTTAACTGTGCCCCACCAAATTCATAAACCACAAGTATTCGGCGATTCTGTTCATTGATCAGTTTGGGCAAGGGCAGATTAATAAATCTATTTGGCTTAAGTGCAATGCATTGTGCTAACAAGTTAACCGTGCCCCACCCAATCCATGAACCAGAAGTATTCGGCGATTATGTTCATTGATCAGTTGGGGCAAGGGCAGATGCAGTAAGATATTTGGCCTCTATTGATAAACATATTAACAATACCTCTTATGATCGGCAGATTATATTCAATATAACATTACAAGCTGTATGTTTTATTCGGCTCTTCAATGTTCAAATTGACACAAGACATGATTATTTGGCTTTGAAATGACTTATCCATATGACTACATCACCATACTTGGCTAATAATTAGCATATGCAGAAGATAGACATGTAGAAAGATTATGTTATAGCCGATTATGTTATTGCCGAATTAAGCTTCATCACCACACTTGGCTATTAATTAGCACATGCAGAAAGATTATGTTATAGCCGATTATGTTATTGCCGAATTAAGTTACATCACCATACTTGGCTAATAATTAGCATATGCAGAAGACAGACAAAAATGTGATTTTCATTAATAAATTAAGCACAAACAGTCGTCATTTTACACATGAAAATTGCCCTATATTTAACTTCTAAACAAAATAAACAAGTAACAATCTACGAAAACTACGTACGGCAAAACACCAAACAAAAAACAAAAAGCAAAATTATATTGACATATGAAGCTCATTCTTCAGGGCCAGACTCCAGCGGTTCAACCTCTAGCTGCTCGTATGGAATTGGCTGCTCCAGTGTCATATTAGCGGTAGCCAGAGCTTTGAGCCAGCCGTGTTTGAAGCCTCGATTTTTGAACTTAGGCACTTCCTCCACGTATTTTTCTAAAGCGATGTTTTCTCCGGCTTGGAATGCCTTGGAGATCTCAGAGTCAACGATTTCTTTTGCCTTCTTCAATTATGCCAAGTCGGCCTCCAATTTGGCAATCACCTCCTTGGCTAACTAGAGCGCATCCTCGCTTGTGTTTGCCCTTTCTCTGGTGGCTTACCTAAATTAATCTGAACATTTATCCTTTTCTTCATTAGCATTGGCCCTAGCTCGCTCTTCAGCCGTTTTTCCCACCTCGGGTTCGGCTCTAAGGGAGGCCTCTTCAACCTTGCCCTTTTCAATTTCGAGTTCGGATTTGAGCAAGTCAATTTGCTCAATGACGTCATAATGACGGCGGCCTATTTCTGTGATCCTGCCGGCCGCCTATAAACAAAGGATTAATAAGATAGCTAGCATAAAAAGGAATGGAATATTTTGTCTAAGTTACGTACCAATATCGCTGATTGAGCGGCTAATGTTATCGACACCACATCTGGCTCTGCACGGAACGCTACTCTATCAATCGGCAGAGAAATCGACAAGGCCACGTTTAAGGCCACGGTGGCGTCCTTCAAAGCCGAAGCATCTGAAGCAACCAACACGTTCTTTATTTTTGGTTGTATGATAAACGGCACAACCAAGTCGTGCGACTCTTTTACGTACGGCCGTTTATCAATTTGGTTTTCTGAAGAGTCGACTTCATGCTCGATAGGGCGTTTTTTCCCCCTCTGTTTGGCCATTAGATTGTGCAACTGATCAATGATAATTTGCTCCGTTTCGACTATAACAATCTGTTCTGTTTCCTCAACAAAAGCAGGCGGCGAAGACTCAGCCACAACAGGTGGGGGTTCAGACCTGGCGACTTCAGCCCTCATTCAGTTGCCATTTTCTTGGCATTCTTTCTTCTGGCCATTTACGCGAGTGACTCCCCAGCCATGTTCTCAAGATCTGTATCGGGAAGATCTCCTAAGCCGGTGAAAATATCGTCTTCGAATGATACGTCGACTCGGCCTGAAGCGGACAAAAAGTTGAAGCGAGCTTTCTCAAAAGCCAAATTAAGAGTCATGTCAACTTCCTCCCCTAGACTGTCAGATCTGTCCAAGTTGGACTGATCCGGCTGTTTAACAACTTGTTCGGTGACCTGCTTGGTGACTTGCTCTGAATCCAAAACTTCAAGACCAATCTCCCTAAGGTTCTTGAAATTTGGAAAAATGAGTGTCATGAGCTGCTGTTCTCCCTTTGGAATCGGGATGTGATCAACGGCCGAAAAAGTAGCGTACGTTGGCTTGTACCGCAATAAGATATGAGCAGCCCTCTCTTGCTTTTGAAGGTTTGGATGGCCAAAGAATTGGAGCGCAGTTTTGATTTGTTGAAGCACAGCGTTGTCGGCCGAGACAAGTACTTTTTTCAAATTGTTACCTGCACAAATGAAATGGTAAGTGTATGCAGTTTAAGTTGAATAAATGTATAACAAATGCGCATAGAAATGGGACTATACGGCCACCTGGTTCGCCTTTTTGTCTAGACACAGGATCTAGGCAAGCTTCGCCTTCACCGAATTCTCAGTTGCCTCGGACAAAGACCATTACATTGTCAACGCACTTACCAGAGCTGGCACGCATAGTCACCAGATGGTGATCAGTGTCCTTGGCCCTGAGAAAGTAGCATCCCTGCCGACTAGATGATTTCGCCAAGGCATAACAATGCCGAATAGCAGGGATACCTAGATTAATCCTAAGTCGGCGGTTTAGTTTTACTATTCCCATTATGATTTGGTAAAAGTTTACGTTGGGTTATGAAGGGAGTAGACCCCAGTAACGAAGGACGATCCTAAAAAATGGATGAAGGAAGAAACGGACTCCACTCTCAGCAATTGACAGTAGAGGAAAGATAATCGTACTCTCATCAGTCCTCTCCATGTCGAGTGCGCTATCTACCACAAGTGATAGATGGATGTCATCTAGAATGGAAAAATGGCGTCGAAAAGCGAAAACACAGTCCGCGAAAAGAAGAGTTTTCAAATGTTTCGCCATCCGAATCAAAATGGAAAATACTCTAAACTAAAAACAAAAAAGAAAATAAGAGCTAAAATGAGGAAGAAATGCAAGAAAGAGAAGAACTTACAAGGTAGAGAGAAAAGGACAATGGAGAGCAGATGGAAGTTGCAGAGGTCATGAAATTGCAGAGGTGAATTCGAAAGAGTTTTGCAAATTCAAAAAATATAGCGCGACTTCATATCGCATTAAATGAACAACACATACGAAGGAGCGGGAAATTGTAATGATTTCTAAACCATGGTCGTTCTGACGCTTCGATATTGGAAGGAGTGCAAGCGCCGTATTTTTTACTTTCCATATATTAAAACCAAACATGCCGAATAATTGGCTTTAGTTGGATGTTTGGGGGCAATTATGGAGGCCGAATAATTGTGTGTTGAGGAAAGCCAAAGAATTTGAAGACATCTAGCCTTAGTCGATTCAGCTATAATCTAAGGTCGAGTATAGTCGGCCATACGAAGAGATTTGGAGACATCTGGCCGAAGACATCTGAATGTACAGTCGGCCATATGAAGAGCCGAATGGGAACCAGCACACAATTAGAAGGCCGAGTAAGCCATCAAGTGCGAGATTAAAGGTGGGCCCGACCCATGGGCCCAAAGGGTAATATAAAAAGAGGAACGTCGACAAAAGAAATGTATGTGAGAATAGATAAAATAACTTGAGATAGAAGTAAACTTGAGAGCATATTAACTTGTCCGTCGGAGTGCTAATTCCGGCACCTCCGACCGGAGTGTTCATCCCATTTTCAGGTAGTAATCAGGGGATCAAGGACGTCTGACTGGATACGAGAGTATTTCCAACCACTTCTCCACAGTTATTAATAAATTTAAAAGAAGGGCAAAATAGTAAATTCATATTATTTTATTTATTGCTTTTTTAAAATGGACTAATATTTTGAGACAATGAAAAATGAAATAAGAGATTCATATTTTGAAACGAATGGAGTATTAATTTAAAAAAAAATGAATCTTAGAGTGTCATCCATAGGGATGACAATTTGAACTCGGTCCGACAGGGACTCGGACTACTCCGCCCTGATAAATAGGGTTTTCCCAAAAAATTGTTTCCCATAGGGTCATGGCTGGTATTGAAAAATACATCCCCAACGGTTTTCGGCCCAGGGACGGTGATAGGTTCCTCCAGCCTCGGCCCCGTCCCGAAATTTCCTCGAACTATGCTCGTATATATGTGTGTGTGTATGTTTAGGGTTATATTATATCTATCTATCTCAACTCTTTCTCTTACACTCTCTCTCTTGATCTTCTCCTCTACTCTCTGTGAAACTGTCTCCTTTTTCTCATCTTTCATCTTCAGTCGCTAATCGCACCACCACTCTCTCTCTTTTTCTCTCTCTCTCTCTCTCTCTCTGTTTCACACCTTCATTTGCTGTCTTGTTTCCGATGTCGACAGCGGCGTGATGTCTTCGATGACTTCGTGTTTAGTTCCATCAAGCTTTAGATCTAGAATATCAGAATATCTGAATATCGTCGGCAACTTCTCAATTACTGCCTCTCTTTCTCAAGATCTTCATTATATAAATATACTTGTTTGTTTGATATCTCTCTTTCTCTCTCTAGACCTGAGTTCTGTAGTTGTTGTTGATGATGATGATGGGATGAAATAGATTGCAAGATCTTGATGTTGTTGATACATATATACATATATATATATATAGTTGATTTTGATTCTTGGGTTTTGTTAATTAGTTTTTTTTGTTAATTTGGGTTTGCTTTTGGGTTTTGTTAATAGCTGGTAGTTAAAGATGAAGAACAAGCAAAATTGACTGGTAAATAGAATGAGATTTGAGTCGAAACCCTAAGTAGAGAGAGGGCTTCTTTTCTTCTGTATTATTGGGTTTTTTTTTTTTTTTTTTGGGCTAAGGAATTTTTTTGGAAACCCGACCTCTCGTTAAGGGCGGGCGGAGGCGGAAAAATTTGCATCATCAGGGATCAGGGATGAGGAGTGTGATTTCCAGTCCTGCCCTGCCCCGCCCCGTTGTCATCCCTAATCATCCGTACATGAAATCTTTTTTTTTCTATTACCCAAGTTAACAAATATTCACAAAAAGTCCAAATTGAAACCAATTTGGAAGTTTAGGATTTAAGTTGAAGAAATTAAAAACTCAAGATTTGATTTGTTAAAATGGTCAAATTTTGAGTTTTTTTTTTTTTTTAATTTTATTTTAAGACTCATTTCTCTATTATTATTTTTATTTTTAAAAAAGGAAAAAAAGGAAAATAACTTAAATTTAAAGTCTATAGTCAATCGTCAATTTACCAATCAAACCAAAATTCATAATCAATGGTCAATTTCATTAGAATACAATTTACAATTCACAATTCACAAGAGTTCATGACAAAACATAATGCCATTACATACCACAAAACAAAATCATATGGGATACAGCGGATTAACAGTCCCAGCTATATTCTAAGATCGCTCTAAGCGCGTATGAGAAGCTATTTAATAAAATTGAGATAGATGGAGACCTAGAATTGTGATAATAATTGAGGACAATAATTTTCCCAATGTTTTAGTGGATTTTCTCTCTCCTAAAGGAAATAAAACTATTAAATAATAAATAAACAAACTTTTAATAATTCCCCACTATCTCTCTCTCCAAAAAGAAGTCTGCTAAAAGTCAAGGAATGGATTGAGGAGATCAAATGATGAGGGAGAAGGTGAAACCATTGGAGCTGAAAACATGGTTGAAGGACTTGGCATGAACATGTTGCCATAGATGAAAGGGCTTAGATCATCATGCTGCAAGAACGAAAGGGCATCATGTAGATGTGGGTCGGATGAAGCCGGAGAGAAGAACCCCGGCGAGATTGGTGGTAGAGTCGCCGGAGCCGGAGATAAAATCCCCGGAATCTGACCCAAACCCACTTCGACCCCTCCTTCAACCATCATACCCATAATAAGATCATTAGCCATGTCTTCTTCTTTTTCTTCTTCTCTCCTCCTCCTCTCCTTTGGATTTGGACTCGTCCTCTCCGTGGAAGCCAACCTAGCTGCCGGAGAGACATTCCCGTCCGCGGCGGCGGAAGCAGTGGTTGAGGAAGACGAGCCGGTGAGTCGTTGTACCAAAGACATGAAGTCGGTGACGGTCGTGTGGATCACTTTTGGAGACACAGCGTAGATAACCACCGGCTGTCGGTTCTCATCCTGCGGCGGCGGATCGGGTGGATGGTGATGGCGATGGTGGTGGTGGTGGTGGGATGGTGGCGGTGGAGCTACCGGTGGCTTCTTGATCATGTGGGATTCGTTCCGGACTCTGAGTTGGGGCGGACGAGGCCCTTGTAACAGTACTTGTCTCCTGCTCGTCGGAGACGGGCTGTCCTCGCCGGAAGATTGAAGCGGCTGGGGCTGCATCACACAACAAATAATGATGGATTATCAATGGTCGTGGTTGGAGAGGGAAAAAAAAAAGGAAAAGAAAAGGTGGTTTTTTTTTTTTTGTGGAAAATAACTAGTCACGAAATGTTATCATTATATGTAGTAGACTAGTCAATATTTTTATCTTCAGTTCTCTACATTCACTTTTTTTGAAAATTAAATTTTTTATTTTATATATATTTTTATTTTTAGTAAATATTTTTTTTATTTTTTTATATACACTTTATTTAAATGTATCTAAATAGTAAAATATTTATAATTTTTTTTTAAAAATTAATAAATATACAAAAATATGATAAATATAATGATTTTTTTTTTTTGATATTTAATGAATTTTTTTAAAATTTTTTTTACAAATATTATATATTTTAAGTGTATTTATATTAGGTATGATTAAAAATTTAAAAAAATATTTTAAAAATTAAAAAAAAATCAATAAAATAAATATAAAAAATAAAAAAATAGAATTTTCCGAAAAATAAATTTTAAAACCTGAAACCAAACCAAGAGAGTGATTGTTGTTTTCAAGTGAATGACCTGATTTATTATGGTTTTATATTTTTAATCAAAAGAAAATTGCAGAAAAAGGACAATAAGTCAAAAGAATTGGAATTTGATGAAAAAAAAAAAAACTGATCAGTTTAATTTTAATTTTTTGAATTTAATTTTTTTTAAACTGAATTTTTATTTTTAATATTTTTTAATATTTTAATTAAAATATTTACTTTTTAGATACACTTAGTCTAAATGTACTTAAAAAATAAAATATTTATAAAAAAATATTTTAAAAAATTAATAAATATATAAGAATACGAAAATATATTAAATATTTATTTATTTATTTTTTGTATTTTGGATATTTATTAAATTTTTAAAAAAATTTTTACAAATATTATATTTTTTAATTATATTTATATTATATCTTGAAATCCTAGCACCATACGCCGCCACCAATTCCACCCAACCACCTTCACCCCTCCTTCGACCACCACAGTCCCTTCCCCGGTCTCCAACCCTCATCCTTTTAAAGCCCTCTCTCTACCTCTTTTTTTGCAACTCTGGACAACCATTACCACTGCCGGCCAACATCTCCAATCCCTCTCCCCACATCACAGCCTTTCTCCTACTCCTCACTGCCACCTTTTTTTCACCATATACAACTATCAACGTTCCTCTCATACCCTCTGTTGCCCCTTCTAAAATCAAATCCTAAGGCCATGTTTGTTTAGCTCTTTGGCAAGAGGGATTGGACGAATAATCCGTAAGACCCACTTAAGTAGTGTTTGATTGAGGACATGAGTGTGTGGATTAACTAAGTTCTTGGACTAGTAATCTCCCCATGTGGTAGGATTAACAAAGCTATGTGAGGGTTGTGATTAGAAATTAAGTGCGGGAATTAGTGAATTTTTAAATGATTTTTAAGCAAAAATTATATTTTTTAAAATAAAAAAATTATAATATTAAAAAAAAACTAAATATTAAAAAAAATATTAATTTTATATATTAATATTATTTATAGTATTACTAATCAAGTGGTGTACAAACGAATATTCTTTAACCTAATACTACCACATTAATAATTTTCTCACTCAATCCCACCATCCTCTTAATTCCCTCTGTATGGGCATAAAAAATACCGTATTTGATGATAAAGAAATCCAACGAAGAAGATGATTAACACTACCACGCGATCGCCATCTACAAGACAAAACACCCCTAGCCATAGCCGGGAGCCCTCCGACGCCCAATTCAATCCTCCAATATTATCAAAATATTTAATGGACTAATTCACAGAGAGAAATTGCATACCTTAACCTATGGAAGTGGCCTATTTATAATATCCAATGACTTACCTCACAAGTAGTTTGAATGTTCTAGAAGTCCTATCCCAAATAATTTCCGATTGTTCAGGATTTCTATATCGATAAGATTTTATATCTTGATGAGCTTTGCATAACATAAAACACTAATGCAGTGCTTGATAAGAATTTGACAACTGTCATACATGTGATAACCATGCCACGTGACAATGCCTAAACCTACATAATTCTTGTGATTATTTTTATTCCCTCTCAATTGCCTCCAAGCTTTCATTTTCTTTGAACCTAATGAAAGAGTTTTGATAAAAATAGTCGTGTAATAATGCTTAGCTAAAACCATACATAGATGCTAGGGCTTATTTCAAAATGCATAACCTTAGTAGGACTTATTCCGAAAATGCCTAGCCTTGTTAAAACTTATTCCAAGAATGCCTAACCTCGTTAGGACTTATTTCGAAAATACCTAACTTTACTAGGACTTATTCCAAGAATGCCTAACCTCGTTAGGACTAATTCCGAAAATGCCTAATCTTGTTAGGAACTACCAAAACACTAGCAAAACCCGCTTAAAAAGGAATCCCACTGCTGGACAAACCACTAACATATTCTGGAAAGATTTTCAAAGTTGGTCAAACCTGCCAACCCATTTTGCCAAGCAAAACCCACTCGACAAAGATTTTCTAAGTTGGTCAAACTTGCTAACCTATTTTGCTGAGCAAAACCTGCTCGACAGCCCCACCTTTTTGCTTTCAACGTATATATCCTGTACACTCAAATGGTTTCAGCCACTATTCACCCTCTTCGTTTACAAACCCTAAACCTAGTGCTCCATTTCTTCCTTCCATCGAAGCATAATCCAATACATTCGAGTTCGCAATCATATGAGGAGGCGTTTTTTCTATGTCTCACCGAGCAGACTAACTCAGTTTACACTGACCCTGCCAACTTTCTTTGGCCGAGATAACCATCTCAGTTCAAAAGTTTAAAAATTTGTTGGTCAAACTTACTAACCCGCGTTGGCCACGACAACCATCTCGGTCAAATAATTCAAAAAAATTTGTTAAACCTGCCAACCTTCCTTGGCTGAGATAACTGTCATCTCAGGTAAAGAGTTCAAAAAATTGTTGGTCAAACATGCCAACCTGTTTTAGCTGAGATAACCATCTTGATCAAGGAGTACAAAAAGTTGTTAGTCAAACTTGCCAGCCTTCTTTGGCCGAGGTAACCATCTCGGTCAAAGAGTGCAAAAATTTTGTTGATCAAACCTGCCAACTTTCTTTGACCGAGGTAACCATCTCGATCAAAAAGTATAAAATTTTGTTTGTCAAACCTGCTAACCTTCTTTAGCTAAGGTAACTATCTCATTATTTTTTACCTAAATAATTTATTCAAATATATTCTAAATCCAACAACATATCTAACCAATTTACACGCTTGGTATATAAAAATTCTTCGTGGTTGGAGTAATAATACATAAAATCCATGCTCCATAGACAACCAAAATCTGGCACAATACATAATAAAATATCTTCATGCGTAGAGTAATAATACATAAAATTTATGCTCCGCAGATAATAAAAATCGAAGATAATAACCGATAATAATGCATATAAAATTTACGAAGCAGGTTGTGATTACCAACAGTGCCTGTCGCTGAGCAATGAAATAATTACGTTATGCATTATTCTGAGCAGCCTACTAGGTAATTCACTCTCATAAACGAACAATTGTAAACCCGAGAGTTTTTTTTTTTGGCAAGATTTGGTGTATCATTCTATTTTGTATAATGTATAGCCGAGGCCATTGATCCACTTTGCATTGTTAACGATCTATGTGACGAAGGCCCACCATTATTCAGAAAAAAGCTTGTGATTGCTTAACATTGAGTGAAACACACTAGAGCTCTTCCACGTTGCCGCCGTTATGGGCACCATTTGGTAAAGAAAAAGTGATTTGCATGATCATGTTTCCAAGATTGAGAAATAGTTGGCAAGAGATATCCAATTCATGAATATTTCATAATAGGATAAATACAACTTCGAAGAGTGCAATCATGCACACCCAATGGTTTGTGTAGAAAAAAAAAAAAACGAGGACCATCTCTTTCAGTATCACATGGGATATAATAATATATAAATATAATCTTCTTCGTTGGATTCAATTGTTCCCACAAACGACACTAATTGTATGATGATAAAAAAATCCAATGAAGAAGATGATTAGTATCACCACGTGATCATCATCTACAAGACAAAACATCCCTAGCCGCAACGGGGGCCCTTTGACGCCTAAGTCAGTCCTCCAATATTATTAAAATATTTAATGGACTAATTCACAAAGAGAAATTGCGTACCTTAACCCATGAGGGTGGCCTATTTATAATATCTAGCGACTTACCTCACAAGTAGTTTTAATGTTCCAGAAGTCTTATCCCAAATAATTTCCGGTTGTTTAAAACTTCTATATCGATAAGATTTCATATTCTGATAAGTTTTGCATAATATAAAATACTAATACAGTATTTGATGAGAATTTGACAACTGTCATATATGTGACAATTCATAACCATGCCACATGGCAATGCTTGAATTTACATAATTCTTGTGATTATTTTTATTCTTTCTCACCCTCTATCTTATTGAGTCAAACAAATGTGGCCTGAGATATAGAGAGATCTGAGGTTCACAATCTAGTTTGTCAAAAATCGTTGGAGTCATAATTTGGTCATCGGGATTTGCGATTTGGTTATCGCAGGTCATTCGACGGTGAGATTTGGTTCTCAGAGATTGTTTGGGCATTCGCAATGGTGGGCAGAGGTTACTGGCAGTGCAGGCTAATCAGCAAAAAGTAAGAAGTGGGGCAAAGGTTGCAATAATGAGAAGAGAGTAGAGGTGGGGCTGCGATGGCAAAGGGGTGAAAAGGAAATGTTGCAAAAAGATGGGGCTGCAGATTAAGGAGGATGTTGAGGTGGGACAGATGTTGTGACAGTTTGAGAGAGAGGAGCTGCGGTGGTGACTGACCGGAGTTGTTGAAAATAAAAAGATGGAAAAAGAGGGATAAGGGTAGTTCCATCCAGATAAATTCAGATACATCTTTTTGCAATTAACTTTAAACTTGTCATCTATTCTGGAATTTTGAAAAACATCCATCTGACTTGCAATTCTTTTGACTTCTTACTAATTTTTTATAATTTTTTCAAAGATTTTGTATAGACAATAGTAAAATCTTTTAAAAGGCAGTGGCTTTGGTCCAATCCAAGAGCGGATTGGACCATGCTGTTGGGCCCGTGAGGGTCCACCACGGGTTCTGTTTTGATAATTCGAATAGTTTAATGTGTAAAAATCGTTGAGTACTATATGCCTATAAAAAATCACGTTGATCGAATATCGAGAGCTATGTGAACAAAACAATTTTTTTATCAACCGTTAATTTTTTCACCGTCCATTTTTTTTTATACAAAACTGATTTGATCACATAGCTATTGATATCCGATCAACGTGATTTTTTACAGGCATATAGTACTCGACGATTTCTACATATTAAACGGTTCGGACAGCCGCAAAAAATGGGCCCCATGGGCCGGACTAGACGGGTCTAGTCTTGATCTCAACTTCAGACAAGTTGAACCCCTTTTAAAACTGTTAAAATTAAAGTTTTTTTTTTTTCTTAGATAGAGACCAAAAATATCCTATTTGTATTTCCCCTCTATCATTTTATTTTATTTTCATCATATATATATATATATTTAATTTGCAACACGTGTTTATATAATTCTGAATAAAGTATTTTTATTTATTTGGTTTATTATTTTTTGTTGTAATATTATAGCATCAATGTTTTTTGTTTTTTTTTTTTTGGGGGGTATAATATTAGTAGAATACAATTCACTTTTTATTAATTTCATTGCATTTTTATTGAAATTAATATACTTTTCAATATTTTTATATATTTTTAATAGACTTTTTCACACTTCTCAATATTAAATAATGTCACGATACACTTGTTAGCATTTGCCATAATATTGTAGCATTAATGGATAAAAATTTAATTATAAGTGAAATTCATCAATCCATTTTAGATAATTGTTTCAACTTAAATGAGCTTCCAAATATAAAAAGTAACTATTATTTTATGTGATTAATAAATTATTGTTTTTATTTATAATAAAATATTAATGTTTTTGTTTTTTATTCAAGAGAGCAATATCATTTATTTTGTTATATTTTTATAAATAAGTCAATTTCATTATTCTAAAAGTGAGAGTAAGGGTATTTTTGTTCATGTACAAAAATAATTTTTAAAAATTATCATTTTCATTTTTGTTTATATTTACATTCCTCATACTTTAATGTTGTGTTTGGTTGAAGGATTTGAGGAAGGATTTGAAAAGAGAAATAGAAAAAGTAGATGAAATATGAATAAAATATACTTATATTTCACCTAATTTTACACATCTTATTTGTTTCTCTTTCTAAATTTCTTCTTAAATCCCCAATCAAATACAGCGTAAAGCATAGGTTAACATTGTATCAATCAGAATTTGGTTGGTGTTAAAAAAAAAACAGCATTTGGTTGAAAAATAATGAAAGAGCTGACGCCAAACATACATGGACTTCTACTAGGCAAGTAAGGAATAATATTTGGACTATGGAGGTCATTTTTTTTTTTTTATGAACATGAAAAAAATCAACTAAGCCTCACAACAAGTGTTGTTATTAGTATTTATCTAAATTTTTTAGACCCTCTAATTTTTAATATTTCTTTTATTATAATTATACCTTAAAATAAAATTACATTAAAATACATCATTTAATGAAACACTTACCTACCAAATAAGAACTAATACTATACAATATTATACCCCCACCTCCACTTCTAGCTATATGTATTTCACCTTTCTAAACCCTAAACTTGTTACTTTTTATAATCAACCAACATAAACTCTAAACTTGTGACTCTTCATAACCATCTTAAATCCTTAATGTATCCTCTTCATCACCATCACAAACCTTTCTGAATCAAAAACTTTGAACAAAAAAGCTATTTTCAAGTCCAACGTATTACTTTTCATCAGTTATTTCAACTTGTAAAGCAATGGAGGACGATGACAATAATTTTAATAAAGCTAGCGTTCCATTAGTAAGTTTATCTGTCTTGTATTAACATTCTCGGTCGTTTTCAATCGTTGTTGTTTTGTTCAAGTTGTTCAGTACTGGTTTGCCAACTGTTAAAATTATGTTTGGTAGCCCAGTACTAAACACAAACATTTAGTTCAATATATGGGTTCTAAACAATAATGCAGATAGTCGGTACTGTTGAACTGAACATAACGTTTATTTTTCGGCACTGGTGTGCCGGACGGTTCGATTTTTGTATTTTCAACACTAGATTGTGTTTTTCGTGAGGGTTTTTTTCCCTTTAAAACCCCTTTTTACGCCAAAATAAACCAAAAAACAAAAATGTGATATAAAGAAGAGAGGCAATGTTGTTGATAAGATGGGTAGTCGATATTTATCTAAGAGGAATTTCTGATGAGTTTTCAATGGTAGATGTGCGGACTGGTTTTCACAAAAGAGTAAGATGGAACTTTGTGGACGAACCCTGGTGCACCGATGGGTGAAGGCCTACACAAGGAACAAATGGTTAGGTTGCCCGACCGGGGGTTGGTCGGAAACCCCTCCGGCGGTCGAGTCAGTACCGGAGTTTGGTAGAGACAAGATAGAAGAGACCAGTGTGTTTCCCAAGTCAAGAAATCGCCTTATGCCTCATAATACCGCCGAGCATATTCGCGCAAAGACTTTTTTTTATCCTTCCAAGTATTGAACAAGGTGTCCAATCCCTTCGGGATTCGATTATTAAAAACAAACTGTGCAAGAAAGGCCTCAGAGAGCTGAGCCCAATCATAGATTGATTAAGGAGGAAGCTTGTCATACCACTGAAGGCCGTGCTCACCAAGGCTAGAGGCAAAAACCTTGCACATGAACGCATTGTTCTGATTCCAAAGTGACATCATTTGGCGGTAGTGGCTGATGTAAGTCAGGGGGTTTGACTTCCCATCATAGAGGATGAATTTCAATGGACTGTACTTATAAAGAGCTTTCACCGCTTCAATCTCAGGGCAAAGGGGGAAAGAGACTAGTCAATCTAGAGCACGACGCTCTATTTGATGAACGGACCGATCTAGATGCTCATTTGCCCTTTCTAATCGCTGCTCTGCTACTTTGTTCGACCGTCGTTCATCCCCTCGGTTGTTGTTCAACCATGTCCTCAAGTCACGTGGTCGCTTGTTACGACGATGCGAAGGAGGAGAGATTGCTGAATAATGACTGACGGACTTTTGTCTCTTGCGAGAGTATTCTCGGGAATTCTCTATCTTACTGCTGGCGCCCTCACTGTGTACTGGAATCGACTGGCTACACTCACCATGAACAGGACCGTAGTTAAACAGTTCCCGTCGTGGGGGTGGCGAATGAGTGTGCCTCTGTTGCTGCGACGGTCCTTCTCCGGACTTCCTTGGCTCACCCTTAGGTACCATCTGCTTCCTCAGTTGAGCACGTAGCTCCTTAATCTCCAGACTCATCGAGTCGATGACACGATCACGGTGGTCCTTCTTATCAAACAACTATTGAGATGACTGATAGGTGGCGGCATGACGTCGCTCCGTCGTATCGAGGGTCGGACTGTCGTGGTCCATCAGGTTGTCATTCCCGGTAGGGAAGTCTAGACCCTTGTCTTTGGTTCTCTTCGTTCTTAGAGTCTTCTCTCGAATCCTAGGTTGTAAGGTTCCTTCAATACCCATCGTCGGAGTTCGTCACAAAGCAATCAAAGAACGGTTCCCATAGATGGCGCCAAATGTGCAGATCGATTTCTGCAATAGAGTAAAATGGAACTCCGTGGACGAACCCTGGTGCACCGATGGATAAAAGGCCTGCACAAGGAACAAATGGTTAGGCTGCCCGACTGAGGGTTGGTCAAAAACCCCTCCGATAGTCGAGTCAATACCAGAGTTTGGTAGAGACAAGATAAAGAAGACCAGTGTGTTTCTAGAGTCAAGAGATCGCCCCTTCTCAAGGAGAATAAGGTTACCTTTTATAAGGATCGAATGACTTGCTCATTAAGCTCCCTCATTCGCCGCCTGGTACTCAGCCGTCCTATTCACCGCCTGGCACTCAACCGTGATGCTAGTACATTCCATAATAGAAGAGAACGAACATTCTGTTGAGCGGTTTCGTCATTTGCGAGCACTACGCACCCTTTACTTACATAGTGTTGGTTGATCTGTTCACGCTCATGTGTCTTGGAGTAGGAGCCTTGGAACCCAAGTTATGGACTAACCCACTTAGGAGTGGGGGGGTGCTAGGGCTAGGCCCATGGCTCTGCCCACAGCCCTGCCCACTTCGGAGTGAGGAATGAGCCAAGATTGAACCCTTAGCTCGGCCCACTTTAGAGTGAGAAAGGGGGCCCACTTCGGAGTAGGGACCTTTGTCTAGCCCAACTAGATTCTACACAAATAGGCTTGAATAATTATGCCCCCTTCAGTGGACATGAATTTCCAACGAGTTTTTTGACGGTATTCTTTGGCCATCATCGAGTTAATTTCTCATTTCGTTGAGAGTCGATAGGAATTTCAATGATGGACCGTCGATGCAATGTTTATTGACGCAATGACCATTGGCATTCTTTTCAACAAGAGATGGACGGTCATCAAAAGGAGAAGGAGAGAGGGTGTGCAAAATTAGGTAGGTGTGCTTTGAGTATGACAATATTATGAATATGGATAAATTTAGTATTAAATGAAGTGTTCAAAGAAATCTTATTAAAATTTAGGATTTAGGGTGGAGGCTCAAAGAAATGAGGGGTCTAATGAATTTAGGCAAATGCTAATAGCAACCCTCCTTAGAATAGGCTCTGCTCTGCTCTCACCGTCTTTTAAAAAAAAATAAAACACTAATTCTTACATCATATATTATTTTAAAGACATTTTCCATCAACTCATAGTAGCAACATAATTTATTGCTACAATTCTCTATCACTTTAGCGCCTTAGATTGTTCTTAATTCTTGAATTTGTTGAAAGAATGAAAAAAAGAGAGGAATAGAGTAGAAGTAAATTTTTTCTTTTTCTTTAGTAAATTCGAGATGTAAATATAACCTCAATGAACCTCCATGCATGGGCACATTCATAAATCTAACGAGAATGGTTTTGCGAGTGTTTTAAGAGCAAAATCATCTCTCTCTCTCTCTCTCTATATATATATATATATATATTATTCTTGTCACACCAAGATTTCTAACCTCAAAAATATTTTTATGAAAACAAGTGTTTCAAATTCACCATTTTATTTGTTAGACCCAAGGGCAAAGAAACAATACCCATACGTCTTATGTAAAAAGTTAATTCATTTTCTTTGTAGTGACTAGGACCCCCATGTTAGCTGACCACGTGATTAGATACTGTTAATTCATTTTCGTTGTAGTGCCTAGCACCCCCCCTTGTTAGGTGGCCGTGATTAGGTATTGTTGACCATCATGATTGAAGAAGAATCAAAGACTCATTAAAAAAAATAGTAATTCATTTTTCTAGAAGAGGTTTCATTGATTTTTCAATTTCGTTAAGACCGATAAGAAGAAAATGAAGTACAATATATGGAGCGTTTGGTGCTCGCTTGCAGGAAAACTTCATTGATTACTTGACTTTTTGATAACTTGTTTGTTGTACAAAAACTAGGTACCCAACACTTTTTCACTAAAATTTTATTGATCAACATAAATGTAGATAGACATTAATAAAAGGAGGTGAGTTCATAAAATATCAAAGAAAAGCTAAACAATCCCAATTAGATTGGCACCACGAAGAAAAACCAATCATATGCTAGCGCAACCCAAAACATTGGTGAGAGACCAACCAAAGCAAAAGCAAAAGCAAAACAAGAAAAACCAACAAAACCAAACAGCCCTAATCACCACCTTGAAAACAAAAACCAACACTCAACACCAAATCACCTTTCATTGATCCACTGAACTCTCATGTAAATCATAAAAAAAGCAGCAGCTTTGAGGTTGAAAGATCCAAACAGCAACAAGCAGCATCAGTCACCAAACAACAAAAAAAATGCAAAATTACCAACCACCTCTCTTACAGTATCTAAAATTGCTTGAGATTTGAGACAAAATCATGCACCGATTAAGGCACCCCTTTTGAATTGTACTTAACCCATAAAGCAACTGTTACCTTAACAATTTCACCCAACTCAACAAAATTAGGTTGGCAAAAACACAAACGTTTATGAGTTTCCAAATAGACCACAACAGTGCAAGTGGAGCAGCCTTCCATATTCGCAACTCCAGTTTTTTGAACTCGACTCCTAACCACCACTGAAGCAGTCCTTTTACTGATTCAGGCATTACCCATTGAAGATCCCACCAGTTTATGATAGAACAACAGATCACGGCTAACAATTTCAACAGTGGACTTGCAAAAAGGACACAAAATGCAAACATTGTCATTAAGCACACCAATCCTCTATAAAAAAGTAGTTTTCACCCAACCTTTCCATGTCATCCATCCTTTCGGAGGGGATACATTACACCACAGCTGTATGCGCAACTAGCCTCAGGAGAGGCACAATCGGCTTAAAATTTTTCATATTCTTTCGTTTTCTCATCATATGCATAAACCTACTATATTATTGAAGATCCATTCAAATATCATTTTATCAAATTAGATCCAACATATAGCCTGCATGGATCTATCATTTTTCCACAAAGGTTAGATGACCAAATAATCAACAATCAAAACTCGGAAAATCAGTTCTCATCATCAAGTTTGGGTGTCCTGTACTCCTAATGATGAAAAATGCTCCCCTTTTGACATTTATAATTTATCAAGAGAGAGAATGAGTTCGTGTCATGGAACATCATTTTCAACAGTCAAACACAGAAAAATAGGAAGAATATTATGTTATTAACTACAATTGGTTCAGTGACAAGGAGTCTCTGTGTTTGTGTTAAAAATGTTAACAGCAGCAGATAAACAAGAAGAGGGGCATGCATGCAACTACTAGATCCAACCTGTCAATCCAAACCTTTCAGCAACATTGTACATTACTAATTCATTCCATACGGGGCCGAAGAGGCGCTCCCCTCCAATGGCAAATGTAAGGGCCCATGACGAGAGCAGAGCTGTGAACACCACAAAACCTACCGCTGATCCAACCACATCTACAAAAAAGGTAAGGTTTGTTAAAATCAATAGCATAATTCTGGGAAAATGGATTGAAGCTCCTAAAGACGAAATCACCAAGAAAACCTTGTAAGCCACATAAAGTGATGACAAAAAGGAAAACAAAAATACAAATAAAAGATAAGTTTACAGATATGAATCAAACACAGAAGCAATGTCTAGGATAGCATTTGAAACAATACCTTTGATTTTCACAGCATTTGAAATATCCAAAATATGGATAAAATACACTTGTGGTCCCTACCGTATGTGCTCCATGTAACTTTGGTCCTTTAAATTTAAATTTTGTCAATTGTCCCTGAAGTTTTCAATTTGAGTCAAATTGGTCCAATTTAAAATGGTCGTTTAATCATTAGTGGAATAATTATAAATTTCAATTATAGTCATTAAAATATAAGTTTTGTGTCATTTTGGTCGCTAAAGTTTGAATTTTTTCCCTCAATATTGTAAGGTTAAGTTTCATCTTCGTCATCAATGTTTTAGAACCAAATTGACAAAAACAAAAACTTTAAGGACCAAAGTGACATGGAACACATACTTCAAGAACCATATGTGTATGTGTATCTTATTATCATCCGTTAACTATTTAGATGATTAGTTTGAAATTAGACCAAATTGACTCCAATTGAAAATTTCAAGGACGAAATTGACAAAATTGAAACTTAAAGGATCAAAGTGACATAAAATGCTTACTTTAAGGACCATAAACGTATCTTATCCTTTGAAATATATATCATCTTCTTTCTATTTTTTTTAACAACTTTCCGAGTTTTCAAAATCGGAAGACCAAATAAATAATAAAAGAGAGAGGAGAAGAACACAATTCAAAATGACGATAGTTTAAGATTTTCTACCTTTTGTTCTTTCATGACTAAAAATAATAATTAAAAAAAATATAAATATAAAAACTTGTAGTTGAGCAATTTATAAGTAAATTAAGAGACTGTTAGTTGTATGTAAATATGTAACAAAGAATGTGCGAACAGCCAAAATAACATACTAAACTAAATGTGTTCTCCTGATACAAATTTTATAATTAACAAGATTATATAACAACTTAACCCAAATGACTAAATGCAAGAAATTCAATCCGTATCACCACATGAAAAGAGAATAGTCAAAATGCTAATACAAGAAGAAGATCATTACTGCTCCCACTCTCTGCAACCACATCCACTAATGCAGGATGTACCCTCCTGAAGCGGCAGTGAAATCATAGGGTATTGCAACATGGCTTACCTTCAATATAAGGGAATTTTTTTTAATATATTTAATTTTCCAATAAACTAAATATAATTTATAAGACTTAATGTTAATAATTAATTTTGCTATCAATATATATACACAGTATGTAAGTACATATGATATGTATGTGTGTCCATCTTTGATCTCTTCACAGGAGTTGCATACATGGCTAGTGACGTGTTGTGGACACGTCAAACAAAAGACTCACATGTAGCCACACGCTTAGCGTGACTCAAGTGATTCACTTGACCACAACACAACTCACTGCAGTGGTTACACTATGCGAGTTCCACAGCCACAGTAGGTTGGTCGTGCTAGTCTCTCAATACTTAAGTCAAAGAGAAAGTACTACGGTAATAGTAAGTTCTTCAGTATAACATCTCAGGTGGTTCTGTCGCATCCTTACAACATTAGGACACAAAAGATAAATAAGCAATTGACTCCATGAATCGTACCAACCCACGGGTTCAATTACAAATGGTTCGAACCCAGGGATATATAAATTAAAAAAGGTTTTGGAAACTCGGGATTAAAGACAAACCTAGGCATGCGCCTCGGCCCAATCAGTGCGCTTCGGCACATCTCAGGCCAGGTAATGTAAAATAGGCACCATAAAGGAGCACAAGGTGTGCACTTTAGGCTTAGGCTGAAGGCACACGACTTGTGCGCTTCTTTTAAAATATTTGTTTATTATAAGTACTACCTTTGATTTCACTTAATCTCATTTTATTTTCATTTTTTTACATGCGGCTAGGCTACGAGGGACTAAACCCTTAAATATATATTGCAACCCAACACTTTTTTAACCCTAATTATACGAAGACGTTGGATAGTGCTTTTTCTTCGACTAGACTAACAATTGTCGTTATTCTTCTTCATCTCCTCAATCTCCTTCTCCTACTTCTCTTTCTCTATGCTTATCTTGTTTGATACTTCAATTTTGTCACTATTTTTAAATGGTTATAATTTATGAGTTAGATCTTTGTGTTTATGTGAACCTTGAATTATTTGTCTATGACAAAATATTGGTATTTGTTGGTATGTATGTTTTAAAATATTTCATTTTAATTTTTACTAATGTTGAACCCTGAATTATTTGCTTATATTAAATTATCTATTTTTATTGTCAACATGAGCCTCGCTTCGATGAAGCTCACACTTTGCATTGCACCTACCACCTAGGCCCTAAGAAACCTTGGAGTTTCAATGGGCCTATCACCTTTAATAACACTACCCAGGATGTTACATTGAGCATTCTTCTTTGAGGCCATGAGAAGTGAGCACCACTTTCCCAATGGAGTGTAATGTAGGTAATGGTTAGTGAGGTAGACAATCATGGACCTCTGGGAAAATGGTGGCATATCAGTGATCATGAATCATTGGAGGTAGGGGAGTGGGCCAATTCAGTCTTAGAGTAAAGAGGGTGGCGATGGAGAGAGACCCATGTCACCAAAGTAGGAGCAAGAGGAAGAAGACAATAAGAAATGGTTTATGTTCAATGGATATCCCATTTTATAAGGTCCTAGACCAGTGGAGGCTAACTCACCTATAGACAAGTGGTTGAATCCCCTTACTTTTAATAGAATGGAAGTATCGGGTTTGCCTATTTCACTTGATTTAGACCTTGGGGTTCATATCATGGGAGGTATAGAGTTAGATATGATACCTCAGAGGTGTCAGATGTCTTGGCTTGGCCTAGTACTACTCTAGGCCATGCTTAAATTGAGTCTTGAAGCTTTCTTTTGGACAATTTTGTGGTAATGTATTTGAAAATTTACAAACTCACGCAAAGCGGAATTTGTTTGTTAGAAAAATACACGGACTATGAGATTGACAATACGGAAAGTACACTTTTGAACACAGGGATCACAAGGTAATGCAGAGCTATCGTACTTTTCCTATTTAATGAGAGAACTTTTCTGAATAAGATTAAGTGATCGAGGCCTAAATATTACACATTTGGCCCACTAACATACATTTTATTAGTCCATTAATTTGTATTATTTTATAATTTTGTGTGATTTTGTATATTTGTATATATTTTAGGTATTTGTAAATAAATTAGTGTAAATAATACTTTTTAATATTTTATATATTATATTATATATTATAAAATAAATAAGATTATAAAATTAAAAAAAAAAAAAAAGAGAAAAGAAAGAGCAGGCCTCCCACGCCTCTCTCTCTCAATTATATATACAATAAAATATTATATTATTTATTTTACTATGCTTGTTTCTTTTGTATGGTTTTTTATCTGTAAATAGAAGAAGAGAAGAACAAGAAAGGAAGAGAGGGGGGCAGAGGCTTTGGCCAAAAGAAAGAGAGAAAAATAGAAGGAAAGAGAGAGTGGGAGAGTGTAATTTGTAGATATTAGAGTGTGGTAATTATATGGGTGTTAGGAACTAATATTTTCTTCTTAGGGTAGAGATGAAACCTTGATCAAATAATTAGGGTTTATTGTATTTAGTATTTTTAGTTTTGATTTGATTTAGATAAATTGTATAACTTTTATATCTTTTTGTGCAATAAATGTTTTATTCAAATCATGTTATACAATTGTTTTCATTGCTATGTATTAAAATTGTTAGACGAGTCACACTTAGTAAGACGAGTCGTGTAATGACCCGACCCTCGTGTATGTTTCTGGTATATTTTCAGTCCTTTATTCTGTATGTTTAAATGCTTAATGTGAAATTTCAAGTGAAATTAATTTTAAGCAAATGGACTTTATGAATAGAGACCTATATCTGTTTAATAAGGAAAATCTCTGTTACAATTAGAATGTTTGGATTAGAAATTGAGAGCCTTAGAAGCTTGATAATCCGAAAGTGATTTTACCTTTGAGATCAGCATAATTTTTAAGTAATAATAAGCACTTTTGTGAAAATTTGATTTGGGATGATTAAACTGATAGAATTTTAACCTATTCAACTTTTTATATATATGTGTGTCTCTTTGAACATTTGGGCCACATACAAAAATCTCCTGAGAGAAAGGGAGAAGTAGAGAAGAAAAGAGTTGAGAGGAAGAAGAAAGGTTTTTCAAGGAAGAAATTGGGGAAATTAAGAGATTTATGGAAATTTTAGCTTAAGGTATGTTTAGCTCATTCTAATTGACTCATCTCTTTGAATTGAGTAAGAATTCCTCTATGTTATGTAAGTTAGGGTTATCATATGAGTCAGGCATGTATGAAGTGATTAATTGGGATGATGACGCTTATGCTTGATTGATTTGGAATTATATTTCTTCAATTGCTAAGTTGAGCTCATCTATGGGAGCACGCGTCAGCACCGCCAAGACGCAGGAAATGGGAAATTTTCGGTTTTTTGGCGCTAAAAAGGCACGTCTTGACGCTTCCTACGGGGACCAACCGCCGCACGTGCGGCCCATGCTAGAAAAGTTGGATTGCTCCGTTTTACGTGCTCGTTCCTCAGATATTTTTGAAATCTGTATTTGATGCCATTTTGATATCTGTAAATTCATTCGAAACAAGTGAGTCAGGAAATGATTTAACAAAGAAAAAGGAACTAATTTACGAGTTATATATGTATGTAGGACACATTCTAGGAAGGACTAACGCCCCGCCACCATACCGTGAGTAATAGTACTATGTAGTACATTTGGTGTACTATTAATAATTAATGTTAACGCTTTGTTATTCATAAGCAAATTACATCGTTTCTTAACGAATAAATGAAACTTAAGTTCATCTTTGAACAATAGTATCTGTGTGAATCTAAGATTATTCTGTTGTGTTATACATGGACTCGAGGTCGTTCAAAACCCATAATATGAGTGTAAAGGTCTAACATCATTATGTGACCCACGTTAGAATGTGAATCGTTCTGTCCTTATTAAACGTATTTTAATGATATATGTGTGCCCCTTGTTAATAGTTATTGCTATTATTCTGTTATACGCAAGACAACTGTGTCAATCTATAAAATACACTTTACTTATTACCAATAGTTATCATTAGCACTCTATTAAACGCAAGTTAACTATGTTAACACATGAAAATGATTGAAGGAATCTATGTGCCTCTGTATAATCCTAAGACCAGTTTGCTCTAATGATATCTGGGCCATCTGGGCCTATGGCCATTTTGTATAATCTGTAAGACCTATTGTTTTCTGGTACGGAACAAAGTGCTGTACAGAACTAAGTGCTACAGTGCGAGTCACCTTTATAATCCGTACGAGACACCTCTTGAGTCCATACATATATGAACTGGGCTTAAAGCCAATATGTTAGTATTCTGGGCTTAAAGCCGATCTGTGAAATCTGTGAGGCCTACGGCCGATCTGTGAAACCTAGGCCTATGGCCAATCTGTGACATCTAGGCCTATGGCCAATCTGTGACATCTGTTAGGCCTATGGCCAATCTGCAAAATCTATCAAGCCTAAAGCCGTTCTGTATTCTGGGCTTAAAGCCACTCTGTTTGAAGACTGGGCCCAAGGCCGTTCTGGAAACAATTACAGAATAAGATTAACTATAAGTTCTCTGTATTTATATTCCTTGTGATTCAAGTTATTTATTGGGTTATCACGTACTATTATTCGCTGAGTTTCGCTCACTTTATGTTATGTCTGTTTCTGTAGGCACTCAACCGGGAGGTCAGTCTTAATCCATGGCATTCGTACCTTTTTTGTCAACAGCAGTGTGTCCAGGCACTTAGAAGAAGCTGTTCATTTTGTGAAGTTTGTCAAGCTTTTGGCTTTATATTTTGAGATGTGTATAACCTCTTCCTCACTAATACTTTTGTTATACGCCCAATCATAGGGCTGGGTCTGTATATGTATATGTACATAACTAAATTCTCAGATGCACGTCACTGTATGTTCATCTACCTTATGCAATATTTGTGATCCTGACATAATAGTGGTAGCTCAATGGATATTGTTTTACATTCGTTTTTGATATTAATGCTTCTGTTCAGGCCCTATATCTTATGTACATCGAGTTAAGTGTCCGTTTTTGAAGTGGTCATACCCAAACTTTTAGGGGCGGGTTTGGGGTGTGACAAGTCGTGTATTAACTATAATTTAGTTTAGTTTAGTTTAGTTTAGTGATGAAGGTCCGTACTAAGTGAAAATAATTCGTGACTTTTTAGTTTTAATATACAAATCATCTTGACGATGTATTTCTAATCAACTTGCATCATATTATCCAAATTAATGATTTTCTGAAAACTAATACAATAACCGCTAATTATAAGGTTAGTGGTGGATTCAAAACTCTGAGCTATTTCTTATTTTATTTTATTTATTGTATGTTTTATTAATTTTAGTTTTAATATTTTCAAAATATATATATTTTTAAATTACTTTAATTATTATTTTTGTATCAAAACATGACACCTGGTCTTAACCGCTATACTTTGGAATAGTAGTTATTACTTGATTTTAAATAAAATATTTTGGTGTGCAAATGACAACATCATTAAGCATGTGTTAGTCTATCTTTTAGGTAAAGATTTCTGCATAAACACTAATAACATTTCAAAATAAAAAAAACAGATACACCCAAACGCATATAAGCACACCAATGGCCAACAAAACCTTTCCTCATTTTTATCCAATCCACTGTTCAAGACAGAAAAAACAAATTAACACTAAGAAGTGAGACACCTATTTGAAGAAATTCCCGAATATTTAAGAAAGTTTTCCAGTGATCTCAAAAGGCTTCTGCTGAGATATCAAATATATACATCCAGCAATGTCATGATTATGAACTCAATAGTTGGACAATTTGTTCTGACACAAATAAATCAGCATAAACAGTGAGCATAAACCCACATCTGAAGATTCATAAACTTCAAAATGGGGTGGACTCCTCCTGATATTCTCAATTATAGACAGATAAACAAGAAACTCAGTAGACAATGCCAAGGTATGTATGAACTAAATATAAAAGATGAGCAAGAACAATTATAATAGTCAGAATTTAAGAGCCCCAGAAAATGCAAAAAATAAGAACACGGGTATTGTTGATTTCATCAAAAAGGAAAACAATTTGAATGCAAAGAGCAACAAATTTGAAAATAATAAAAAATTGTAATCTAAAAAAGCATAACAATAACAAGCATAAAACAAGAAGAAAAAAGAGCAAATATGAATGTAGTCTTACAGTGGCGAAATTGGGGAAAGGAACGGGAGTGGCGGAGGACAGGCCAGAAGTAAAGGCAATTGAGGGCCCAAAGGAAGGGCATAATGAAGAAGCCGAACTTGAAGAACCTACGAGCGTATCCAATCGAAGCTTCCTCCGATAGACCCAGCGGTCCATCAATTGTTGGCCACTGAGGACCTCGTTGTTGCGACTGTGATGACAAAGAAGATGAAGAATTAGGGTTGTTGTTGGTGTTGGGATTGAGATTGGGATTGGGATTGATGCGGGGAAGTATCAGCTCCGCTGATTCAGATGGAGCGTTGTTCTCTGACCTCTCCATTCACCCTCTCTCTCTCTCTCTCTCTCTCTCTCTCTAGCTGTGCTTGGTTGTTTATGGGGGAAGGAAGACAAAAAGGTATGGAAAATTGGAATCTTGAAACGCTATTATACAAACAGAACTTTCAAAGGATTGTTCGGAAAAAAGAAAAGAAAAAAAACCCTTTCAAAAGGTTGCATAAGAGAAGTGGCTCATCTCTCATTTGGCAAATAAGATCATGAAAAATATTTGGTAGCTAATTTGAGTTTGTCTGTATTTTTTTGAATTTGTGCATATTGATCGATCGTTCAGAAAAAATAATTGTTATTCTTATCGATCACGATTACCACTTTATTATCGAATGATCGACAAATCAAACCTCAACCACTTTCATAAATTTAAATTCAAATTCAAACTACGTATCATTGTTGTAAAATCAATTAATCAATTTCAACTTATCAATTGTTTTTAACCTCTTTTCTCTCCTTTTGTCATCTCATTAAACACATAAATTGGGATGATGAAATAGGGATGTAGCATCTCTCCTTCCATAAATGCACTTTTACTTATTTTTGTAATAAATGCCATGTATTTTTATGATAATATTACGTATATTTGTGGTACCAATTATGATAATTTATTATTCAAAATAAAATTATACATTTGTAATAGTGTTATATATTTTTGTGATAATATTATACTTTTTTTTATTCAAATATTTTTTAATCAAAAAATGGGTAATAATACCATAAAATATATAACATTATTACAAAAATACATAATTTCATTTCTCAATCATAAATTGTATATAAATATACTCAAAACAACCCTAATATAGAATCAAAAAAAATAAAAAATAAAATTGGACATGCATTAATTTACTTGTTTTTATTTATTTATGAATAACTGGACATGCATATTAGTGGTGAGACTAGTTATAGAATATATAATTCCATTCAAATTGCATTATATATGTTTTATGTAATTGTATATTCTGTGCTTGTATTTATAGCAGGACCGGGCCATGAGGCAAGGCCTCTCCGTCAAGAGCTTTCGAATTTTATCTAAATATAGATCTTTAAATAATTTTGATCTTAATTTACATCAGTTAATTATTTTGTTCTTGTATGTCGGATTTATTGAATTGAAATTATTCCATCATAATATTCATCTTCACGTTTAGTTTATTAAAAAGTAATAGAAAATATTACAAACGAAATTATCATTCATTATTACGAGAGAATAATCATTCTATAAAGAAACTAAAAAATGATCATTTTATTCAATTCAATTTTATTTCAGCGAGCCAAACATTATAGTATTAGTATTTTAAAAATGAAGTTTTACATATTAAAAAAAATAGAATTGATGAATTATTTAAAAGTAATAGATTGTTGTTTGGCCAATGTATGAATTATTTATTGAATATTATTTGACTATACCAATTATAATTGTTTCCAGAGATGTTTTTTAAAGTTGAAGTTGATTAAATTTTACAATTCAATTTACATCAGAAAAATGTGTAAATAAGTTAATAATGTTAACAATAAAAAATATTCAAAATTTATCTCAATAATTATGATTTACATCAATCTCAATAGTTATGATTTATGATTTAAGTCAACTATAAAAATCAAATGAAATTGCTCAAGAAAGATAATATTATAATTATTGTAAAAAACAAATTATAATAGATGCACTTACTAACATAATAATATAAAATTAGATTTCTCACTTAATATTTTAAGTGATTTCCATGCATAAAAAAAATAGTAATTTTAGTGTTTATATATATAACACATTTTTTGGAAAAATTATGATAATTTGTAATTTAAAAATAAAATTACACATTTTGTGATGATATTATGCAATTTTATGATAATGTTACATGTTTTTTGATTAGAAAATATTTGGTTACCATAGCATTTCCCTTGATTTGATAATGATTTTTAGATTTTTCTTTGAGGTGTTTGCTGATAGCAAACAATGATTTTCTTGAAAAAACAAAACAAACCAGCTAGAATTATATTAAGTGAGGAAATGATCTACAGAGCGAGCCAAGTCATGTGCTGGTTTAACCTCCTGCCGCCTAACCTTGATAAGTTCCCTTCCCTTTTCTAAAATGCCTGATTGGTCTGCTCAGCAAACGTACAAAGTGGAGCTGCCCGCTGTTTGGCTGACCCTCTTCTTCCCATTCGGGTTGGGTTGACCCAGAAGTACAGTAAGAAGGAATGGAACCGCTGGAGAGTCGTCTGCAGTTCACACTTGGGCAAAGACGACTGACTTTGGAAGCAGAACACGAACCGATTTCCGCTATTCCGGGTTCTTACGTACAACCAGATAATCAAAATACTTACTAAATGCCCTAATATCTCTCTGATGTTTGAAATAGAATGTGGTGACAAGGCCATGAATTATCTAATTCAACAAAACCAGACATCCCATTCTTCAGAAGAGGTTTCCACAAACATCAATGTTAATTGTTCCAATACATAACAGGATCTTGAAGATGTAGCAAAGAAAACAACTTCATTTTGAAGACTTAGCCAAGATACCCTATATGTACTTATGTGTCACATTATTCTTGGCACCGATTGAAAACGCGATTGGATGAGTTTACATGCAATACAAAGTACATTGTTGTCATCAATCGACAAGATTACAAAAAAAGGTTACGAGTTATATTATTGCAGCACTAGTAAACATTGTTTGATTTACAATACTCAAAAAGTAATCACAATGAAATTTCTTTGTTTCTAATACTTACATTTAAATTTTGATTGATTGTACAGCTTTTATGAGCAATCAACAATCATGGATGAAGATGCTGCAGAAGAGTTTCCAAGGTCTCTCAATAGAGCCTATCAAAATTGAAGAAGAAGATGAAAAGCAAACCAAGTCATTAAAATAACAAATAATGATCACCATAAGGATTATTTTAGTTTTTAATCGATCGAAAACACATTGAATTTCAAATGTTTGTCAATATTTAGTTTTCGGTGTCCACTAAACTCAATAAATTTTCATTGAATTCAGAAAACAAAGAATTTTTTACTGTCACACCCAAATAAAGTCAAATTTCACTTGAATAAGCGAAATTTCACTAAATTCAGTGAAATTTTCACTTAAATTTAATTGAATTCAATAAATTATGCAGTGAAATTTTACTAAAGTTGGAGAAATTTCAGTAAAATGTCACTGATTCACTGAAATAAGTTGATTAAATTTCAATGAACTCAACGAAATTTAATTGAATTCAATCAATCAGTAAATGAAATTTCATTTGAATTAGAGATTTTTTTATCTGAATTCTAAACACAGAATTTATATATTATCTGCAATAATAAAATATTTATTGTAGTTATCACGTACTGATCACGAGAAAACTTAGAAAGTGGACTTTTTAAAATAATTCCATCCTTATTTCCTTTAACATTGACAATTTCCGAACAATTAGACTAACTCATCATTATCATCACTCTTACTTTCTCCAAAAGCAAAAACATCAACATCTAGACCAAGTGCACACTAAATATGTTTTGGAAATCAAATTCATTTTTGGAAAATGCAGTCTGGATGTCCCAGAAGAGAATATAAATAGAAAATGGATCCAAATTTCCAAGGTTTTTTTTCTTGTTCCCTTTTCCCTCACTTCAGAGACAAAACATCAATAAACTCCTTAAATGTGAATGCGCACATGATACCTTTATAATTGAAAATCCCACACTTGCATAACAAAGGTGCACTGTCCATTGGACCTGAAAAAAAAAATACAAAATAAAATGAAATAACATAAAAAATAGTTAACTAAACATATATAAAGGTATCATATTTATATAATTTAATTCAATAACTAAATTGCATCCAATCCACGATAATGTAACATATTTCACAAAGGAATTTCTATGTGAAATATCACACCAACAAATTTCATTATGCACTGAATCAATAATTCCAAAATTATAATTATAAATATATACAAACAACACAAAATTTAAATTAATAAAAAAAAATGCAGTAAAATTTCAAGACAACATTGAACAATGAAATTTCGGAAATATATCTTATAAATATGAAATATTTGAACTTAAATCAATGAAAATGTTGTTTTGAATGATGATTACGTGGTCTAAAAAGTAAGAAGTTAACATAGATTCTGATGTAGCATCACCATCATCTCTTTTTCCTTTTTTAGATATTGCATATCAACTACTCTTAATAAATAAAGTATACAAAGGCAAATTCTCAATTGCGAAGTAACAATGACTTAACAATGATATTGATATTTGAACGATAAGCATCCATGCAAACCTATTACCAATGACGTGATAATAAGAAAGAATTAATTCAAATCCTTTATTTTAAAACCTAAAACTTTTAAAAATTATATAAATTATTATTCAAAAATGTTCTTTTATTTTAATTAAAAAATAAAAAAACTTGTTGAACTTTTAGGTTTAAATATGCTCACTCATATAATATTAAACCATATTTATTTCAATAAATTAGTAATAGATAATTTATGGTGCAAGTTATTTTAACCTTGAACATCTAAAAAAATGAAAAGCAAAAAAAAAAAAAAAAAAGAGGTTAAAAACATGTTGGGTCTAACTAATCTGATTATTAAAAACAACAAGATCACCAAAACAATAACAAATCATATATATATATATTAGTTATTTTCGTACTAAACACTATTAGAAGTTATATTTATGTCATTTTCACTAAAAAAATGGAGAAAAAAAAAGAATCAAAATATGTCATACACAATTATTTCAAAAATTGCATAAATCGTAAAAGGTGAATTGAATCGTGAATTGATTGTAAATCATGCAATTCACCATAGATTCACTTCCACAATAGATTCACCCCTAGATTCATATTGATTTTGTAAAATTGAATCGCGATTCATAAGATTCTGATAACAAAGGTTATATATGCTTATTTCATGAAGAGAGTTTATAGCATTAGCTGTGGGAGAGAGTTTGCTGTTAATATGAAAATAACACTGGTTATGTACTACCATTATCCTTTTATTAAAAAGAATGAATAAAGCAGTTTCCAAGAATATTGTCTGAGATGATTGGATTGATGCATCAGTAAAGAGATTGTAAGAGCAGTATTACCTCAAAAGCGTCTTGACTTCTGTTGTGGAGGGTATCCAGACATCCCCATTCCCGGGTCTTTCCTTCTCATCTATTTCCAAATAATGGGATATGCATCAGAAAAAAAGGAACAATGACCTCCACAACAATAGAACAAGCTTGGACAATATATAGAGAAAACCTGCTGCTGCTGATGAACCTGTGCAGCGACACCCCGCTGCATCGGGATGTTTCCAGGATTCATACCACCCATCCCAGCCTGGGCAGTCAGATTATAAGCAGCCACTATCCCCTGAGGTTGCAACCTTGGCATGCCAACCACTGGCATGGGCCTAGGCACAGCTCTATTTGGCACTGCATGGGCTGCCATGCTCCCAGAAACTGCATTCCCAGATGATACCTGGTCAAATCAACCAAAATATGAGTACACATAACGCAAGAGAATGCACTTTCAACTTGAAAAAACACAAATCCTCTTTTCTCAAGCAAACGAGTTTAAGGATCAGTGTTGTTCATATATGCCAGGATCATCATCAGCAAATATAGGCCGCATAATCTTAAATTGGGCAAAAAAGATCATTCTTATTTATTGACTTGTGCATGTCAAATGTCATATACACTGTTTTGCGTTAAACAAGAGATAGAAGTTGTCACAGGTAAGGAGAGCTAGAAGCAAACTCCATTAAGTAACAAGTAAGGATGCAGTCAAGAGCAGCAGTCCAAACATAAAAAGTTGCTCCATTTGTAAGCAACCCTGCCTTCCATATAAACTTCGAAGAAAAAGAACTCCTCATCCTCCCTATTATCAACTGATGACAAGATCTCAATTAAAATGCTCTATTACTAAACTTTGATTGTTAAAATATACCAATTAATTCCTCCTTTAGGCATTTTAAAAAATTAACAACTTTCACTTATTTGTGAATAGTTGGTAATTTTGTAATGGACATTAGGGTTTATGGTTCCCATTTCCTATCCAACTTATTACACAGAAACTGAATAATTTATTATAACCTTAATAAATTTATGAACAAATGCACTCATTTCTCTAAATGTCCCTACAAAATCCATGAGCTGATTTTTTGGGTTGGCATATTCTCGTGTCTTTCCCAAAACCAAGCTTCTCACAACGCATGGAAGGTTAATTTGTTGCTCAGAAGTTTCAAGTTTATGAAGAAGTAAAACAAACTAGTATGGCGATATCACCTTGACAAAATTTATAAGTTCAATGCATCTCCACTATTTTTGTTTTATTTTTGGATTCAAAGGAAGAGTGGCAAAAGCATTGCATTTCACAAGGGACTGGAGAACATCTTTACGGGAGCAATTGTTATCATGGGCAAAATCCATTTTACCCCCTTATGGTATGGCTCTTGAGCATTTCACCTCCCTCACATTTAAAAATAAACCAAAGATCCCTCATGTGGTTTTGGACTACAACGTTACCCTAACTCTGTTAATGACTATAGAATGATGTTCAGACCCTCTTTGTCTTCTTAAAGTCATAATGTTTTTGTGAAAATGTATCCTAATTTCTATTTAAACAAGTTAAGCGAAAAATTAAATTTGAATTCTCCTCACTTTTTACTTTACTTTCTAAGTTAATCACATATAAAGCTATAATTAAATACACACACACACACACATATGTACATGGTGACACAATTGGAGAAGAAAATTATTAGAGTAAGAGATGGTGGAGTTGATCTGGTAACTTTTCACTAATACATGAATTTGTGAGACATGAAATCTCATCATTAATCATAAAGAGTTGGCTCTAATTTTTCAGTGGTCACAGCTGGTTACATGATGTTCTAAGCAACCATGAGTTGGGTTAGCAAGCCAAAAATCTAATCTTAAAAAAATTGTCGTTCATTCATAATAGAAGATAAGCTACAGTTCTGCCTTTCAAATCACTGAAGGCAAACAAAAATTAATTTTAACTTCATAAAGCTTCAAATTGTTATTACAGTCAACAGGTTCAAAATCATGGATGCATACCGGCTGCGAAGATTGAAGACTAGTCGTTCCTTCAAAATCCGTCGTCGTATCAACTGGTCGAGTAGGATAATTTACAACTTTCTCTCCAGGTTGGGAAGGTACGAGTGCACTGAGCATTGATGTTACATTTACCTTAGTCAAATTCAAGGAAATATGGAGGGAATATATGCTATACCAGTAAAACTACTAACACATTCTTCTATTTTCATGCACTATGCGTGAAAGAAAAATAAATAAATAAATAAATTTGGACATATGCAACAAAACGGTAAAATCCTTTTAAAATATGCATCTAAATAGGGGAAAATACTTACTTGCGTCCTGGAAGTGGTTCAAGCCGAAAGTACCTAAGGAGAAAACTTGGTATGTTCAGCCAATAGTACATAACAAAAGGAATAAAGAAATGGAAAGTAGTACAGAGAAAATTTCAGTGATTACTGAACCAGCAAAGATTGAGTATACATTACACTGTACAAATAGCATATTCATGAATGACAAACTTTGAAGTAATAATTGAAAGGGTTAATTACACCAAGAGCCCTTCAGCTATTAGCGAATTTCAATTTACTCAAGTCACCTGTGAACCAGGACAATTTGACTCACTAAAATATAAAAATCGTACAAGTTCCCGCTTCTAGAAGGCGTGAAAGTGACGTATTTTTATAGCTGATGGATCAAAATGCACTGGTTCATAGATGAGGCAGATATTGATATTTAGCTAATAACCAAAGACATAGGCAAGCAACACAACTCTGACATACTGACACAACAATTTTCAAAAAATACCTGACATGACACGTGGAAGACATACACAAAATATATAATTTTATATATTTATTATATGTCATATAAATGAATATATCATTCAAAAATAATTGAAAAACGCAATGTCACACTAACTCCTATAAATCTATATTGTTTTTCAAACTTGTGCACGCACATGTACCCAACTTTCGGACACATCTCAAGCCAAGTCCCCCATATCATGATATTGTGGGTCTATAGACATCCAGTACCTGATATGCACCTGAACCCAATTAATTTACCAGACCCCATGAAACATGGTATCCAATAAACCTTAAACGATCCCCTAGCTTCCCGCTCAATGATAGCTTTAAGCAAGAAAAGCAAACTTCTACTTTTGATCTTTTATGAATGAAATGACAAGAGACCATATAAAACATAGGAAAGGAACTACTTTTAAAAAGAAAATACTGAACCATACAAAGTGTCTTCAAACGCATCAAAAGATCAGTAACATAATTAATCTCTTACTACAGGATAAATTCCATTGAAGAAAATGTTTTAAACAGAAATATGCATATGCACCATTGTCAACACGTAAAGCATCAAAGAACTTGAACATATATATGCGCATATGTACACAATATAAGCAAGAACATGTCTCATACTCATGCTCAAGAGCTTGTGCCGCTGTTATGCGCTTTCGAGGATCATATCTGCAAATAAGATAAGCCATGGATTGTCCACTGATTAAGAATCAATGGTATGATTAACTTCTCCAAAGATAGATCAAGAAAATAACAAATATATTATAATGTTAGTAAAATATACGCCTAAAGCAATTATTTTTGCACATGGTACGGGTTAATGTATTAAGTTAATTTCACGCAACTAGCTACTCATGGATACTGATAATCATGCAGACTGCAGTACATGCAACTTCGAAAAAGTAAAAATCATGGAGATGTGCTTCAGAGTGTGAATGTGTAGTGTACCTAATATCTCCTTCCTTATTTAGTCCAGCATGCACAGAGCAAATTAAGTTACTTCCAAGTATTTAGTGCATCTCGTCAACACCTCGGGCACCAGGAGTAGGTGGCCTAGGAAGAAAACAAAGCAAACCACATATTCGAAGTATTTTATTCTCTGGTGTGGGATGAGTTCAATACTTAAAAGGGGAACTGGAGAACGAGTTCTTTTTCGCAGCCGGGGAGAATTATACGACATGTGTGTGCACCATGAAGATCTTATAATTTTTTCTTTAAAATTTGGCCTAATAACTTTGAGATTATAGGTTCAAGTCTTGGGACCATCACTTTGTGCATTATGCCAAAGGTTAGACGTGAACTCAATCTTTCCCCTCCCAAATACACATTAATTGGGCTGTGTTTATTTTTATTTTTATTTTTTTATTTTTTTATTTTTTAATTATAGTTTAGTTAAGAGTTTTATTTTGGTTAGGAGTTTTATTAATATTCTTTTTTTTATTCTATTAGGATTTGGTTTCCGATTTTCTTGACTTATAAATATTAGGGTTTACATTGTATTATTTACTTTTAAATTATTGATATTAAGTATTAAGGTTGTGGCCATTTTTGTGAGATTAGGGCAATGGCCCTTGTGTTCTTCTTCTCTTTTCTTATTCTTCTTGAAACTTTTTGATATTTTTCTTTTGAATCAATTCTCTACATATTCTGGTTCTGGTAACAATTAGTTAATTGCACAGATTTCTTAATAATTGTTCTACATCAAGGGGTTCATGGGTTATACTCGAAAGGAATCTATTTTTATGATTCTGTCTGGTTCATATATGTCGTAACTAGTCAAAGTTATTAACAAACTAATGCACTTGGAAATATACAAGTTTATGCCAACTTTAGGCCCAAGTAAGCTGAGAAGTTTATAAACAAGGTTGTAATAGAGCATATATTTGCAAGCTCTTTAAGAATAAAATTACAGATTCAAACAGTAGAATATCAGTGCCTTCTCTTCCACTATTTTTTAAGCATCATAACTCATGTATTCCAATACTTCCTTACAAGTTGTAAATTCTTAGGAAAAACATATTTTGCAGGTTTTTGGCCATGATCTGAACAGCTCTAGAACCAGAAATACTTCTAAGTCTCAATTCTTAACCACCCTCTGTCTCTTTCTCTCTCTCTCTCCTATGAAGAGAAATTTAATAGTGCTATGCTAAATTAATATGACCAGCCTTATGGGCAAAGAATCTACAGTAAATACTCATACATCAGACAGTATGTACATCTTTGACCCAAACCACTTCCATTACCATTAGGTAAAGTTTTCTAATAGTAATGTTCTTGACAAACTGTCACTAAATCCACATGTAAATTAAAGAATATTTGCATCTGAAGGATGAGAGCAAATCAGCAGGAAAGGAAACTTCTAGTATCTCACCATCTTTTCTTCTTCTTCTTCTTACTTTTTTTTTTTTTTTTTTGGACAAGTAAAGATGCCATCATTCTACATCTGCATCATTATCAATATTATACCAAACAGTAAATATGCAGTTCAGAAGCTAAAAGGCACATACTCCAACATCTTTGAGAGGAGATCATATGCAGGACTTTTAGGATTGAGAACAACAACACTGTAAAGTCCAGGATTGTCACTGCCAGGAGCAAAGACAAAAAGAAGGGGGAAACAAATTAGAGATATATTGTAAACAAGGCTGGGTAATAAAGGTAATGAAGGATTTGACAGTAATATGCTTGAAAAGTACAACCAAGGGTTATACAAATTAAGAGAACAGTATGACTGGAAAATAATTTTTTCTTTATTTTCTAAAAGGAATAGAACGCACTATTTATGCCCTTGAATGTGTTGCATATCTGATTGCCAATGTGGAAGATTCACAAGTGTTGGCCACTTTTCTTGAGTGGGATGCCCTGGTGCCATGGACAACTGCAGTTTAGATCAGAAAATCCAGAAAAGGGTGAAACTGACCAAATGAACCATCTTACCTAAGACCTTAAATATTTTGTCAAGTTGATCAAGCTGCAGATATAGAAATTTACATTAGGGAAAGAAGAAGAAAAAAAAAATAGCAATAACATCAGACTTTAAACTTAAGTATTGAGAAAGAAAATGACACGAAGGAAAACCATAGGAAAAATTACTTCATACCTGAAAAGGGTTTGGTGTGGCTTTTACTTCTTGCCCTTGAAAGAGTGGCTTCAGAGTCAGAAGCTCAGCAAAAATGCATCCAACAGCCCACATGTCTAAGATCAATTTTAAGGAAGTACCTGTTTCTTTTGTACATTTAACAATAAGCATAACATTTTGGCTGATCGATACAAACACAAAAATAAATTGTAGAGAGATTCTAATGCTTCTAATGAGTAGAATGTGGAATCTGATGCCAAAGGATACCAACAGCACTAGTGTAGTGCTTTGCCCCAAGAAGTAATTCAGGCGCACGATACCAAATCGTCACCACAACCTGCATTAGTCATTGGCACATAAAAATCTTGCAGCATAGGAAACTCTTGGATTAATATAAGCAATAAAACTTTATGATCCAAGTACACAAAACATGAGTGGCCATAGTAAAAATCTATAGTCCAGTTCAAAAAACACATAGATAGAGAAGCAATTGTAATAAGAATCTAAAGCATGGAAATTCATTTGTAGCATAACGAAACTTCAAATAAGTACCCATGTTAGACAGCAACTCTTTCTCTGGGAGGGGATGAGAATTCCATATTTCCTTACATATTTAGTGGTTAATTCCTTCTCTTTTCACTTCACATAAAATGCTATATATTGATCGTCTGGATTTAATAATTATTCCTTTGTCAAATGCTTGGGAGTTTATTGACGTAAATGGCACCTTGTGAGTTTGCCTTGAGCTGAAGCGGCTCATCCTCGCTATAAGAGGAATTGGAGCCTATGGTTGGCCCATGTTGGCGCCTTTGTTATAGGGAGAACATAGTGGCAATGCTGTGGTGGGTCTACATGGCAGGCCAGAATGACCGCACCCACACCATTTGCCAAAGAATATGAGAATTACAAAGTGGAGTTGATTAAGTGGAAGAATCATATGGGAAAAAACCACCAAATAATTCATTTGTTTATTGCCGTGACCTAATCTAGAAAGAGTATGTTATGAATTGTCTTGCATTCTAATAAATCCACATGCTATAACCGTAACAGGAAAAAAACAATTAGTAAGCATTTCATTTTATAAATTAAAAAAAGGACAAAAAAAGGCACTACTAAATAAGTTATACAAAAAAGACAATAAATAACGAAAAAGAAGAAAATCACAATAGCATGGCATGAAGGATTCAATTCATTTGAATTATATGAGAGGAAATAGTCTGTCCTTGGTTTCCAATCATCTAAACCAGATTCTATCCATGTTGTTTCCAAGAAAATGTTGCACATGAAGCACATCATTTCATCTTCCAGTAAGCAAAATAAAACAAAATTAGGATAAAGAAGAACTATGCCCAAGTAACAATTATTCGGTTCCTGGTACACGTCATCGACGATTTTGTGTTGAACAAGGAAGACGTATTTTAACTGCTAAACACAGCCATACATGTTAAAAATTTATGGTAAACTAAAGAGACACATTGTAAGCTGTCATGGCAAGCTACATGGTTAATATGGAAAAATATATCACATTTAGTATACAAGAAAAAGTATCTCATGGAACAAATATTCACTTCAAATGGATAATATGGTTCTAGGTAAGCCAAAGAGAATTATGTTATCACAAGGTATATTAGTATTACATCATCAGCATTAGCGCTCATCAATTAAATTTATGTAGGTTATCCAAAAAAAAATCAGCATAAGGAACATCATCTAGTAGCATGGTTCGTATCTCTGGCCACTCCCAAAGGGAAGTCCCAGTTGGGGTGCAGGAGTATTCACTGTACTTATCATCAAAGAAAGAAAGTCAAAAGCAAACCAGCAAATATAGCAAAGGAAACATGACTAAAGCATCGTACCCCATTTTCTGATAATGACTTCAAGGGAGCTTGGTAAATTCTTGCAAGTCCAAAATCAGCAATTTTAACAACTCCTTGCTCTTCGCCCTCACCCATGACCTGGTCATTGAGGTTCATGAAAACAGGGCAGAATATGCACATTCAGATGTCAAAGAGGACAATTTTCTAAGTAACCTTCAAAAAATGACAGCAATGACAGAACCCTACCAAGATATTTGATGGCTTAAGATCTCGATGTATGATCCAGTTACTGCATCAATGTTCCAATACATACTAGTGTCTGTTAATACGGATACTGCAACTAGTCTGAGTGTCAGGAAGGCACAATATACCTTACCTGTGGAGGTAGTTCAGCCCATTAAGCAACTGCCATAGCAATGACTTGACAGTGTATGGATTGATGGATTGGTTAACCTTGTCCCTGTGATGTCTAATGATTTCCTGGCATGCTCAAGAAGACACGGTCAGGGAATTGGTCATATTTGGTAAAATTGACCAGACTATATGAGTCCAAAGCTGCATACGGTGTGCTTCTGTCAGATGATTCTAGTCTAGGATCAAATACAGTAACAACTCACTCCCATGAAAGAAGAGTGACTATGGTTTTTCACTTCTTTTATTTTTTCCAAAACCAATTAAAATAAATATGAAAGAATCATTTTAAAATTAGTGAACTTCAATATAGAACTGTATCAGCAATAAAATTTGGCATTAGCAGCAAACATTGACAAATGTAGAGACAACAACTGAATATCCAAAAAGAGGAATGTAGGGAAGATGAGGAACACAAATTGGAAGAACATAGCAGACATAAATGAAAATATCTTGCAAAAGTTACAGCACCAAACTTCCTCTCCACTATTGAGTGTTGCGCTCTACTGAGGAGGATAAGGTTCCACCAGTGTTACCAAAAAAATGTTAATGCCCTAGTGAATCACATTTTGGAACACATTCCGAATCATGGTACACATGCATTCCAAAATGTAGATTTAAACATATAAAGCGATCCCAAAAGTTTTTTTCCAATATACTTCCTAAAGATTTCCTTAGTAATAATCAAATATAATAAACTAAAATCTAAGGTGGGTGAAGTTTTGACAAGACAAAACATCAAAAATGGGTTATAATGCTCATAGTAAAGTGTTACATTTTAGAGCATTTGGCATATTATGTTCCTGTTCCATGTATCAGAAACTCACTTTTGAACATGTGATATCTTCTAACCCTCAAGCGGGCAAGGTAAAGTGCAACATAGGGCAAATTAGAGATTTTAATCATATAATCCACTGAACCCGATGAAATCCAAACCAAACTGGGCCTTAAGTCTCATCAAATGGGGTCGGTTGCATGAATCCTTCTTCTCCACTCGATTCTATCCAAGGCCATTTCGTTAGTTAAATTAAGAAGATTCATATCTTTATTCACTACACTAGTTCACGTCAATCTAGGTCTACCCCTTCCCCTAACACTACAATCTACCGTCACTGTATTGCATCTCTTCACTACTGCCTCTGTTGGTCTCCGTTGTATATGACCAAACCATCTCAATCTATTCTCTCTCAATTTGTCTTCTATCAGTACTACTGCTATCCATTCTCAAATATACTCATTCCTAACTCTGTCTTTCCTAGTCCTGTCACACATCCACCTCAACATCTTCATCTTAACAACACTCATCTTATCTACATGTTGTTTCTTAGTTGCCCAACATTCCATCCCATACAACATCGCTGGTCTAATAGTCATTCTATAGAACTCCCCTTTCAGTCTAATAGGTACTCATTTATCGCACAATACTCCAAATACACTCCTCCACTTAAGCCACCCCGCCTTAATTCTGTGGACCACATTCGCTCCAGTCTCCCCTCCACTTAAGCCACCCCGCCTTAATTTTGTGGACCACATTCGCTCTAGTCTCCCCAGTCGTTGTGATAATTGATCCTAAATAATGAAAATATTCACTCTTAGGTAATTCTTAGTTCTCAATCTGCACTCTCCTTTGCTTCCATTGTGACTGTTACTAAAATTACACTTCATATATTCTGTCTTAGTTCTGATTATTCTAAATCCTTTAGATTCAAGTGCTTTTCTTCAAATCTCCAACTTAATGCTAACTCCTCTTGTCTCATCCACCAACACGATATCATCTGCAAAAAGATAATATACCAAGGCACATCATCCTAAATATTGCGCGTCTACCCATCCATAGCTAAAGCGAAAAGATAAGGACTTAAAGTCGATCCTTGGTGTAACCCTACAGTAATTGAAAATTCACTTGTCTCTCTAGCAAACGATCTAATAGCGGTCACCGCACCTTCATACATATCCCTAATCATATCAATGCAACCTTTTGCCACCCATTTCTTTTCTAACACCCACCAAATGATATCCCGAGGCACTTTATCATATGCTTTCTCCAGATCGATAAAGACCATATGAATGTCTTTTATCTTTTCTCTATACTTTTCTATAACTCTCCTCAAATGATAGATTGCTTAAAAAAATTGTAACTACCATTGTCCCATCACAAAATATTATAAATATACAATATCTTATTATTTGTAAAACATATATCTAATACTTTTTTTTTTTTATCAGCAACAAAGATAATTTACGAATAAAATAAATACGAGTACAAGAAAAAAAAGAAAAGAAAAATTCACCTAATGCAGAACGGACACGTACCAATTTTGGCACTACAATTTTATAATTTTATTTTTTAACATTTATGTTTATTTAATTAATTATGTAGTTTATTACTTGGTTTCTAATTTTATTAGGAATTAAATTTCCAAACAACATTAGGATTCAACTTCCTATTTTCATTAGGGTTTTCTAGCCTATAAATTTAGGGCTTTCTACCTCCTAGTTCTACATTAATTTGATACTAGAGCAAACACTCAATCTAGTGTTTCAATACCACCTTTGCATCGTCAGTATTCAACAAACCACAAACCTCGTTTTGTAGCAAATAGAACAGTAACAAAATGCAAAAGAAAAACGAAGTTAGGCCATCGCCACCTTAACAACCTCGTCCATCAAATGGAGCCTTCTGATTCAAATGCAACAATCAATGTTCTGAGTTTTGTACATCACCTCATTATTCTCTTTATCCCTAGTACCATCACTTTGTTTGTTTTTGGTTTTCTAAAAACACTTTTCAGAAAATTCTATTTTCTTGTTTTTCTGTATTTTTTTAATATTTTAAGCGATTTTTTAATTTTTAGACACACTTAACATAAATACACATAAAAAGTATAATTTTTGTGGAAAAAATCTTTTAAAAATTCGCTAAATATCAAAAATACAAAAAAAAAAAAAAAAAAAAAAAAGATATATATTTTTCGTATTTTTATGTATTTATTAATTTTTAAAAATATTTTTTCATAAATTTTTTACTTTTTAGATACATCTAAGTAAGGTGCATCTAAAAAAGTAAAAAAAAAAAATGCTTAAAATTTTAAAAATATTCACTAAAAACACAAAAAACAAAAAACTCGGTTTTCAAAAAATTTAATCCAAAAAACTCAAACCAAACACACAAATTGCTTGCTTCTTCTTCTTTGCATGTGCACTCTTGTTAGAGTTGTTCATCGCATAAGCATGGGGCTTCGGTCGTCTTCTATGAAGAAGACACAATATACTTAGATTATATGTGTAGCTCTTTACCTGATACAACAAACTTGATCAGACCCAGTTTTTTAACCCATAACCTGACTCGTTATTAATCTTAACCAACCTATTTTTTCACTCAACCACCCAATTACCTAATTAATCTAGCACATCTTCTATTAAAAGAAGTCCAAACCATTAAACTTTAACCCAGCCGGCCTTTTAATAACCTTAACTCAACCTAACTTAAAGACTTAGCCTGCCTTTTTAGCCCACAAATTCGTCCAACCAGTCCAATCCCCCCACCCCCCAGAAAAATAAATAAATAAAAGGCCGGAAAAAAAAAAAAAAACTCCTTCCCCCTATATATTGTTTTGTTTTGTCCTTACTTTCAACATGATGACCAATGCCGACTTGAATTCAGAGTTTGAAGTCTTTACTCAGAGCCAACAAGATATAAGGCAAAGTTACAAGCAAATAATAGATTGGAATGAGCAAATGTTAAGAGTAGATGATTCAGATAAAGCAACATTGTTCAAGTTTTTCCTCAAAGAGATTATGAAGATTAAGTGAAATTGTTGACCAAGAATTCCAAAGCACGTGAAAGGTCGTGAATTTGACCCCAAAAAAATAGAAAATGTTGAAGACACAAAAGCCATAATTGAAGTGCAAGCAAATCTCATGCAAAAAACGGTTCAACCATAAGGAGAGTTTGAACATGAAGATGCACTCAAGTTGTCAGATCTTCAGGATGCACCCAAAAGCATCAAGAAGATGCTAAAGAATACAAAAAACGAAACGCCAAAGAAAAGGACAACACCTAACCAATCAAGTCATTTACAAAGTCCAAAAAATAAAACAAATTCCGATCCACCCTCCCCGACACCCAACTGTACAAAACACCAAAAAACCGACTATCGAGCCAAGACAACGTCCGAGCAACTCCTTGAAAAGTATGCCAATTCCACTCGAACCAAAGCAACCACATCAAACACGAAGGAGCCAAAACCCAAAATTTCCTTCACCTCTTCCCAATCCGATCCCCTCCCCAACTACAAAAAACCTCCATCATCCCCTTTAGCTAAACCCACACTACTCCAAATGTAGAGAAAATAAGTGCCCAAAGTTGGCTAGCCACCGACAATGAACAATCAATTGATCCACTGACTTCACATCCCTATAACACATGCAACATCAATTAACCAAAATATGATGATGACGAACCAAATTATCAATAATAAGAATCCTATCAAAAAGTTGCGGTCCACGATGCCACGAGAAGTCCCTCTCCACATCCTCACAGAGATCCTGATAATACGAAGAAATCGAAAAAACACCTTTCACATCTGGTCCCCTCTACACCAAAGCATCCTCCCCCACCTCTCCAACCTTCACCCTATATAAGAAACTCAATAAATCCACCATCTACCCAACCTCCCATTCTTGAACATGCTGACACAACATAACATTCCAAACTACCACATCACCGCCACCACCCATTTAAGAGACCACTAGAGCCTCAAGATCCACCGCCAAACGAAAAATAATGGGAACCAAAATTGCAAAGCAACGTCCCCACACTACCAATCCTGCCAAAACCATACCCCGTCACCTATACCCACCCAAAACTGGACATGATCCCAAACCTTCCGCCGCCGTAACCCAATACCTTTCCAAAAGACCACACCCATGAGCACCTTCCACATCCCTTGTACTCCACTCCCCCCTACCCAACCCATAAATAGCCACCACCCGACGCCACAATCAATCCCTCTCCCACGCAAAACACCATAGCGACTTCCCAATGAAGCTAAATTTAACGTACACAACCACCTCACCCGCAAACCCCCCTCCTGCTTTGGGTGACAAACCCAATCCCAACTAACCAAATGATACCTAAACTCCCCCCACCTCCTCCCTATATGAAATCCCACTGCAACTTCTCCAATTGACGAGCCATCAACATAGGAATCACATGTACCGACATAAAATAAGTCGGAATACTACCCAACACATTCTTAACCAAAGTCAATCTCCCACCCTTAGACAAATATTGCCTCTTCCACCTCTCCAACCGACGTTGAACCATATCCAACACCCCATCCCAAACCTCCTTCGCCTTAAAAGAAGCCCCCAACCGCAAACCCAAATAAGGCACCAGCAAAGCAAACACCTTACGCTCCACAATAGTCGCAAAGGTCGTGAGCTGATCCACATCCCCCACCAGAATCAAATATTACGTTCCTAAATTCACCTTAAGGCCCGAAATGTCCTCAAAACACAGCAAAACACAATGCAAATGCCGCAATTGCTCCGACTCAGCCCCACAAAAAATAAGGCATCATTAGCATACAAAAGATGAGAGATAACAAATAGATCTACATCCTTAGCAGCCACTCGAAAACCTTCCAACAGACCACCTTGCATGGCCCGAAACCATAACCTACTCAACACCTCCATAACCAAGATGAAAAGCAAAGGGGACAACAAGTCACCCTGACACAACCCTCGAAAGGTTTGGAAAAAAACCAGCAGGTGTCCCATTCACCAACACCAACATCCGCATAGTCAAAATACAAAAATGGATCCACCGCCTCCACATCAACCCAAAACCAATACGCTCCATGACAGATAGTAAAAATTCTCAACTACCATTGTCATAAACTTTCTCAGTATCCAATTTACAAATCACACCTGGCGTTCCTGCCGAAATCGAGGATCAACACACTCATTAGCCACCAAAACCGCATCCAAAATCTAGAGACCCCCCCACAAACGCATTCTGGGACTCTGACACCACAGACACTAACACCACTTGAAGCCTATTCGCCAAAACTATGGCCAAAAGCTTGTACACACTCCCCAACAAACTAATAGGCTTGAACTGACAAATGTCCTCGGCCCCCTCCTACCTTAGGAATCAAAGAAATAAATGTCACATTAAAACTCTTCTCAAACTGACTTGTTTGATAGAACTACTCCATCGTCTCCATCATGTTCCCTTTCACAACTTCCAAACAATGTTGGAAAAATGTCAATGTGAAACCATCCAACCCTAGAGCCTAATCAACACACATCCCCTTCAAAGCACCGACCACCTCCTCCTCAGAAAACAGTCGTTCTAGAGCCTGACCATCCAAATCAGAAATCACACCAAAACCCAAACCCTTTGCCCCCGACTGCCACTCCTCTCCCATCCTCTTGAAGAACTTCTGATAAAAGCCAACAATCCTTGTCCTCACCTCCTCCTCAGACAACAACTCCATCCCATCAACTCGGATCTTGCCAATCTGATTCACCCACCGATGAGCATTAACCATTCAATGGAGATCGCCATCCTTTAGCCACAAACACCTAAACTTCTGTCTAAAACTAATCTCTTCCATCTAAGCAATCCGAACAAAATCACCCCTCATCCTCTCTTTCCGTAGAACCTCCTCACTGGACAAACCCTCATCGGTCTCAATAACATCTAGAGCCTGCAATTGCGCTAACACATCCATCTTTTGCCTCTCCAGACGACCAAACACCTCCTTATTCCACTGTTTCAAATCTACTAAAGCAACTTCAAAATATGTGCCAACCTACAACTAGGAGTAACCAAAACAACATAAGACTCCCACCACTTGCCCACCTATCAACGAAACTATCTGAATGAAGCCACATATTCTCAAACTAAAAAGGCCAAGGACCACTCTGAATTCCCCAACTATCCAGTAGAGTAGGCCAATGATTGCTACTAATTAAAAATTTCATCAAGATCAAAAGGATTTATTTTATTGGTATTGAAATTTTCTTTGTGTATTGAATCCATGTTTGGTGGACCTCGTCAACCGCCTGACCATAGAGATTAGTTGGAACAAGAAAAAAAATAAAATAGTTGGCATATTTTAAGTAGTTGATTTGTTGGCATGGGCAAGTTCAGTATTTAAACGTGAAAGTAAGGCTTTTTTGCTAAGTGAAGCTACAAGCCTAACCTTCTTGAGCCTACTTAAATAGCTTTAGCTTACCAAGCCAAATCTACTAAAATAGGGCTACAATACAAGAAGCAAGCCTTCCCCTTTCGTTTGTTGTGGGTCATACTTCACCACAAGCACTGAATGAATGAAATAAGTGGAGATCTTCTTTCCCCTTGTTAATTACCAAGAACTTTAGTGACAAAGTAAAATTATACCATCCCACCCAAAAACAAAAACTCAGAGCCTGAATGAAAGAGAGTTCATTTGACAAGACTTCCTTTCCACTAATATCTTTATTTATAACAATATTCTCCCTAAATTCTTGAATCATTTTGACTATCAAAATAAATTTTAAAAACATCTGCAACGTATTTTGATTATTTCCAATGCCATTTTATTAATAATCATTCAATGTCCTGGCCAAAATAAGAAAAATTTCCATAAAACGGTTCTCAAAATTCTTCAAGATTTTGAAGCTTCGATGAAAGAGTGCAATGAAAGTAATTTCCACCAATAATTGTTTGAAAACAATACACACACTCACATTATCGCATATATGCATCTTCTAATCAAGTATGTGGCATGGTATATTTGAAACATAAACACGTTTCTTGATTGGAATCAGAGTTAACTATCAAACTACTAACCAATAACAAAAAAGGAATAGCACCAAATAGGAAAACCTCGAGAAACGCTAAATAAAAGTAGCATTATTGAAGAAATTCATAGCATTTTTTTAGCATTTTTTCAATTCTAGCATTATTTTTTCCAGAATATTTCTTCTCAACTAGCTACATATATCAGAGTTGTAGGTGTAACATATGACTTTGTGATACTAGAGTACTAAAGGATGAACTTGAGTTTGCCTCGATGCAAAAGAAAAGGCCAACATAAAATAACACTTCAAATCATCCTAACATAAGCTGGTGCATGTGTGCCCATATACATGTTAGAACATAACAATTGCCTTTTACTGAGAGCACAAAATTGCACACTCCAATTAGATTCCCAAAAACACGCATATCAAACCCTTTTCTTACAATTGATGGACTCGAATAGAAAAGAAAGAAATATTACATTGCCTAAAGTAAACAAATTTTAATTAGCATCAACCTCAAGAAACATGTACTCACATAAAGGTCATGCTCAGCATAATCAAAAGCCAAATAGAGCGACATATCGAAGTGATTGATGTGCACATTCACAAGCTTCACCACATTTTCATGGTTTATCTCCCGAAGCAACTGCATCATTAACATGTAAGAATATTCTCAACTTCACAAAATGGAATCAACCATTACCAAGATAATTATTCTTAGATTTCAATTTTCTAGTAATGCTCCATTTGATTGCAATGAATATATTGAAGAAATAAAAGAATAGTAAACAAATTAAAATTCATATGATTTAATCTACCTTTTCCCCTTATCTGTGGTCGTGCACCTTTTAAGGCGGCGTACATTCGCCGACGGTTTAGAATATTCCGCGTTATATTAAGAAGACTAAGAGGGGAGTAAGGAAGTTGCAACTGTACGATGAACAATTAAGGGACGTTAAATTTGATAATAAAGGTGTGGCGAGATTGCTAAATGGTATTGAGTTGGGTAATAAGAGATGTGACCATCAATCAGACAAGATTGTGGTTAAGGGTATAAAATTAATTGGGAATGTTCAATTGAGACAAGATGCTAAAGACGAAGATGTGGTCCACCACATATTGTTTTTCATCATAAGTGATAATAGTCCGTCAGATTCCGTCCCCACACTTGACAAGATATTTATTGGAGTTGGCGAGGGTAATCCTGAGACCTAGATTGTTGATCCTGACCAGTCCGACCGGTTTCGGATGCTAAAGAAAATGAGATTCAAGCTCGTTGGTGGCAAGGACAAAGAGTACGTTCGTCACGGGATAGAAGTTGTAGACCGGTTCTTCCCAGTTGATGTTTAGACAGACTACAAAGATACGTTATTGGGAAATGTTTGAAGTATTCAAAAGGGTATCATATATTTAGTGGCTGCTACTGTTAGTAGAAAAGAATGCAAAATTACTTTAAGGAGTCAAATGTACTTTAAAACTGTTTAGAATTGTAATTTTATGTATTTTTATTTCTAATGTTCAGGTTAATGGAGGTGGACGATATAAAAACTGGTGTTATTGAAGGTGTTTCAACAAGTGATTTCAGTTGTATTGAACTTACGTTGTCTAATTTATTTTCTCAATTGAGGTTACGATGTAAACAAAAAAGTATTAAGGTTGATCAAATATTGATAAAATATTTATTGGAGTTGGCGAGGGTAATCCTAAGACTTGGATTGTTGATCCTAACGCCGGCTCTCTTCCCACAGTCCTATTTGCCACGTCAAAAAGCGATCTACACACATTTGAGTAAACTGCCCGTAATTCTCGAGATACTCTTCTAAGGAGTACAACATTGTATACCAAATAAATCAACAAAAAGACAAAAAGAAAAGGAGGGACAAAACAAGGTACCAGAAAGCAACTTCACCACAATAGCTATCCCACTGCAAAAGCATATTCCTCTATGCCATAAAATATTTTCTAGTACCAAATATATAGCAAAACTGGCCCGCATGTAAGGACGAAGATTCCCCATTCAAAATAATTCAAACACATTTATTTTCCCGCCTTTGCTTTATGTCTATCATTCTGCAAAAATATTTGCTTTACAGCCACACAAACCACCAGAAAAGCGACACGTGTATAGCACTATCTGGCAAAGAAATCAAAAGTACTCATACCACTCACACCTGGGCCCAGGTATGACTTCCTTTTAACTACATCCATACACGTGTCCATAAGTACAGCAATGGACGGTATAGGCTTAAAACACTTTACCCCAGTATTCTAAAAATAGCTATATAACTCCATTTGTATTTGGACTAAATTTAAACACTAACTCTGTTAACTTTACTTGTAAAAAGGCATTCATACCCTTTGTCTTCCACCCCTAATTCCATTTTTTTCAGCCATCCTCTCACCAAACCAATTCCTACGGCAAAAATAAAAAATAAAAAATAAAAACAAAGAGAAAGGAGGTGGTGGATCACAATAGATTGCAAACTTTCATCTTCTTTTTAAAAACCAGTCCCTCAAAATCAAAGCCAACTCATTTTATTGTCCGTTCTTTCCTGCAGCAAGCATCACACAAACTCCTCATCTACACATTTCAATCTATGTGTACAATCTGAGTTCCATTTGAATGAATGAAAGAAAACAAGACTACTAATCTATTGTAAATCAAGACTCCTAATCTACTATAAATCTAACAAGACAAAACTCCTTTTTATATTTATAGATATGTTGATATATTTAGGTAACAATATACAATTTGGGCTTGTGAATGAAAGGAATCAAAAAACAAAGGTAACAATACACAATTTGTGTTCCGTTTGAATAATATATAGGTAACGAGGTGGTGGTTGGGGGGTGGGTGGGTGGTTTAGGGTTAGGATTTGTTTAAGTAGAAGATGAAGACAAGGTTATTTCGTCTTTTCATATAAAAATTTGACTTTAACCAATATTTTTTCTTCCACACTCTCAACAAAGGTGCATGAGCCACACATTCTATTAGTTTGGACGGAAAATCTAACGGTAGCATTTTAGTCCAAAAACACACAGGGTTATAAAGTTGGGTCAAGTGAGTCAACTTAGGACTATACCACATGGGGGTAAAGTAGATTTTGCTCCCTAAAAAAAATAACCTATTACAAACCTTGTTCTTATCCTCTTCACAAGTGCTTGATAAGTCATCATCCTAGTAATAATTGACAAGCTTACAAATTTAGCAAGACTGGCATCTAATGTTGTTACCTTTCAACCCAGGGGAAGCTAATTATTATTTAGGTTACTAATCCTCGTACAACTAACTTTTTCCATAATATCCAATCGAAATAAAACCTATGCTAGCCCTCGAAACATAAATTTCTATTCAACTAAAAAAACAAGACCAAAGATTCATCATTCTTTCATCTTAGCTTTCAGCAACCAAACCAAGGTTTAACAAATTTCTTTTGCACTAAAAAAATATGAACTTTGAACCTTTGCAAAATACATACATATATAGAAGTTTATGTATATGTGTGTTGAATATGTATATCACTTTCCAAATTTAAAAATAAAAAATAAAACCATAATTTGTGCCTGTTATACAATTATTTGGAAAAGCTTAGCTTTTTTCTTTTATTTTAAACATTTTTAGTCAAAGTTTAGTGGTTCTATTTATATTAGTTAATCTCTATTCCCCAGCAATATTATTTTTCCTTATTTCTCTATTTCCTTAATTAGGATTTCTTGTTCACCACTCTAGGCCAATGTTACATAGACAGTATGAATATTGGGTAAACATGTGTGTCCAAGCATCAGATCCACCTAAACTTAAATATTTGGATATTTTGGTCATGTATGTAAAAGTTCAGTACGGATACGTAGACACATCTGAAATATTAAAATTTCTTGTGCATTGTATGATATTCTAATATAAGATGTTGTAAATTATTATTAATATAATTTAAATTATAAGGGATTTAGGGACAAAAGGGATTTTCATCTCTCATTCATGTCAGAGGCTAGACAGTTTTCTTTACTACAAAATAGGATATTCTTCTTCTTCAAAAATTGTAAAACTTAGAAGATTTTAAGCCTACTATTTTAGGCATTGGACACATCCCATACCCTAAAAAGCATGGACATGGACATGTCGACACGCAAATTTTCAAAATATGTACGACAACACGTGGGGGACCGTGCAAAATATATAATGTATTTATTATATGTCATATATAAACCAAACCAAACCAAACCAAACCAAGTCTTAAGTCTCATCAAATGAGGTCGGCTGTATGAATCCTTCTTCTCCACTCGACTCTATCCAAGGCCATTTTGTTAGTCAAATTAAGGAGATAGGAGATTTATATCTCTATTTACTACACTAGTCCACGTCAATCTAGATCTATCCCTTCCCTAACACTATCATCTATCGTCACTGTATCGTATCTCTTCACTACTGCCTCTATTGGTCTCCGTTGTATATGACCAAACGATCTCAATCTATTCTCTCCCAACTTATCTTCTATCGATACTACACCTACCCATTCTCGAATATACTCATTCCTAACCCTGTCTTTTCTAATCTTGCCACACATCCCCCCTAAGCATCCTCATCTCCACAACACTCATCTTATCTACATGTTGTTTCTTAGTTGCCCAACATTTCATCCTATACAACATCGCTGGTCTAATAGCCGTTCTATAGAACTTCCATTTTAGTCTAATGGGCACTCGTTTATCGCACAGTACTCCAAAAGTACTCCTCTACTTAAGCCACCCCACCTTAATTCTGTGAACCACATCAACTCTAATCTCCCCAATCGTCGTGATAATCGATCCTAAACAACGAAAATATTCACTCCTAAGTAGTTCTTGGTTCTCAATTTTCACTTCTCCTTTACTTCCATTCTGACTATTGCTAAAATTACACTCCATATACTCTGTCTTAGTTCTGCTTATCCTAAATCCTTTAGATTTAAGAGCTTTCCTCCAAATTTCCAACTCAGTGTTAACTCCTTCTCTAGTCTCATTCACTAACACGATATCATCTGCAAAAAGCATACACCATGGCACATCATCCTGAATATCGCCCGTCAACTCATCCATAACTAAAGCAAAAAGATAAGGACTTAAGGTTGATCCTTGATGTAACCCTATAGAAATTGAAAATTCACTCGTTTCTCTAGCAGACGACATACATATCCCTAATCACATTAATATAACCTTTTGTCACCCCTTTCATCTCTAACACCCACCAGATTATATCCCAAAACACTATCACATGCTTTCTCAAGATCGATAAAAACCATATGAATGTCTCTTTTCTTTTCTCTATACATTTCTATTGCTTTCCTTAAAAGATAAATCACTTCCATTATTGACCTACCAGGCATAAACCTAAATTGATTTTCTAACACCTCCGTTATATCTCGCAATCGATGTTCCATCACTCTCTCCCACACTTTCATTGTGTGACACATTAACTTGATTCATCTATAGTTGTTACAATTCTAGACATCTCCTTTATTCTAATATATTAGCACTAAAATACTCTTCCTTCACTCCTCTGGTATTTTCCTGGTATTTTCCTAGTCAACAAAATTTTGATAAATAACCTAGTCAACCAAACAACCCCCTTCTTACCCAAACATTTCCACGCATCAATAGATATATCATCGGGTCCTAAAGCCTTATTCAATTTCATCTTCTCAAGTGCAAACTCTACTTCAAAGTCTCTAATCCTACAATAGAACCTATAGTCTTGGTTTTCCTTATTACTGCCTATTTCCTTCCCTTTTGATCTACCTTCATGTTCTTCATTTAACTTCTCAAAATAGTTCTTTCACCTCACCTTAATCTCTTCATCCTTCACCAACACCTTAAAGTCCTCACTCTTGATGCACTTAACCTAATTAAAATCTCTTATTTTTCTCTTATCTTAGCAAGTTTGTATATCATTTTCTCTCCCTCCTTCCTATCTAGTCTAGTGCATATGTCATATATAAGGGTAAATAATTATTATATGCCATACATACGAATATTTAAGTCAGATAATAATTTTTAAAGTCTAAATAAGGAGAATATGTATAAACTTATATTATTTTTCTTTATCATTGGATTCCAAGTTATTTTATTCAAACTTATAATGTGTTTCATGTTTACCTAATTGTTGGGAAGTGTCCGACAAGTGTCGTGTCATGTTAATGTCCGACATGACACGACACTTTACCTTCTTAGAAGTGTCCGTACTTTCTAGCCCATTCTTAGAAGTGTTCAGTGAACAGGGTACACTAGGAGAAGTAAACAGTCCATGTGACACTGTTCTAGGCTAGGTTTCTTAGTTAGCACTCTTTTCTAAGACTAAATAAACTACTCTAGTAATAGTTAGGAATCAATCTTAATACAATCTTCTTTTCTTCCCTGTAATTCTAACATGGTATCAAGCCACCCTTCGGTTAAACCCTATGCATTGTGCTTAATCAATGGGTAATGACCAACCTCTTTGTCATCTCCACCTATTGGGCCCTCGTCCATTGGATCCTCGTGTAAGTCGAAATTCACCGACTAGAACTCAGCTCCCTCAATTGTGATCAACTCAACCATGTTGACACTAGGTTGCCACCTCGCACAAATCGATGCAATAGTCTTCTTCAACTGTCCACTCCAACTGCAATGTTGCCATCAAGCAACTCGAGCCCATAGATCCAACCACTCTTATCTCCATTCACCTCTCAATTCGCTTTGTGTACCGATCAAACCCTCCAACATCAACCTCGTCATTATTGGCACCGACCTACTAGAACCCAAAGATTCCCTCCTCGCATGACTTCTAGCAATAACCCCACTGGCCGCTACCTCATCTACTATGCCGACTAGATCACCGTGCTCAATCTCCCTTGCTATCTCTCCTTCATAACTAACATCACCTCCTCCTATAAGTTTCTTGGCCTCCTTTGGTTCCACTCCTCAATGGAGGTCACCTCCCAAAAACCATCACTTGTAGCTACTTCCAACTTGTCTTTTGCCTTTACTTCTACCACAAGCACATCATCACCTATTGCCCTTCAGTTGTTGCAATTTGGTTTCTTCAATTGGCTCTCATTTCTCTCACTCCCTTTGAAACTCACAATCAATAGCAACTCATTGTCCTCCCTGCCATTGCCAATGCTAACTAGATCTTTATTGTGCTGGCCACCACAATCCATGGTCTTTTCGTTGAACTCTCATCCCTCATTTTTTTCAAACCACCATCTCTGGCAATTATCATCACTAAGAACATCCTCGCTTCCTCATCGAAGCTTTGTCCTTCTTTAACCTTACTCTAACTCCTACATACTCAGGGATCGTTAAGACCTTTCCCTCTCCATAACTCTCTCTTTCCTCTCTTATCTCTCGCTAAGTTCTCTCCCTTTCTCTCTTTTTTCTCAATTAAGAGATCGTCCCTCTCTTTTATCACTGATTTTTTTTCCTCCGAATACACAAGCATGTCCCCCACCTTCATCTTTATTTAAAAAATAAAAAATAAGAAAATAAAATAAAATAAAAAATAAGAAGAAAATAAACTTTTTTTAGCCACTTTCACTATCTTTTTATATTTTTGACTCTACATGTGTTTCTCCTCTTTCAAGATATTTGTCTCTCTTCATGGACTTCACTTATCGTCTAAATTCTCTTTTAGACATATTGGACTCTCTCTAGTGCATTTTTTTCACTCCGCTGGAAGGAAAATCATGTTTAGTCTTTAATCACCTACACTAGTAATTCTTTGCCTAGTGGTCTTGTGCAATTCTAATACACTCTCCCGGCGGCAAAAATCTTGATCAATCCTTGTTGCGAGCCACCACCTATCTCATTGGGTGCACTGCATTCTCTTCGTGCTTAATTAAGAGCATCGTTTTAGATGCAATTTACTGCATGCAATGCAGATGGACTCTGTCTTCTCTGTTTGTCCGACCATTACCATAAACTAGCTCACCCTAACATGAGAAATCCTAGTCAGATTCTAACCATACATTGGCTCGTCTCATTAGGATTTTGCCTCAAATCTCTCTCAACTGCTTCCATACACTCCACATTTGAATTTTACCCTGAATCTCTAACTATTTTGTCTAACTCTTCACCTTTTGTGTCCTGGCGTACCGGAATCTACTCACTGTTTTCTCCAACTTCTTAGACTCTATGATCTCTCTACTTTGGGTGGACTCTTCTCAAATCACGCACCCACACGTTCCTTGTCTCTCCTCTAAATTTCAAACGGGACGGTATCATAATAAAGTCAAAGCTCTTTTGTTTGCTGCAGCATCACCACCACCTCCATCAACATCTCTGGTGCTCTCTACTTTGTCTCACTTTCCAAACTCGAGTTGAATTAGCTACTTGATTTTGAGGGGATGCTTACACATATTCTCCCAAAAATATTGTGTTGCCTTATTTTCTCTGTTTCCTTATTTAGGATTTCTTATTCACCACTATATGCTATGTTACTTATCACTCTATTGTAAATCTATAAATAAACTACCTTAGTAATAGTTAGGAATCAGTATTAATTCAACTTTCCCTATAATTCTAACAATACTAAGCACCCAAAAAAATATATTACATTAATCACCCAATACATGGAAAGCCAAAAGAGACTCGAAATATTTTATTTTTCTTTCTGTTTTTCTTGGTGTCTCAGCAACCAAACGGGGTTTAACAATTTCTCTGTGATAAAACAAAATAAAATTGAAATCTTTCATACAATTCGTTGTCTTTCTATTTTGTTCCACATAAAACAAGTTAAACACCACAAAAAAACCGAGCCTATGATACAATACCTAGCAGAGCAGAGCTTTTCTGAGTCAAAATTAATGTTTGCACGTTTTCATCCAAAACCCAATAACCAGAAAACACAATAAATTAATTAAAAAATAGACAGAGAAAGGGAGATGCCCCTGTTGTTTCGGACCATAATTTCGCGGATGGCAGTGGGGGAGACACCGTCGCCATCCTTGGATTGCTTGAATTTCTTGATGGCGATGGATTTGCTCCGATTGGATTTGATCTTCGCTAGAAATACCAGACCATATGTTCCCTCTCCGATCTTCCCAATCAGATCGTACAGTTGCAGCCATTCAGGCCGACTACTACCACTGCTATTGCTATTGCTACTGCTATTGTTGTTCCCTGACATGCCCCTATTGTTGTTGTTGTTGCTGTTACCATCCCCCATTGTTAATTGCCTTCTAAGCTCCTACATACACATATACATATATGCATACGCAGAAAAAGAAAAGGAAACCCCTGCAGCCAACAACCAATTCCCAATTTGAAGGCTTAAATAGTGAACAGCGCTATACACTCCGAATTTCTCTTTCGATTTTGAATTTCGATTAGCTGCTGCAAAGTGTTTTGTTGCAATTGATGCCACAATACCCAGAACGCAATTATAAAGAGTAGGGTTACCTTTTCCTTCTTTTTTTTTTTCACTCAAAAGCTTTATTTTGATCTTTAATATTTTTCCTACTACATATATATATATATATATATATTTTTTTAATTTGGTTCTCCAACTTTGGTTTGTTCTGCTTGTTTAAATATTTCTCCTATCTAAAAAATAAAAACTTAATTTCGTTTGTAGATACTATTAAAAATATGATAATTATGAAAACTCAATTACAAAATTATTGTAAAGTAAGAGATTTGTGTCATTTTTGTTTTCAATATTTAAATCATATCAATTTGAATATATAAAGTGCTTTAATTTGGTTCTCCAACCTAGTTTCATTTCTTAAGATAAAATATGAGAATCATAAAATACACATTAGCCGGGGTAAAAAAAAAATCCAAGCTAATGATTTTTTGTAAAAATTTGTTTCTGATATATTATTCATATATCAAAACATAAGGACGTATAAGTTTAAGGATTGTGAAAATATTTCTACTAATTGCGGTCCCTCAATATTTTAAATTTGTTAGAATATATTATTTTATGCACGTTTTTCATATTTTTTTTCTTTTTCTTTTTTGCACTTCATTCAAATGCTTGACTCTTATAAATACCTTTTTACAATTCTATATTTCGTTCATTTAGAGGATTTATTTTGAAAGGAGTTTGTATTAGTATTTGCCAATTTTGGTTTAAAAAAAGATCTCGTTTGAGGTGGTTGTTGTTAATTCTTTGCAATGAGATTAGATTTGTGCCGAAACATGTTAGCTTTACAATTCTTTGTTATGATTCTTTACAATATTTGATATATATTTTTTCACATTTGTTGAATGTGATTCTAATTGTACTTTTTTTTAGTTGTGGAAGCTTTGTTTTATGTTTTTATTATTGTTTTGTTACATAAATTGTTAGTAGTTTTTTTTAGAACATTTTTGAAATGCACTCATTTCCATCTTTAACTGTTGATCTTGAATTGTGTAATTGTTCTTCTCGTAATCAGCAAATTAAGGGGTTTCCATGTCAGTATGCGGTAGCTGCAATTCAGAAAAGTGGGAAAGAATTGAATGCGTTTGTTGAACAATTTTTCTATGTTGATTTGTATCGGAATTACAAAAAATCTATTACGCCAATACCAACAGTTGGTAAACCTAACTTTTCAATGGAAATTGCTGTCATCCATGAAGCACGAACAAATAGAATTGCGTCTCATGGTGAGTTTAAAAAGTTGATTAAGTGTAGTCGATGTGGCCAGATGGGTCATCATAATAGGAAAATATGCAAGGAACCTTTTGTAAAGAGTTGATGTTGTCAATTATTGAAAAGTGTTTTAGATGAATTTTAATAAAAATTGAAAGCGTTCATGATGGCATTGAATTGCCTTGTTCTGTAACTGTCTTACATGTTGGGTATACCTCCTTATTAGAGTATATGACCCAATTGGTTTATTAAAAGAGTTTAATTTGGTTTGGTATTGATTATAATATATTTTTATATATTATATCTAACTTGTGGAAGCCCAATTCAGTTTGGTAACAACTAGGGTTTTGATAAAACAAGCCCAAAATTTAACTATATATATAAATATTGTTTTGTCTTTCCCGGAGTATATAGCAACGGCAGCCAACATTGGTTTATAGTTGGTTTTGGTGAGATAGTGCTTGGCTATCAATTTCCTATATATTCTTCGGTGAGAGAATGGTGCTTGCTAGGTAATTCAATTGGTGAATTCAAAGCTTGGTGGAATTCAATTCTATGGGTTTATTTTCAGCAGTCATTATGTGACTGATTTGGGTCATTATTTTGAATCTTCTACAATCTGGTTTCGAAGACTTTTGTTCATCTACTTTGTGAGGTCTTTCCTCGTGTTTATTTGTGATTATTTGGAATTCATCTAAGGGTGATTTTGTGAGACCATTCGTGTCTCGTTTGTAATCGTTTAGAAACTTTTTGGTTGATAGTAGAATCGGATTTCGATCCCGTGGACGTACCTCACATTGAGAAAATTACGTAAAAATTATTGTGTTGCTATTTATTTAATTTTTCCGCATTAGTTTTTATTCTCATTGATTGATTTACTTGTGGGAAATCATTGATTTTCCCTAACAACACAACTAATATCAGAGCTTACGGTTTATTTGGGTTTATTTATTTGTATAAATCAATGGAGGGAAATGTGGGTCGCACGTCTAGCTTCAATGGAAGCAATTGGGTAAGTTGAAAAACTAAAAGGGAGAACCCATTATTTTGTAAAGATTTGTATGGGCCTATTGAGGGTGACAGTGGCAAATTCGAGGGTATGCAAGATGATGAATGGAACAGGCTTAATCAAAAAGTTGTTGATGTTATCCGTCAATGGATTGATAACAATGTGTTTCATCATGTTGCTACTAAAACTTCAGCACATGATTTATGGAAAAAATTAGAAGGCCTTTATGACAAGAAATCAGCCACAAATAAAGTTTTTCTATTTCGTAAGTTGGTTAATTTAAAATACAAAAAGGGCAGCCCTATTCCGAAATATTTGAATGAAATAAAGAGTATTGTTAATCAACTTGCTTCTATGAAAATTGTTTTTGAGGATGAGTTGCAGGCTTTAATGCTACTTAGTTCTTTACCCGAAAATTGGGAGACTTTGGTTGTGACGTGTAGTAATTCGGCACCTGAGGGAGTTGTCATAATGAGCCAAGTCACTAGTAGTTTGTTAAATGAAGAAACTAGAAGAAAATCATCGGGTTCCTCTCATTCGGAAGCATTTGTTGTGAGAGGTCGAAGCAAAACAAGGGGGAGGAATAAGATTCCTCATGGTCATGATCAAAGCCGTGACAAATCAAAAGATGGTTCTTTTTCAAAGAAAGACATTGAGTGTTATTATGGCCATAAGAAAGGGTACATGAAGCGAGAATGCTGAAAGCTCAAGAACAAGGAGAAAAGGCGTGGCAAAAGTGTAGATAAAAAGTAAGAAGACACAACGACGGTTACTACTGATGATCTCATGGTTGTTTGTGAAGATGTTTGTATCAATTTTATGGGCTAAGAAAGTAATTAGGTGATTGATTTCGGTGCTTCTTTTCATGTGATTTCTCAAGTTGATTTCTTCACTACCTACACCAAAGGAGATTATGGTTCTGTTCGAATGGGTAATGAAGATTTGTCCAAGATTATTGGCATGGGTGATGTTTGCTTGGAAACAAATTTGGGCTGCAAGTTGTTGCTTAAAGATGTGAGGCATGTTTCGGCATTCGCCTCAATTTGATCTCTATCGGGAAGCCAGATGATAAAGGCTATAACAACAAATTTGGTGATGGAATATGGAAGCTCACAAAGGGTTCTTTGGTGGTGGCCAAGTACAAAAAGACTTATACACTTTATTTGATGCAAGGAAAAATTTGTAAAAGTGTTGTCAATGCACTTGAAGATGATACTTCTACCAAATTGTGACACAAGCGACTTGGCCATATGAGTGAAAAAGGGCTACAATTTTTGTTCAAGAAAGAGTTTCTACCTGGTTTGAAAGGTACACATCTTAAAACTTGTGTTCATTGTTTGGCAGGTAAACAACATAGAGTTTCTTTTCATAAAAATATTGCTTCTAGAAAAGAAAATGTTTTGGAGTTGATTCATTTGGACGTTTGTGGTCCTTTAAAAGTTAGAACACATAGTGGTGCACTTTGTTTTGTTACTTTCATTGATGATTATTCAAGAAAAGTTTGGGCTTTTATACTAAAAACTAAAGATCAAGTTCTAGATGTATTTAAGCATTTTCAAGCCATGGTTGAAAGAGAAACAAGGCAAAAATTGAAGTGCATCCGATTAAACAATGGTGGTAAATACATTGGGCCATTTGATGAGCATTGTCGCAACCAAGATATTCGGCACCAAAAGATAGTTAAGAAGACTCCTCAACAAAATGGTGTAGCCGAGAGGATGAACCGCAGAATTGTGGAAAGAACACGGTGTCTGCTTTCACAAGCTAAATTGCCAAGATCCTTTTGGGGTGAGGCAATGAAGACAGCGATTGACACGATCAATTTATCTCATTCCTATCCTTTGAATGGTGATGTTCCAGAAAGAGTTTGGACTGATTAAGATGTGTCTTATGAGTACTTGAGAGTGTTTGGTTGTAGAGCTTTTGTTCATATTCCAAAGGATGAGAGATTCAAGCTTGATAGTAAGTCAAGATAATGTATTTTTCTTGGCTATGGGTGTGATGAATTTGGTTATAGATTGTGGGATCCGATCGACAATAAAGTCATTCGAAGCCTTGATATTGTGTTTCTTAAAGACCAAACAATTGCAGACTTTGGCAAAAGTGATCAACCGGAGCCAAAAAATAGTGATCTCATTGACATGAATCCATCTCTTTCATCTTCAGTGGATGATGAAAATAGGGGAGATATGCAGCCACTTATTGAAGATGTAAAAGATGATGCTAATCCTAATGAAGTTAAGCCAGAATTTGAGGAAGAGCATTCAACTCAAGAACCGCCACCACAACTTGAGTTGAGGAAATCTACAAGGGATCGACAACTTTCAAGAAAGTATCCTCTCAATGAATTTGTGTTGATTTCTAATCAAGCGGAGCCTGAGAGCTACCAAGAAGCAATTGAGCATACAAAAAAAGATGATTGGAAAAAGGCTATAGAAGAGGAGATGAATTCTTTACTTGAAAATCACACTTATGATTTAGTGAAATTGCCTAAGGTGAGGAAAATTCTGAAAAATAAGTGGGTTTTCAAATTGAGGAATGATGGCAAGAATTTGAGGTACAAAGCACGGGCAAAAGAAAGGTATTGACTTTGATGAGATTTTTTCGTAGGTTGTGAAGATGTCTTCTATTTGAGTTGTACTTGGCATGGTCGCAAGTATGAACTTTGAAGTTGAGCAACTTGATGTGAAGACTGCATTTTTTCATGGTGATCTTGAAAAAGAAATTTACTTGGAGCAACCAGAGGGTTTTGTGGAAAAAGGGAAAGAGAAATTTGTTTGCAAATTGAGAAAAAGTTTGTATGGCTTACAGCAAGTCCCGCGACAATGGTACAAAAAATTTGACTCTTTCATGATGAATAATGGTTTTTCTAAAACCACTTCAGACCATTGTGTGTTTATAAAAAAAATTTCAGATGGCAAATTTATTATTCTTTTGTTTTATGTTGATGACATGTTAATTGTGGGTCAAGATTCTATTATGATTAACAAGTTGAAGTTAGAGTTGAGCAAGTCTTTTGCTATGAAAGATTTGGGGCTGGCAAAACAAATACTTGGTATGAAAATTGTTCGTGATCGCAAAAAGGGGTTGATTTGATTGTTTTAAGAAAGCTACATTGAGAAAGTTCTTCAGAGGTTCAACATGGATAAAGCAAAGCCGGTTGGTTGTCCACTTGCGGGTCACTTCAAGCTTAGTTCGAATCAATGTCCTACAAGTGAGAAAGACAAGGAAGAGATGCTGAAAATTCCTTATGCTTCAGTGGTTGGTTCTTTGATGTACGTCATGGTTTGTACAAGGTAGGATATTGCTCATGCCGTTGGTGTAGTGAGTCAGTTTCTCTCTAATCTGGGTAAAAAACATTGGACAGCAGTAAAATGGATTCTAAGATATCTTCGAGGGACTTTGAAGGTGTGTTTATGTTTTGGGGATGGTAAGCCAATGCTTGATGGGTTCATGGATTCTGACATGGTCGGTGATGTTGATTCTAGGAAATCTACTTCGGGGTATGTGATAACATTTGCAGGGGGAGCTGTGGCATGACAATCTAAATTACAAAAATGTATTGCTCTCTCAACTATCGAAACTGAATTTATTGCCATTAGGGAAGCTTGCAAGGAAGAGTTATGGTTGAAGAAATTTTTGCAAGAATTGGGTTTGAAACAAGAAAGGTATGTACTTTATTGTGATAGTCAAAGTGCTATTCATTTGAGTAAAAATTATACTTTTTATTTGAGATCGAAACATATTGATGTGAGATATCATTGGATTCGTGATGTGTTAGATTCGAAATTGTTACAACTCGAAAAGGTTCACACAGATGATAATATTTCGGATATGTTGACTAAGTCTTTGTCGAGGGACAAACATTTAAAGTGTTGAACTTTGACAGGTATGGTTGATATCTCCACTTAAGTCGGTAGGGGGCAAATTGTTGGCTATACCTCCTTATTAGAGTATGGGACCCAATTGGTTTATTAAAAGAGTTTAATTTAGTTAGGTATTGATTATAATATATTTTTATATATTATATCTAACTTGTGGAAGCCCAATTCAGTTTGGTAACAACTAGGGTTTTGATAAAACAAGCCCAAAATTTAACAATATATATATAAATATTGTTTTGTCTTTCCCGGAGTATATAGCAGCGGCAGCCAACATTGGTTTATAGTTGGTTTTGGTGAGATAGTTGTAGTTCGACTTTTTTGCGCCCCCTTTCGGAAGTATTAGACTCTCGCGGTTTTGAATCTAATCTCACATGTGCAATGTGAAAATGATAAACACCAAAGAGTCCAAATCTGGAAAATCTTTTAGAAAATTGATTTTGAATAAAAAATGTCAAAATTGGACTACTTTGCCAGATACAAAGTCGTCACCTAAATATTTTGTTTTGGGAAAATTTAGGAAACCCATGACTCGTGCTAAAGGCCACGTGTCCATCATCACCAAGATTGTCTCAGCTCGGGAATTTAGGTACGAGAGGGGATGGTCATGAATGAATTGAGCACCCCTGCTCGCCTGATCAAAGATCGGTCTCTACTAATCATGATATCAATCTTATGTACATTATATGCTCTTGTTCCAGTTATTAGACTAGCATTACTATGTGATGCGCGCACACACTAGTATAGACTAAATTGCAAGAATTGGAACGTTTGATTCGTGTTCGTTTTGAAAATTATTTCGAAATATGTACCACTTGAAAAAGTGACCGCATATGAACATTACTCAAATTATTCCAATTCAAGCAATAAGCTTTCATCCACATGCATTCAAAACAGTTATAACAATTAAGCATTTAGCCTCATGAAAAGCATGCTAAACATGGCAATAATCACACTTATGCGACATGCTAAAGCAAGTAAAGGCTCACCTAGTACTCCAAGCGAAAAAAGAGATACAAGTTAGAAAAATGCATGATTCTTAACTATGCAATATGACTAATGCAATACATGCAATATGCAACTAATAGGCTCGGCTAATAATATGACATATGAATCAATTAAATAACATGCGGTCTAAGAACGTATTCAAAGAAGTATTAAACTAGCAATGCAGTTAAAATAATGAACCGAGCCTCGATGCATGCAATACAAATGGATGCAAAAATGAAGTATGTTAATTGAAACATGATATCCCTAAACTAGCCATCATAAGTTAGTAAATAAAAGGGAGAAAGATGTGGAGTTAAAAGACATACACATTATTACATTGTGCTGTCACGAAGGAGAGTCCGAATGAACTAACTAGCTAACTAGCTAACTAAAGCTAAGCTAATTAAGCTAATTATTACAAAACAAAATGTATAAACTAGCTAAGCTACTTAACTAATTATTACAACACCGTATGAAATAACTAACTATTCTAGTTAATTAATGATTATAACATCACAACTAGTTAACTACTTTAACTAATTAAATAATTACAACACAAGTTCAACTAAAATAAGTAAGTAAGCTAAACAATTAAGTACTAGGCTAACTACTTCGCCTTGGGAAGCGAGAGATGTTCATGCGCATGCTCGGTTTCCACTCGAAAAGGCCACTATTTTGCTTCTGAAGAGCCTCTGTTGCATAGAGAACACATACACTATTACCCACTTCCAGAATAACTCTGCTTTGCCTCAAAAACACACTGCTGAATTTTGCATCAGTGGATGGCCGGCCATCAAAGGTGGCCTGTCGACCATGGAGAATGGCCTGCTGGCCACTGCTGCCCAAGTCACCTTTGCTGCAACGTAAAACAAATAGAGCATGCACAGGGTATTTTCAAGGGTTTGTTTGCACAATTCACCCCTTTTTTTTATGAACAAATCAAAGGAGTACTGAACTTGGTCCACAAGCCATCAACTCAAGCAATTTCATTGTATGATGGCATATGAACCAAAGTGTGCAAGTTCAATAAATGCAACAAAATAAGACTCTAACCTCATCCCTTTCATGAATTGATCAAGGGAAGTGGTGACCTTGGAAACTTGAATCATTTTATCACTAATAAGTATGAAATGTCTCAAGCCTCCATGTGTTCAATTAATATCCGATTGAACACAAAACCAATTATTATCTTGTACCATTGTCCCATTTTAGTTATTTCTTTTCTTTTTTTACCATCCGTTCTTTAATTCATTGAGTCCAATGGTGAGTTTAAGTCCTCTAAATGGAAAGAAAGCTCAAACCAAAAGTTGTTTTAGGCATGAAAGAGACATCGTGTCGTTGGTAATGAACCCCAAAGGGATTAAATCATTAAGCATGACATCCTAATCTCATACTTTAACAAACAAGTTGTTTGAACCACTTTCAAAGAAAAACAAAAGCCAAGAAAGGAAGGAGATTGCAGAGGTGATTAAGAGTGATTACAATTATGGAAAACCATAAATAAATGCAATCAACTCAAAGGAGATAGTGTCTAAGGCCTAGAACACCAAACTCATGAGGAATATTACACTATAAGCATGCAAAACAAAGCACAAATGCAACCAACAGCCCAAAACAGTGCTGAAATAGTCTAAAATAAGTCCTGAAACATGCTGGAATTAAGCTAACAATAGCTAGATTAATATGCTAAAACATAGCACAAGGCTAGTAAGCAAGACACAAGGAGAGGAGGGTAACCCCTCCAAATTTGGACTTCAAAACATAATTTTGACCACTGAAAAAGTTCTGAAAATTAGTGTTTAAAAGCTCAAAAACAGATAGTAAAAGAGTGGGAAACACAAGGAAAATGCTTCCAAAGCAAGGTACAAAGAAGGGTGGAACACCCTTCAACCTTTAATGGCCATAAAACCCAAGTTTTAGTCCAAAAATACAGAAGTTTTACGGCCTAAAAAAACTTGGAAAAATGCAAGAAAAAGAGTAGTTAAAGTAAGCAAATAGGCAAAGCCTTATACCTTTTGAAGAGGAAATCAATTCCAAGCAACAAAACCAAGCAAACAACACCCTCAAGAGCTCAAACAAGCCTCAAAGACACCTCAACTCAAAGATGAGAAGGTTTGGTTAATGGTGTATAGGCAAAGGTTAAGAGTGTATAGTTTAAAGTGTAGGAATTTGCTACAGAGAGAGAATTATAGAGAGAGGAAAAATTTTGCTCTAAAATCTTTTCAACCTTAAAACATGAAAGGGAGGTCTTTTATATATAGAAAACATGAATTCCCCTCAAGAACATCCAGCCCTACACGTGGGGACAGATGCATGCGTCTCAGGCAAACAAATGCATAAACGTCACAAAATATCTCAAGAAAAGAAACTTATGGCGACAAAAAAGTTATGGCGTACCTGTCGCCACCGGTCGCAGGCTTGAAGAACCAAGACTTGGTCAAAATATGAGGCAACAATGGTATAGGGTTTGAAGGGCTCAAAGCTGTGACATTTCATTGAGGACTTCGAGCACTTGACAAGCATGTAGAATCATCACCGGGTGTGCAAATGTAGACACCCCATTTTTTACCGTCCTTAAGACTTGGACGTCATCGCTCGTGCACTCGATGATTGTGACTATTTGTGCTCGTTTTTGTGCCCGAATTCCTCGGCGGAATGCCCTGTCTTTGAGCCTTCAAACCCCATCCATTATGTGCCCTGTTTTGGACCAAAACCTTAAAGCTTCCAACCCTTGGTGGCTGCCAGCCACCAATTGAGCCTACCGGCCACCCAAGTGGCCTGCAGGCCATCACTGGTCGCCTGCCGGCCACCAGTGTCTTTTTCAGATATTTTGTTAACAGCTGTTCCAGTTGTTGGCACAATTGGTCTCATCTCCATACACGTGTATGGATGGATTTTTCTTAGCCAAATGCTTGTTTATCCATATATATGGGGTCTCTTTCCCCATTTTTGAGGGTTAGAAATTTTGGAACAAAAAATTTCTCTCTCTCTTTCTCTCTACATTTCTTTCTCTCTCTTGCAAATTTGTACACATTTGCCTACTTATACTACACTTTTGCATATATGTTCTTAACCAAAGTTGATCATCTTTGAGCTGAGGTTCCTTGAAGCCATCTTGGAGCTCTTGAAGGTGGTTTTAGCTTGAGTTAGTACCTAGAATTGTTCTTTGCTTCAAGAGGTATAATACTTGTCATTTAAGCTTGCTTTGTATACGTGTTTTTCTATCTCTTGTTACTATTTTTGGGCTATAAAAAACTCTGTTTTTGTGGGCTAAATTTGGTGTTTTAGGCCATTTAAGGTTAGGGGGGTATCTCACCCTTCTTTATTCCTTGCTTTTATGGCTTTTCACCTTTATTTCCCACTTTTAAACTATCTTTTCTTGGGCTTTTAGCACTGAATTTCAGAATATTTTTAGTGGGAAAAGTCATGTTTTGAAGTCCAAGATTGAAGGGGTTAGCCTCCTATCCTTGTGTCTTGTTTGCTAGCCTAGTTAGCTCCATGTGTTACCTTAATTTTCTAGTCTTTTGTAGCTTAATTCCAGCATGTTTTAGGCTCTATTTTAGATTATTTAAACTCTGTTTTTGGCTGTTTATTGCATTTGAGTCTTGTTTTGCATGCCTCTAGTGTAATAGTCCTCACAAGCTTGATGTTTTAGGCCTTTAGGCACAACTTGTTTTAGTTGATTGCATATTTTAGCACTTTTCTCACTTCATTTCAGCACTTACAATCTCTACAATCTCCCTCATTTCTTCACTCTTTATTTGCTTTGAGGGTTGTTTCAACCTTAGGGCAGTTTAAGCTTGAGATTGAGGTTCATTACTTAATGGTTTAATCCTCTTTTGGGGGTTCATTACCAAAGGCATGACATCTCTCTCTTGCCTTAAACTACCTCTTGTTTGACACTTCCTTTCCTTTAGAGGACTTCTCACCAATGGACTTAATTGGTTAAAGAATGGAAAGGTAATTAAAATGAGTAAGCAAGTCAAAACTAAAAGTGTGCAAGATAAAAATTTGGTTTTGTTTCGATGTGTTCAATCGGACGTTAATTGAATACAAGGAAGATTGGGGCATTTCATGCTCAAAGTGATGAAATGTGCCAAGTTTCCTTGGTCTCCATTGCCCTTGATCATGCATGATAGGGTGATGGTCTTTTTGGTCTTATTGGTGCATTTATTAACTTGTACATCTTGGTTCCTCAGCCACCATGCAATGAAATTGCTTGATTAATGGTTTGAGGACTAAGTGTATCACTTCTTTGAGATGTTTTGATGATAAGGAGAGATACACAATACAAACAACCTGTGAGAATACCCCCTCTTTGCGCTGTTTGCTCTCTATTGCAGCAAGGAAAAGTGGACCATCAGTGGCCGACCGGCCACTGCTACTGGCCGACAGGCCATCAGTGGTGGCCAAATTTTTGGCAATGTGTTTGTAAAGCATGACAGAGTTGATCTGGGGAAGGAAATAGTGCAAGGGTTGTGCAAACAGAGGCTTTCGAGAGCAGACAACGGATATTCTTCGAGTGGAAACCTAGCATGCATGGGCCTCCCTCGCTTCCCAGGACTAGTTAGCTAGTTAATTAGTTTAAATTAGCATTTAATTATGCGTTTGTTGTAAATTAATTAGTTGTAGCTAATTAGTTTGTGTTGTAATATTTAAATTAGCTTAATTAGTTGTAGCTAATTAGTTTACTTATTTAACTAGTTTGGATTGATTAAATTAGTTTGTGTTGTAATATTTAGCCTAGTTAAATTATTAATTAATTAGCTTAGCTTACTTAGCTTAATTAGCTTAGCTTAGTTATTCATTTGGACTCTCCTTCGTGAGAGCGTAATGTAATAATGTGTATGTCTTCCAATCCCATGTCTTTCTCCCTTTTATTTAACTGCTTTTGATGGTTAGATTAGGGACAAGTTTTAATTAGCATACCTTATACTTGCATCCATTCATCTTGTATTACATGCACCGAGGCTCGGTGCATCATTCAAACTGCATTGTCATTTCAATAATTCGTTGAATACGTGCTTAGACCGCATGTTATCAAATTGAATCACATGCCATATTAGTAGCCGAGCCTAGTAACTACATATTGCATGTGTTGCATTAGACATTTGGAATAGTTAGGAATTATGCATATTTTTCTAACTCATATCTTTTTAGCTTGGAGTACTAGGTAAGTTTTTAACGCTTTAGCATACTTGCATGAGTGTGAGTGATTGCCATGTCTAGCATGCTTGCCATGAGGCTAAATGCTTATTTGCTAAATTGCTTGGATGCTTGTGGATAAAGGCTCGTTGTTTGAATTGGAACGATTCAATAAATATACATTTTTTTAAGCCCACTATGTTTAGTGGCAAATTCGCAAGATTTAAGCCCACTTGAGGTGGCAAAATCAAACCTCTTTCACAAAACAAACATGAAATTGAGTTGTTCTAATTCAAGCAAACTAGTCTATACTTGCTTGTACGCATCACATAGTAATGCTAGCCTAATAACTGGAACAAGAGTACATAATGTTGATAAAAATCATATCATGATTAGTAGAAGTCAATCTTTGATTGGGCGAGCGGGGGTGCTCAATTCATGACCTTCCTCCAGGCGTTTCCTAAATTTTCTCAAAATAAAATATTTAGGTGGCGACTCTATATTTGGTAAAGCAATCAATTTTTAGCAATTTGATTCAAAATCGATTTTCCAAAAGATTTGCCGGATTTGGACTCTTTGGTGTTTATCAATTTCATATTGCACTTGTGAGATTAGATTTAGAACCACGGGAGTCCGAACTGTAGGGCTTCTTTTGAACCTTTTGAAAGGAGTGCGAAAAAATCGAGCTACAGCAAGCGATAAAGTCCAAGTCGTAAGGCCCGTCAAAAATGGGGTGTCTATAGTTGTCCCTCTTTGACAGAACTTGGAGTCATGACATGACGTGAGTGAATGTCAAAGTCTGGAGACGACCCATTTTGACAAGGCCGTAAGACTTGTACAAATAATTAAGACAAAAATAAATGGTTACACCCGCAGGCTGCCTACGTATCCCTTTGCAAGGAATTAAACCAGCGTAGTTCTTGGGCAAAATACAAATGATATGTACAATGCAACTTTGAAAGCTGGACTCACACGCTTCGCAAAGCCGGCTGTTTTGAAAACTCATGATCATGCGAGATGATGCAACAAGCAATAACATGACAATAATAAGCAGCTTCAAGCTTAAAACCAACACAGGTTCCACTCTGACCACGCCCAAACAAGAGATGAGGAAAGAAAACACCACTCAGGGTTATGTTTCATGCATCCTGAGAAACTGAGAAAATCGCTTGGGGTCATGTTTCACACGTCCCAAGGAACTGAAGAACGAAAATAGCTCGGGATCGTGTTTCACACATCCCGAGAAACAGAAAGACCACTTGAGCTCACGCTTCGCACATCCCGAGAAACAAGAGAACCCGCTAGGGTTCGCGCTTCGCATGTCGCGAGATAAAACACGCCCAAGGTCGTGCATCCTGAGATATAAGAAAAATAGGTCGGGCTCGCGCTTCATACGTCTCGAGATAAAACACGCTCAGGGCCGCGCGCGACGCGTCCTAAGATACAAGGAAAATTGTTCGAGCTCGCGCTTCGCACGTCTCGAGACACAACACACCTAGGGCCATGCGTCACGTATCCTGAGATATAAGGAAAACTGCTCGAGCTCGCGCTTCGCACGTCCCAAGATAAAACACGCCCAGGGCCGCACTCGGGCTCGCGCTTTGCACATCCCGAGATAAAACACACCCAGGGCCGCGCATCACGCGTCCTGAGATACAAGGAAAACCACTCGGGCTCGTGCTTCGCATGTCCCAAGATAAAATAGAGAGGTGCGCGATAAATGCACAAAGTAAAGGCGTGCGATAGATACACAAAACAAACAAGTGCGATAGATGCACAAAGTGAACAAGATCATTAATCGAAATAGTGAGAGTGCATGTTCCATGCAAGATGGTCAACCAACGTATGATAGTGATTGAAGGCACATTCTATGCAAGAAGCAAAAACGTACCCTATGCAAAATATAAATGATGCGAGACACGAATGCAATATATAATGCATATTCTATGCAACGGAAAAGAACAAAAGCTTAAATTGAATAAACTTGGTGGTACCTCTGAGTTACCTCTCGGAGGGATTGCTATATGGTCAAAAGGATACACCTTATTCATGTTGACAAGTGATGAACATAGTGCGCCAAAACACAGTTTTGAGCTTCCTTTGAAACAATCTAAACCTAACAATGAACTTTCTTTGCACTTCTTGGGAAACAAAGGCACAAAACAATATCAGGACTCAGATGAAGGCCACCGGCCACTTGCCGGTCACAAGGGGAGGCCGCCGGCCATCAGAAGGCCTTGCCGGCCACCAATGTGGCCTGCTGGCCACCTGCCGGCCATCGATGGTAGACTCGGGGCTTTTCGATCTTTTCACACATGGGTCTTTAAGTACACAGCACAAGGGCTCATTTCCTTACACCCACAAGACTGAAAATCTTCCCTCTTTCTTTCTCTTTCGACGTGCTCCTTCTCTCTAGATTTGTGCTTTTTACTCGTTTTCCAACGCCCTATGCACATTTTCTTCACTAAACCCTCTTGATCTTCTTCCTTTTGAACCTGTCATGCCCCAAGTTTTATTACTCGAAATTAAATTATAACCAAAACCTTTAATACAAGTCCATTTAATTAACTACAATTATTATTACAAAAACCCATTACATGGGGTAACAATAACAACATTGTTCTCTTTTGAATAATACAACAATAATATATGTACAAAATTCACATTGAAATACACATGAATCTCTCATTTACAATAAGCATCTCTCATTTACACTATGACTAAATAATAGAAAATAAACTCTTTAATCCTCAATCTGGCGTTCCAAACTTTGTCCCTGAAAAATGGTTAAAATAATTGGGATGAACACGAAGTCCAGTAGGAATCTTCCCTGATTCTAAACAATATAGTCCTTAAATACATGAGATCATGAAGTGCTAAAGAGTGATATCAACATTGCGCTCTTTAATATACTCAAATTACAATACATATAGGTGACACCATTCTCATAAAGGAAATTCATGAAAACTTTTCAAAGAAAACTCTTTCACTTGTTTCTATATCAGTCAAATATATGTTTAAAAAAAAAAGAGCATTTTCAAGAACTCCTTGCTAACTTTATCTAGAATTATAAACATAGCAACGAGTCATACTCCTACATGTCACAACACATCATAACCCAATATAATCCACATAAAAGAACCCATACACTTCCATATATTCAATTTTGCCCAATCAAGATTACCCACTTTCCATTATCTCAAACCCATGTACAAATCTTATTATAATCATTCCACACAGTCCAAATTGGAGCTCAGCTCCATTACCAAGCCTTAACATCATATCACACGCTTTACCGGTCACAAGCCGGAAGGAATGCGGAACCTCACGCTTTACTGGTCACAAGCCGGAAGGAACGCGGAACCGCACACTTTACCGGTCACAAGCCTGAAGGAACGCGGAACCTTTACACATTTCATCAACCCACATGCTTTACCAAGCGCTACTCTGAAAAGAAGGCGGAACCTTTATTAAGCGTCATGCTTTGCCGGCTCAAATACGACGGGAAACAGACCCCAAGGCAACATTACAATCCATCAATTTCTTAAGTCATTGCTCATTCTGAATTGTGGGCAAAGCCAACACATTCATTCATCATTTCCATTACTTATTAGTGCAAGAACATGTACTCATTATTTTCCACCATTCTCTAGTATTCATCAAGTCATTCGTTGTTACAATCCCAACAAAACCAATAATAACATTCATTATTTTTATCACAAAATTCATCTAATAACACATCCACTAAGAGCATTTGGCGCATTTTTAAAAGCATTCTCAATTCTTATATTTCAAAGGTCTTTTAACTTTTTCACAAAATTATCAAATCTTCATACTCAATTTCATAACACCATAATCACCATAAATTATCCCTAATTAATTAATTTAATTACTCATCTTAATTTCTTCAAAATAACCTTTCTATACAATAGTTATTTTCTAACCATTATTCATCATAATTTATTCTTATCTTCTACAAAACATGAACTCAATTCCATAAATCAAATCAATTGAAGCTTTCTTTATTCCCAACATAGATTCCATAGCTAGGGTTAAACATAAATTAGGGCTTTTTGCTATTTAATACAAAACCACATTCTCATGACCCAAACATTATATATTCCACTTAAATCATCAATTCAAATTCCATAAATCAAAAACCCTAGCTCCCTTCACATGCCATTACTAAAAATCTCCTCAAAATGAGGCCTTTATGCAATAAAAAGTATCACCCATCTATCCACAAGACAATATTGAAGAGAAGCAAAGAAAATTCCTACCTTAAGCAAGGAGAGAGAGAAACCCGAAGTTTTGACTTCAATGAAAACACGATCCGCTTGGATAGATTGAAAGCCCTTGGTGCACTCTACAACCTTCCTCAAGGGACCTAGGTGAGAAGATGCTTCTAGATGAGTAGATCTAGCAATCTAAGTGGGAAAAAGTTGGGTTTAGAGAGAGATGAGAAAGGCTCACGGTTTGAGAGGAAGGGGGAGAAGAAAAGTGAAATGAAACCATGCTTGGGGCCTATTTATAGTAATAGAGAAGTAGCCCTAAGGTCAATAAAATAATAGGCCCAAAACCCCCCAAAGGTAGGGCCCATTTGAACCCCAAAATCTTTATAAAAAAAAAAAAAAAAAAAAAAAAACACGCAGGGGTCGACCTTTCGGGCAGGGAGGTCAACTCTTTAGGTAGAAAAGACAATCTGGCATAAGCAAGGGGGCTTGACCCTTAGACAAGAGGGGGCCGACCCTATTTTCCAGCAACCAATACACAAATTTTGCAACATAAGACGGTCGACCCTTCCCAGACTGGTGTCGACCCTATAGAAAACCAACAGAGGTACTAAGAATTCAAACAGGTGTAACCCTCTCGTTCGGACTCCGTTTTAGGTCGTTCTTGTGTCCAAATCGAAGCCCCGGAAACAAGCTTTCCAATGGATCTAGCCTTACATTCAAATTCAAAGTATGGATGGAGAAAAGAGCTAAAGAGTGAAGGTTGGTCAAAAACGAAAACTCAAATTTGGGGCTTTTAATCTAATCTTGCCTAAATACCTTGTTAAGGCTTCAATCAAGGTTCCAAACATCACCCAAGGGTCCTCAATTATAATATTTAAGGTTCTTTTTCCAACCCATCAATACCAAGAGTCTGACAACCACACAAGTTTTAAGGTGACGAGGACCACTTTACACCAATCTGATACGTATTAAAATCTGAGCCACTACAGAACCGATCAAAATTTGATTTCGACGCTTCTTTCCTCATTTTCACCCTTCTAGGCTTGTTCCCTTCGAGTTTCTCTCGAGTTTGGTGAACTTTTCTTGGCTTTGATTTTTTCTTCAATTTTCTCTCATAGGGTTGACTTTTTCCAAGTTTACCATTTTTCCTCTATTTTTTTGCACTTTTCACCTACTTTTCATCCATTTTCCCAGTGACAGATGACTCACCACATGATGGGGGCCCTCCGGAGGTTCCACCAGTATTTCCACCTATTGCTAAGGCAGAGGAGCCGGTCGCTGCCGAGCGAGGTATCATCCTCACACACATATCTTGCCACCTAGAGGCATCAGGCGCTTCAGTGACTTTACTCACGGTGTACCAGAGGACCTCTTATTGAGGGAGCCGACTTCTCAGCTTTTATCTATCGCCGTTGAGGTATGAACTCTGTTTTCATGCATTCCTGCTATCTTTAAGTTACATTTCTTACACTGCCTTTTATCTGATTGTACTTTTATCACTGCCTTATCTGATTCATTTATTCTTGCCACAGGGGGAGTCTCGTACCTTCAGAGGGTATGGAGCTACGACTGTGCGAGATTAGTACGACGAGCTCTTTGTTGAGGTTCACGAGATTATGGATGAGATTGGCTTCGGCCCCTTCTGCTCCAGCTTGACACGAGTCATCGTGAGCTGTCCTCTTTTGGGTGCACTTGTGGAGAGGTAGTGGAACACCACCAACTCCTTTCATTTTTCCACTGCCAGGGAGATAACGATGACTTCCTATGACTTTGCCATACTCATTGGCTCAGAAGTATGGGGTGATTCAATCATTTTTGACACCGACATGGGAGAGTGGGGGGCCACCTAGATTGAGCTGCTGGGAGTACGTCCACCCTTGTACTGGACTACCATGGTCAGATATAACTGGTTCACTGAGCAATTCCGAGGAAGTGAGCCAAAGACATTAGAGGAGATGAAGCAGTAAGCCAGAAGCTTCCTAATGTTTGTTCTCGATACCACCTTGTTTTCGAACAGGTGGAACATCGTGGGCTTATATCTATTGAGCGCCCTAGTGACCCTTCCTCGGGTTTGCTTCTAAGACTGGGACAAAGTTGGTCTCGTCACCTTGTACGAATGTATGAGTTCTACCTCCCGTCTTAGGGGAGAGCTGATCAGAGGCTACTGGCGAGCCTAGGAGCTATGCATTTCAGTTCCCTTTTTGCACTTTACATTTGCTTTATATCTTTTTAACACCTGTGCTTTCTGCTTTGCACTTTCTGCATCTATTCATACATTATGCTTTCTACTTTGCACTTTCTATATCTGTTCATGCATTGTGCTTTCTACTTTGCACTTTCTACATCTATTCATGCTGTGTGCTTACATATTACTGTACTTTCTTTATAGCTGTGGGTTTATGCTTATTTCCCGCTCTTGTCCCAGAGCCTATGGAGGAGCTCCTACTGACAGTTCCCTATTCAAGCCGGTATGATGGCAGGTGCCAGCGTCGGAGCCGGGAGTCGTTCACATTCTTCCACCATTACTTCGACATAGTGGCCGCCCACGAGGTAACCCAAAACACAGTCATTTTTTCTTTACAACTGTTCTAATTCACATTTTTGCAATTGACAACAACTAACAATCTGTTCACTTTTTATTTGTAGATCATGTAGCAGCCTTGGGCCATGATGCCGACTGGGATATGAGACCAGTACGTCAGGGCCTGGGCCACTTCTCGCTTCCCCATTTTACTTGAAGGCCTAGTCTACCAGGCCTAGTTCCTGAATGAGCAGTTCGTTCGTCAGACCGTGGGCTTACCAGACTCGATAGTTCCGATGGCACCGCTAGAGTCTATGAGATCAGCAGATAGCCTATCCGTTGATGCAGTCACTCAGTTCATGGTGGGCTTGGATGCTGATTACTTCAAGGTAGAGGGCGACTACGCGACCTTTATTCAGACACACTTCATGCCATCTCTAACAGGCACTCGCGCAGGCGAGGGGACAAGGGCTCTTGTAGCGAGAGAGGCGCATAGGATGACTAAAGCCTGTGCGAGAGGGACTTCTCATGCAAAGTAGAGCACCTATTGACCAAAGCTTCCATCAAGCTCACATGGCATGACATCTTGGTCCATTACGTGTCCTAATTGAGCCTACAGCGGCTGAGCATAAGCTTGTCGAGGTTCGAGGCCCAACTAAGGTATAAACCATACTTTACGATTTGCATCCCACATTTCATTTCAGATATGTTTATTGTGAACATTAATCATCCAAATGCATTTGCAGGCACCCATAGAGTATATAGGGAGTGCTCTCGAGTTGATAGCCTCCTTGCAAATGAGGGAGATACTGCTCGGTCTCCACAGTATCTAGGAAATTTTCTTCAGTTTGCACTCCATGCTACCAAATTTCTGCTGATACACTTACATTTCAACTGTAGGCCTTCTCAAATTGCACCGATACACTACATTAGCACACTGTATTCTCACACTATACTTACACACTATATCTGACTTCTGCATACACTCATTCCGTATACTATGCTTGCATCTGATACACACACTGTAGCTAATACTTTGACACCTATCCTTTTTAGATCCCAGCTATATTGATTGCTCTAGCGGTGGTAGTAGCACCAGCACCAGTAGTACCTCCTCTAGAAGCATGGAGAAGAGACAGAGATAGGGGTGATCAAGGCCAGAACAGTCTTTCAAAGCCCATCTTGAGCGACGATAATGCTGAAACCAGTGACTCCGAGGAGGCAGTGAGTCGGCATTCTGAGTTGTTTGAAAGTGGAGACGATGGTGCTGGCTTGGGTTCCGAGAGTGGATGTGACGATACCGAGGCGGGTTCAAGGTAGAGAGCGGAGACGATGCTGGCTCTGGTTCTGGTTCTGACTTAGAGACTGATTTAGACAACGGCGTTTATGGAGATAGTGCCCAGAGCCCTCTCCTCCGAGGAAGAGGACGAAGAGGGCCTCTTAAGCATGAGGTGACTGGCGCTGATTTTTGATTTTTTGCTTAGTTTCTTTTTGGTTGGTAGCATTAGCACATGTATAGCTTCATATAGGTTTATTTTGTTTTGAAACTTGTACTCCTCTTTTGTAAAAAAAACATGATTGGAGTAAAACCTCGTAGTGTTTATAAAAAAGTGTTGTTAATTTTGCATCCTGAGTACCATATTAGCATGCAATGGACATGGAATCGAATTGGCCAATAGCACTTGATTGAAACAATGTTCTTAATCAGGTAATGAACCGACTAACAACCAAAATGCAAAATACAACATACAACTCGATAAACAAAACAACAATGACTCAAATACAAATAAACAAACTTGCTAAAACCAAAAAGAGTCAAAACAAGACCTTAAAATACTTAAAGATCAAAACAAAACACATGTTTTCAACACTGCCCAACAGACAGATGGACAACAGGCCTAAAGAGAAGGCTGCCGGCCAGAGATAGAGCCTGACGGGCATATGTGGACCACCAAGGTAGCCTGCCGGCCATCAAATGTGAAAATCACTAGATCGTTGACAACTGACTTCCACTCACTACCTTATCTTCTACAAAAGGTTCAGCTTCGTGAATTCTTCTTTAGAACTTCATTTTCAACTGCAATTTCTTTACAAATGGAGCCATTTTTTGCCGAAAAGCTTTCAGATTGGATAGTTGCTTTAGATGGCTCGAAAAAGGTTAATTTTCGGGGTTTCGGCATAAATGCACTTTTCCGTTGAGTCGAACTCCACTTTGTTTTATGTTCCTTCATGCCGTAGCTAGATGCTGGGACTCAATTACACACGTCTTTAGCTTTGGGGGATAAGAAATATGTCCAACAATTGAAGAATTTCACGCACTAATGGAATCCCGGCGCGATGAGGAAATCATGCCTTAGCCCCGTTTTGGCCATGCCTAAGCTTTGGGCCGAATGTATGGGTTCACTTTGTACAAGGCTCAATCTCTGGCCTACAACGGAGAACTAGACATTCCCAGCTTGATTCATCGATTTTTCGACATCGGTGACCGAGGTGACATTCTCTGGCGGAGTTTTCGGTAGCATACCCTTTGCTTATGTATGCTAGCTTATTTTCTTCTTGCCCCTAGTTTTGGAGGGTCCAACATTCGATTGGTTGAAGTAGCCCAAGGTCTAAGAGAAGGCAAGAGTTGCATTGGTTTTGTGTTGGCCGAGACCTTGATGGGCTTAGACGTCTTTCATCGACGGGAGACTACCAGATTTGCGGGGAGTCCACTATTTCTTCAGGTAATGTTTTCCACCCTTTCTCATATTGTTTCTCACATCGCTCAGCACTCATGCTCTATTTTTCTCTCAAAGCCCTTTTCTTTCAACATACGTCTCTTTATTCTTTAATATCTCTTTTCTTTCATCCTTCCTGTGTGTGGCTTATGGATAAGCTGAAGGTAGTGGACTCTTGCCCTGAGTACTTAGCTCGAGGCTATTTCTTTCGCCACCGACTAATGGATTTTCCCAACGAGGAGTGGTGGTGCAACTGGATGTGCAATAAGTCTGCTGTTGACATAACTTGGCATTGCCCCTGGCATAATCTGACTGAGATGAGTTACAGCATGGCTTGGCAACCTGGCATATAGTTGATCAGCCTTACACACTGTGTGATCTATTTCCCCTTCTGGTTCAGACATCAGTTTGGGCATGATCAGACCTGCCCAAAGGGGGGGTAAAGTACCCGGTTTCATTCCTCATCCGTGGTTCACACTTGGCTAGGTACCTCACTACTTGGAGGATGAGAGAGCTCTGGCCCCTGCCCCTAGTTTCAGTTGCGCCCTTTCTGGTGAATGCTTGGCTTGGCTCGAGGATGAGGCACAAACTAGGCCTACTTTGGCTTCAAAAGTTTCCACAAGCACGAGTGGAGGATGCATGAGCACCTGATTCATTTATGCCCTGAGTTTATTGCATTGACCTTTCTTTTCAAGTTTTTCGATGTAATAAAAGTAACTTTGATTTGTATCAGAGAGTTTGAGAACTTTAAGTTGAAATCAATGAAATTAAAGTTGTGAGCACTGAAATTTTTTCTTTTGGTCCAAAAATTGTCTAAGTTGTAAAAGGGTAAAATTTGACCAAAATCAACTTTTATTAAAACTTTCCAAAACCATTTTCGAAAAGGATCACCACTTGACAAGCACAGAATCAATCCTCAAGATGTACAACCCCGAATCAAAAGATGATAACTGCCCTTTATTTGAACACCACTGCTCTGCATTGTAACAAGCTCTTTTCTCAGAGTAAAGATCACAACCGAACTCTTAGGTAAAGGACAGACAAAGATGAATTGATCAGACACACGGACAGAACAGTTGAGTTGGAGGTGATTGCAGCTGAATTTCAAGGTGAAGTTGTCTACGTATCCCGAAGATAGGAATCAGGCCTTATGTAGTTCGGTTCAGGTTCGCTCGAGTATTAACTTTCTCTTTTTACGCTCTAACTTTTGCCAAGGCCGCCCTTTAGGGTTTTCAACCTTGCGAGCTCAGTTTTTCTTTATTTCTAATTTTTCATGCTCTAACTTTTGCCTAGGTCGCCCTTCTTGGTTTTCGACCTAGCGAGCCTCTTAGGAATATTATTTCTTCAACTTGTCCATGTTGATCAGTTGGGAAAATTCCAGGCCATTCAGATCTATGAGAATAATAGCTCTACCCGACCAGATAGTTTTGATGATGTAAGGACCAGTCCAATTGGGTATGAACTTGCCCTTAGGGTCATGAATGGGAGCTCGGTTGTCTTTCAGCACCATATCTCCCTCTCTGAGATTCCAGGACTTAACCTTCTTATTAAAAGCCCTAGCAATTCTGTATTGATAGCTCTGAACATGATATAATGCTTTCAGCCTTCTCTCATCAAACAACATCAGCTCTTTGAATCTGCTCTGTTGCCATTACGCCTTTGCTATCTGACACTCATCCATAACTCGTAGTGACAGGACTTCTATTTCAATTGGCAGAACAACTTCCATCCCGTAGACGAGAGAATAAGAAGTTGCCCTTGTAGACGTCCGGATTGAAGTTCTATAGTCGCAGAGTGTGAATGGCAATTTATCTGGCCAATCCCTATAGGTTTCAACCATCTTCTGCAAGATATTCTTGATGTTCTTGTTGGTGGCTTCAACGACTCCGTTGGTTTACGGCCTGTATGTAGATGACTTATGGAAAGCCACATTGTATTTCTCTAACAAGTCTATCACCTCTTTCTTGAAATGGAAGCCATTATCTGATATGATCTCATTTGGGACTCCGTATCGGCAAATGATGTTGTTTCTGATGAACTTAGCCACATGCGATGCTTTTAACACTACATAGGTATAACATCCTGTATTTTGAGGTATTAATATTTAGTGAGTGATATTGGTGGTTTATTATAATAATTTAGTGGTGAGATTTTTAGATGGAAATCAAAAAAATAAAATTATTTATTATATTTATCATATCTCTTTTATATCTATCTCATTGTTATTTATTCTCATTTAATAATGCATTTATCAATTTTTTTTTAAATTTTCCCATCACGTGGAGATAAATAAATAATTATAAATAAATAAATAAATAAAAAAGCACAAATAAACAAACCGTGGGCAGCAACCTACAGTTTCCCTAACCTACCCTATACCCATTTGTTTTCCCAAACTTCCTTGATTCATTGGGAACATAATTGCCTTTTTATTTTTATCTATCTCCTCTTATTCTTATAAATCTCCTCTTATTCTTATAAATTGAGCTTATCATTTCTCAATTCCTCAACTTCACCTTTGCTTTGGCTTCATCTCTTTCTTTATATTGTTTTCTCTCTTAATTTGTTTGTGATCAAAATATTAAGTTTAAATGTAGGATTTAGAGTGAGAGTTAATGTTTTTAATATGAGAGTTGTATATTTTATCAAAGTGAGATCATAGTTATTTTTGGAGATCTATGGAGTAATTTCAGATTTATGGTGGCAGAATTAATTGATTAGAGGTAAATTCGGGTTGTATACAATATGCTCTATTTAAATCTCTTTGCAAAGAGTTCTCTATTTTTAATTATCCTCAATTTGTAATCCACTTGATTATTGTGGTTATTAATAGATTTTGTAAAATCATTTGTTGTCGAATCGTTGATATTCTGATCATTAGGTAAAATTCTTTACAAATATTTCAGTGTTAAAATGGTGATACTGCGTACATGGATCGAGTGAATCTTGTTAATCTGTTTACACCAATATACCCGGATAAGCGTGGAGCTTAGGTGAGGTGGGTGAATAAATGAATTTGTTCACTGGTCATGTACTGAGTAGGATCGGATATTTGGTCCTAGATAAATTATGGTTGATTTGTTGTGCAATTTGATAAATTGCTTGATTATCGTATCGTTGATTTAATGTCATAAATTGTTGGATTCTTGTTAATTTATTCTGTATCCGAGCCTTGTATTCCTGTCGTATTGTATATTTTCCAAATTAATTTAGGGTTGGTTTGGGATGTTCTAAAAAAGTACACTTTTTGACTTATTGGTGGGTTTGGGTTAGGTTTGATGTGATGTGTTAGAGAGGTGATGTGATTTAAATAAGATGATGTGACTTAAATAAGATAGTGACTTTTTGGCTTATTTAGGTTATGCCAAACTAGCCCTTATTTTCGGGTACGGAGCAGATTTTAGCGAAGATCAAAATTGAGATTAGAAAGATTTATTAATGTAGAGATTTGGAACCCACCAATGCAATTATTAAATTTGAAAATAGTTGTAATATTGTTTATTTCGGAGATAAATGTACTACAGAATATTTTGGAGAATACGGTATAATTTGGAGACAACTTTGTAGTTATTATTTTTGGGAGCAAAACTTGTATATATATTTTTTTTAAGGCTATTTTAGTGTATTTAACGACCCGAGAGTGGGGCGTTACAATAGGACTGAGCTTCCACCCACTTTGTAAAGTAATTAATTGCCACCAAGATATATTCATGCCCATTCGACCCTTTTGGTGTGACTGCATTGATAACGTCAATTCTCCAAACTGAGAAAGGCCATGGCGAAGTCATGTTGTACAGTTTTGACGGCGGAATATTCATGCGATTAGTATGAATTTGGCATTTGTGGCATCGCCGAACAAAACTAATACAATCCTTCTCCATAGTGGACCAGTAGTAATCTTGCCTGAGATGACCTCTTTTGTACATTCCTAGATGACCTCTTTTGTACAGTTTACCTCCGTAGATGATAAATTGGACAGCCATTTACCGTATTCCCCTTTTGTCCTTGGCATGTGCCCCTGGTGGATAAATCTCATTTTCCAAGAAGTTCCAAATATTGTAGTACCAAGGGTTTCTGTCTTGCGCTTCATCTATTGCGGTGATAGTTTCATAGGCCGGCATGTATCTCTGCTCAATGATAATCGGACACATCCGAACTCCAAGTAGGATGTCTACCATAGAAGATAGAGTTGTTAAAGTATCAGCGAACTTGTTGTTCTCTCTCAGTAGATGCGTGAAAGTCAGTTTTTCAAACCTAGGAATCAAAACATCTAAGGTCTGGTGATAAATATTCATCTTTTCTTCTTTGACCTTCCAATCCCTATTTGCTTGAGAAACAACTAGGTTCGAGTCCCCGATAACCTCCAACCTTTTTGCCCCTAGTTCCAGGGCAGCTTCTAAACCAGCGATACACGCTTTATATTCTGCTTCATTATTGGACACCTTGAACCAGAGTTTGAAGGCTAAAGGTATATGGAAGTTGTTGGGTGCTATCAGCAGCACACATATCCCATAACCGTATTTGTCAAAGTACATCGTCCAAGTCTCCTCTTCAATTTACAGAATGGCTTCATCTGGGAATAAATATTCCACCGTCTCGTCTCCTTCTACTAGGTGATTTGTCAGGAACTCCACTACAGCTCTCCCCTTGACTGACTTGCGGGTAACATACTTAAGATCAAATTCGGAGAGAAGAAGCAACCAACGGGCTAGCCTACTCGTAAGTGATGGTTTCTCAAAGAGATATTTGATGGGATCTAATTTCGAAACTGGGATTACAGAGTGAGCTAAAAAATAGTGCCTTAACTTCCTGGTAGCCCATACTAAGGCTAGGCAAGCTTTCTCTAATGGAGTGTAGCGAGTCTCATAATCCAGCATTTTCTTGCTCAAGTAGTAGATGGCTTTCTCCACCCTATCCTCAGATTCTTGAGCAAGCATGCATCCCATAATTGTGTCTGTGACTGACAGATACAGAATCAAATGCTTCCCTGGCTCTGGCGGCAACAACACAGACGGATTCGGGAGATACTGCTTAATCTGCTCGAAGGCGAATTGACATCGATCATCCCATCAGAATTTCTTTCCTTTCTTCAAGAGACCAAATAGTGGTTCACAAGTCAAGGTTAATTTAGAAATAAACCGTCTTATGAATTGCACTTTACCCAAAAAGCCTCGCACCTTCTTTTCAGTCCTTGGTGGTGACATTTGTAGGATGTCCTTGATATTGGAAGGATCGACCTCCATGCCCCTCTGTGTGATCAAAAAGCCTAGCATTTTCCCTACTGTTACACCGAAAGTACATTTCTACGGATTCAACTTTAGTCTGCATTCTTTGATCCGTTGAAAGAATTTCTTCAAGGCGGTGTAGTGGCCCTCTCTTTCTTTAGACTTGACAATCATGTCGTCCACATACACCTCGACCTTTTTATGGATCATATCGTGCAGAATAGTGGTTGCGGCCTTTTGATAGGTAGCCCTGGCATTCTTCATCCTAAACGGCATAACCCGATAGCAGTAGGTTCCCCATAGTATAGTAAATACAGTTTTTTCTCTGTCCTCGGGGGTCATCAGTATCTGGTTATACCCGAAAAACCCGTCCACGAAGGATAGCAATGCATGACCCGCAGTGAAGTCCACTAACTCATCAATGTGCAGCAGGTGAAAGTCATCCTTCAGACTAGCTCTATTTAGGTCTCGAAAGTCCACACGCACCCGGATTCTACCATCATTTTTCGGCACTGGGACGATGTTGGCCAACCAAGTTGGATATTCAGATACTAATAAGAAACCTGCCTTGATCTGCTTGGTGACCTCTTCTTTGATTTTCAACGCCCAATTTGGACGGATTCTACGTAACTTCTACTTGACGGGTCGGGCCTTGGGGTCAAAAGGGATCCGATGCTGTATAATCTCAGGATCGATTCCAGGCATGTCTTCGTAGGACCACGCGAAAACATCTTTGAAATCTTTTAATAAAGTGACTAAGCGCTCACGCTCCTCCGAAGACAACGTGGACCCGATCTGGACCAGACGCGGATCCTTTTCAATACCTACATTAATAGCAATGATTTCATCAGCATAGGGTTTTGCAAACCTCTCATTCTCTTGATTAATCAAGTTTCTCAAAACCAGAGGAATTCCTTCCCCTTCGTTTTTATTAAAATTCTGAAAATCTTGGTCAATGAAATAAACAAACGACACAGAGAAATACTCAGAATCGACAGCGTTCTTATTCATAAGGTCTAGCTCTTCGATTACAACCGACTCAAAAGTATAAAAAAAAAGAGGACCTAGACAAGGCTTTGGCATCCGGGTTATCACCCCCAGGAATACCAAACTGAGACTTAGAAGAATTAGAATCTGATTCCGACTCCACAGACTCTATGAAATTAGATTCTGGCTCATTACCTGACTCATAACTAAAGAGGTAGCCCTACTCCAGCTGCCAGATAAGAGATGGTGCTTCCAATGCATCCAAGATGTTACTGGATAAGTTCACACCCAATTCGTCCCCGATCATGGAGATGGTAAGGTTATCCCCCAAGTTCTCTGAGTTAGCCGGAGGATTTGTAAGCAGACATACCAGTGCTGTCCCTACTCCAAGCTCGTTGTTGTCCGAGTCACTTTCCATGCTCTTTTCGGCTTCAGTACTTGGCTCAGCCTTTTTCTCGGCATCACTATCTTACAATTGTAGGTTGAAGAAAATTTCGAAGCCAGGAACACGCTGCTTCGTAGAATTCATCCAAGGCTCAAGAAAGCTACAAAATGGGAAGTCTTCTCCCTCCCAAACAAAGCAGCCATTCAACGTTCCCCAGATTGGCCTGTGAATGAGCTCATAGTGTTTCCCGGCCTGCTTAGCTCTGGCTCTGCCTACCTTCTCTTCCCTTTTCCTGACCCAATCCTCTTTGGTTGGTATCTATACTAGACCGAAGATTATCGCACATCGACGGCCAATGCTAGACACATTTCCGGCCACTTCTTCCAAGGCCCATTCTTGGCACATGTTGCAGTTTATTCATGACATAGATTGATTGGGCGTTGACATACATGCCCTCATCAACAGCCAAGATGGTTTGTACTACCCAGGCCTAATTTAAGGTAAACCTTGAAACGAATACATTATCCTCGCCATGAACAATCTTTAGCACTGGTGTAGTTACCTCTGGCGGGGGATGGATGGATGAATTCCCGAAAACAATCGCCACTCCTTTCCCGTGAGCGTATTTCAGCATTTCGTGGAGGGTAGAGGAGACTGCTTTCACTAGATGCAACCGGGGTCTCCCTAGTAGTAAGTTGAAGGTGGCCGAGATATCCAGGACATGGAACTCGACATTCTGCTGAGCTGGACCCACCTAGACTCTGATTTGAACTGTGCCCATAACCTCTCTGCTTGTATTATCATATGTCCAGATTACTTAGGCTGTAGGCACAAGTCTGTCGGTCTAAGGCCAACGGCATAAGCTGTGCAGGAAGGACAGACATTGATAATCGAACTGGTGTCGACCAACACCACCGGTAACCATTTCTCTCTGCACTCAACAGATATGTATAGGGGTTTGTTTTGAGACGAGCCTTCCAGCGGCAGTTCTTTATCAAAAAAGGTTAGGGTTGGCCCAACACCACATGGGAAGACCAATCCCACAAGCTGTTCAGGGGTAGTGTCAATGGACAACTTAGCTTTGTCCATTACTGATAGTATAGCCTGTCGATGCACCTGAGAGGCCATAAGAAGACCCCAGATTGAGACATCGACTTGGATTTTCTTTAGTTGCTTCAAAACTGCTTCTTCTTCCAGCTGCTTCTCTTTCTGTTTCTCAACCTCTCTGACTTTCCCAAAGGCCTCAGCTTGGTCTAAGTGTGGTGGCTTGAAATACCGCCCACTTCTTGTCATGTGGTTTATCTCTTCTGCGTACCATGTGTTGTCTGGAAGGCACTCACCCCAGTCCTTGTTGGTGTGAGCCAAAAGTAGATCGTCATCTCCCAACGTACACCCTCGGCAGCCGATAAATAGTTGTTCGGCTCCATTTGTATCACTTTCATGTCACAAGTTTCCCCTGTAAGGCGTTGAGCCATTATAGCTTTCTAGTTGTCTTCAACCCTTTCTTGTGTAAACTGCTTCAGTGTAGCTTCCTGTTCTGTGTCCACAGTACTCACAGTGCCCAATTCCTGAGCTGAATTTTCCACGCCGATGTTCTTCGGCAGTTCCCATTTTCATCGGCCATTCCGGCCATTGCAGCAATTCCTGCTTTCTTTTCCTCTGATTTTGTTTTAGTTCCTTCTTCCTTGTCGGGTTCATCACTCAACCACCCAGAGTTGTTCGCTGATCCAGTCAAATCAAACCAGTCAATCTGTACATCCCCTTGATCTTGTTCGTCAAAGAACTGCAGGTTGTCCAAGTCCTTCTCAAGTTTTGCCAAATTATCTAAACCTTGGCTTGGGCCATCCTCTCTAACCATATTGACCTTCACTGCAGTTGGCAATACCACTTCTGGCTTGACTTGATCAATCAGCACAATGTAACAGCTTAGATCATACTCTCCCTCAAACAAGTCCTTAGAGCACTCAAGCAACGGACTCGTACTTTTCTCTAAGGCCAGCCTTCTTTCTACTCCAATTGTCATCACCACAAGTTTAGGTTGAAGTGGGGAGGTGTCCATCATGCACAAACCTGTGCTTTCGAGAATGAACACCATCGGTCTGGGTAGGTGGGAAGGGGTAATATATACACTGGGGTCATAGGGGATGTCCAGTGTATGGATTAGGTTTAGGTTGTGAGGTAGGGAAACTTGATTGTGGGCCGGGAGAGGGTTGGTAGTTACATTTGCTTTTTGGGGTAGTGTAATCACCTCATTGTCAATGACATCTTGAATCTCATGATGCAGCTTGAAGCATTAGTCGATTGTCGTGGATCTGTGTTCTTTGAGTGAAACACACAGTACTTTGCTGGGTTATGTTTGGGTAGAAAAGGATCAGGTAGTGGGCGAGGCTCTAGTGGTTTGAGGTGTCCCTTTTTGATCAACACCTTCATGGCTTGAGATAAAGACATGTAGAGTTGGGTAAAGGTCCTCTGGGATCGAGCAAGGTTGGTTGAAGTTTGTGGAGTCATATTGGCAAAAGCATTGGCGGTCTTGGTTGTGGTGGTGATAACACTTACATCCAACGGGCCGCGCAGCTGTGCTAACACTGGTGGTAGCATTGGAACCACGCACAAAAGGCCTCTTGGCTTGCTCTTTCTGATTAGTAATCAACCCTTGTTGCATGGCATCTTCAATCTGAACCCCAATCTCATGGAGCTCGGTGAATGTGAACAAAGGTAGGACGATCATCTTCTGCAACAACTTTCCATACAGATTGCGAACTACCACCCCTATCTGATCTTTCTTGGAAGGCAGTGTGGTTATCATTGAAGCTTTAGCCCTTTACCTTGTCACCAATTTTGAGAAGCCCTCATTTGGCTCCTGGCGCGTTGTCTCGAGATCACGAGTTGTGACCTCGATTTGTGTGTTATATGAGTACTATGCAACGAAAGCCTCAGTCATAGCCTCTAAACTCTGCTTTACAGAATCCTCCAACTTTGTATACCATATGGCGGCTATACCAGACATGGTACGACCAAAGAGTGAGAGCTTCTGCAATCTGGTCAGGCCCATCGGCCGCAAGATGTCTGAAAACAGTCGAAGATGAACCATAGGGTCTCTAGAACCATCGAAATGATCGATGTGCAGCATTTTGAACCGGTCTGGCAATGTCACTGCAGAGTCGGTATACCCATCTTTTATATTGGGGATAGAATTCACACATTGCGCTCTTTTGAAGAGTTTCTCCAACTTGTTGACTTTAAGCACAGTTGGGTCAACCTCAAATTCAAATGGAGCCTTAGTTTGATACATAGGTGCTTTGGAGGCTTGTGGTGGGATCAGCTTTGCTGAGTTGCCCTAATTCTCAACATAGGCAGTGGCTCCGAGTGCTAGGATACTCGTAGGAGGTGCATGAGATACGGAAGCCGCTGCCGGCTGTGGTTGTTATAGTTGCAACCTATTTATTACCTCTGCCTGGCGTGTTGTGACCTCGACCTGACGAACAGCGTCTTACTGCATGGTTTCAACAGTTTGTTGAAGGTAATAGATTAGGTCCTCCATGCTGACTGGGGGATACTGTGCCATCGGAATTGGCAAGTGATCTCATACTAGACTAGATATAGAAGACTGAGCCTGACTAGATGCGGGTGAAGTGAGGGGTGACTGCTGTAAAAATTAAATCGGCGAACTCTGCCTGACTCTCCTCCGTCTAGTAATCGGTGGAAGCGAAGTAAACACGGGCTGTCCCCTAACAAGATCTCCAGCCTTGCAAAGCCTTCTGACACGGGTCCAGAGCACTTGGGGGATATCCGAACTTTCTGAAGCTATGGTGTTATACTATCTAGCAAAAAGAAATAAAGCAAAAAGAAAGCAATAATCAGAAACCGCACAGCACCTCAGCTAATGATGTTTACAACACACAGATGTAATCAAAACTGTAGGACTGCAATCAACACTAAATTGTGCCCCCAAAACTAATACCCAACTTGCAACTGATATGCACATTCCGGTACAGTTTCACTGTAAAGCACATACCAGTTAAGTGAGAGCCAAAACACCCCTATGAGGGGGTAAGGTTACCTTGTCCTAGTTTCGTCAGGAACTAAGGTTCACTATTCAAACAAAGCGGTTTCACGCAATCCTATATTCGGGTGAGCATCTTGTCCTAGTTTGGAACAGTCTCTATGGCTTTTTGATATGCAACTAGGCCAAATGGTCAAAAGGGTACCTCAGCATGACTACCTAATATACCTCTCGCACTTAATACCAAGAAGTGAAAGGAGGATCAAATAGTACAACGGTAGTCCAGATCTAAGGGTTGTGTTCCCATCATGGCAGAGCCTGTGACTAGTCAGCCTTTTGGCAAGCTTTTCGGGCAAACCTCCAGCAAACCGTCCAGAAATAACAAATGGCAAACACAGTGACTTAAACGCACAAATACAAATGCAATGCAAAGAAACATATAAGTGTAGATAAAATTTCATATCATGAAGTTCAAGTCAAGTTCTCTATCTTTCCCCAGCAGAGTTGTTAGAAACTGTAGCTCGACTTTTTCACGCCCCTTTCGGAAGGCGAATAAGCCCTACAATATCGGACTCCCGTGGATTGTGAAATTGAACGCCAAAGAGTCCAAATTCGGAAAATCTTTTAGAAAGTCGATTTTGAATCAAAAATGCAAAAATTGGACTACTTTGCCAGATACATAGTCACCAACTAAATATTTTGTTTTGAGGAAATTTAGGAAACCCATAACTCATGCCAAAGGCCACGTGTCCATCATTATCAAGATTGTCTCGGTTCAGGAACTTAGGTACGAGAGGAAAAGGTCATGAATGAATTGAGCACCCCCGCTCTCCTGATCAAAGATCGACCTCTACTAATCATGATATGAATCTTATGTACATTATATGCTCTTGTTCTAGTTATTAGACTAGCATTACTATGTGATGCGTACACACGCAAGTATAGACTAAATTGTAAGAATTGGAATGTTTGATTCGTGTTCATTTTGAAAATTGTTTCAAAATATGTACCACTTGAAAAAATGATCGCATATGAACATTACTCAAATTATTCCAATTCAAGCAATAAGTCTTCATCCACAAGCATTCAAAACAGTTATAGCAATTAAGCATTTAGCCTTATGGCAAGCATGCCAAACATGGCAATAATTACACTTATGCGACATGCTAAAACAAGTAAAGTCTTACCTAGTACTCCAAGCCAAAAAAGAGATACAAGTTAGAAAAATGCATGATTCCTAACTATGCAATATGACTAATGCAACACATGCGATATGTAACTAATAGGCTTGGCTACTAATATGGCATATGAATAAATTAAATAGCATACGATCTAAGCACGTATTCAAAGAAGTATTAAACTAGCGATGCAGTTAAAATGATGAACCGAGCCTCGGTGCATGCAATACAAATAGATGCAAGCATGAAGTATGCTAATTGAAACATGATATCCCTAAACTAGCCATCATAAGCTAGTAAATAAAATGGAGAAAGACGTGGGGTTAGAAGACATGCACATTATTACATTGTGCTCTCATAAAGGAGAGTCCGAATGAACTAACTAGCTAACTAAAGCTAAGCTAATTAGCTAACTATTACAAAACAAAATAAATAAACTAGCTAAGCTACTTAACTAATTATTACAACACCATATGAATTAACTAATTATTCTAGTTAATTAATGATTATAACATCACAACTAGTTAACTACTTTAACTAATTAAATAATTACAACACAAGTGCAACTAAAAGAAGTAAGTAAGCTAAACAATTAAGTACTAGGCTAACCACTCCGCATCGGGAAGTGAGAGATGTTCATGCGCATGCTCGGTTTCTACCCGAAAAGGCCACTATTTTACTTCCAGGAGCCTCTATTGTATAGAGAACACATACACTATTGCCCACTTCCAGAATAACTCTGCTTTGCCTAAAAAACACATTGCTGAATTTTGCATCAGTGGTCGGCTGGCCAGTGATAGCCAGTCAGCCATCAAAGGTGGCTTGCCGACCATGGAGAATGGTCTGCTAGCCACTGCTGCCCAAGTCACCATGCTGCAACAGAGAACAAACAGAGCATGCACAGGGCATTTTCAAGGGTTTGTTTGCACAATTCATCCCTCATTTTTATGAACAAATCAAAGGAGTACTGAACTTGGTCCACAAGCCATCAACTCAAGTAATTTCATTGCATGATGGCATATGAACCAAAATGCGCAAGTTCAATAAATGCAACAAAAGAAGACTCCAACCTCCTCCCTTTCATGAATTGATCAAGGGAAGTGGTGACCTTGGAAACTTGAATCATTTTATCACTAATGAGTATGAAATGCCTCAAGCCTCCATGTGTTCAATTAACGTCCGATTGAACACAAAACCAATTATTGTCTTGTACCATTTAGTCTCATTTTAGTTATTTCTTTTCTTTTTTTACCATTCATTCTTTAATTCATTGAGTCCAATGGTGAGTTTAAGTCCTCTTAATGGAAAGAAGGCTCAAACCAAAAGTTGTTTTAGGCATGAAAGAGACATCATGTCGTTGGTAATGAACCCCAAATAGATTAAACCATTAAGCATGACATCTTAATCTCATGCTTTAACAAACAAGTTGTTGGAACCACTTTCAAAGCAAAACAAAAGCCAAGAAAAGAGGGAGATTGCAGAGGTGATTTAGAGTGATTACAAGTATGGAAAACCATAAATAAATGCAATCAAACTCAAAAGGAGATGGTGTCTAAGGTCTAGAACACCAAACTCACGAGGAATATTACACTATAAGCATGCAAAACAAAGCTCAAATGCAACTAGCAACCCAAAACAGTGCTGAAATAGTCTAAAATAAGTCATGAGACATGCTGGAATTAAGCTAACAATAGCTAGATTAATATGCTAAAACATAGCACAAGGTAGGCTAGTAAGCAAGACACAAGGAGGGGAGGCTAACCCCTCCAAATTTGGACTTCAAAACATAATTTTGACCACTAAAAAGGCTTTGAAAATTAGTGTTTAAAAGCTCAAAAACAGATAGTAAAAGAGTGGGAAACACAAGGGAAAATGCTTCTAAAGCAAGGTACAAAGAAGGGTGGAACACCCTTCAACCTTTAATGGCCTTAAAACCCAAGTTTTAGCCCAAAAATACAGAAGTTTTACAACCCAAAAAAACTTGAAAAAATGCAAGAAAAAGAGTAGTTAAAGTAAGCAAATAGGCAAAGCCTTATACCTTTTGAAGAGGAAATCAATTCCAAGCAACAAAACCAAGCAAACAACACCCTCAAGAGCTCAAACAAGCCTCAAAGACACCTCAACTCAAAGATGAGAAGGTTTGGTTAAGGGTGTATAGGCAAAGGTTAAGAGTGTATAGACTAAAGTGTAAGAATTTGCTAGAGAGAGAGAATTGTAGAGAGAGAGGAAAAATTTTGCTCTAAAATCTTTCTAACCTTAAAACATGAGAGGGAGGTCTCCTATATATAGAAAACATGAATTCCTCTCAAGAACATCCAACCCTACACGTGGGGGTAGATGCATGCATCTATGCAAACAGTTGACACAGCTGTCACAAAATATCTGCAAAAGAAACTGGTGGCCGGCCGGCCATCAGTGGCCATCACTGGTGGCCGGCAACCAAAAAGTGATGGTTGGCAGCCCAAAAAGGTGGCCGGCAGGCCACAAGAAGCTGCATGCTTGAAGAACCAAGGCTTGGTCCAAGAATGAGGCAACAATGGTGTAGGATTTGAAGGGCTCAAAGCTATGGCATTCCGCTAAGGACTTCGAGCACTTGACGAGCATGTAAAATCATCATTGGGTGTGCAAGCAATGACATCCAAGTCATAAGGGCCGTCAAAAATGGGGTGTTTACAATAGTGCTTGGCTATCAATTTCTTATATATTCTTATATATTCTTCGTTGAGAGAATGATGCTTGCTAGGTAATTCAATTGGTAATTTCAAGGCTTGGTGGAATTCAACTCTATGGGTTTATTTTTAGCAGTCATTGTGTGACTGATTTGGGTCATTATTTTGGATCTTCTACAATTTGGTTTCGAAGACTTTTGTTCATCTATTTGGTGAGGTCTTTCCTCTTGTTTATTTGTGATTATTTGGAATTCACCTAAGGATGGTTTTGTGAGACCATTCGTGTCTCGTTTGTAATCATTTGGAAACTTTTTGGTTGATAGTAGAATTAGATTTCTATCCCGTGGACGTACCTCACATTGAGGGAACCACGTAAAAATTCTTGTGTTGCTGTTGATTTAATTTTTTCGCATTAGTTTTTATTCTCATTGATTGATTTACTTGTAGAAAATCATTGATTTTCCCCAACAACACAATTGGTATCAGAGCTTACAATTTATTTGGGTTTATTTATTTGTGTAAATCAATGGAGGGGAATATGAGTCACATGTCTAGCTTCAATGGAAGCAATTGGGTAACTTGAAAAACTAAAATGGAGGACCTATTATTTTGTAAAAATTTGTATGGGCCTATTGAGGGTGACGGTGGCAAACTCGAGGGTATGCAAGATGATGAATGGAAGAGACTTAATCGAAAAGCCGTTGGTGTTATCCGTCAACAAATTGATGACAGTGTGTTTCATGATGTTGCTGTTGAAACTTTAGCACATGATTTATGAAAAAAAATTTAAGGTCTTTATGACAGTAAATCAGTCACAAATAAAGCTTTTCTGTTTCGTAAGTTGGTTAATTTAAAATATAAAGAGGGCAACCCTATTTTGGAACATTTGAATGAAATAAAGAGTATTGTTAATCAACTTGCTTCTATGAAAATTGTTTTTAATGATGAGTTGCAGGCTTTAATGCTACTTAGTTCTATGCCCGAAAGTTTGGAGACTTTGGTTGTGACGGTTAGTAATTCGGCACCTGATGGAGTTGTCACAATGAACTAAGTCATTAGTAGTTTGTTGAATGAAGAAACTAGAAGAAAATCATTAGGTTGCTCTCATTCGGAAGCATTTGTTGTGAGAGGCTGAAGCAAAACAAGGGGGAGGAGTAAGACTCCTTATGGTTGTGATTAAAGCCGTGACAAATCAAAAGATGGTTCTTTTTCAAAGAAAGACATTGAGTGTTATTATGGTCATAAGAAGGGGCACATAAAGCGAGAATGCCGAAAGCTCAAGAACAAAGAGAAAAAGCGTGACAAAAGTGTAGATAAGAAGCAAGAAGATACAACGGCGGTTATTACCGATGATCTCATGATTGTTTGTGAAGATGATTGTATCAATTTTGTGGGCCAAGAGAACAATTGGGTGATTGACTCTGGTGCTTTTTTCCTGTGACTTCTCGAGTTGATTTCTTTGCTACCTACTCCAAAGGAGATTATGGTTCTATTCGAATGGGTAATGAAGGTTTGTTCAAGATTATTAGCATGGTTGATGTTTGTTTGGAAACAAATTTGGACTGCAAATTATTACTTAAAGACGTGAGGCATGTTCTCGACATTCGCCTCAATTTGATCTCTATCGGGAAGCTAGATGATGAAGGCTACAACAACAAATTTGGTGATGGAATATGGAAGCTCACAAAGGGTTCTTTGGTGGCAGCTAATTGCAAAAAGACTCATACACTTTATTCGATGCAAGAAAAAATTTGTAAAAGTGTTGTCAATGCACTTGAAAATGATACTTCTACCGAATTGGGGCACAAGTAGCTTGGCCATATGAGTGAAAAAAGGCTACAAGTTTTGTTCAAGAAAGAGCTTCTACCCAATTTGAAAGGTACACATCTTAAAATTTGTGTTCTGTGTTTGGCAGGTAAACAACATAGAGTTTCTTTTCATAAAAATGTTGCTTCTAGAAAAGAAAATGTTTTAGAGTTGATTCATTTGGATGTTTGTGGTCCTTTGAAAGATAAAACACATAGTGGTGCACTTTATTTTGTTACTTTTATTGATAATTATTCAAGGAAAGTTTGGGCTTTTATACTAAAAACTAAAGATCAAGATCTAGATGTTTTTAAGCATTTTCAAGCCATGGTTGAAAGAGAAACAGGGCAAAAATTAAAGTGCATCCGATCAGACAATGATGGTGAATACATTGGGTCATTTGATGAGTATTGTCGCAGCCAAGGTATTCGGCACCAAAAGATAGTTAAGAAGACTTCCCAACAAAATGGCGTTGTCTAGAGGATGAACCGCACCATTGTGGAAAGAACAAGGTGTCTGCTTTCACAAGCTAAATTGCCAAGATCCTTTTAGAGTGAGGTAATGAGGACCGCGGTTGACGTGATCAATTTATCTCCTTCCTATCCTTTAAATGGTGATGTTCCAGAAAGAGTTTGGACTGACAAAGATATGTCTTATGAGCACTTGAAAGTGTTTGGTTGCGGAGCTTTTGTTCACATTCTAAAAGATGAGAGATCCAAGCTTGATAGTAAGTCAAGACAATATATTTTTCTTAGCTATGGGCGCGATGAATTTGGTTATGGATTGTGGGATCCGATCGAGAAGAAAGTCATTCGAAGTCGTGATGTTGTGTTTCTTGAAGACCAAACAATTGCAGACTTTGGGAACGGTGATCAACCGAAGCCAAAAAGTAGTGATCTCATTGACATGAATCCATCTCCTTCATCTTTAGTGGATGATGAAAATGGGGGAGATGTGTAGCCACTTATTGAAGATGTAGAGGATGATGCTAAGCCTAATGAAGTTGAGCTAGAAATTGAGAAAGAGCATCCAACTCAAGAACCACCACCACAACTTGAGTTGAGGAAATCTACAAGGGACTGGTAAGCTTCAAGAAAGTATCCTCCCAATGAATTTGTATTGATTTCCGATCAAGGGGAGCCTGAGAGCTACTAAGAAGCAATTAAGCATGTAAAGAAAGATGATTGAAAAAAGGCCATAGAAGAGGAGATGAATTCCTTACTTGAAAATCACACTTATGATTTAATGAAATTGCCTACGGGAAGGAAAATTCTAAAAAATAAGTGGGTTTTCAAATTGAAAAATGATGGCAAGAATTTGAGGTACAAAGCACGTCTTGTTGTGAAAGGCTTTGGGCAAAAGAAAGGTATTGACTTTGATGAGATTTTCTCGCCGGTTGTGAAGATGTCTTCTATTTGGGTTGTACTTGGCATGGTCGCAAGTATGAACTTTGAAGTTGACCAACTTGATGTGAAGACTGCATTTCTTCATGGTGATCTTGAAGAAGAAATTTACATGGAGCAACAAGAATGTTTTGTGGAAAAAAAGGGAAAGAGAAACTTGTTTGCAAATTGAAGAAAAGTTTGTATAGCCTTAAGCAAGCCCCGCAGCAATGATACAAAAAATTTGACTCTTTCATGATGAATAATGGTTTTTTCAAAACCACTTCGGACCATTGTGTGTTTTTGAAAAAAATTTCGGATGGCAAATTTATTATTCTTTTGCTTTATGTTGATGACATATTAATTGTGGGTTAAGGTTCTACTATGATTAACAAGTTGAAGTTAGAGTTGAGCAAGTCTTTTGCTATGAAAGATTTAGGGCCGACAAAACAAATACTTGGTATGAAAATTGTTCGTGATCGCAAAAAATGGATTGATTTGGTTGTCTCAAGAAAGCTATATTGAGAAAGTTCTTGAGAGGTTCAACGTGAATAAAGCAAAGCTGGTTGGTTGTCCACTTGCGGGTCACTTCAAGCTTAGTTCGAATCAATGTCCTACAAATGAGAAAGATAAGGAAAAGATGCTGAAAATTCTTTATGCATCAGCGGTTGGTTCTTTGATGTACGTCATGATTTGTACAAGGCCGGATATTGCTCACGCCGTTGGTGTGGTGAGTTGGTTTCTCTCTAATTCGGGTAAAGAACATTAGGCAGCGGTAAAATGGATTCTAAGATATCTTCGAAGGTGTGTTTGTGTTTTAGGGATGGTAAACCGATACTTGATGGGTTCACGGATTCTGACATGGCCGGTGATGTTGATTCTAGGAAATCTACTTCGGAGTATGTGATAAGATTTGCAGGGGAGCTATGGTATGTCAATCTAAATTACAAAAATGTATTACTCTCTCAACTACCGAAATTGAATTTATTGCCATTACGGAAGCTTGTAAGGAAGAGTTATGATTGAAGTTTTTTTTGTAAGAATTGGGTTTGAAGCAAGAAAGGTATGTGCTTTATTGTGATAGTCAAAGTGCTATTCATTTGAGTAAAAATTCTACTTTTTATTTGAGATTGAAACACATTGATGTGAGATATCATTGGATTTGTGATGTGTTAGATTCGAAATTGTTACAACTCGAAAAGGTTCACGCAGATGATAATATTTCAGATATGTTGACTAAGACTTTGTCGAGGGACAAACATTTAAAGTGCCGAACTTTGGCGAATATGGTAGATATCTCCACCTAAGTCGGTAGGAGGAGAATTGTTGGGTATACCTCCTTATTGGAGTATAGGACCCAATTGGTTTATTAAAAGAGTTTAATTTGGTTTGGTATTGATTATAATATATTTTTATATATTATATCTAACTTGTAAAAGCCCAATTTAGTTTGGTAACAAGTAGAGTTTTGATAAAACAATCCCAAAATTTAATAATATATATATATAAATATTGTTGCCTTTCCCGGAGTATATAGCAGCAATAGCCAACATTGGTTTATAGTTGGTTTTGGTGAGATAGTGCTTGGCTATCAGTTTCCTACATATTCTTGAGTGAGAGAATGGTGCTTGCTAGGTAATTCAAATGGTGAATTCAAAGCTTGGTGGAATTCACTTCTATGGGTTTATTTTCGGCAATCATTGTGTGACTGATTTGGGTCATTATTTTGGATCTTCTACGATTTGGTTTCGAAGATTTTTGTTCATCTATTTAGTGAGGTCTTTCCTCTTGTTTATTTGTGATTATTTGAAATTCACCTAAGAGTGGTTTTGTGAGACCATTCGTGTCTCGTTTGTAATCGTTTGAAAACTTTTTAATTGATAGTAGAATCGAATTTCTATCTCGTGACGTACCTCACATTGAGGGAACCACGTAAAAATTCTTATATTGGTGTTGATTTAATTTTTTCGCATTAGTTTTTATTCTCATTGATTGATTTACTTGTGGAAAACTATTGATTTTCCCTAATATTACATGGGTGCTTGTTCTGAATGAAAATCAATAGAACAATGGAAGAGGTGCTCATTCTACTCTGAAGAAGCTGAAAATGTTTTTCTTTAACTTCCTGGTACATATAGAATCATGTGAGTTGGCTTTCATTTAGGGGTCAATATGTTGTGGTTGCATTTGAAAAATTTTGGTTTGGTCAAATTTACACTTGCAGCTTTCGGTTAAGTTTTGCCATATGTTATTATTTATTGGTCTGCATTGTGTTGGTGTGGAAATGGGTGGAGGCACTGGCTTTGGACATCATAGCATGAGAGAATGAGAAAGGCATCTGTTGCGGATCGGGGGCACACCAGGGAACTCAAACAAGCAATAACACACAAGTTTTAACGTGGTTCGGCAAGTCGCCTACGTCCACGGGCAGCGGATCACTATATTGAGAAAAATGAAACAATTACAAGCTCTCAGATGCAATTCTCTCTCACTGTTTTTCTCTCTACAATTCACTTCACTCTGCTGTATTTTTCCCTCTGCCTCAACCTCTCTATATATACACATCAGAGGGAGGAGGTGATTGGCCATCACCTACTCCATTCCACTCTCTAGTCTCTAATGGGGTGGGTGAAATGGAGCTTCCATTTGGGTAGTGGAAGGATAGTGCTGCACTCACAATCCTTGGTGGAGTTGCCTAGTGCTGCACGCACAATCCTTGCCAATTTACAACAAATCTCCACCTTGGCGAGGATTCTCTAATCCAACATAGTGATCGATCAACACTGCCTTGCACCCAAAGGTGCTCAGTTCCGAGAGATGTTGACCAAGTCCAAACAATGTTGGAACTTGATCCCAGAAACTACCTTTGTGAGCATATCGGCCGGATTATCTGCAGTACCAATCTTTTGAAGCAGAATATCCCCTTCATTCACAATTTCTCGGATGAAATGGAAACGGACGTCAATGTGCTTGGTGCGGGCATGATGAACCTGGTTCTTTGCCAAACAAATGGCACTCTGACTGTCACAAAACACCTCAACGTGCTTCTGAACAATTCCCAAGTCTTCAATCAACCCGTGTAGCCAAATAGCTTCTTTAAAGGCTTCCGTCACTGCCATGTACTCTGCCTCTGTAGTAGACAAAGCTACCGTTTTCTTGAGCGTTGACCTCCAACTCACCGGCCCTTTAGCAAGCGTAAATAAATACCCTGTTGTTGACCGGCGTTTGTCTAAGTCACCAGCATAATCTGAGTCCACATAACCTTTCAAATTCTGCCCGAGTCGGTTATCTCTCTCGAACTTCAATCCCTGATTGACTGTGCCATGTATGTACCTTAGGATCCACTTCACTGCCTGCCAGTGATCTTTTCCTGGATCATGCATATACCTGCTTACCATACTCACTGCATGCGAGATGTCAGGCCTTGTACAAACCATAGCATACATTAATGCACCAACTGCATTTGCATATGGAACCTGTGCCATATGCTTCCGTTCTTCTTCTGTGCGTGGAGACATCGAAGCACTAAGCTTGAAATGAGGGGCCAATGGTGTACTTACAGTTTTGGTTTTCCCATTTATGCCAAATCTGTCTAACACCTTTTTTCGAATCGGGTTTGTGTCAGACAAACCGTGCCCTTCTTCCTGTCTCTCTTGATCTCCATGCCAAGAATTTTCTTTGCTTCTCCCAAATCCTTCATTTCAAACTCCCTTGCTAACTGTGCCTTGAGTTTGTCAATCTCCACCTTGCTCTTAGATGCAATTAGCATATCATCTACATATAAGAGCAAGTAGATGAAGGAACCGTCGGGAAGCTTACGGAAATATACACAATGATCAAATTGACTTCTTGTGTATTCTGTCTCCATCATGAACCGATCAAAACACTTGTACCACTGTCTCGGGGATTGCTTCAACCCGTACAACGATTTGTTCAGCTTACAGGCCCAATTCTCTTTTCCAGCAACTTTGAAGCCATCTGGCTGGGACATGTATATCTCCTCTTCAAGATCTCCATGTAAGCGGTTTTGACGTCGAGTTAGGCGAGCTCGAGATCAAAGCTGTGCAACCAAAGCTAACGAGGATCAGAATAGGCGTGTGCTTCTAGCGGTGAGAATACCTCATTGTAGTCTATTCCTTCCTTCTGAGCATAGCCTTTAGCTACCAATCTAGCTTTGAATCTGATGTTGTTGCCTAGAATGCCTTCTTTCTTGGTGTAAACCCACTTACACCCAATTGCTTTCTTGCCTTTTGGAAGTTGCACCAACTCCCAAGTCTGGTTCTTGTGAAGTGAACCGATCTCTTTATCCATAGCCTCCTTCCATTTAACACTTCTCGGATCTTTGCGGCTTCTTTGAAATGCACGGAACATTGTCTTCAATGATTGGAAGTGCATAGGCTACCATATCGGTCATCCAACTGGGTTGCTTAGTAACCCTTTTACCTTTCCTGATTGCAACGGGTTCTGATTGTTGCGGAGCCTTTGGATCTTTATCTGAACTCTCTTCAGAGCTATCCTCTGAGACTTCTTCAGGATGGTTGATTGGCTGACTAGTCTTTACTGGAGTCTCAAACTCCACCTGCACTGACTTCTTCAATGCTTCAACATTCTGTTGAGGATCTGGTTGCTTCAACATTGCAGACTCATCAAAGGTAACGTCTCTTCTGATGAGAACTTTCTTTGATTCAGGGCACCACAGTCGGTATCCCTTAACACCGTCACCGAAGCCCAAGAAGATGGCTTTCTTGGCTCTTGGATCCAACTTAGATTCTGTAACATGAAAATATGCTGGACATCCAAAGATACGTATCGATCATAATCGATGGCGGGACTCGACCATACCTCCATGGGAGTCTTGCCATCTAGTCTTTGCGATGGTAGTCTGTTGACGAGATAGCGAGCATAGTTCAATGCCTCGCCCCAAAATGCCTTACTCAATCCAGGTTGTGACAAGATACACGGACTTTCTCCACCAAAGTGCGGTTCATGCGTTCTGCAACTCCATTCTGCTGCGGTGTTCCAGGAACTGTGAAATGTCTCACTATCCCTGCATTCTGGCAAACCTCAAAGAAGGGATCTGATGTGTATTCTCCACCATTGTCAGATCTGAGCTTCTTGATCTTTCTGCCTGTCTGGGTCTCAATCATCTTCTTCCACGTAAGAAAGATGTCTAAGACTTCATCTTTGTGCTTCATTGTATAAATCCAAACTCTTCTGGAGAAATCATCAATGAACGACACAAAGTAGTGTTTACCTCCCAACGAAGCATTCTTGGAAGGACCCTATACGTCGGTGTGGACGTAGTCTAGAATCCCTTTGGTACGGTGAATTGCAATACCAAACTTGATTCTTGTTTGCTTGCCCAATACACAATGCTCGCAGAACTCAAGCTTCCCCGTCTTGGCGCCTTTCAGTAGGCCTTGCTTTACCAACCCTTGTAAAGCCTTCTCTCCGACATGCCTTAGGCGCTTGTGCCAAAGTTTGGAAGTGTCTGATGCATCATCTTCTGAGCTGGAACTGGTGGAGACAGCCACTTTCCCTGTGACTGTAGAGCCGTCTAGGAAATATAAATTTCCCTGTCGAGTACCCTTCATTGCAACCAATGCTCCTCGAACAACTTTGAGGACTCCACCTTCCATGGTTACTCTGTAACCTTTGGAGTCTAAAACTCCCACTGAGATGAGATTCTTGGTTAGATCTGGTACATACCGTACATCTTCAAGAATTCTGATTGTTCCATCATGGATCTTCAGTTTGATTGTTCCAATCCCCTTTGTCTGGCAAGCTTGGTCGTTGCCCATCAGCACAACTCCATCGAACTCTCGTAAGCTCGAGAACCACTGCTTGTTCGGACACATATGGAATGAACACCCGGAATCGATAATCCATTCATCAGACTGGCCGTATGATGAAACTGTGAAGGCACCTCCTTCATCATTATCTCCATCTCGTGCAATATTCACCTTCTCTTCTGTCTTGTCTTTATTTGGACAATCTTTTGCCCAATGCCCTTTCTGGCGACAAGCAGCACACTCGTCTTTTGCAAGACGTCTTTTGTCTGAAGCTTTCCCCCTGGATTTTGAGCGAGACTTTCCTCGCCCTGCATTTCTTCTGTTATTTGTTCTGCCTCTGACTGTCAAAGCCTCGGATGTTGAGTCCCTGTTTGCAGACTTGTCTTTCCTTCTGAACTCATTGTTCACCAAGGCGTTTGCAACATCAACATACTTGATCTTCTCTTTACCGTACAGTAAAGTAGTAGTGAGATGATCATACGAGTCAGGCAAGGAATTTAACAATAACAGTGCTTTGTGTTCATCACCAACGTGATCATCCAAATTCTTCAAGTTCGTATTATTTTTGTTGAAGTTATTTAGGTGTTCGTTCATCGAAATACCTTTAATGTAGTCGCAACGAAACAACCTTTTCCTCAAGTAGAGTTCTCAATGCTCTTTGTCATGAACTTATCTTCCAAATACCTTCTAAAGCTTCTTCGCAATATCATATTCTCGTGAAGGCGCATCTCCTCTTTCGCTAGGCAAAGTCGGATGGAAGCTGAGCCGGAGATTCACCCTCTCCCATTCTATCCCGTCCATGTCATCTGGTTTGTCTCCCAGAGTGAAGTGCAGGTTCATCTGGACAAGCATATCCTTAACTTTGCATCTCCACATGCCGAAGTTGCTGCTTCCATCGAACTTCTCTACCTCGAACTTGGCATGGGACACTGGGGCCCAATGCCTAGAAGTACTTGTACTGGATGAATTACTTACGGACTCGGTTGATCTAGTCTCGGTGGATTCTGCCATTTTATAGAAACTTCAATTCAAAAAATTGACCGTACGAATGTGTCCGGAATACTCCAAATAGTTGGGAAGCACTATTGGATCGTCAAAAACGGACTCCGAATGCCTCAGATCAAGCCAAAATATTTTGAACACCTCTGATTCAAAAACTAACCGTACAGATGTGTCCGGAATATCCCAAATAGCTGGAAAATACTATTGGATCGTCGAAAACGGACTCCGAATGGCTCTGATCTGGCAAAAAGCAGCCAACGGTCAGATTCTACAGACCGTGCGCCGAGATGCACCGGATAATTCCTCCGATCAACGGCTCGATCCAATGGCGCGGTCAACTGACGGTCAATCGGCGCGTGCTGTGGCTGGGTCAACTTTCGGCCACGGCTTGGTCAGCTCGGCCACGCTTTTGGTGACGTAAGCGGTGACACGTGGGATGACACGTGGAATGACGTGGCGATGACGTGGGCTGACGTGGCGCCACGTGGTCGTCTTCTTCACTGAGCAGCACGTGCAGCGCGTGGTGCGCGTGGGATTCACGCGCCGACTTTTGGAGGCGCGTGAAGGCGCGTGGGGGCTCTTTTGGGCTCTGTTTTTGCTGTTCTTGACTCCTCTCAGGGAGATCTTCCTCCTGGTATGCTCAAAAGTGGATTTTGAGCACTTCGAAATCTGGGCACTTTCGGAAAAAATTCGATTTTTCTCAACCCGAGCTCTGATACCAATTGTTGCGGATCGGGGGCACACCAGGGAACTCAAACAAGCAATAACACACAAGTTTTAACGTGGTTCGGCAAGTCGCCTACGTCCACGGGCAGCGGATCACTATATTGAGAAAAATGGAACAATTACAAGCTCTCAGATGCAATTCTCTCTCACTGTTTTTCTCTCTACAATTCACTTCACTCTGCTGTATTTTTCCCTCTGCCTCAACCTCTCTATATATACACATCAGAGGGAGGAGGTGATTGGCCATCACCTACTCCATTCCACTCTCTAGTCTCTAATGGGGTGGGTGAAATGGAGCTTCCATTTGGGTAGTGGAAGGATAGTGCTGCACTCATGGTTGGTGCTGCACTCACAATCCTTGGTGGAGTTGCCTAGTGCTGCACGCACAATCCTTGCCAAAAGTTCACTCATATATATATATATGTATATATATTAGGAGCAAGTGTTCGCTATTCTCTCTGACTCTGTCTATGAAGATTTCAATTTTTAACTGGTTGCCTCCGTGTGGTGTGGGTTGTGTATATCTCTTGGTTTTCAATAGAACTTATTCAACTTACTCTGCTGTGCCTCTGTTACCAGCTTAGTAAGGTTTTGTCCAATTTTTTTTCTCTTCTTTCCATGCTTGAAATTTGAAGAGTAAAAGCAAGAGCACAAAAGGCAGTGGGTATGGGCTTCTTATTTACACAAATAATCAAATCATAAAATCCAATAATGGGAATTTTCTTATCCTAGACGTTTGTAATTATAACATGTACGCACTAATTATTTTACGCGTCAGAGACCGGAAGCAACTTAGGGACAGATTAGTAACAGAATAGGAGGAGGCCCTTTTGGGTTGGAGCAAAATCTTATATTGTGTGGTGGGGGTGAGTGTGCTGGTTTGATTTGAAGGAAGCAATAGTTTGACACTATAAATATGAAGCACAACTTATTAGATGGCAGCAAGGGACTAGCAATGTTTGTGATCTTTCCATTATATACATACAGATATTGTACATTGTACGGAACACAGGCCGAAATGTCTACATTAAGATAAATGTCTACTGTATTATCATTGAAAAATTGGACATTTATGAAATATTATATACTAATTTTGTGATCAAAACCAGTTGTAATGGGATAGTTTAAATGTGTGAGGGTATTTTTGTAATTTAGCACACTCAGTCGACCCTGCACATCGAGATTGGAAGCTACGCTCTATTACCCGCTTAGGTAAGGATTGCATACATGTTTTAAATGTTTTGAAAAAGGTTTTTTGGAAAAAGGAGTTTGAATCCTATGCAAAATTCTGTATAGAAAACTTGTGCAATTCTAGCCCTATTAAAGTGGGGATCGCGTTTTAAGCGGTGATCAGTGATCGATTGGCCAACAATCGCACTTCAAGCAGTAACAAGTGATCACTGAGCAGTCAATCGGTAAGCGAGTGCTTTTTTATTTCTCATGAGTGTTTGGACTGTGATTTTTTACCCTTTCAAGTTTTTCACGTAAAATCATGTTCATGTGCACTTGATTATTCATGTTTTAATTGGGTTAATTAACTAAATTGAGCATAAAAATTGAAAATTTTAATTGAATAGCCTCTTCACTATCTGTAGGCATGTAATATTCACACTCAAATATTTTCAATTTATGTATGTGAAAATGTATCAGTGAGTGAGAAGTCCAAGTGCTCCAAAAAATGAACTCTCTCCATTTTGGGTAGCTGAGTTGTAAAGCAAAGAAAATGCTCCTCAAGTTTTGTTCTCTTCATATCTCTCAAGTATAAAGATGTTGCCCTTATCATCTCTCCCGATCCTCAGGGTATCATCAACATATCTACGTGCCACAGCCACAATTAAGGAACCAGTATCTTGTCCACAAGTTCATATTTAACCCTGGCTATATATATATATATATATTAGCTAGTAAAAAGCCAAATTAATGTAAAGCGAGTCGATGATCACAAGCAGAGCAGAACAAAAAAAAGGATACGTGATTTCAAGCCAGCCCTCCGGATTGAAAATGTCTAGCAGAAGTTCATAGTTTTTCCGGAAGACATTCATCAACTACATATTGGTTTCCCAGACACAGCTGAATTATATTAATTGGTTTTTCATTAAAAAAATAAAAATAAAAATAATAAACTTGTAATTGAGCTTGAAAGAGCAAAACAGAAGAGCTCCTCCAAAGCCTCTTTGTGTGAGATTGCACAAAGTGCATTAAGTAGTTAGTTCCTTGACATGGATGGGAGTTGTTGAATCTTGCATACCTGGTTCGGGGTGATCGTGGAGTTGCAGTATTTTATGTCAACTCTCTGTTTAATATTTGGAACAAAAATGGTTTTTAGTTATTAATGTCATGAGATAAAGTCTGTTGAATTTGTTGAAGAAACAAGAAATATGTATATATATATATAAAAGAGGAAGAGGAAGAGGAAGAGGAAGAGCAAGTTGAGAAGAGACTTAACTGAGTTGGATGCAATATTGAAGGAGGCTTCAATTTTGAGCTGTCCATTGAACAAATTCAAACCCCTTACATTGAACACGATCGCATTAATTGCTTTACCCTCCATTTTTCCCACCACAAAAATGTTCAAACTTCAGTTAACCACTCACAAAATTATATCAGAACATTTAACGATATTAGCTACTTTTTTTTAATTTTTTCTCTATGGAAATCAAATTTAGACTTGTTTTGGATCGTATTGATATTTCACTCTATATTCATATGAAGGGGTGTGCAACATACCCAGTAAACTGAGAAATTGAATCACCCAACTCCTTTGGGTTGGTTTGGTTTTTGAGGACATTTGTTTGGTTTTAGTCTTCAAATCAACAAGCCAATAGGTTTGGGTTGGGTCTCGGTTTAGGACTTGCTTAAATCGAACAATCTAAGAACCGAACCTATACATATAAATATATAATGTAAAATTTTATTTATATTGACATGTCTTCATCGTATATTCATGTTAGAGTTGGACTCTACTATACTATTTACAATTGTTGATATGTATTAAACAATATTTTATTTTATTTATTTGTGTTATGTTTAAATATTAGATACTTATTTATTTTAATTATTTATTATTGATTGATTCACTTATTTTTTGTGTAGTGGAATTGTGGTTCCAGCTCACACCAACCCGAGCTACATTAGATTTGATTGGGTTGATTCTAGTGCATAATTAGTTTAGTTTTTGATCCAAAAACTTAAAACCGATTAGATAGATTAGAAATTTAATGCCAACCCAAATCAAACTGACCAATGAACACCACTATTCTTATGTATGCACCTAAAAAGCCTTGGATTGCATGAATAATGTAGACTTGGCTTAATTTTAGGGACAGTCGGTGGAAAATCCACGCCAACGGAGTCATATATTAATATTGTTATTTTTTTGGACACGAAGTCGTATATCAAGAATCTAAGGTTTTAAGTATTGTGATGATAAGAACGTGTTTAATGAAATTGTTTAGTGAGAATGATAAATTATTTTTTTAAATATATATATTTTTCAAATTGTACCCTCATTATTAGAAAAGTTTGCCGAAAAAGTCACTGGCAGTAGTCGGTGACAGTAGTGGTGGTGGTTATGATATAGACATATAGGTAAATTCAATGGACAAATATGTGACATTTGGACAAATAGTAAAATGACACATGGATATATAGATATTACGAGGACAGATAAATGAACAAATAGATAAACTATGTAGGGGTAAAAGAATAATATTAGGGATCATGAAAAAAATATCATGAAATGTTACATGAAGAGTTTTCATCATTTGATTAGTGTGTGGATTTTGTTTGTATGTGTAATCTAACGATGGAGAGTCTTTCATGATCATTTTTTTGATTTTTTTTTCATGATACCTAACATTATTCATGGGTAAAATGATTTTTCAAATTATAATTGTCCTTTTAAGTCCAAAAGAATAGAGTTTGAGCTTATTGGCTCAAAAATTTTAGAAATAGGCCTTTGACCTAAGTACCCTTTACTTTAATCCGTTAAATTGTTGTCTTTTTCTTTTCTTTTTTTAATTTTAAATTTCATCCTTAAATTATTAATTTCATCTATTTAATCTCTAATTTTTTTTTTTAATATATTTATTTCAGTTACTATTGTCCAATTGAAGACATTTATCCAAATCAGTATCTGTTAGAACTGAATTTGACGAGTAAGAAGGCCATTTCCAAATTTGAACAACTCAAACCGTAATAACCAAATACTCATTTTTTTTTATTCACTAGTTTGTAATAAAGAGTGGAGAAGAACATGTGTAAGGTGTAAATTGTCTAATCCGTGAGTAAGAAGATATATGTCTAATTATATGACTTAAGTCATGCAAATTTTAAAATTATATTTTGCCTATTAAACTTATTGATTTGGATAAACGGTTCGTAATTGGACTATATGAATTAAAATAAAAAAAAAATTTAGAGACTAAATAAATAAAATTGATAATTTAAAAAATAAAAGTAAAATTAACCCTATAGAATTGTGCTTTGGAATTTAATTGAAAACCATCCTAGTAAAAATATGGATAAATTAGACTAATAGTCTCTACATTTTGTCTTTTATGTCATTTTAGTCCCTACACTCAATTTTGACCATTAATTTTGAATTTTGTATCAATTTGATCAAATTGATAACGCCGTTAGTGTTTTTGATAAAAAAAAAATTATAATTGAATTGGTTGAAATTAACTCATTGAGTTGAACAAGTTAATAAGTTTGCCTTGAAAAACATGATATATGTCACTTATGCACATATTTTTCATTAAAAAATGCTAACAATTACAAGAAATTGGAGTAAATTGAGACAAAGTCATAAATTCAAGGTTAAAATTGAGCCGATTGAAACTATAAGAACAAAAATGACACAAAGACCAAAAGACAAGGACTATTAATGTAATTTTCCCACAAAAATAATTCAGATGGCCTCCAGTTAAGAAATCCAAGGCATATATATTTTAGGTGCCAAATGCAATTTTTGAGTTTATTATTTTTCGTGTTTTGTTAATTTTAGAATTTTTTTTTATATTTTTTTAATTTTTAAATGCACCTAATTTAAACGTACTTAAAATGTAAAATATTTATGAAGAAATCTAATAAGAATTCAATAAATGCAAAGAAAAAAAATGAAAATATACTGAATTTTTGTATTTACTAATTTTTGTATTTTTTATACAAATTTTATACTTTTTAAGTGTATCTAAATTAAGTGAATTTTAAAAGTAAAAAATATTAATTTAAATATTAAAAAAATACTGAAAATATAAAATAAAATAAAAAAAACTCGAAAACTGTTTTTGAAAAATTAAAAACCAAATAGAGTGGAGATGTTTTTAGTTTATTGTGAGTAATGATATTCACACTTTATTATAAATTTTATACATTCTATTTTTTTGTTTTAATCTCCCCTAAAAAAATTGTAAAACCTTGTTTAATTAGGATGGGTAAAAAACAAGCAAAGACAAGTCTGAGAAGATATGTTACCTGACTAACATCAATGGTTTGGAAGAAATCCCCCAAACTGATGAAATCTCTTAATCCAAGCTTTGTTCTTTTTGATCCCAGGATTGTTATCGTACTATAAACAAGCTTCCAGCATCCACCCAGCTTTTTTCCATTTTTTTTTTTTTAGGGAAACAATACAAAAGAAAAAAATATTTTAAAATTATCAACTACCAAGTTGAAAATGAAGTTGAGTTTGTATTCTGAAAAATTCATAATATATTGGAGGACAGAGGAGAAGTGGCGGGGATTAAGAAGTTTCACCTTGTCTAGAAAGAGGGTAGGGTCTGGAGTTGGATTCATAGACTCCAGCAGCTTGACCAGACCTTCAATCTCAGATTTCTTTGCAGATGGAACTCCAAAAATACCTCTGTTTATACCTTTGTTTGAAACATTTTCAAATTAACCATTGTATCAAAAAAAAGAAAAAAAAAAAAGAAAAAGTTGTGGTTGGAAACTTATGTGGGTGCCTATGGTATACCTTTTAATGCCAGAGAAAGGTTTTGTTTGATAAGGGTTGGTGTGGGGGTTGATGATGATGATTCTGCTACTTTATGTTGTTGGTCTTCTTCACTTCCAAGTAAGCAGCCAGAAGAAGAGCTCCTCCTCCTTCTCCTCTGTTCTCCAACTCCAAATCTTGTACTACTATTCTTCTTCATTGATTGAGTGGTTGAGAATGGCTTATGACTTCTTATCATCATCAGCATCATCATCTTTGTCATACTAGTGCCTATTAGAGGGACCACTTGGGAACAAGATGGGATTGGTGGCTGCACAAGCTTTGCAGTTGTAGTTGCAGCCATGGACATTCCAAATTCCAATCCCTAAAACCTCACAACACATAAACAGAGCCTCTTTATCCTATCTATCAATCTCCATCTTTCTTTCTTTTTGGCAATCCATAGAATAGATATAGATCTGGATTTAATGTACTTCTTCTTTTATACAGATGAGATTTTCATTTACATTTGCCATTACTTAATAGACTAGGCCTTTTATGACATGATGAGGATATGAGGTGGGGGTTTCTGCATTTGACAATACTTGAGGATGAGGATAGGTTGTTAGTGCACGTGGTTGAGATTTCCTACACAAGCCTAATCTCTAAAAAATATGGCATATTCAATCACTATTCAACTCCTAAAAAAATAAAAATTAAAATAAAAAATTAAAACCAAACTAGTTCTTATTTATATATGGATAAAATTTATTTTATCTCGCATAATTTCACTCTAAAAATACTTTATCTCCTATCATTTACAAATCGCTAATACACCTACTCGCCATTTTTATCATTTTGCAAATGACAAATGACAGAAAGTGCTGTACACATACTAAAATAGAGAGTGGGTAATGAAAAAAAATTGCAAATCAAAGTCAAAATGCTTGTTAAACGACATATATGCCCTTCATCATCTTCTTCTCCAACGAATATGAAACCCTGACCAAACATAATATTTATACACATTGTAAATATATTATTTATATTTATATGAGAACAATATATATACAAGGATTCATTGAATTATTTGGGTTCATCAAACATCGTTTTGATTCATGGAACAATATTAACTAAACCCATCAAAAGCCAATAGGAAATGGAAGTAGGGAGACGAAGTAACTAAACGTAGCAATCAAATATATTATAGCAATAATGCAACGAAGCAACCAAAACATTTACAGTAACAAAGCAATCAAGGGATAGGGTCGTCAGCGTTGATCGGCAATGGGAAAGGAGGCCGAGGTGATGACGGCGATGGCATTCCTACTCTAGCAACCACCTCTCGCTAAGGCCTCTCTTGTCCTCTTTCCAGGCTCCCTTTTCGATCATAACCAAAATAATAATCACAAAAAGTCATAACCAACATCACTTCAAGTCATAACTAACACCACAATAATTCATAATCAAGTCATAATTAACACCACAATAATTTCATAACTGAGATATATGATACACACAGAATTTCCCTAAATGTTATATGATGTTAGGGACAATTATTTATGTCAAAACCATTTTTTTCCACACATGCTACTGCATAAGATAGATACTGTCTCAGGAAATTTTGAAATTACAGTACTAACTACCTATAAGCCCATTTCTTAAGCAATAGATTGAGTTTTTTTGGAGGATTCTTGCGGCTGTTTCCATTGCTCCGGGGTTAGAGCCTTCTTAATTGAGAGCGCATGGATTTCTTTCATCTCCTCTGCCAATGCAGCATTTACCATTCGATGCCTCTCCAGCAACCTCTTACCTTCAAATTTTTCTGATACAATTTCTATTGCAAAGCTTGCACCACACCTGATAACAGCATTAAAACTCTTCTTAGTAAAAGATAATGACAAGAATGACCTCAACATTCAAAGTGCAGCTATTGCCTAGAATGAAAAAACTTACCCTCCTGATGTATCAATTACTTCCTGAAACACAAAACAAATACAGAGATTAGTTCACGAAGAAAAACTTTCAAAGATAAAAATTTACAAATGGAGAACATCAAAGGATTGTGGTAAAAAATAAAGCGAGTAAAACTTATTAAGAGTGCATATGGTAGCAACTCCAAGGAAGAATAGTTTTATGGCTTTTGACGGGTAACTCTGCACATAGCTGTGGTAATTTTCTTCATGTTACACATAATATAATAATCTTATTACTGCAGGGTTGATCTTCGCAAATGCCAATTCTTCTGACATACCACCCTACATTACAATTCTTTGGTCTCCTCTGTAAAATAGACAGTAGTTCAACCCAACAGATTTCACAATTGATCCAATAATTCCCATAGGTGTTATATACATGCCCTACTTTCAGGGAGACTTTACCTAAAATTACAGAGAGGATAATAAACATATATAATGTTTGGAAGGGCTTTTCAAAGTCCTTTCCCGAGTATAGAAGTCATTTTGAATAACTCTGCGTTTCATGAAGCCCACAGAAAGGAATTCATCCAAAAGTCATGGATTTCGGAAGCCCCATTCAAAGAAGCTAGCTCAGGTGGCTTCTGAAACAGTGTCCAAATCCACTTCACGTGAAGTGCACAGCCACTAAAATGACATCCACTTAAAAACCCATGCTATCCTTAATTGTTATAACAAAATCCTAGTAATAACCCCTTGTATTATGATATTTACAATCCCAAACCTATAAATGTACAAGTAATTTCATCCATTGGTCTCTACTTCTCCACAGAATAGAAGCCTCTCTATCTCTGCAATTGCAATTTTGTGTGGATCCACGTCACAGTGGTCTTTGCTTCTTTACAAATTGATGTAGGACAACTTGCTGGATTTTTAAACAGAAGTTATTTAAGGGACCAAATAGCGAGTAATTTAGGGTTTGAATGATTAAATTGAAGGCTAAGAGGTAGGGAAATGGATTAGGGTCGATTTGGAGGTGATAGGATCGGGTTTTGGGACTGAAAAGTGCACTTTTAGTGGACTGTGAATAGTAACCCAAGAATAGTATCTTGGGTATGCGTGCAAAAAAGAAGAGAAGTAGAAGAAGAGGTGCTTCACCCTCGCAAGGGTTAGACCAATCACACACAAACACAATCTCAAATTCTCATAACATCAACTCTTCTATTGAATCATTAAGATTTGAGATTACACACATATGTATAGGCAAAGACTCTCCTACTTCGATAAGGACTATGATTCAAATTTGGAAACTCATAATATTTTGCAACAACCAATATTCTAGACCAACTAAGACTATGACTTCCAATTCCAATAATAATAGAAAATTTTGATCACTTCTAATTCTACTAGAACTTCAAAATAGGAAGCCTGGAACCTTTTGACCACTAAAATTATTCTAGACATAATAAAACCCGTATATAATGACCAATTAAATAACCTGACCTAAAATAAAATCTGTGCATGACCCCCTTACAGCCAATGTCCAAGAAATTATGAAATTACTTAAACATCCTTAATTACTAAACACTACCATGGACACTTCTTTTTTGACCAAAAAAGCTTCTTGTCGATCATGGGACTCTTTTGTTTTGTGCTTCCAAAGCCTATTGTACTTGTTTTGCCATCCAATAGAATCATTTGTTTAATCAAGTTTTGATTCATTCTGACTTTAAACAAATTTAAAAAAGTCAGCTAGTTAATCTAGGTTAGTTTTAGGGTGGAGGTAATTTGGTGCAGTCAGTGCATCTTTCCAGTGAGAAATAAATTTATTGTTATTTGTAGAATGCCTACTCCTAATGAAGTCAATGGTTTGTAAAGTGGGGGTTGTTGCAGGCTATGTTACATGGACTCTTCAAAATAAATCAAATACCTGTGTTACGCATCACTTGGATAAGGGTGTGGGGTATGTGTCCAATATTTTTCACCAAACACTTCTTATATAATTATATTTAGCACTCCCATTATATATATATATATTGTTGCATAATTGCTATAACATAAGTAAAATGCCTTGTTTGTTACATATAACACTATTTTATTTAACATAATAGATTAAAAATATAAAAATATGACCCCCTCTAATGCAAGACGGTGCTGAATTATGAAAACAGAGGTTATTTGACAGCCTTAACAGTGAGTAATTTAGGGTTTAAAGGGTTAAATTTAAGGCTAATACATAGGGGAAGGGATTAGGGTTGATTTGGAGGTGATTGGATAGGGTTTTGAGGTTGAAAAATACACTTTTAGAGGGCTGTGAATAGTAACCCAAGAATAGTAAATTGAAATAGAAAAGAAAAAGAAAGAAGAAGATAGGCCTAGGAATCACTCCTAGAATCCCTCCATCCAAATATCATTACTTCTTTGAATTTAACCTTCATTGAGCTTTTTATGCTCCTCTTTGTCGAGTCCACGAATCCTTAAATTTGATATTTGATCGATCCGACCTCTAGATCCATACCCATACCCATACCCATACCCAAGTCCATGTAACATAGGTTTATAATGGGGATTTAATCAATCAATAGGTTGTATCCTTGCATATATATATTGATTGATTGTACCACTACTATATATAATTCAGTTCAGGTAAATCTTTTTCCAAATATAAATTTACTAGGTGGAAGCACTTTTTGATGCCGAAGGACTTTTTGAAAAAAACATTTACTAAAAATATGAGAATAACTTTCAAGTGCCAAGCAAGACCATAATGTTTAAAAATTTCTGGGAAATATTTGTTTTAGGAGTTTATGGATGGACACACTTCTCCTACTAGTGGGTGTACTTGCATTTTCTAGGAATCATATCAATTATGATTTCTAAGAAACATTATACAGTGAGGATGGGTTTAACAGTTGCAAAGCCAGCTAAAGATTGGATTCTAGCAGTCTTTAGAAGTCGTCTTTCCTGAACTGATCACAGTTACAGTTTTCAGCATAAAGGAATTAAGCTAAACCAATTAAAAGGGACACAACTAACTTAGCCAATGCCAGAGTAAATCCCCAAACTGTTCACATAGAACTGTAGATTGCCTGTTTTGTGACAAGGCCAGAGGTCCATGAAAGAATCATTTTGTATATTATTGAGAAGAAATTGACCAACATATGATAGATTCCAAAAACGAAAAAACATTAACTATGCAATAGTACTCTATAAAACTAGAGTAGACTAGCATTTGACACATGAATATCGGTAGGCATATGTGCCTGCCAGAGTTCAAACAGCCAAAAAAAAAAAAAAAAGACAAGAAAAAACAAGACTAACAAATAAATAAAATGACTTTGAGTATAGTGGTTCTTAGCATATGAAACAAATCAATATCAGACCAGTTAGTACTGCCAAAACCAGCCAATAATGACTCTGAAGGGCATAGAAAAAAAAGGCCAGACAAGATGTACACGGTGGAAAACTAGACGAGCACGAATATCTCACAAAATCATCGGACAAAGGATAATTGCATTGCATATCAATGAGATAGTCTAAGACGAATTTATTGTCCTTTTTGATAGATTAACATAATAACTATAATATAAAGGATACAGGTAAATGCAAACAATTGAAAATTAAAATGAGTTCACCATTCCAATAAATCAGTCACTCAAAGCAAAGATAAATGAGCTCACCATTCCAATTGAATCTAAAATCAATGAGTTCACCGTTCCAATAAATAAATCAATCAAAACAAAGATAAATGAGTTCACCATTTCAATTAACTCTATCAAAAATTTTCTTTTATCCCTAAAACTATAGCTTCTTTTTTCATTTTTTTTTTCATTTTATACTTAAAACTATTAATTTTATCATCCTTCCAATTTCAGCTAATGTTGTCCAGTTGAAGATGTTTGTCCAAATCAGTAACATGTCACGATTTGAACATAAATCATACAACCAAAAGCTTATATTTTTATTCAATATTTTGAAATAAAGGGTGGAGAACAAGATGGGTGTTTGGTTGTAGATGCAAGTTATCTGTGTGAATAAGAAGATCTGTGTTTTATTGTATAACCTAGGTTGCCCAAATTATAAAATTACATTTTTTGCCCATTAGGTTAGGTTTACACCCTTACTGATTTGGACACTGTTTCTGATTGTATAAACTGAAATAAAAAACTTCAGAGGCTAAATAGATGAAATTCATAGTTTAGAGAGGACAAATAAATAAATAAAATTGACAAAAGTTTAGGGATAGAAAGTGAGATTAACCCTTTATAAAAAATTAAAAAATAAAAAATCTTTCTTTTCGGTTTTCCTTTTTTTAATTTTTTAATTTTATTCACTGTGATTCCCTGTGTACATGTAAGAGTAGAAAATCCTCGATATTTAAATTTAAAGAAATAAAAAGTGTGAAGAATCGAAGCAAGGGATTTGAATTCTGGAACGACGATTTGTTTAATTAATGAACACAAAAACAAAAAACAAAAAACAAAAAGAACAGAGGGATTCGAAATCAAATAAACAAATAGAATTACTAAAAGGAAAGAGAGGATGAGGAGAGGAGCTTACAAGATGAGAAGGGTTCAGCTTTGAAGTCAATGAAGATTTAACCACCTCCTTTGTCACCCCCATCTCTCTCTTTCACTCTATCTCTCTGTGCGAGAAAGAAGACACAAAAACTAATATATTACGCAATCTATATGTAGCTGCAGCCTGCCTATATATATTTGGCACAAAATTAGATACCTCATATTTACTTGAAGGGCATGGCTTGTGCCCAGTCGTTAATCGGCTTGTACTGTATTATTAGGTCTATGAAGGTTTATTACGGGTTCCGTTTTAATAATCTGAATCGTTCAATATGTAGAACTCGACGAGTACTATAAGCCTAAAAAAAATCACGTTGATCGAATATCAGTAGCTATGTGATCAAATCAGTTTTGTATTAAGAAAAATGGATGGTGAATAAATTAACAGTTGACAAAAATCTGTTTTGATCACATAGCTACCGATATCCGATCAACGTGATTTTATATAAGCTTACAGTACTCAATGAGTTCTACATATTCAACCGTTCAGATTATCAAAACGAAACCCGTAGTGGGCCTCCACGGGCCCAACAGCACGATCCAATCCGATTAAGGACTAGACAGAAGCCATACCCTACTTAAAATACCAAACCTTGCTTGGTTCCATTTTTCAAAAATAGTTTAAAAATTTTACTTTCTTATTTTTCATATTTTTTTTATTTTATTGATTTTTTTGATATTTTAAGCAATTTTTTTACTATTTAGACATACCTAACATAAATATACTTAAAAAGTTAAAAAATTGTAAAAAAAATCTTTTAAAAATCTACTAAATACCAAAAATACAAAAAAAAAAAAAAATACAAGAATTCAATATATTTTTTTGTATTTTTATGTATTTATTAATTTTTTAAAAAAAATTCACAATTTTTTTACTTTTTAGAGACATCTAAATAAGGTGCATCTAAAAAAGTAAAAAAAATGTTTAAAATTTTAAAAATATTCACTAAAAAAAAATAATACAAAAATCAAAAACTCAGGATGTGCTTGGTTTATGTTTGTACAGTAATTTTTTAGATAAAAAGTACGAAAACTTGTTTGGTTTATCTTTTTTCAGAAATGATTTTGGAAAATTATTTTAGGGAAAGATTTTTTAAAAAAGTGATTGATTTGATGTGTATGAGAGAGTGTGTGATTTTGAAAAGTAGGTAATCAAAAAAAAGTTTGAGTTTTTTTTGAAAAAATTTGTTTGGTTTAATTACTCTTGAAAATTTGTTTGCAGAGAATTTTTTTCAAAAAGATTTCTAAAAAACAAACCAAACAAGGCCTCAGTTTTTAAAAAACTTAATCTAGAAAACTCAAACCAAACGTATTGAATTCTATATAGTTTTAAAGACGTTTTTCTAACTTATCATTTCAATTTGAGATAATATTTAGGTTTAATAGACTTATTTTGAAATGGATTTTGATGATTTGAACCATTTATTTTTTGTATTTATTAAGTAAAATATTTATGCATAAAATTAAGATGATTAAATATTGGTAGCTGTATATTTGAATTATATTTATTTTTTTTAAAAAATAAACGACAAATATAATTTTAAAAATAACCATCCATTTTTTGTAATAAAAATTAATTCAAACATATAGTTGTCGATATTCGATCATTTTGATTTTTATATATAAATATTCTACTTAACAAGTTCTAAAAAGTGAACAGTTCGGATTATCAAAACGGGACATGTAGTGAGCTCCACAGCTCCCTTAAGTTCTCTTATATTGAGATGTAAATATGAAATAAGCCTAACCCTTTTGAAAAAGGGGATTTTTTTTTTTTTTTTAGGGTCCTTGGTATTAAGTTTTTATAGCATAAAGGACAACCAATATTTTCATAATGTCTAAGGTCCCTCAACATCGACCAGAGAAATTTCAATCCCAAAGAACTTCTCTCTAGAGAAATTCTGGACTTCCCAAAGAATTTCTCTGGGTTCAAACCAGATAAAATTAGAATTTTTGTTCACAAATTTCTCTAGCTTTATTCACAGATAATTGAAATTTCTCTAGCTCTGTTCACAAAGAATGTTTCTGGCTTTGTTCACAAATTTCTCTGTGTTGATTCACAATTTTAAAGCAGAGAAAATTATTTTAACTAAACTAGAGAAATTTTAACACAATAATTTTAAAACAGAGAAATTGTTTTAACTAAACTAGAAAAATTTTAATCAAACCAGAGAAATTTTGTCTTTGTTCACAATTTTAAACCAGATAAAATTTAGTGTATTGACAAACTTGTATGGACAAATTGAGTGTACATATGTACACATATAGTCTTCTCACTCTAAGATAATAGTATACAAACGCAATGTTGTGAACAATGAGCTCTCGAAACCGGTCTTTGATATTTGTCCTCCGATTGTGGGTAATGGTCAGAATCTTTAATTGAGTATAATGACAAACATAAAATTTCACTTAGACTACAAACTTAATAAAGAATTACTAATAAAGCGATCCAAACAAATCCCACATTGTAAAATCAATGAATGTACCTGCATTGCTTCAAAGACTTGAGAGCGATAAGCAAATTCATTCAAAACAATAGCATAAGTATAGTCATTAGTAATAACTTCTTCAATACCTATTTGCCGAAACAACTCTATACCCACATCACCCATTCCACACTTGGAATGACAAAAAATCAAAGCATTTTATGTAAATAAATCTCTCATTGGCATTTCATCAAACACATTCTTTGCTGAATCCATGTCCTTAGCTCCCGAGTACATCCTAAGAAGATTGGTCCCAAGAAATTCATCCAATAAAGAGAAAACCTTAACAACCTCTGCATAAACTTGTTTCCCGAATTCAAAATCACAAGAAGGCAATACAATCGAATAAGTATAATTATCTGGCTTAATCGAACAACAACGCATTTTTATGAAATGGGTCAAAGCTTGTTGCAATCTTGGTGCTGAGCAAAACCAGAGATGATTATATTCCAGGATTGACAATTCTTTTCGGGTATAGAATCGAAAAATGTTAATGCTTAGGAAACTAACAAGCTAGATTTGAAGAACCTAGATAGAATGGTGTTGCAAGAGACAAGGTTAAATTGAGTGTACATATATACACATAGAGTCTTCTCACTCTAAGATGACGGTATACAAGCGTAGTGTTGTGAACAGCAAGCTCTCAAAGCCGATCTTGATATTTGTCCTCCGATTATGGGTAGTGATCGGAATCTTCATCGGAGCAATTATCATCCTCATCGTCTCCATTTTCTCTCTCGTGCCAATCGAAACCCTAGAGAGAGAGGAGAGAGTAGAGAAAGAGAGAAGAGAGTAGAGAGAGAGTATGAGTGTAGTGTGATATAAGGGTATAGGGTGAGGGACACTGCAAAAGAAAATATTGTGAACCTATTCTATTACTAAAAATTGAAAAGAGATGATAGACTAATTTTTTCTTTAAAAACTACATCTTCTCCTTTGAAGTTTTTATTTTTATAACAAGTAATTCATTTTATTAATAAATTATTAAGTTAATTCATAATTTTTTTTATGATATCAGAAATTTATTTTAATTAATAATTTAAGTAATTATATTATTTTATAGAAAAGTAGTTAGAAATTTTTATTTTTTTAATTAATTATGTTAAATAAAAAATTATAATAAAAATATAAAAAATAATCTGTATTTTAAATCAATTTCAAGGGAATATTTGAAATTTACCCAATTAAATAATTTTGAAAGATTCTATTTGGGTGGACCATAAGCAAAGCCCTCTCATCCACAGCCCATTAAGAATTTTATTTATTTATTTATTTGATTATGAATATATATGGATAAATGAATGACTAGCATCATCACCACTTTCTCTATCATTATGACTACTTTTTTAAAAAACAAAATTACAAATGAATGATATAATTTTAAAATAATTACATTATAAGTGAAAAGATTTTTTTATTTTTTGTGCAAGTCTAACGTGCCATGAAGATACCAAAAATAAGAAATACTTATTATGCACACGAGAGACTTGTATCATTACAAAAATGATTTTTTTTATTTACATTATTCAATTAAAATATAATTTTCTTTTTTTAAAAGGCATTTCTTGGTTCACTCCATCATTTTTTTATATTATAAATAAATATCATATTTATTTTTTGTGATTTTTTATTTTGAGAAAATTTGTGATAAATCCAATTTAAAAAATGTGTAAAGCATTAGATCCAGTAGATATTTTTTATTAGTGAAAGTTTTATCATTTGTAAAATAATTTGGTGAGAAGTCCTTTTTATCTTTTTGGGAGGACATTTGGTTTTCAATTTTATCCTTTTAATTTATCTGTTAACTTTTATTTATCTATTTGTTTAAATTATTTTCTATATGTTCAAATTTATATCTATCTTTTCAAATTTTTTGACTATCTGTTCAAATTTTTCCTATCTATTCAAATATTTGTCCAAATTTTATTATTTGTTTAATTTTTTTATTTTATTTTTTCTATGTGTTGAAATACCAAGCCAAATCAACCCCTATCTGTTGAAATACAAAGCCAAATCAACCCTTATCTGTTGCAATAACAAGCCTTTATATGTTCAAATTTTGAATAAATCTGTCATATTATCTATCATTTTTTTAAAATTTGTTGCAATTTATTTCTTCATTATCATCATCAACAATAACAACAACAACGGCTGCATTGCAGCGATTGGGTGTGTGTTGGTAGTGTTAAGTCGAGAAGGAGAGAGAGGGAGAAAAATAAACAGATAGGAAAATAATTTCGTTGCTCAAGCAGAATGAGAGAGAGAGAGAGAGAGAGAGAGGGAGAGAGAGAGAGAAAGAAAAAGAGAACGAGAGAGCTGAAATAAAAGTGTGAAACATGATGGAGGTAGTGGAGGGATATTTTGGTCATTTTGTGAGAATTTGTCATTATGGACATAATAAATTAGCACCTGAACTTTTGAACAACGAAAATCCAACATTGGATTTCTCACTTAAGTCATTTTTTATTTTTTATATGTTGGGCATGAAGCCAAAAGATTAAGGGAAACTTTATCAGCAACAATTTTAGTTAGAAAGTTTGGGACTTCCTCCATCTACACCTGTTTGTCTTCTACTTGAATTGCCATCCTAGTAAAAATGTGTGCTGTCTCACTCACTACAACAAAAAAGAGTTTTTACGGCGCGTAATGCACACCGTAAAAACCCTTCTACGACGTGCAGCTCGCGTCATATTATGATCAATCATGGAAAGTCATTCATTTTCAACGACATGTTTCGTACACCATTAAAAACTATTTAACGGTAGATTTTGTGCGTCGTTGTTACTTTTTCTACAACATGCTATAGTACGTCGTTAAAAACTATTTAACGGCAGATTTTGTGCATCGTTGTTACTTTTTCTACAACTACTTTTACACGCCGTTAATTGGTAAGACAAATAACAACACTGATTGCACGTTGTAAAATATGTAATACAACGACTTATTATGTCTGCCATAGAATGTGCAGTTTTTATTTTTATTTTTAAATTCAGCAGGTTCTATTTGACCAATTTTGTACAATATAACAAATATTACAAATAAGCATCACAAAACATCAATTAACCATCAAAATATTGTTTGAAACATCAAAAAGAAACTATATCCATAAATTATAATCATTCAACAATTGTTTATACATTCCAAACATTCAAAAATTATATCCTTAAGTTCTAAACTGTACAAAAAGTTTAAACCATTCAAAACTATGTATATCTAACTTTCTAAACATATTGACAACTATAAGAGATTATCTAAAACTACAGACAAAAGTTCCTATAGCAGTTGCACTTGCAGCTGTAGCAAATTCACTTGCTCCTATCACAGGGATGTGAGTGTCTATGTGTCACCTAAACTTGTGACAATTAGGGCTATGCATAATACTGTCAAAACCGCCAAAACAGCTCCGAACCGCTCTAAACCGCGATTTTTTTCCAATTCTAGCAAGCGGATGGGCTGGTTGAGATGCCAGGACTAGTGGGTTGGTGCAGGTGGCGGTTTGGAAATACCAACCCGCTAAAAAAATCGACCCGCACCGCCACTTTGTTAAAACATTTTCCTCTACCACTATATATACATCCAAGTTTCCATTTCCAACCATTAGATTACATCTATCATACCAAATGTACAAATGTACATATACTCACACACACACACACACACACACACACACACACACACACACAATAAATTCTCAATTAAACCTAATTCACATCTAAATATCTCATTTCATTCTTTGATAGGCACTGCTGTATGCTTTTGTTCCTCCTCCTTCCTTACCTTGTCGATTGGCATTGTCCTAGCCTCTCCGCTATTGCCATTAGTGTAGACACCCCATTTTTGACCGTCCATAAGACCTCGACGCGACTGATGGTTTACATGGTGGAGAAAGGTATGCAGGGCAAAGGTTCAATTTCTTCGGCAAAGAGAGTCAAATCTCAACTTCATACCCCTGTTCTAGACCAAAACAATCTTGATCAAAAGATTTTAGACTTAAAACCCTCTCTTTCAAAACATTTTGAAAATAAAGTTTTTACGATGTTCCGAGGATCGTATTTTGTCAAATGTTGCGCTTTTCGGTAAACCGAGCAAGGACAAAGTGGAAATGAATGAAAGAGAGATGAAATCTTTGAAAAATATTTCAAAACACCTTACTTAGGGGTTTGGAGTTGAAGAAAAGAGGAGAAGAGGGAAGAAATCCAGTTGGGGGAGAAAATGGGCATGAACCGTTAAGAGAGAGTCGAGCAGCCCTCGCCGAATCGGGCCTATTCATTTGGATACTTGGAATCAAGCTATGAGGCCACCACCGTTGGAAAGCTTACTCCCGGGGCTTCATTTTTCACTCAAGAATCTCCTAAATTCAATTCCGGATGGAGGAGATATGGTTGATTGAAGTAGGGCATCACTCTGGTTGGACCGAAATCTGCGCGGCTTCACGGAAACTGGCATAACTTTTTCCACAGGAGGAATTTTGATGCAAGGTTTGCGCCATTAGAAAGCTAACTTCCGGGGATTAAATTTGGACACTTGAATGGACACATTTGGACTTTCCTAGCACCCACCAGCCAATTTTCTTCCCGACAGCCCATTTTTTTGTCCGGAAAAGTAGCTGGCCGGCCAGAAAATCCAGCTGGCCGGCCACCCTTTTTGTGAAGTGACCTTTTTACCCCTTTAAACTAGCCGGCCATGCCCCCCTCCGCAAGTGTGTCCTAGATATGAATTTTGTTTTGGACTTCACTCATGTCCGGGGGTTTAGCCATTTTGGGGGGAAACTTGACTAGTTTCCCCCCCCCCTTTTTTCCCTCCATTTTTCCACCAATTTTACTTATATAACAGAAGCTCCCAGCTGTGTTTTAGGGTTAGAAAAAAATCCTTGGAGAGCTCTTGTGTTGTATCTCTCTCCCTCTCTATATTTCCAAGCTCTAAACACCAAGTTCCAACCCATTTTCTTCATCACCACCAAGCACCACCACCACTACTCCATTTCAAGCATCTTGGGAGGCTTTCTAGAAGCTAAGAGGCAGCAAATTTGGTCCTAGAAGCAGCCAAGGTTTTGGTCTACAAGGGTAAGCACTCATTTCCCCTTTTGAGCTCCATTTTTGTATCATTTTTCTACCCTCCTTTATTGATGTTTTGGGCTCCAACCACAACTGTAACTAGGCCTATTTTGAGCTATTCTACATGTTTGTTGAAGGGCTCAACCCTGTTTGAGAGCCCCATCTTACACTTGTTTCAATACCCTCTTGTATGCCATTATTTTGCATGGTATTTTTAGCATGTGTTTAGTCTGTTTTTGAGCATGATATAAACTGTAGTTAGGCTCATTTTGATCCCTTCTTCAACATTGAAGAAGGGCTCAACCTTGTTTGGGACCTCCATGTACCACTTACTTCATCACCCCTCTTTGGTCCCTATCTTTGCATGCTTTGCTAGCTCATTTTTCTTCTGTTTTTAGGCCATCATCAGAACTGAAAATGGCCATATTTTGACCTTATTGTAATAATTTATTAAGGGTCTTTGGCTGTTTGGTGAATTTTTTGTATACCTCATGTTGTAGCCCTTTGTTGGCCTATTTCTTGCATGGCATTTTGAGCATGTTTATACACTGATTTGGGGCTTGTCATCTACTGTAAATGTTCATATTTTTGGTCCCTAATCAGTGTTGTAGAAGGGTCTTTTTCTATTTGGGCATTGCATCTATCACTTGCTTCATGACCTCCCTTGCGGAGCCATTTTTGTATGCCATTTTAGCCCTATCTATGCTTGCTGTTTGATCATACTTTGTACTGTAAAAATTCTTGTCTCGGGGCTTCCTTTCTTCTGTATTTTCATGTCATGTTCAAATTATGCATGCTTTGTATAGCTGTAAGCCATTTCGTGCACTTAATTTCGCATTTCGGGAGCATTTCATGCATCGGGCTCCATTTCGCCATGATTCGGGGCTGTTTTGCTCCTCATTTTGCCACTGATTTTTTCATGTTTGCATATCATATTCTATGTCTTGCCATGTCTCATTGGAGTGGCATTTCGGTGCCTGAGGGTCCGACATCGGTTTGCGTGCACGCATGCACGCATTTCGAGGTGTCTTGTTTTCATCTGATGGCCTCTTATGTGAGTGTGGCTGAGGCTCTCTCATGTTGGTGTAAGCCCATTATTGCATTGCGTATGCCATTTCATCCATAGCATTGTGTATGCTAGGTTGCATCTTACCTCGTGTAGCGTGTATGCCATTCCATGACATTGTGTATGTTAGGATTGTATCTTAGTTGCATTTCATGCATGTCATGCATATTGCATCGTGTTCGGGATAGGAGTTAGCCCGGGCACGGGAAACGAGGTGCGTTCCATAGTCTGAGTATCGGAACGTGTCTCAATTCCCCAGTCGCCGACACTCCGGATTATCCATGATGGAGTTAGGTTTTGTTGTAGTGTTCATATGCATTCATTTTATATTGAGTTGTGCAATTCGGCTCCTCGGCCATCATGCATCGAGATGCGTGATTGGTGGCACGAGGATCGAGACATGCATACATTTGTGAAATACATTGCTATGCCCCTTTCCTGCTCTCTGTTGTAGCAAAATGAAGAATTAGCAACTTTTTAGAGCTTGGCACGCATTTCGAGAAACATTGCAAACAGAGGCTAATCGGGGCATCCTAGTGGATTTTCGTGCGAGGAAGCTCAAACATACATCATTCATCAGAATCAAGGCAGCCCCTGGCTTGCATGCCAGTTTTACAGCTTTCTTAGTTAATTTGTTAATTAATTAGGAATTTGTATATTATTTGGACTGTAATATTTGGACTGTATTATTCTTTCATTTGGGACTGTATTATTTATTTGGACCCTTTGTGCGAGGGCATAATTGTAATAAGTGTGCGTGTGTGTGATGTATGTCTTCCAACCCTACGTCTTTCTTCCCTTTTATTTACCTGCTTATGATGGTTAGATTAGGGCATATTTCAATTAGCATACAGTATGATAGCATGTTTGCATCATTCATCTGTTTTGCACGCACCGGGCTCGGCGCATCATACAAACTGCATTTGTATTTCAATTCCAAGTTGAATAGATGTTAGCTGTAGCATTTCATATGCCATGTTTAGAATAGTCGAGCCTGCTATAATTTGCATCTTTGCATGTGTTGCATTAGGCAATTCTGTGTATCTAGGATCATGCATGGATTTCTAACAAGCTTCTGTTTTGGCTTGTAGTACTCGGTGAGTTTTATGCTTTAGCATCCTTGCATGCGTGTGAGTGACTGCCATGAAAAGCATGCTTACCATGAGGCTATGTGCTTATGTGATATAACTGCCTTGAATGCTTGTGGGTAGAGGTTGAGTTGCTTGGATTGGGACAATTCATCAAATGTTTGTTTTAAGCCCACTAGATAGTGGCAAAATCATTGTTTTCTAAGCCCACTTGAGGGTGGCAAATCCACGTCTTAGCCTACCTGCAGGTAGCACCATCAAACCATTTTCAAACAAACAAACATGAAACGTTTAGTTCCAATTCAGGCGATCCAATCTATACTTGTATGCTGTGCGCATCACATAGTAACCTAGGCTAATAACCGGAATAAGAACGCACAATGTTTTCAAAAACAGATATCATGGTTAGTAGAGGCCGGTCTTGATCGGCGAAGGGTGCTCACGAAGTGACCTTCCCCAATCGTACCCAAGTTCCCGAGCCGAGGCAACTTTGGTGATGACGGACACGTGGCCTTTGGCACCGAGTCGGGGTTTCCTAAATTTCCCATTAAAAAAACATTTAGGTAGCGACTCTGTATCTGGCAAAGCAGTCCATGTTTGGCACTTCTTTAAAAAAAAATCTGTTTTCAAAAATGATTTGCCGGATTTGGACTCTTTGGTTCAAGATTAAGAACCGTGACATTTGAGTCTTTTGAACTGTAGTGACCCAATGTCGAACCAGAACGGGGGGGACTCGCACTCCCTTTCCCCGGGATGTGTTTGGGGACGTCTACAATTAGCCTCGCTGTCGCTGTTGTCCGCTCTCTCCTCTCCGTTGCTGCTCTCTGCTCGCCAAGTTGCTTGGTATATGGATCTTTTTCCTTTCTCTCTCTCTCTCTTTTTGCTCTCTCTCCATTCCTCAATATCTATCTCTTACCAAAGTGGACAAATAGGCAGTGTTTTATTAGTTGTTTATTTGTCGTATCAAAGCTTTTCTAGTGGTATAAAACATAAATTAGTGATGCTCTCATCATATTGTCTGGTGAGCACATGAAAGTGCTATATTTATTTTACTTTAATCAAAGTGTTCTCATAATATTGTCTAGGAGCACATAATGAAAACACAATATTTTAATTTTGACTATTTTAGTTAATTTATAAATTAGATCTTTTACTCTTTGATTTAAGTTTTATAATTTAAATTATGTTTTCTTATAAACCGCTAATCTGCCCGAATCGGCAAGTCAAAACCGCCATTATTTGCCAATCGAATCGCCGGTTTTTTATAGAAAAAATGATAATTTCTAATAATACTTTTATCAATCCGCCACCCACCGTACGGTTTCTATTCTTCTCCTAAACCGCACCGACCCACACTGCACACACCCCTAGCAGCAATAGCTAGAGCAATTAACCCTGTTGCATTTCTTGTCTGCATGACAAAACAAACTTCACATAAGTATAAAAACCAACGACTCAAGGACAAATATATTTCTTGAGGTATTAAGAAATGATTAAGAAGTTTTAAAACATCAACAAATCATTTCCAAAATTAATAAGATAATTCAATGGCCCCATAAAAGCAATGTCATAATGAAAAATTAGCAAAAATTCAAGATCTCAATAGTCTCAACGTATATGCAAATAAAATCTATATAAAGCAAAACCTTTTTTTTCATGCCTCAAATGAAGTTACCTTTTTTGTTGCAATATTTCTAAAGGGAAATGAGTAGGAATCTTCAAACAAACTATTACGTTTGTACAGGAAAATATAGTTTGCTACTAAATCTAGGCCATAAGAAGCTCAAGAGAAAAATTTAAAAAAAGAGGAAGAGGTGCAATTAATCTACTTCAATGCAGCACTTACTTGGGACTTGCATGATTATGTTAAAGGATCTCTATGTATGAGGTTTAGGTTTGTATAGGTTTTATCCATTACCATTATAAGTTCCAAAATAAAGAGCCAAGTCAAATTAGAGTCTATATTATTTACAAGTTTAAAAAGAAACTTTCAATCAATTATAGAAGAAATTTAGGTAAGTTTTAGTAGCTTTAGGCGCTTTTTGGGACAATGTGATGTAATTCTACCTGAGTATTTAGTAGCAAATAATTCCTAAGCTAATCTTTTTCTTCTTCCCTAATTTTTCACTAGTATCTAATTCAACTAGCAACAGTTGATTTTACCACATAGATCCTTTGAATAGTTTCTATTAAAGTCTTCAGTTCAATAAAGTGCTTGGAAGAATAGAAAAAAGGTGAGAACTTTAGGGATCAAAATCAAACTCAATTTCCAAAATAAATTTAGATATGTGAATAATTACACAGAAATAAAATCACATGATTACATAACACTTGAACCCTTGTTTCAAAGATTTGATAAACAAATCAGCATGAGAAATGACACTATCGCCAATGGTGATATGCAAATAGCATCATGGATCAAACACACCATAAGGGTACTGGACCAAAAGGTCAAAAATGGGTTTGTGCCATAGGTGTTGAACGATCTACTCTACATAGTTGTGAACTTAAAGGGCTAGAGAATTTTTTTTTCCATACAATGAAGGCCGGAACTATATTAAAAAAAAAAATACTTTCTATTCAACAAAAAACTCAAGGTGCAGTAGTAAATAAATACTCACTTGTCCTTGTACAAACTGAAAACCCCATTGGCATGAATTAAGTCATAAGACCTTGGATATGTGGAGAAAGCTTCACACCTAAACCCCAAAGATTATAATACATAAATACGTAATTTTTATCTTTGTGTCAAATACAAAGAAAGGAAATGAATGAAGTAATAAAAGTTGGACTTAGGCCAAACAAATAAATTTTGTCCAACTAATAGTGAACATCTCACGTTAACAGAAGGAAAACAAATCAAAACCTTGCCAACCCAAGTCATTAATAAATAGTTTGTTATCCACACAACAGATCTTCTAGAAGATTGCAAAGGTCAAAACTAAAGTGTGACTAAGGAACCTCACTTCTTACATAGATATAATGGTTGACATAAACTACTAGGTAATTTACATATCATATAAAATCTATTTTTTGCGTTGGGTTGGTTTAAAAAACATGTAAAATGGAGTCATATCAGTTAGCCGGGCAGGATAGATATTGATCAATTAGGAGAAGTAGTTATATGAGTATTGGAAAAATTGTGTAATATAGGCTTATTTTGGGCCATCTTTGAACCCAAAACAGAGTGAGGCCCCAAACGTCTTTTGGGGTGGGTCCGAAAAGGTAACGTGTTCCTTGTCGCATAGCAAGTCACACAGTGAAGACGGTTCGTCAAAACCATTTGTGAGTGAATGGGAACTTGACGTCATTTTCGGGTTCGTGGAATAGACATTTAAGTTTAAAATGTGGGTTTCCTTGTGAAACTTGTCTCACATTAAAACTTTAAGAGAGTTTTGTTGAGTTTATAAGCTCTAGACTACAACACTTGGGTTGGGCCCCAAGGGGTACCCCAAGTTTGTAGAAAGGAGGAATTATGGACAAAGTAAACCTTAGCCCAAACAACTACGCGCACGTGTCACCGCCGTCCAGCCGAGCCGGGTCGGGTCGGTTCTAATATTAATTTTTTGAACAAAATTATTGCAGGAAATTATTTCTAATTCAAATTTATTGTCCAATAATTGTGCCTCCAAGTTCCATTTTTTCCAAACTATTAAACAGGTTTTTAAACTGTCGGACAGATTCAAAACTGTCCAAAACAATTTTCTGCAAATTTCGGATAGATTCTGTTATTTCAAACAGATTTAAATCTGCTAGGCAGATTTGAATAGATTCAAAACATAGTTCAATAGGTTCAATTTGTTCTAGATAGATTAGATAATTGCTCAGCAGTTTTAGACAGTTTTAAAACTGCCAAACAGATAATAAAACTGCTGCAGTTCTGTTCATTTGAATTTGGCACCTGTTGACCTCTTTTTGTACCCGTTCGGGCTGTCCCAATAGTCACTAAGTTGCCTATAAATTGATATCCTTTTCCAACAATCTGGAGACCACGAAATGATCCAAAACAATCTAAAAAAATTCTTTCTTTTGTCCAATTTTGCTCTTTTGGTGCATCATTCTTCATTCTAATTTTAGAGAAAAATCAAAGAGAGTATAGAACATAAGGTTTTAGTTCGCTGGACAAATTTATTTGGAGTGCTACTACAAATTTGTGAAGATCATTGTATCCTGGGAGATAGACGCCACTCAACCATAAGCACCATAGTGGGACGAATCTGTCTTAAGGACAGAGTGTCACACACTCAACTTGGTCTTTTATTTTTAATTCGGTTCGATAAATAAATTCGGTACATTATTTATTTATTTGTTTGGTTTTGTTTCAATTGATTTTATTTACACAAAAGATTGTTCTAACAATCTTAAGACATATTCGAATTATTCTGTTTACAGAATTTTTCGTTTATTTCCCTTTCTTTTTCTTCTTTTACAAAAAATTATTTTCTGTGGATTTACAAATTAATATTCTGGTTGCAAAAACAAATAGTGATTATATACTATTTGACAGATAGTAGTAATATACTGTCTATTCTCTTTGACAACTAGTAGTAATATACTGGTGTCATTAACAATTCAGAATATCTATTTGTGAAATTTTTTCTGAGTGTTCATTAATTAAAATTCTGTTTTAGTGTTTTAATTATTGAAGTATTACAGAAATTTAATTTTCTGTGTGGAATTAATTTGGTTAAATAAAATTTTATTTTATTTCCAAATTGACTGGAAAATAAAAGTAACATTTTTTATTTCTTTTATTTTTACAGAATTTAATTATGTGAATTTGGTTTAATTTTCTGTGTAGTGTAAATTCTAATTATAATTTTGTTTTATAATTTAGAATTGATGGCTACTGAAACTAATGCCCAAACAAATACTAGTGTGGTGGTTGCAATTGTGCCAACCCTCTCTCCTGTTGTGACAGTACCGGTAAATCATGGTGAGAAGCCAGAGAAGTTATCTGGAACTGATTTTAAAAGATGGTAACAGAAAATGTTGTTCTATCTTGCAACTCTGAACCTGGCTCATTTTCTTCGTAAGGATGCTCCTATTTTGAAAGAAGATGAAACCGACCAGTAAATGGTTGCTGCGGTCGATGCCTGGAAACATGCTGATTTCTTTTGCTGGAACTATATCTTGAATGGATTTGATAACACGTTATACAACGTCTATAGTCCTATCAAGACAGCAAAGGAACTTGTGGAGTCTTTGGAGAAGAAGTACAAAATGGAAGATGCCGGCTTAAAGAAATTTGTGGTTGACAAATTCTTAGACTTTGTAATGGTTGATTTTAAGACTGTGATCAGCCAAGTTCAAGATCTCTAACTCATTTTGCATGACATTCACGCAGAGGGCATGTCTCTCAGTGAATCCTTCCAAGTTGCAGCCTTAATTGAGAAATTATCACAAGGATGGAAGGAATTCAAGAACTACCCCAAACACAAGTACAAAGAAATGTTTTTGGAAGAATTAATTGTGCGTTTCAGGATTGAGGAGGACAACCGCAATTCTGAAAGCGGTCTGGTAAGCATCCTATGGAGTCTAAGGCAAATGTGGTGGAACATGCTTCAAAAACCAAGAAACGAAAGTTTTCTGGAGAAAGTTCATCACAAGGCTCTAAAGGGGGGAAAATAAAAAGTACAAGTTTAATGGCAAATGTTACATCTGTGACAAAAGGGACATCGGGCCAAAGATTGTCGTAGCAAAGGCAAAAGCAAAAGAAGAACAAGCAAGAAACCTGCTCAAGCCCATATGATCGAAATGGACAATATTTCCAATGGTGTGATGACATCAATCTTTCTGCAGTTGTTTCCGAGGCAAATCTTATCGAAAATCCTAAAGAATGGTGGGTGGACACTGGTGCTACTCGCTATATCTGTGCTGACAGAAAGATGTTCACATCTTATTCTACAGTAGACAATGGTGAACAACTTTTTTATGGGCAACTCCTCAACTTCCAAAGTTGAAGAACAAGGGAAGATTGCTCTCAAGATGACATCTGGAAAGGAACTCACTCTCAACAATATGCTGCATGTACCGGACATTCGCAAGAATCTTGTTTTTGGATCTTTGTTGAGTAAGAATGGGTTTAGGCTAGTGTTTGAGAGTGATAAATTTGTACTTACTTAGAATGAGATGTATGTAGGAAAAAGGTTACATGTCTGATAGCCTTTTCAAGATGAATGTAATGACCGTTGTAACCTCAATTATTAATAAAAATACATCTTATTTTTATTTGCTTGAGTCTTCAAATTTATGGCATGGTAGACTAAGACATGTTAATTATGGATTTTTACGTAGATTAATTAAAATGGAATGTTTATCTAAATTTAACATTGATTCAAATCATAAATGTAAAATTTGCATTGAGGCAAAATTATCTAAAACTCCTTTTCATTCAATTGAAAGAAGTACGAAACCACTTGAATTAATTTATAGTGACATTTGTGATTTTAAATCAATTCAAACAGAGGTGGGAAAAAATATTTTATCACTTTCATAGATAACTATGCTAGATATAGTTATGTTTATTTAATTCGAATCAAGGATGAAGTTTTGGAAACTTTCATTCAATATAAGAATGAAGTTAAAAATCAAATTGGTAAGAAAATAAAAAAACTAAGAAGTGATAAAGGTAGTGAATATGAATCACCTTTTGGTGAGTTTTGTAAAAAACATGGAATAATTCATCAAACCACCGCTCCTTACTCACCTCAGCAAAATGAAATTGCTGAAAGGAAAAATAGGACTTTAAAATAAATGATGAATGCCATGTTAATAAGTTCTGGATTACCTCAAAACTTGTGAGGGGAAGCAATACTTTCTGCTAATTATATACTTAATAAAATACCCTGAAAGAAAGTGAATCAAACACCTTATGAAATGTGGCATGGAAGAGTACCATCCTACAAATACTTAAAAGTGTGGGGGTGTTTCGCTAAAGTGGTTATTTCTAGTCCTAAAAAGACTAAAATAGGTCCTAAGACCATTGATTGCATTTTCATTGGTTATGCCAGGAATAGTAGTGCATATCGGTTTTTAATTTATAAATCAGAACATACCGAAATGCATGTAAATACTATTATTGAGTCTTGGAATGCATCATTCTTTGAACATGTATTTCCAAATAAGACTGGACAAAAGACTAGTACTAATAAAAGATCTTTTGATGCTATTACTAGTAATGATCAAGAACATGATCAAGAGCAAGAGTTAGATTGAAATGAGGAAGAGGAACTTAGGTGTTGTAAACGTGCTAGAACCTCAAAATCTTTTGGTCCATATTTTCTAATATATTTGTTAGAAATGAGCCTTTAACTTTTAAAGATGCTATGTCCAGTCCTGAAGCTCCTTTATGGAAAGAAGCTATCAATAGTGAAGTTGAATCCATCTTGCAAAATCACACTTGGGAATTGGTGGATTTGCCACCAGGTTGTAAACCTCTTGGGTACAAGTGGATTTTCAAAAGAAAAATGAAAGCGGATGGATCAATTGACAAATACAAGGCAAGACTTGTGGTCAAAGAGTATAGACAAAAAAAAGGTCTTGATTATTTTGACACATACTCACCGGTTACTAAAATAACATCCATTAGAATGCTAATTGCTATTGCATCTTTGTATAATCTAGAAATTCATCAAATGGATATGAAAACCGCTTTCTTAAATGGTGAGTTAGATGAAGAAATTTACATGGAACAACCAGAAGGATTTTCTATTCTAGGAAAAGGAAAGAAAGTGTGTAAATTGGTTAAATCATTATATGGTTTAAAACAAGTGCCAAAGCAATGGTATGAGAAATTTGACAAGGCAATGATGTCAAATGGTTTCAAAATTAATGAGTGTGACAAATGTGTTTATATTAAAAACACAGACAAAGGTTATGTCTTTATATAGATGATATGCTCATCATAGGTAGTAATAATGATATGATTAAAACTACTAAGAAAATGTTGAATAAACATTTTGACATGAAGGACATGGGCATTGCTAATGTAATTCTTGGTATGAAAATTACGAAAACATCAGAAGGTTATGCTTTGTCACAATCTCATTACATTAAGAAAATACTTGACAAATTCAGCAAAGATGATGATCATCTTGCTAGAACACCTGTAGATGTTAATTTGTTTCTATCTAAGAATGTACATGAAAGTATTTCTCAATTAGAGTATGCCCAAATTATTGGAAGCTTAATGTACTTGATGAACTGCACTCCCCCAGATATAGCTTATGCCATAAGTAAATTAAGTAGATATACAAATAATCCGGAAGTAGAACACTGGAAAGAAATTATAAGGGTTCTAAGATATCTCCGATTTACTCGTAACATTAGGCTTAATTATATTAGATATCCAGCAGTACTTGAAGGATACTGTGATGCAAATTAGATATCGGATACTAGAGACTCAAAGTCCACCAGTGGGTATGTGTTTACTCTTGGTGGGGCGGCTGTATCTTGGAAATCTTCCAAACAGACATGCATTGCTAGGTCTACTATGGAATCAGAATTCATAGTTTTAGACAAAGCAGGGGGAGAGGCAGAATGGTTTCGCCACTTCCTTGAAGATATTTCAATGTGGCCAAAATTGGTGCATGCTATATGCATACATTGTGATAGTCAATCAGCAATAGGTAGAGCACAGAGTCATATGTATAGCGGTAAGTCACGACACGTTCGTCGTCGACATAACACCGTGAGACAATTACTCTCTAATGGAATTATTTCCATTTAATATGTGAAGTCTAAAGACAACATAGCGGATCTACTAACCAAAGGGTTAGCAAGAGAGTTAGTTGAGAATTCATCGAGGGGAATGGGACTTAAGCCTATTAAATAAGAGTTACCACAACGGCAACCCAACCTAGGTGACTGGAGATCCCAAGATCTAGGTTCAAAGGAACAACCGAATTGTGTATGACTCAAAAGGATCACTGGGGAGTCTAACTCCTACCCATTTCTATGATGAAATAGTGATGTCTGCAGCGTTTTAGGTTAAGTAAAATTTTAATGGTTCATATATCTTGGTAAACCTAGTGGAGTGTGGCAGGATACTCTTCATAAGAATCACCTATGTGAGTGTGAACTGGGCCGGTTCTATGAGATTTGTAAAGGGCTACAATTCTCTAGAGCACTCATGAAAGACTAGGTTGTTCAGGGCCAAAATGAACACAGTAGTGAGAACTAAACTGTGTCTGGGGATATACTGTGTGAGTTCTATTGTCTTGGTTTACACAAACGGCTGAACGGTTCAAGACATTATGTTCACTAGTTAGCTAGTAAATTCGATAGTGTCTCACAAAGGAAGGTTCAAAGCCAAAAACTAACTATCCTTTGCAAAATATTTCCAATTTCTGTACTCTCTGTATTTAGATCATGTTGTTGCATTTTCTCTCCGTCAAATTCCATTCATGTGATGGATTATTGGAAAAATGGTATAATATAGGCTTATTTTGGGCCATCTTTGAGCCCAAAATGGAGTGGGCCCCAAACGTCTTTTGGGGTGCGTCCGAAAAGGTAACATGTTCCTTGCCGCATGGCAAGTCACCCGGTGAAAATGATTCGTCAAAACCATTTGTAAGTGAATAGGAACTTGACGTCGTTTTCGGATTCGTGGAATGGACATTTAAGTTTAAAATGTGAGTTTTTTTGTGAAACTTGTCCCACATTGAAACTTTAACAGAGCTTTGTTGAGTTTATAAGCTCTAGACTATAACACTTGGGTTGGGCCCCAAGGGGCACCCCAAGTTTGTAGAAGGGAAAAGTTATGGATAAAGTGAACCTTAGCCCAAACCACCACGCGCGCGCGCCAGTGCTGTCCATCCGACCGAGCCAGGCCGGGTTTGGGTTCTGGGTCGGATCGATTCTAATATTAATTTTTTGAACAAAATTATTGCAGGAAATTATTTCTAATTCAAATTTGAATTCAAATTTATTGTCCAATAATTGTGCCTCCGAGTTCTATTTTTTCCAAACTATTAAACATGTTTTTAAACTGTCGGACATATTCAAAATTGTCCAAAATAGTTTTTTGCAAATTTCGGACAGATTCCGTTATTTCAAACAGATTTAAATCTACTAGGCAGATTTGAACAGATTCAAAACATAGTTCAACAAGTTCAATTTGTTCTAGACATATTGGATAATTGCTCAGCAGTTTTAGACAGTTTTAAAATTGCCAAACAGATAATAAAACTGTTGCAGATCTGTTCATTTGAATCTGACACCTGTTGACCTCTTTTTGTACCTGTTCAGCTTGTCCCAACAGTCACTAAGTTGCTTATAAATTGATATCCTTTTCCAGCAGTCTGGAGACCACGAAATGATCCAAAACAATCTAAAAAAATCCTTTCTTTTGTCCAACTTTGCTCTTTTGGTGCATTATTCTTCATTCTAGTTTTAAAGGAAAATCAAAGAGAGTATAGAACACAAGATTCTAGTTCGCCGGACAAATTTGTTTGGAGTGCTACTACAAATTTGTGAAGATCATTGTATCCTGGGAGATAGACACCACTCAACCGTAAGCACCATAGCGAGGCGAATCTGTCTTAACAACAGAGTGTCACACACTCGACTTGGTCTTTTATTTTTAATTCGATTCGATAAATAAATTTACTGCGTTATTTATTTATTTGTTTGGTTTTGTTTCAATTTATTTTATTTACATAGAAGATTGTTCCAACAATGGGTTTATACCATTTCGCATATTTCTTTAAGTGAAACAAAATTGAAACCATCAACAATATTATATGAGCAACACAAATGGACCATAAGATAAGAAGCCATGTTATAGCATAGCAAATTAGATTCAACTAAAGGACTCTCAAAATTGTGTAATAAAAAGATCGTTAATTTTCTCTATTTTCTCTATTTTCTCTATTATTCACATTTCTTCGGTTTAGCCAACCTTGTCAGTGTCAAGCAAATGGGTATCATTCAATGAAGGTACAAAAGACTTGGTTGGTGGCACCTATGTGCTTGATGTGGAGTTTATGGAGAAGTGGAATCAGTATACTTTAGAGTATATAAATATGACAATACATAGATTGAAGATATCTCTACTTTATAACTTTTATTTTTGAAATAAAAGAAATTTTGGTGAATCTTCTTTTTCTAACCACAAGTCAAAAGTCATTTCTTCTTTTAATATTTCTCAAATATGAAATATATTCCACTGTTCTAAAAGTACTGCTACATTGCCAACCACATGAAAAGAATACATGTCACCTCAAAGAGAATTAAAAGAGAGAAAGAGAGTTTATAACAAAAATTCTCTACCACGAACGCAATAGCTTCCTTAAAATAATACTCCGAAGTAATCCACTACTTTGTGACATCATAATTCAAAAAATAGATTCTTAAAATGGAACCAAATCTGAAGTGTTTTTGTTTATTAATGTTGAAGAGAATCTCATAAATTTTTAATGAAAATAATAACCACAGTCCAATGTTGATATACATATAAAAAAATATTAAAATATATAAAAACTAATCAACAAGAGCCAAAAAAAACCAAGCGCAAGCCTGAAAAGTAGCACTGCAACACCGAACAACCAACAAAAGAAAAAATAGGGGAAAAAAACACACTAAACAACCCTCCAATTGAAAATGCTACCCAACAGCAACATAAAGTCAAATGTAACCCAACAGCAACACACAATAACTAAGTCCAACTACGAGCATCAATTGACATCTATCATTGATCCACTTAATTGTAAGAATCAGTAGGGCCAAGAAAGATTAAAAAAAATATTGTTCATAATAAGCCATACCCAACCAAGTTCTAATCATCCTTACAAATCTACAACCTACATTATCAATGCTCTCAATTATTTCATTGACCTCTGAGACATTTGGCATCCATGTTAACTACCATTCCCTTAATTTTTAGTTTTAGAGAAAACTCCCCTGCACCAACATCACTAACAACCTCTTTGTTGTTCTTGCCCAAAATTCTTGCAACAGTTCATTACCAACAAAGTTGTGGGATTATTTTCCATGTCTAAAATAGTTGGAGCACCTAACGTTTCATTTCCTTTAATGGATTTAATAAATAATAATAGTTTCACATGTATGCAAACTATTATTATTTATTAAAACAGAATGCATTGTATCTTAGGTTAAAAAATAAATAAAAAAATAGAGCAAATGAAATAGTCTAAATTTTCAAAGAAGTTCTGCTTGTACATTGTGACATTTGATCAAACATGTAGCATACATGAAGAGAAGTTAAAGAAATTTAAGAGAATAAAATCCAAACATATAGAGAATAAAGATATACAAAGGGACAATCAAAAAAACAAAGCAATCATAAAAAGGAAATGAAACAAAATATTCAAAACCAAATCAAGAGAGAGAAGATAAAAAGTATATTCATAGCCAAAACCGACTCAATAGCGAGAGATAGAGAAAGGATCAAAAATACCTCGTGATGTTTCTCAATGATTGTCCCCAATTCTTGAATACTCGAAGCAACAACGGCAGCGCTAACGCTTGCTCAGAGATACGATGTCGGTGGTAGCGCTAAAGGAGAAAAATGGGTGAAGTCCGCGGCGACGTTGAAGAGGGAGTAGCTAAGGTAGAGAGCGAGGAGAGCAAAAAGTAAATATGTGTTTCTTAATGTCTGTCCTTCTTCCTATTACTACCAGTACCATATTTCTCAAGCTTCTTCGTCTTTCCATCCCTGGAATCATCGTAGTCCAACTCTCCCCTTACAAAATCCCCTAATTCTTCTCCATCATCCTTTTCTCAAATTCCAAAATCAAGAGTGCTCTTCTTGGCCGTCATGTTCTTCTTGATGAGTCAATTCCGAGGCTTCGACTTCGCATCCGAATCATTGTAAATTGGGATCAAAGAGGGGTTTTGAGGGAAATCGAAGGGCCTGGCAAAGAGGATAGAAGTGGATGATTTGAGAGGGGTTTTGAGGGAAAATGAGAGAGAGAGAAAAGAGGGGCGATGGGTTTGGAGTTGGAGAAAGAGAGAAAGAGAGCCTTTTTTCTTTCTCTTCAAATGGGAATTTTCTCTCAAATTAGGGCTCAAAAGGGTGAAATGAAGTAGATCAATGCTGGGAAGATTGAGGGAGGAGGGACAGATCGGAGATGAGAATGGTGAGGATATAGATCGGCAATAAAGGAGCATCGGTGGTGAGAGTTTTATTCCATCATTTGCTTTCATTAATGTTGGGGCCGAAGATGTATATGTTCTTTTTCTAATATATATATATATATATATTGGTGAATTGGCGCTAGAAAATTTTATTTTGGCGCTTATTTTTTTGAACATGCAATTCACGACATGCATTTGTGCGTCGCAAAAAGGCAATATTTTTAATGGCAGGCGATGTGTACGTCATAAAAGTGCAATACTTTTAATGGTGGACGTTGTGTGCATTGTGAAAAGTGCAATACTTTTCACGGCCAGCGTATGTGTGTCCTGTATAGTTAATGTATTAACGGCATGCTATATGCATGTCATAGAAAGTTTTATTATTTACGGCAAACATTGCAAGTCGTAAAAAAATATCGTTACTACCATTCACAGCCTACGCAATAGACATGCCGTAATTGAAAAAGTATTTACGACGTGCAAAAAAGGCAAGTCGTAAAAGTGAGAAATTACAGCGTGCATTTATTGTATGTCGTTGATGTAATGCTGTAAAAAGCCAGTTTTGTTTTAGTGACTCTCTTAGAGCTTAACATGTGAACGCAATGTTGAAACTCCAAAAAGGCTGATGGAGGAAGAAAAAGATCTTCACCAATAGTAAAAAGATCTTCACCTTGTGCCTTGATGCCGTTGATGATCATAAGAGAATTCTTTTCTAGGTGTATATCCCAGAGACCCAAATCTTTTGCCAACTCCACAATCTTTAAAGCACTTATAGTTTCAATAAAATCAATCCCAATAACACTTACCAATTTTTTAGGAAAAAAAAAAAATTATTGCACCGTGATGATCACACATTATTAGACAAACTCCCGCCATGCCATCTTTGAAGGCAATACCGTCAAAATTAATTTTGTAGATGCCCTAATCCAACGGGTTCCACCAAACTAGCCCTTGATGTGCTACTTGAAGTGCCACCCGATTGCTAATATTCTTATACTCCAATGTCTTGCAAAGTCAGCCAGTTCACCTTTGGTCCTACCCTTTCCCTCAAATTGAACATTGTTTCTATTACCCCAAATAATTCACACAATGGCAGCAAGTAACTCAACCACTGCCATGTTCAAACTGTTTATAAATTCCATGACCCATTGACATACATCTCTTCTACCAGACACACAATCCTAATTTCTAAACCCACAAAGTCTCCAACCTTAGTCGCAAACACGCAATCCCTTCAGCAATGAATGCTTATTTTTATTCAGTAGTTTCAAAGACCGTATCAAACCCCAGAATATGTAAGGGTCAATAAAGCCCTTTAAGGTTTTTCTCTTCCCACAGCCACCTGATACACTGATCGTGCCGTATTAAAGACCTATTTGAAAAGATATTCACAAGTTGGAAAACACACACGTATAAATAAAATATGGGTTGGATGATCCTGAAAATCAATCATTGATAGTTTTTGACAAATTATTTTTGTACATTTGTGCCTTGCAATTTCTTACCTAATCTCTCTGTATTACTTTAGTTTTATAACATTATTTATTTATTCATCAAGAGACACACCCAAATTTATTTTTTTATTTTTATTTTTTATAGAAAATGGCAGCTAGGCTGAAAATTACAAAATCATGGATAATCAAAATAATTACAATAAAAGTGGAAAGTTCAAAATTAATTGTAGAAACATGTGATTTTTTTTAAATTGTTTTACCTCTCTTTTCCCCTTTTTTCTCCTCTTTCTTTCTCGCTCTCTCTCTTATTTATCTTTCTCAAACCATAATGACTCTTTTTGTTTCATTTCTCTCTCTAAAACCCTAATGAGTGCCACCATCCATGGCCACCTCATGCCTTTCCAACCTCTTATTGCTACCACCATCGCCACCATCTTATATATCATTGTAGCCTTACTAAGTGACAGTTGAGCTGTAATATTTTGTCACAAAAATGCCAAAGGGGGAAATTGAAATAGTATATTTTGTTTGACTATTTTTGTGATCAAAACTGGTCATAATAGTTTAAATGTGTGAGGGTGTTATTGTAATTGAGCACACTCAATTGGCCTCGTACATCGAGATTGAAAACTACGCACCATTACCCGCTCAAGTAAGGACTACATACATGTTTTGAATGTTTTGGAAAAGATTTTTCGAAAAAAGAGTTTGAATCCAATACAAAAACTTGTTTAGAAAACATGTGCAATTCTGGCCCCACTAAAGTAGGGCGATTGATTACACTTTTAACAGTTGTTAGGGATCAATTGACTAGTGACCGCAATTCAAGTAGAAGCAAGCGATCAATCGTTAAGTGACTATTTCGTTTTAATTGTTTAACAATACTTAGCAATCACTAGATGGTTGATCCCTGTTGAACATTTTAATATCTTTTATTTATTTATTTATATTTTTTTAATTTGACCTTTTGTCTTGTTCATGAATCTTATTTTGTTTGGTGAATGGAGATTCATTATTTTTTGGTGACTTTTGTTTTGTTCATGCATGGAGATTAATTGGAAGTTCATGGACTTAGTGGTGAGTTAATATTTGGAGACTCTCTCTTTTCTCTAGTTTAATGGTCATTATTATTTTTTGGTATATATTGTAAGGTCCTAGTGGCGTATAAATAGTTTCTCTCATCTACTCTTTTCTACACCAACTATTTTTATACTTGAGAGATTACTAAGCAAAGAAGGGTTTTTTTTTTTTTTTTTTTTTTTGTGGAGCTTTGGGTTCACCATCTTTTGCATAGTTGGCCTGAACCATACGACAAGTAGTCAGGCTGTTGTATCCTGGAAGGGACAAGTCATAGTTTTGTGACTACTGCATTGGTATTTGGGTTCTTCCTACCGCAATGGGTTTGATCTCCTTAAACAAAACGAGATATCTGTGCCTCAACCTGATCTATTTATATCTCATTTTCGTTGCATTATTTATCAATAAAATATAATTTTTCTAGTATTTTCACCAACAATTTTAAGGAGATCAACCATAGAACAAGTGCCAGAAAAAATCAATGATGGAATTGGAGATCTCAACAAGCCTTTCAAATTCAAGGGAGTTCATTTAAGAGGCAGAAAGGAAAAGTTCTTTTTTACCTCAGCGTTTTGAAATTGCTTATATTCTTACCAAGAAGAACCCAAATAAAATCCCAACCAAGGAGATGAATGATGAAAACTACGAGGCACATGAAGCAAAAGTGGCTTCCTACAATACAGATGAGTATAAATGTTGTTTTTATCTCTTAAATTACTTTGCTGATCAATTTTATAATTACTATGTGTTGGCTACATATTTTGTAAAAGCCAATTACAGTTCGACACGTGGCAAAGCAAGGGTAGTATGAGGAGACCACTCAAGTCTTCAATCTTGATCGTACACGTGGCAGTAAAAATTGGTTCTCACGTGATCTGAGTAGCACATGATCAGTAAAGAGATACAAGATGACGTGGCTTCAACGGTTGCTCATATTCAAATTCAAATACAAGAGGGAAGTTCAACTACAAGAAAAGGCGTAGTGGAACTACTTCTAAGGCAGCATGATCAGCAATCATGGAAGAGCAGTTCGACGGTTTGAAGTACAATTCGATGGTCATCCTTGAGGAGTATAAATAGCAAGGAAGTCCCCAGAAAAAAGCCCAGACTCAGATCATACAAACCAGTCTTACTTTACATATTTTATTTTCTAGTTTTTTACATTTCCAGTCTTTACCTTTCTTGCACTTTAAATACCTGTTCTGCACTTCGATTCATAGGAGTAGTTTCAAGTAGATAAATCAGTAAACCTCTTGAGGTCGAAGTTTGGATCATTGTAAGTGTTCATTTTAATGAAATACTTCCATTGTTCTTCATAATCGTTATTTCTCTTAATTTCTCCTAAGTCAAGCCACCGGTAAAAGTCCTCTTCATTGAAATTTGAAAGAACTAAAACACAATCGTCTGATAATTGGTTGGCAATTATAATTTCTGTAAGGACTGATTGATCCTTGCTGGCACGCTCGCATTTACAAAAATACCCTTCGAAAAGCCAAAAAACCAACATATATTTTTGGCACGCCCAGTGGGACTTGTTAAAATAGCTAGACGAAGATGACAGGGAGAAAATGAACGCTTGGAAGAAGGCGTAGAAGGAGAGGTAGAAATACCTAATCCAGAGGATAATGTGGTAACACATCCTGTGGAAACTCCCCTGTTATCCGAACCTATGGTCGAACAGACCAGTACTTCGGGACAAGAACCATATGTTCATAATATTGGACGAAACCAAGGAATTGGACCATCCACTGTTCCATCTATTCAGCCAACCAATCTATGGGATGGCTTAGTAGATGCTATGGGACAATAATTAATGAATACAATGGAAAGGTGGACAACATCCTTTTTAGATCGAATGAATAACCACCAACCAACAAACACAAGACACACAGAGGAAGTTTTAAATGTCCCTCAGCAAAGATTGGCTAGAGACAAACAGCCTATGCAAGTTAATGGACATTCTAATAGTTAAACTAGTAACCAGAACTATGAAAGACCATCACCTCAGTCTTGGTACGAACCCATTTCGAGGCCTATAGCAGGCCAAAATGCCTCAGTACTTAACAATGAAACCACACAAGTTGGTGGATCTGGCCAAGTACAAGAAACTGGCGTAAGAATGGCTACAAATCCCATGTTTGAAGCCATACCTGGCACTAGGGGGTATAATAATCCCTTATTCGAATTTATACCCGGGGGGTTGGAAGGTTGCTGCAAATGGAAGGACACAATACTGTCCCAAAGACCTTTCCCAGACAGCTCAAAGGGTTACCCACACCCCATGACAACTTTGCACCACAGGGGCAACCAGTCCCAAATGTACCACCTTATGGACCAAGAGGACCGCAAGCACAAGTTTGTCCACCAAATCCTGTGTTTATCCCTCCAGTAGTGGTTCAACAGGCACAAAATATGGTCCCTAGGGTCCAAATTGTTAATATTGTTAGGGAGATGTGTGGACCGATGGCTCGGGGGGTCCAGACTCCTATATACAGAAAACCATACCCAGAATGGGTGGATAGGGTACATGAATACCCAAGGGGGTTCAGGATACCAGATTTTACCCTTTTCTATGGGACTGGAAATCAGTCAACAATAGAGCATATTGCTAGGTTTGCTGCTCAATGCGGTGAATTTACTAATCATGACTTTATGAAACTAAGATTATTCCCAAATTCTCTAACTGGAGGAGCGTTTGTATGGTATATCCACCTTACACCTGGCTCCATTCAAAATTAGCAACAAATGGAAGAGGCATTTCATGCCCAATTCTTCTAATCGGAGCCAGAGGTTTCTATGGCAAACTTGGCTAGATTGAGTCAAAGGCTTGAAGAAAAGGCTACTCAGTTTGTTGCCAGATTTAAAAGGGCTCGAAATAAATGTAGAGTCATCCTGCCAGAATCAGAATTTGTAAGATTGACTCAAAACGGCCTAGAGTTCAGGCTTCGAAAGAAGTTTGACTCAACTGAATTCAGAGATTTGGTGGAACTGACCTATAAGATGTCTAGATACGAAACACTACTAGAGGAGGAACGAGATCGAAATAATGCGTCGTACAAGACATATTATAGAGATCCTAATTATGAGATCGATGCAGCGGAGATTGTGGGCAAAGAACCGGTAATCTGTAAAGCATTAATTCATAAGGATACAACAATTGACCAGCAGTTTAAAAAGAAAGACTTTCACATAAAATACTCTTTCGATTTAACAAAAGCAAATGACATCTTTGATCATTTGCTTGCAGCCAACTTCCTTAAGTTACCTAAAGGAGTAAAACTGCCATCTCCAGATGAACTTAAGGGAAAAGTATATTGTAAATGGCATAACTCTTGGTCTCACTCGACTAAAAACTGCATTGTTTTTCGAGGCGAGGATCCAAGAACAAATTCGGAAAGGAGTTTGAAATTTTTCACCAAAAGCAGAAAAGGTCATGGGGATTGACAAAGAACCGTTTCGAAGTTGGAGAGCCTGACTAATGTGGTTGTACCAAACTTCCGAATCTATCTGCAAGAGTTGGAAGAGGACAATGTGCAGATGCATATCGCCAACCAGACAACTACCAAGAAGGACCCTGGAAACTCCCCAGCCATTGGACAAGGTTTCTCACGCTAGAAGGAACACGCTGCTGAAGAAGCACTGGATGATGATACCTTGGAAGCGGTAATGTCTGAAGGATGTGTCCCAGTGCGTGAGTTATAAATGGTTGAAGGGCTTCAATTGATGGGAAGCAATACTGAGGATGTTGAGGCGTCCTAAATCAACCAACGCTTACAACAAAAGGCCGTATCAGGCTAGTGATGGCGGCGACCACGATAGTTGAGCACGTAATGGGCCAGAATGCATGCTAAAGGCAAGACCCTTACATGAACCCAGGCCACCTAACTATTACAGAATGGAGAGCCGTCATTCTGAAAAAAGATTGGAGAGAGGCTCATTTCATGGGATCAAAGCCAGGGATTGGCCTCCTAGACCAACCTCACGTAGGACAGAAAGTGGCTATCTGCATCGAAGGTCTGAATCAGGCTCAAAACATGAGGTCAAAGCCAAACACTTACCTTCATAGCCAACGAAGATGGCGAAGGTTAAGCGATTCAACATCTGAGTCAATAAGTTCATGGGTACAGGGTCCCAGTTGGTTTTATGTCTGAGAACAAGCCTAGGAAGTACACAAAGAGATGTTGGAAACCAAGGCAGATGGTCAAGCCTCCATTGGTGGCTCGAACAATTGGGTATTGCTTAAACACCCAAAGACAAAGGCAGGATATGGTCCCGATTATTTCAAGGTCACAGAGGAGGAAAATTGACGTAGGTACACCCATGCAAGAAGATCTGAAAAGAAAGTGGAGAGTTCTTCAATGGTAAAGACAGAAGAAAAAAGAAGAATCCAAAGCGGACCATGCCCCAAAGCCAAATCCACAGAACAAAGCGGTTGGCGGCGAGAACGATTGGCCAAGGTTCATTCTGAACTAAAGGCGAGGAGAAGGCTAACAGCAAGGTTGGAGAAGGCTCGATGGAAAGTGATAAGCGAGCGGAAGAAGAGATTGACATAAGCCAAAATAAGAAATGGCGAGAAGAAGAAATGTTGAAGCCTTCATGGGTGAACAAACATTTCTGGTGAAGAACGATTGAGAAAGATCCTTGAAAAGAATCGATTAGCAACGAAGTGCGAGTGCGACATAGAGGATCTTCTTTGAAGTCCTTGATCAAGGTAGCCAAGAAAGGAGCGAGCACAACCGACCATCGGTTTGGCTCATTTCCTCCGGTATCAGTCAATATGGTACACATATTGCCTCACGAGTTCCAGGCTGAAGAGGAGGACCAAGATGACCAAGACATGGATCCTATTCCAGTCTCTAGTGAGGAGTCGCAAGTGACTATGGTACAGGATGAGTTTGAAATGGCTACTCTGATGGAAACTGAATGCGAGGGCGAGGAAGAGGTGAGCATCAACCTCTCATCTCCTTTTGAATATCCTTCGAATTCTATGACACAACATGTCAAGCCTTTGTATATCAAGGCTTTCTTTGATGGGATACAATTGAATCGGGTCCTGATAGATAATGGGGCAGCAGTGAACTTACTACCGAAATCTTCTTTGAAGAAACTAGGGAAAAAGAATCCCAGGTTGATCCCAACCAGCACAACCATCGCTGGCTTTGCTAGAGACAAACAAATGGCTCAGGGGATTTTACCCATTAACTTGAGCGTGGGGACCAGGGACTGCATGACAGCATTCTTCGTAATCGACAGTAATGCTAAATACAATGCCTTACTTGGGAGAGATTGGATCCACACTAACAAATGTGTGCCTTCCTCTTTGCATCAGAAAATCATGATGGCTTTGGGCAATGGAGAGACAGAGGAGATTGATGCAGATCCTCAACCCTTCATAGCTTTGTCAGATTTTGCAGAGGCCAAAAGTATATTGAGGAGTGACACCACTCGACATCTTGAGAAAGTGATGGCTCGGCCGAAGTCACGGTGATGAGAAGTGACACACGAAGCACTTAGTCAAGAGAGTCTTGATGAAGAGATTGTCGTTAAAGATGACAATGATGCTTGATGAAGAACAAGCCAAGTCTTTGGCTCGATTAAATTCTCAACATTGGATGTAAAAGCTATAGTCTAGAAATGCAGAGCAAGAAAAGAAGCCATGATAATTGGTACATGCAGGAAGCGGCAAAGGTCAGAATTTTGACCCTTGGGAAATACTGTGCATTGGACATTGAGACAAAAGTCCAGGAGATACAGGAGGAGGATGCCTTATGGACAGATTTTGACTATGAGGAGGAGGGCAAAGATGTTGAACTAAAGAACCTGGGAGTAGAACAAAGCAAGATGGTTGCTTCGAAGGTCAAAGAAACCAAGGAATAAGCTTCAATAAGTTCTCAGACACAAGACCCCTTAGAAGAAGTAAATTTAGGGGAAGGTTCTATACAACAGCCCACCTATATAAGTGCTTGCTTGAATATTCTGGATAGAGACCAGTTGTTGGTTGTTCTGAAGAAATACAAAGATTGCTTTGCATGGTCCTATAAGGAACTACCAGGATTAGATAGGTCATTAGTGGAACATAGGCTCCCTATGAAGCCTAATTTCAAGCCATACAAGCAGAAACCAAGAAGAATGAGTCCAGAAGTAATTCAGAAGGTCAAAGAAGAAATTCTTAGACTACTCAAGGCAGGCTTTATTAAGACAGCCAGGTATGTTGAATGGCTATCTAATATTGTGCCTGTAGTTAAGAAGAATGGCAAAATGAGGGTATGCATCGATTTCAGAAACTTAAATCTAGCAACTCCCAAAGATGAGTACCCTATGCCTATAGTGGATCTGCTGGTAGACAGTTCGGCAGGGCATCAGATTTTATCAATGATGGATGGGCACTCTGGTTACAACCAAATCTGCATTGCAGAGGAGGATATCCACAAGACAGCATTCAGATGTCCTGGGAATATTGGCACCTTCGAATGGGTTAAAATGCCATTTGGTCTGAAGAATGCTGGGGCTACATATCAGAGGGCTATGAACACTATCTTTTATGATCTCATTGGAGGGTATCTAGAGTGTTATATTGATGACATTGTGGTGAAATCTCAGTCCATGGAGGAGCATCTGTTTCACTTAGAAGCAGCTTTTGAAAGAATGAGGAAGTTCAAGTTGCAACTTAATCCTTCTAAGTGTGCTTTTGGTGTATCATCTAGAAACTTCTTGGGTTATGTAGTGCACAAGAAAGGAATACAGATTGATCAAAATAAAGCTAAAGCCATCATTGAAGCCAGGCCTCCATCAAGTAAGAAAGAATTACAAAGGTTCCTTGGGCAGGTTAACTTTCTTCGAAGGTTCATTTCTAACACTGCAGGGAAAACTAAAGTATTCTTTTCCTTGTTAAAATTTGAAAGATGAAGAGGAATTTGTGTGGACAGCAGATCATCAAATTGCTTTCGAAGGTATCAAAGCCTACTTGGCCAACCCTCCAGTGCTGATGCCACCAAAGGGGAACAAGCCCTTGAAGTTGTACATAGCTGCAGCAGAAGATTCATTAGGAGCTTTTTTGGCCCAAGACAATGAAGAAGGCAAGGAGCAAGCTATTTATTACCTTAGTAGGTTTTTAAATTCTTGTGAATGTAAATATTCAGCTGTTGAAAAGTTGTGTCTTGCTTTGTATTTTGCTGCAATGAAATTAAGATATTATCTTTTACCTACAACTGTCTTGGTAATTACAACCACAGATTTGGTTAAATACATGTTATCTAGGCCTATGTTGAGGGGGAGAATTGGCAAGTGGATGCTAGCCTTATCAGAATTTCATCTAGAGTATGTCCCAAAGAGGCGATAAAAGGGCGAGTTTTAGCCAAATTCTCGAGACCATCCATCTCAGACAGAGAGCCAAGAGATAATGGAACTCGGTATGGCTAGTGTTGAGCCATGGCAGATGTGGTTCGATGGGTCGAAAGCCAACGGCTTAATTGGAATTGGTGTTGTGATTAAATCTCCACAAGGAGTAGAAACTACACATGGTTTCAGAGTGGATGAAGCCACCTGTTCCAATGACCAGGCTGAATATGAAGCCTTAATAATGGGACTAGAAATTCTTATTGGATTACAAGTACATGCAGTTGACATATTTGGAGACTCTCAATTGGTGGTTAACCAAGTAAAAGGGATTTTCAAGTGTCAAAGCATAAGTATTTTGCCATACTATGTTGTTGCATTATATCTGCTTTCTCAGTTTCAAATAGCAAATGTAACTCATGTTTCAAGATTCTTGAACAATAGAGCTAATGACGTAGCTCAAAAAGCTTCGAACTTCAAGAGAAGGGATAATACCCAAAGGGACATAAGCCAAACAACATATCAAAGATTAATACAACCTTTGAATAAAAGGAATGTGGTCTTGGAAGTCAATCATAATGACTTACAAGAACAAGATTGGAGACATCCAATAATGCAATACTTAGCTAGTCCATCTTCGAAAGCCAGTAGGAAAATCAAATTACAGTCTATGCAATATATGATATATGGCAATGCTCTCTACAAAATGGGGGGAGATGGCTTATTGCTGGAATGTTTAGGCCCAAAAGAAGCATTAACAGCTATGGCTGAGGTTCATGAAGGCATCTGTGGTGTTCATCAGCCTGGTGTAAAGATGAGATGGATGCTTCAAAGCATTCCTACTATTGGCTAACTATCCTTAAAGACTGCATAGAATATGCAAAGGGTTGCCAGGCATGCCAAAAGCATGGCACAATAAGGCATGTGCCCATAACTGACCTACATGCAGTAGTGAAGCCTTGGCCATTCAGAGGATGGGCCATGGATATGATGGGAAAAATACACCCACCCTCTTCGAAGCATCATTGTTTCATTCTAGTGGCTACTGATTACTTCACTAAGTGGGTCGAAGCCAAGCCATACAAGGCTGTAGACCAAACAGAGGTCATTGGGTTCATTAAAGATTTGATCTATAGATTTGGCATCCCACAAACCATAACTGTGGATAATGGGACTGTGTTCGATGGGAAAATGGTGAAGTCTTTTGTGGAAGAGTTTGGAATTAGCCTTGTTAATTTCACACCTTATTATGCACAAGCCAATGGTCAAGCTGAATCATCCAACAAGTCCTTGAAAAAAGGGATACAAAAGGTTGTGGAAGATAACCCCAGGGATTGGCATAACTTTTTGTTGGATGTTTTATGGGCATACAGAACTTCCCCAAGATCAAGCACAGGAGTCACACCTTATGCTTTAGTATATGGGCATGATGCAGTTTTACCTGTGGAAATTAATGTTAAATCTTTGAGGGTAAGATGCCAAGATCAGTTAGATCCTGAGCAATACCATCAAAGTATGTGCTTAGAGTTAGAAGGCATAGACGAAGCCAGAATTTTGGCATTAAATAGCATTCTTTTCCAAAAGAAGAAAGGAGCCAAGAATTATAACAAGAAAGTCAAACACATTGGCTTTGATGAAGGTGATTTGGTATGGAAAACAATACTCCCAATAGGAATTAAAAGCCATAAGTTTGGCAAATGGTCACGTAACTGGGAAGGACCATATCAAATTCATAGAGTTCTGCCTTTTGGAGCATACCATTTGAGAAATCTGAATGGATATGTACATCCCAAAAAGATTAATGGCAGATATTTGAAGCCTTATTTTCCAACCATTTGGGAAACACAATGAATAAAATAAACATTAAAGGTAAAAACACAAGACTGCTCAAATGATAGACAAAATTCGTTTTTTCATAAAGAATTAAGTACATTGTGCCACAAATTGGCCCAAAATTCATTACAATGTCTTAATTGTTTTTGTACAATAGATTTCCTATTGCTAAGTGAGGGAACTAGTTGAATAGCTGTAGCCATGTCTTCTTTGCGATCGGCCAGTTCTTGGTTAGTGATTTGTAATTTAGTATCAGTTCGAACCAAGGCTTGGTTTACTACAGCTAACTCCTCTTCAAGTTGGGTTTTCCTCTCCAGCAGCTGGGTTCGAAAGTGGGAAGCAAAGGAGTGTTGTTCTTTCAGAGTTGATACTTCGGTATGTACTTGGGAAACGAAACTCTGATCTCTGGCCAGTTTCTCATCCATGACCTTAACAGCGTGGCAAATCTTGATGTAAAATCGATAGTAGTGCTTTGAGATAAATGGCTTGAAACATCCATGCCTGACTGCTCAGCAAGTTTGCAGCACTGGAGGAATCCATTTCCGATTATAGGCCTCTGTAGAGCCTTGAAGGGAATCCTCAAAAATGAAATCAGCAGTTCCAAACATGTGTCTAGGTCTATTGAAAGTGCAGAAGGCTTACTGCTGGAAGAAGAAGAACTCTCGAGAATTTCCAACAAAGAATCAGCCAAGACTAGTGGCTCAGCTTCAACATTGAATGTTGGAGAGGTAGAAGGTATGTCAAAAAGACTGGCTAGTCTTGCTTTGAAGACATTTATCTCATCCATAGACATGAGGGGTGCAGAGAGAGTTGTGGTGGAAGGCGTAAAGGACTGCATAGGGATAGGAGAAATGTATGAAGCATCTTTTGCAGCCTCTATGGTCTTAGCCACCAATAAATCAAGTGAAGAGGGGCTGAAAGTAGGCAAAGGTGATGAACTATGAGTTGGAAAACTACCACACCCTCTAGGAGAGTCAAGCGCCATTAGAGATGGAATAGCGGTTGGAATTTACGTGAAAGAAGGAAGAGCAAGGCTCGAAGGAGAATTGGTGAAGTAGGTCAAAGGTCAAGAAAGGGAGGTATGGGTCTAAGCCAAGAAGGAGAATCTTGAGGATGCTAGGGCTTCTAGGGGTATATGAAATATGGGCCTAGGAAGTGGAAGTGTTATCTGAATGGCTTTCACATTATGTATTTGATCAACTTTGATTAAAATTGAGGGAGTCCCCATTGGAAGTATAGCTTCAGTGTTTGCTGCTGCAAAAAGGAAGAGATGTAAGATCAAGCTCTAGCGTCAAAATTTGATAAGGCAAAACAGTGGAAGCATGAAAGAAATTACTTGTTCTAGAAAGCAGCTTGATGGGAGAAAGCTGAAGAGAGTAATGTTAATGATCTGTTGCCTTCTTACCATCTCTCTTTGTAACGCATCGGCAGCAGCAGCTTCCTCTCTTAAAATTTGTTGCTGCCGTCTTCTCTCAGCCCTTTCGAAGACAATTATGGCCTTGGAATGTTCTTGGTCTACGGCCTTGGCAGCTGCCTCATGAATGGGATCTTCAACCAAGACAGTAGTTGAAGCAATCACTTTCCTTCTCTTTTCTATTGCTTGGGCGATTGTCTCGGAATCAGAGTCCTCAGCAAAGTCAGAATGAGAGACAGTAATCTTTCTTCTCCTCTTTCTTTGAATTGTCATTGTCTGTTCCTCAGATGTCCTCTCAACTTCTGCAAACTGAGATTCGGATTTCCTAAAAATAAACTCCTTCTCTACCTCCCTAGCGGTTGTCTCCTCTTGAAACAAATCAATCACTTTTTTCCTTTTTGTCAAGGGTGACTCATGCTTTTGGTCTGCTTCTCCTTCTTCTTCTTCTTCTTCTTCTTCTTGCACCTCAGTTGTTTTCTGTTCAGGATCAAGCAGTCTTCTCTTCTTTTGCTGCTGACCACCTTCACAAAATATATATATATATATATATATAAATAGAAACAAAATAAGAATAAGACAATCAGCATCATATAGGGAGTCGAAGGAAAGAAAACAAAGGCATATACCTTTCTTCAAAGGCTTGAAAGTGGCTTTAGGAGGAGTTGAGGTAACAGGAATGGACTGGGTTATAGGAGGCACAGTGGAGGAAGTGACAGTTTCAGCTCCCTTGGGCTTGGACACATCTAACACCTCCAGTAGGTTTTGAGGTGAAATGGCCAAATAGATTTTTATATTGCTTACCCATCAATTTTGGTATCTCTTCAATACGGTACCTTCAGGAATGAAAGGGGTGTACTCAAAATTGGCCAAGTCATCTATGAATTTGAAGGTTGCCTCTTCCAGCCTCGACTTCCAAACCTTCAAATCTCTCCTGGTAAGGCTTAGATTGGTGTTGCTGCAGAGAGGTATTGGGACCCCTTGTGTAAAGCCAAATTGTCTAGCAAATTAAGCAGGACAATAAGGCTCAGCTATACATTTATAAGCTCTGGGGTTCGTGGTCCTGATAAATGACTCCTAGAAGCGAAGGAAAGCCCATATATCCTTGTGAATAGGCGAAGAACCTGAGCACATCATAGGAAGTGACTCAACCAAGTTGGACCTATGTTGGTTTGAAGGGAAAACGGTGAATAGGAAGAAATTTGGTAGTTGATGGAAGAAAGAGAAATAAAAGGCAAAAGTAGAAGGATAGAGGAAGCATTAGCGATCTTATGCCATGGGTAAGAGAGTGTAGCCAGAAAATTTAAGGCATTTGGATTGTAATTGATAAAATAGGCGAAAAGCCAAAAATTTGAAGGATCGAGAATGACCCCCTTGATTAGCATCTAAGGGCTTCTCACAAAGAGGAACAAACTCTGTATACATGGCCTAGAATATATGGGGCTAAGGCTACCCTTTTTGCAAAACAAAGGCTTTGGCAAGAGAAGCAAATTCAGGCATGATTCTTTGAGAGGAGGTGCGAAGAGAATTTTGCAAAGCCAATATAACAAGAAGAAAAAAATTCCCTATCGATTCTTGGGCCCTCTTTTTTATTCTCGGCTTTAACAAAATCCTTTGTAAGATAAGTTAAGAGAGGGAAGAAAGAAGCGCTAAGTCGGAAAATCTGGTGTAATGAGGGTACCAATAGGGATACTCTAGTAGATGGCAAATGTCAAAACGATGAGGGCCATCATCCCACATCTAAATTGAAAGAAATTGAAGATAGGGTTCCAAAAACATAAAGCAGCAGGGACTAAGAAAGGGTCCTCCGAGATAATTACCTTAGATAGTCGGAGAGCATCGAGAAGGCAGAGCTCTTGAAGGTCCAGTGTCCTAGCAGGGATGACCCGGTCGTACCATTCTTGCCACTCCGGTCTCATTGTGGGCCAATATCGGTGAGGGCGATTGATTCTCCAGTTCCTCCAATCGAAACCACCTTCATAAAGGAGACATTGGTTCTCCAGACGAGGATATAGAGCTGGAAGCTCAGTAGGGATCTCTTTGAATATTGGCCCTAACACGTAGTCTTGCTGCTCATGATGACGAGGGACAAAGATACGCCCGTCAATGGCGCTTTTCTTCCCAGCCTTGTACTTCTCACATTCTGCGTCAATAAGCCTTTTCAAGGCTACAGATGAGCTCACACACTCTATGACTGGCACTTCTAGTGAAGAAGAAGCCATTGATAGTACGTTTTTTCAGAGAGCAAAGAAGGGAGTAAAGAGAAGTGGAAGACTGATGAGGGTTTTGTGCGTTAAAAGAGCAAGTGATTTCAGAACACGAAGCAAGAGGGTTTTAAAAGCTTTTGTGTCTGAAAAATATATTGCATAAGTTGTTAAGTACTAAAAGTACAAATACGAGGAGTCTCTTCCAATATTGATAGTTTTTGGAGGGAAGAGCGCATTCCGGATGATGATGTCAGCTTCGAAGCAAGATGTTTGGCTTCGAAACCAGGTTTTGGCGCCAAAAGATCAAACAATATGACTTGAAATCTGATCGACGAAGCATATTATATACTTAAAGCTGTTAGAATGCTCGAGTATTGATGCACTTCAAAGGGTTTAAAGACCTGTTTCAGGGTTATTAATGAAAAATGGCCTTCGAAGCAAAACTTAAGATTCTTTAAGGATGAGAATTACTATTCGAGACATCAAAACCAATCATTGGTTTTAATAAAAGGAGATTGTCTTTTAAACCAAAAAAGCATGGACTGCTCTTCGAAGCAAAATTGGTCAATTTAAAATTGATTGACTATATCAACCATGACCATATATTGGTTATAATTAGTTTTGAAGGGTAAGATTGTTAAATTCGAAGCATTAATTCTAGATGATATCAGTCAGAATTGTCAACTTTACTTTATACATTGGAAAGAGACATGTTGATTCTTTTTAATGTTTTATTAAAATTGAATCCAGATTCGAAGAATGAGTTTGTTCAGTTCGAAGCTCTAAATTGGCTTTCAAAGGCAAATGGGAACAAGGTCAAATAATGCCAAATGGAAGATTCTATTTATATTTGAAGCCAAAGCAATTACATCAAATGACCCTATCTGCGTATGAATTCAAGCTCATAAAAGTAAGGAATAGAATAAATGACAAGATCATGAAATTTGATCCAACAGTGATCAATAAATTTCTGTTCTGTCTTTATTATATCTTCTATTTCTCCTAATGTTGGCTGCATAAGTTGGTGTGCTCTCACTTCATAGTAGAGCTCTTTAGCCTTTATTTCGAATGCTTCCTCTCTCAATCGTTGTTCCACTTCATCTAGGACCAAATCATCCCAATACACAGAATCTTTATTCTTGAAATCATCGAATTCTTCGATGAAGTTCTCTACTTCGTATTGGGCTTGAATTCGGAGAGACGAAAGTTGATCCAAAGATTGTGTAGTAACCTTGGAATTTCGATGCCAGTAGAGGAGCACTGGGAGTTGGTCAAGGAACATATGAAGTTCTGCTTGGGCAATGGGGTTAAGAATATGGCCCCTAGTCAGAATATCACAAGCCCATTGAAAGTTCTTGAAAGGGACTTCGTCCTCAAGAACATTGAAAGGCAAGTGAGAGAAAGCTGCAAGCAGAAGTTGAGCTTCTTTCCGCTCAGCTGGAGTAGAGATTGAAGGAGGTTTGTAAGGTGGAATGACTTCGTTCATGGGGAGGGCAAGCCTCAGTTTTTCTGTCCAGGAAAGAGTTAGTGAAGAAGAAGAAGCAGATGTTTCTATTTCAGAGGGTGGAGAAGAAGGTGTAGATGCTTCAATTATGGGAGATGGCATGGGAACGGAAGGAACAAAGGCATTAATGTAGTCAAGCCAGTCAGAAGAGCAAATCTTCGCCTTCTTGGCTAAGAAGGATGAGTGGTACCCTTGAGCTTCTTCTGAGCGTTGGGCAACAAGCACTGTCTTGGTAGGCATGGAGGATGTGTACCATGCCACAAGAAGGTTCTCCTCCAAACTACGTCGAAGGTTAATGAGTACGTAAGGGTAGACCATTGAACTTCGAGCATTGGGAGGAAACTCCAAAGGGTCAGTAAACTCAACAAAATGACGGTTGATTCGTTCCCTCAAATCATAAGTCTCAGGTGTTGACCAGCTTGTCCAGCCAAAACCCCCAGAAGATGAAGAAGTTATGGCTTCATCCCATGCAGAATTTTGTGAAGAAGAGTTTCCTAAGTCCATATTTGCAACTTGCCAAATCAAAGGTTTGAGAGCAGTTCGTTCAAGGTACAAGGGGGAGTCAGAGGAAGAACTTCTTGTATCTGTGTCTGCAACTTGTTGAATCGAAGGATTAAGGACAATGTGTTCGTAGTCCAAAGGTTGGTAATTTGCAAAGGCTTCCATGACCTAAATATAGAAAGGCGGGTAAAGGTGGCTAATGAATGCGTGGAGGTTCTTTCGAGGGGAAACAACATTACTCAATGGCTCTTCGTGTGCTTGATCAATAGAAAGGGAAATTGATTTAGCCATAGTCTGTTCGAATGTTAAGGTATTGGGACGATCAACAAATTGAAAAGAGTTAATGCAAATTATCACCAAAGAGATGACGGTTGTGTTTTCAGAAGATAGACTCTATGTACGTTCCAAAAGTGCGGGAAAAGCTGTGATCCACTAATATCACCAAGTATTGGGTATATTAGTGCGGGGGGTAATGTTGGCTACATATTTTGTAAAAGCCAATTACAGTTCGACACGTGGCAAAACAAGGGTAGTATAAGGAGACCACTCAAGTCTTCGATCCTGATCGTACACGTGGCAGTAAAAATTGGTTCTCACGTGATCTGAGTAGCACAGGATCAGTAAAGAGATACAAGATGACGTGGCTTCAAGGATTGCTCATATTCAAATTCAAATACAAGAGGGAAGTTCAACTACAAGAAAAGGCGTAGTGGAACTACTTCTAAGGCAGCATGATTAGCAATCATGGAGAAGCAGTTCGACGGTTTGAAGTGCAATTCGATGGTCATCCTTGAGGAGTATAAATAGCAAGGAAGTCCCCAGAAAAAGGCCCAGACTCAGATCATACAAACCAGTCTTACTTTACATATTTTATTTTCCAGTTTTTTACATTTCCAGTCTTTACCTTTCTTACACTTTAAATACCTGTTCTGCACTTCGATTCATAGGAGTAGTTTCAAGTAGATCGTCACTGTAAACCTCTTCGAGGCTGAGTTTAGATCATTGTAAGTGTTCATTTTAATGAAATACTTCCATTGTTCTTCATATTAACTGTTGTTTCTCTTAATTTCTCCTAAGTCAAGCCATCAGTAAAAGTCCTCTTCATTGAGGCTGAAAAAACTAAAACACAATCGTCTGATAATTAGTTGGCAATTATAATTTCTGTAAGGACTGATTGATCTTTGCTGACACGCTCGCATTTACAAAAATACCCTTCGAAAAGCCAAAAAGCCAACACTATGACACCACTTACACTTCCACAAAGAAAATTTAGAAAGCTTTACAGACTAAGTATGATATTGAAGAGGCATGAGCAAAAAAAGTATGCAGCTAGCTGCCTTTTTCGCTTCCAAATGGTGGATGAAAAATCTATTGTGGAGCAGGCACAAGATTTCCAAATGATAGTTGCAGAAGTAAGATCTGAAAGCATCAAGATTGGTGACAACTTGGTGGTTACATGACTTGCTGACAAGTTACCGCCATCTTAGAGAGAATTCCAAAAAAACATGTGCCACAAACAAAAGGAAACTTCCTTAGAGGCGTTGATCACTCGCATCCGAGTCGAAGAGGAGGCTAGAGGCCAAGATGCATTAATAACACAAGAGGGTAATGACAATTCCACTACAAAAGTAAACTTTGTTTCATTTATATGTTGTCTTCTATTAATTTTTGGTATGCTCACTTGTGTCATATTAACAGTAAATATGTGAGAATCATGAGTAGTTTAGGATTAATTCCTAACGTGACAAAAATTTTGAGAAATGTGAAATTTGCAATAAAGCAAAAATTGCCAAGAGGCCACATAAAAGTGTTGAGAAAAATACCGAATTGCTAGAATTATTTCATACTGATTTGTGTGAGTTTGAAGGAATTTTAACTCGTGGTGGTAACCAATATTTTATCACTTTTATTGATGATTTTTCAAAATACACAAACGTATATTTATTAAAAAATAAAATATGTTTTTTAGAAATTTAAAGAATTCCTTCTTGAAGTGGAAAATTAATTTAGTAAAAAGATTAAGAGAATTAGAAGTGATAGAAGCCGGGAGTGTGAATTTTTTCGATTCAACTATTTTGTTTAGTCATTGGAATTATTCATGAGACTACTCCACCATATTCACCTTCATCTAATGGCGTAGCTAAAAGAAAAAATAGAACGTTAATTGACTTGACGAATGCTATACTTATTGATTCAGGTGCTCCCTCAAATCTTTAGGGCGAGGCTATTTTGACAGCTTGCATGTAATAAATAAAGTGCCACACAAAAAGACTAAAATTGTACCTTATGAGTTGTGGCGGGGCATAAACCAAATCTAGGTTATTTGAGGGTTTGAGATTGTTTAGCTTTTGTGAGGCTTGCAGACCCTAAACGACCTAAATTAGGTGAACGAACTACCACTTGTACTTTCTTGGGTATGCATTGAATAGTACAGCTTATAGATTTTTTGATAAGGAAAATAATATTATTTTTGAATCAAGTGATGTTATTTTTCATGAAAATAAATTTCCTTTCAAATCTAGAAATAGTGGGGCCAAATAATTTCTAAAAATATTTTATCCATGCCTAACTTTTCTACTCCATTTCTAGTTTTTCAAGAAGAAGAAAATTCTCAAATTCAACCAAAAAGGAGTAAACGAGTTAGAGTTAAAAAAGATTTTGACCCTGACTATTATCTTTACAATATGGAAGCAATTCCTTTTACAGTGCAAGAAGTTTTATCATCACCTGATGCTATTTTCTAGAGAGAGGCTATAAATGATGAGATAGATTCACTACTTTCAAATAAAACATGAAAGTTAGTAGATTTACCTCCAGGTTGTAAAACTATTGCGTGTAAATGAGTCATTCGTAAAAAACTTAAACCGAATGGAACTATAGATAAATATAAAGCGAGACTTGTTGCTAAAGGTTTTAAGCAACAAGTTGATCTTGATTTCTTTAATACTTCTTCTCCGGTCACTAGAGTTACATCCATTAGACTGTTGAAAACGGTGGCTGCAATTCATTATTTAAAAATTCATCAAATGGATATGAAAACAGCATTTTTAAATGGAGATCTAGATGAGAAGATTTACATGGACCAACCCGAGGGCTTTGTGGAGCCTAGCCAAGAAAGCAACGTGTGTAAGTTAACTAAATCCCTTTATGGTTTAAAACAAGCGCCTAAACAGTGGCATGAGAAATTTGATTCCTGAATGCTTGAGAATGGCTATAAGACTAATGAATGTAATAAGTGCATATATTATAAAACTTGTGGGAATGTACATGTGATTATTAGCCTATATGTGGTTGATATACTTATCTTTGGCTCTAATTAGCATATTATAAATGAGACTAAAAATATGTTTAATAGCCACTTTGATATGAAAGATCTTGGTGAAGTCAATTTTATTTTGGGAATTAAAATTATCAAGACTAATGATGGCATTTTTCTTAATCAGTCATATTATGTTGAGAAAATTTTAAAAAAAATATGGGTCTGTTTGGTTGTATTTTCAAATTAGTTTTCAACATGTAAACTCGCGCTTCACGTTTGGTTGTATTTTCAAAACACATTTCCGCGTTTGAATTCAAATTCTAATTTGAAAACCTGTTTGGTAGGATCTCTACTTTCAACGCTTGTGAATTCTTCCGTGTCCTTGTATGTCGTCTCCATCGTCTCTGAAATATTCCTTCGTCTCTGAAATATTCACGTGAAGCTCATCTCTATCAAACATCAGTACTTCATATTGATCACGGGTAGGCTTCTCTAACAAACATCAGTACTTCAGATACTTCAGATTCATCACGGGTACTTCAGATTCATCACGGGTGGGCTTCACAGAGAAGATTGATTTTATAAATAATGAATCCACCCAACTCGCTCTATACTGGTATCATCTTTCAGAAATCGAGTGCCTTACAATTTGTGCGTTGTGGAAGATTCTTATTACGGGCAACGAAACAACGATGACTGCGACGTAAAAGAACTCACAAATTTTCTTATTCCATATTTTGTTATACGAAAATAATTTAAAAAATTCATCCCTAATTTTATTTTATTTTTCTTTCAGGTCAAATTTATGAAATTTATTATCGAATCCGACGAAGAAACAGTGCCACATTAAGTCAGTATACACATTCTATCACAGGCGATAATTATTCAATTCCCACTAATCTGGTAAATATATCCTTCAACTGCAAATGATTTTATACAAGTCGAAATCAGTTCTAAAATATTTTCTGAGAAATGTAAGGGACAATTTTTTTTATTTTAAGATGTTTTCTCTTTTCCTTGAACTATTTCACCTTTTGCGAAGAAGATTTGCAGTAAGTTGCTAAATCGATCTGAATCTGTTATATATAAATAATTTTTGAGAAGTTAAAATCAGTTCCCAAGTGATTTCTCAGAATTTGTGGACGTGTATTTCTCATTTCAGATCGGTTGTTGTTTTAAATTGTGAATTGTTTGAACCTTCTGCAAGAGAAGAACTTCTGAACAACTTGAGTGGTGTACTGGACACTGGCGGTCTTCTTGCCGGTCATCCGCCGGTCGACCTACCCTCCCTTTTTCAACTTCATTCTTGGTTTACTTATCTGCTTCATTTTCTACCGTCCATTTTTCTTACATCTTTTTTCTTGGTTTTTCTACCATTCAAAGATAATGTCACCGATTTTTTACGATTTTTTATTAGTTGTTGTTATATTTTTGCTATTTAAATTCAAGTAATCTGTGATGCTATTTTTTTCCTTTAAATAGTTTCATTTACTGGTTTATTTATTCTGTTTCATTTTCTACCCGTTCCATTTTCCTTACATCTTTTTTACTGGTTTTTTTCTACCATTCAAAGATAATGTTACCTGATTTTTTTTAGTAGTTGTTGTTATATTTCTGCTATTTAAATTCAAGTAATCTGTTTCGCTATTTTTTTCTTTTAAATAGTATCATCAGTTTTTTTTTATCTGTGTTCTATTTGAAATCATTTTGCTCTGTTTGTCTTGTATATTTACCCCAGACTAGTTTAAATTTCATTTGTATGTTTATAGATGGATGAAAATAATTCTGATGACAACCAAGAAACAAAAATGTGGACGCCCAGAATTGAAACGAAATTAATAAATATGTTGAGAGATGAGGTTAGAAAAAACCAAACAACTGGCCGTACTACTTTGTGGACAATTAGGCATTGGAATTATTATGCAAATCAGTTGCACAATCTGTATGGATTTCGGTATACAGCAACACAGGTGCACCAAAAATATCAGCGATTGAAAGCTGATTATCAGACATTTAAGCGACTCGAGCACTGGTAGTGCAGGATGGGATCCAATTGTAAACCTTGTTGTTGCACGATGAATTTTGGGATAAGGTTATTTATTAATCATGCTATTAAATAATTTTAATTTATAGATTTCATGATGCATATAGTGCTTAATTCTTTATTTGTATTTGTTGTAGGCCAACAGAAATGTGAAGAAGTTTAGGACAAAAGGATTTGAATATTTTCAAGAAATGGCAGAAATTGTTGAAAATTGTTGTGTCACAGGGGCCTTATCTCGTGCATCCACACAAGGAGCCCTTGACTCAGAAGAAGAAGATGACATGTTAAATAAATTTTGGAAGCCTGATGTTGGTGGGAGTAATGCTGGTGGGAGTAACGCTGCTGAGGCAATTCCTGTTGACTTATTTGGGGATGAGTACATGGATCCAGCAAAGGGCAAAAGTCAGAAGAGGGGCCCTACAACCAGCCAGACTGACAGTGGTTGTTCTAAAAAGTCACGGTCAAGTGGGTTTAATGATGTGTGCGCAGCTTTCACATCCTATGTACAAGCAAAAACAGGACATTCACGTGCACGAGAAAATGAGACAGAGGCTGTAAGTGCGGGTGGTGATGATTACTCCCTTGATGCCTGTCAAGATGCATTACTAGAGCTTGGGGACATAACACCAGTGCAGTACATTAGGGCGCTGACACTGTTCAAGGATAAGGAATGGCGAAGGTTTTTTATGCGCACTCCTACCCATTTGCGCCAACCCATGATCCTCGCTTTGCAGTGAAGTCAGAAGCTCTTCATTGCTTGTGTTATCAAATCTCCCTGTCTGAACTAAAAATTGATTTCATTATTCCTTACTTGGTTTTTATTTTTTTTTCCTTCCATGATATCCTCTTCCCTTTCCTATCTTCATATGTTTTTTTTTTTTTTTTTTTTTAACGTTTAAGTAATTTATGTTTTCTTATCTATTATGTTGTGTTATGACAATATGAGCACGTATTAAATAAATTTTGTCCTTCTATGAATTTTAGTGTACACTGAAAAATAACTACGGCCGACTATTCATATACTTCTTTTTTAATTCTATGTCACCATTAATTGTATGTGTTATAGCATTAATGACATATTTTATAATTATGGTTTTACTGTGATGTAGACAAAACCATATGTCATCCGACAGAGAAAATAATTCAATGGAGCTCTCATCAGACGAGGATGCGGTTATTGATGATTTTATGGATTTTTTGATGATTGCTTGCATGCATGACCAAATCAACGCCTCAAGTACTCGCCGACCGCAGCGAACGTGTCCATTCAAAGGTGATGATTACATCTTCGGCCTATTAACTGGCCATCCAGAAACAATGATGAACATTATGCGAATGGATGCACAAACATTCATTTTATTGAAAGACACTTTACTCCACAATGGCTTTATCGATATTTAGCATATGCATATAAGTGTCGAGGAATCGCTTGGAATTTTTTTATACACTTTTGCACAAAATGATCGTCATCGACTATTGGCGAGATAGATTTCAAAGACTCCACGAAACAATTTGTCGGCATATAAAAATTATTATGCGGGCATTGTGGAAGCTTGCATCAACGGTTATCAGGCCACGTAACCAAGACGACACACCGGCAAAAATTTTAAATGACAGGAGGTTTTTTCCTTGGTTCAAGGTATGAACAATATGACTATCCTGTAAGTTATACATATCAATAACGTATGTGAAATAAATATTATTTCCTTTTTAATTATAAAAGTAATATCGAAGTTTGTTTTGCTTTTAATGTCAAATAAATATCTGTCAATTAGGATTGTGTCGGTGCTATTGATGGCACGTTGGTCGATGCATGGGTCCCCGCTTTAAGACAAAATACATTCATGATCGGAAATCAGCAGATCGCATAAAAGCGTGCTCGCAGACTTGCGACTTCGATATGTTGTTCACATTTATTAATTCCGATGGGAAGGTAGCGCCACGACAACGCTTATTTTGATTGACTCTATTACACGAGTGATCTGCGGTTCCTACACCCACCCAATGGTAAGCGGCCCCAAATATCATATCTTGCACTTTTTTATTTTTTGCACATATCAATTGTAATTGTATATTCATTATTTACATGTAGGTAAGTACTATTTAGTTGATGCCGGTTTCACAAACATGCCCGGATTTCGCCCCATTTAGGTCTCAACGATATCACTTGCAAGAGTTTCGTGGCGTCATTATTCAGACCAAAGGAATTGTTTAACCATCGACATTCGCCGTTACGCAATGTCATAGAAAGAACATTTGTCGCTCAAGAAGCGCTTCCCAATATTGCGGTCCATGCCAAATTACAAATCTACAAGACAAGGGCCTCGTGATTGCATGTTGTGTAGTGCACAATTGATCCGCTTGCATGCATATAGACCCATTATTTATGGAAGCCGATAATGAAATGGCATGAAGCGAAGCGACGGCGGGTTGGAAACCAAGTGACTCGTTGACATGTCACAACATGGGTTAACGATCAATCGAACGTTCGGGATGCAATTACTCTTGCTTTGTGGCAAAATCATGTTGGCCAGGGGTAGAAATTGGTGAAGTTAACAAGGCAACTCCATATCGTACTGAGTACTGGTTTTACATGTGGTGAGTGGTGAGTGGTGGTGGGTGGTGGGTGGTGAGTGGTGGTGGGTGGTAGGAGGTGGGTGGTGGTGAGTGGTGGTGGTAGGTGGTAGGTGGTGGGTGGTGGTGAATGGTGGTGGCAGGTGGATGGTGAGTGGATGGTGAGTGGTGGTGGGTGGTAGTGGGTGGCAGGTGAGTGGTAGGTGGTGGTTGATGGCAGGTGGTGGGTGGTGGGTGGTGGATAGTGGTTGGTGGCAGGTGGGTGGTGGTTGGTGGTAAGTGGTGGTGGGTGGTGAGTGGTGGTGGGTGGTAGGTGGTAGGTGGTAGGTGGGTGGTGGTGGGTCCTGGATGGTGGGTGAAGTAATGTAATAAAGGTTTCATAATGACTGAAATTAATAAAATAATTACAATTTATTATTTTCAATTTTGTGAAAAAATATTTGTACATGACATATTTGTGGTTTTGACTTTTTGTTAAATAGTAAACAATTTGAGAGTTTTGTTATTAATTCGGTTGATCAATTTAATTTTTTTTCATTTTTACACCTTATTTTTTAAAAATTTTGTTCATATTAACTTTTTTTTTCCTTTTAATTAAAAAAAAAAGAAGGTTTATTATTTACTTATAACTTGTTTTATTTCATTTTACAACATTAATTTCATTTTTTTGTATTAATTGATACAGACAAATTATTTTTTATTTGTTTAATTTTTATTCATTTCATTGAAATGAAGGATTTGTTACACATTTATTTTGTTCACATATATTCATTTTTGTACGCCCATAATTTTTCCGTTTGCGAAATCTTTTCGTAAATATTGTCATAACATTGTAACTTGTTTTAAAATGATTAAAAAAAAAAAAACACTTGTTATTCATGACATGAATACAGAAGTTTACAACAAAGTAACAAAATAAAAAAAGTACAACAAAATAAGAAAATAAATAACCAAAAAAAAATTGAAAAAAAAAAACATGTAGCCACTACATCTGTTTCACTATTTAAATTGGTTTTTGATCAAGTTAAGCATCATTATCAGGTGGTGGTGGCGGTGGAGGGTAATAGTGATGGTACAGCTGAGTGACTCGATGGTCAATCTGATCAATGCGGTTACTTGTCACTTCATCATGTCTCCCTGAGTCTATACGAAACTCGCTAAATTGTTGAATTAGTGAGTTTTGAGCAGCGGCAAATTCATCGAACCGAGTACCGAATGTATTGAGCTGATTAGCCATTTGTTGTTCCCATTGTACGCGCTGATTGTACCGTTCTTGTTCCACAGCCAAATAATCAGTCCAGTAATGGGGTTGTTCATTTGGTGGCATGGCATTGTCATTGGGTTCTTCCTCATCAGGTATTGTTTCATTTTCAATATTAATAGAGCTCATCAATATGTCAGTTCCACCACCTCGGGTCAGTGTGTACTCAAAAATTGGTGAAGTGATTCTGACATATGGTTCCCCTTCAAGGTTGACATCATGCGCTTTGAAAATTGTGGTTAACAAAGCTCCATAAGGTAGTGACCGACCAGACAGAGTATCGAGTTTTGCAATCAGCATTTCTTTGAGTAATATGAAGCATAAATCTAATTTCTGTCCAGTTTCAAAACAGTATAACAAATAAACATTAAAACATGAAACACTATCATAATGGCCTTTTTTGGGAGTGACATTTTCAACTATCCATCGATGAAGAATACGAAGGTGGGGTTTTAAATGTCTAGCTAGTAAATTAGTGCCGCTGAATTTGTTGTCACAAATTGTGGTATAGATCTGAGTGACATCACCAAACATTCGTTCTAAGGCAGACTCATTTTGAAAATAGCATTGTAAATCTCCTGTTTGAACTCCAACAATTTGTGCGAAAACACGGAGAGTGAGTGTGATTGTTTTCCCTTTCACATAGGAGGTCAGACTAAACGGTTCATTTTGTTGGTCACCAGCTGTCACGTGAACATAAAATAATCGTACAAGACGGGGATATACCTTATTTGGTAAATTAGTTAAAGGTAGCCATCCCATTGTATCTAATTTACCAACTAAGAGCGGATCATATTGAGAAGGTAGTCTTACATTTCTCCCCGTAACAATTGGTCGATTAATAAAATGTGAATAGGATTGTTCATGATGATACGTTAAAAAATCATTATTTAAATTGTCATGATGTTGATGATGTTGTTGTGGTGGTTGATGTTGTACAGGGTTTGAAGATTCACCACGTTCGGGTATGGCTCGTTTTGTTCTTGGCATGATAGCTGCAACAGTGAAAGAAAAATATATAAAAAATATATATGAAAACATGAATTGAGAAAAATGTATGGAAACTATATCAAAAATAGTATGATGTAAAAAAATGTATAGAAAATATATCAAAAATAATATAATGTTAGTGTAAAAAAATAGAACACATATGATGGGACAGATATGAAAAACATTAACAAATCGGCAGTCCACACAGATATGAAAAACATGAACAAATCGGCCACAAAACCGGATCGATGGGATGATCGGATGATGACCGCCGGTTGACCACCCAGATGACCTTGTCGAAGGCTACTGAACAAGAAAGCTACTGGTGTTTTAAGCTACTGGTGTTTTAATACCAAAGGTAATCTGAATAACATACGACATGCAAAGGTAATACGAAACTTACCTGTAATTGAAATTAATGTTGTTGATTGAGGTGAGACCACTCGATGGTGAAGTTGAAATCTCCCTTCAGCAGGATAAAAGACGGTGAAGATGGTGTGGTTAGCAGAATGGTTTATCAGAATTTATAACAAGGCTGAAGCTTGGTTTTTATTTTTTTATTTTTATATTTTAATTTGTTATGTATTTTTTTTTATAATATTAATAATGCTTTTCAGAAAAGTGCATGTGAACTGATATACACAGCTATGATGTCCCTTTTCTTTTGGCTCAGTATGTAGGTAGTAGGTTCATGAAATTACTAATTACCCTTTATATTTTGTTAACTTCCCATGTGAATAGAGAGGGACAAAATGGTAAATTTATAGGTGAATTCAATTATATGAGCTTGCTGATGGTCCGGATATAATGGTCTGATTTGTACTCATTTCGTAATAAATTAATAACGTGTAATAAATGAGAAAAAAATTGATAATATTTTGTAAGGTTTAGGATATGATTTGTATTTTAATCTATTAAACTTAGTGTATTTATGTTAATTTTTATTAATATGTATTTTTAAAAGTTATTGATTTCAACAAAATTTAAAAAAAGATAAAAGACGGTGAAGATGGTGTGGTTAACAGAATGGTTTATCATAATTTATAACAAGGCTGAAGCTTGGTTTTTAATTTTTTTTTTATATTTTAATTTGTTATGTGTTATTTTTTTATAATATTAATAATGTTTTTCAGAAAAGTGCATGTGAACTGATATACACAACTATGATGTCCCTTTTCTTTTGGCTCAATATATAGGTAGTAGGTTCATGAAATTACTAAAGTACCCTTTATATTTTGTTCACTTCCAATGTAAATAGAAAGAGACAAAATAGTAAATTTATAGGTGAATTCAATTATATGAGCGTGTTGATGGTCCTTAAATAATGGTCTGATGTGTACTCATTTCCTAATAAATTAATAACGTGTAATAAATGAGAAAAAAAATTGATAATATTTTGTAAGATTTACGATATGATTTGTATTTTAATCTATTAAACTTAGTGTATTTATGTTAATTTTTATTAATATGTATTTTTAAAAGTTATTGACTTCAACAAAATTTCAAAACAAAAATAAAAAATGTATTGTACAAGATGTTTCTACAGGCGTAAAAAATAAATTGATATAAAAATTTAATTGACACAAAATAATTGACATAGATTTATTTTAAAATGGAAAAATAATTTGAAAAAAAAAATTCAACAAAAATTACTGAAAAAAATTAATTCAAACAAAAATAATTTTTAATTTCAGTATTTTAAATATAGTTTGGTTATTACTGTTGATAAAAAATACGGATATCGATATAAGAGTTGTGTACACTCAAAATAAATTATTGATTGAATTAAATTTTGAAAACTATTTTGAAAACACATTACCAACAAATTTTCTTATTTCACATGTCACATCAAACTTTCAAAACATAATTCAAAATATATCTTCAAAACACATTTCAACACTCTATTTAAAAACCATAACCAAACAAATTTTCTACACTCAAATCATAATTCCACAACACACAAACTCAAAATACAACTCATATTCTCAAATCACATTTACAAAACTCTACCAAACGCTACCTATAATTTTCTAGACTGTAAACATGTTGCTACTCCTTTTAATGCAAGCATACATTTATCTGTTGTAACAAATGAAAAAGAAGTGATTAATCAAAAGAAATATGCTAGCTTGATTGGTCGTTTGAGAAATGCTACTGACTGTACTAGACCTGACATTGCATATGTTGTTGGAGTATTTAGCAGGTTTATTAGCAAGCCAAGTGGAGATCATTGGCTAGCCATGCAAAGAATTATGAGATATTTATCTGGTACCAAAAATTATGGTTTGTTTTATAATAAGTATCCTGCAATACTTGAGGGATATAGTGATGCCGGTTGGAATACTTTGTTAGGTGATTCTCTCTTTACCTCAGGTTTTATTTTTACCTTGGGTAGTAGTGCTATATGTTGGAAATCTAAAAAACAGACTATAACTGCTAATTCTACAATGGAAGTTGGGCTTATAGTGTTAGCTTTAGCATGTGAGGAAGCGAATTAGTTGAGAGATTTGTTATATAAAATCCCTTTTTGAGAAAAACCAATTCCTCCTGTGTTAATTCGTTGTGATAACACTACTGCTATTGGTAGAATGAACAATCATTTTTATAATGGTAAATCCAGACCTATTTGAAGGAAACACAGTAATGTGAGATCCTATTTGAGTAATGGCATCATAACTGTGAATTATGTAAAATCTTGTGATAATCTTGCGGATACGCTAACCAAGGCCTTGGCGAGAGATAGGGTCTAAAATACATCGAAGATGATGGGTTTAAAGCCTATAAAATCATAAACCATGTATGAGGATACCCAACCTGGGGACTAGAGATCTTATAACTAGGTTCAATGGGAAGAACGAATCATATGGTGGTTGTAAAAAATGCACTCCTTAATATTTTGTTGTCCATCCCTATAATGTAAGTGCATTTGTCCTGTAATATTGGAAGGTTGAGTTTTTATACTCTTAATGAAATTTTGTAACTCTTGTTGAGTGGGGATTGTAAATTACAGGAACATCCTTGATAGATTTCATCTATGTGAGCATGGAAGTGGGGCCGCTTTCTATGAGAACAAGGCTTATTCTCAAATATACTCATGAAAACTGAGATTAGCTCAAGGCCGTAATGTCCTAGCTATTAAAAACTCATGTCAACACCTGGATTATTATGCGTGAACAGTAATACTTTATTTCCCCTAAGTAGTCATAGTTCAAGTCTGAGATCACTACTGACTCTAGAGTAGAGGTTATTGTTTCACTAATGAAGGTTCAAAGCAGAGCACACCTTCATGATGTATACTAATCTATCTTTATTTGGTAATCTCTCTTGTCCTCGTTGATATTAAAATGAGTGGGGGATTGTTAGACCATTTTAATATCTTTTATTTATTTATTTATTTATATTTTTTAATTTGACCTTTTGTCTTGTTCATGAATCTTATTTTGTCTTGTTCATAAATCTCATTTTGCTTGGTGAATGGAGATTCATTGTTTTTTGGTGACTTTTTGTTTTGTTCATGAATGAAGATTAATTGGAAGTTCATGGACTTGGTGGTGAGTTAATAATTGAAGACTCTTTTTTTTTTTCTCTAGTTTAATGGTCCTAGTAGCCTATAAATAGTTCCTCTCATCTACTCTTTTCTATACAAACTATTTTTTATACTTGAGAGATTACAAGCCAAAAAAGGGTGTTTTTTTTTTTTGTGGAGCTTTGGGTTCACCATTTTATGCAGAGTTGCCCTGAACCATACGATAAATAGTCGGGCTGTTGTATTCTGGAAGGGACAAGTCATAGTTTTGTGACTGCTGCATCGGTATTTGGGTTCTTCCTACCACAGTGGGCTTGATCTCCTTAAAGAAAATGAGATATCTGTGCCTCAACCTCATCTATTTGTATCTCATTTTGTTTGTATTATTTATCAATAAAATATAATTTTTTGGTATTTTTACCAACAATCGTGGAGCGATCAGTCACTCTTTCAAGTGCGATCGATCACAGCTACAATTTTTGCTAAATCTAATTTTGTTTCGTTTTATACTATTTTTTCTATTAAAAGACTTTCTTAACTCGTTTTTCAGTATCTCAACTATTGAGTTTCAGTAGAAAATATTTTATACTCCTTAGGCCATCTCCAACAGGTCATCAAACCTTTCATCAGATTTGAAATTTGGTGAAAAAGTCACTTTTTGGAGCTCCAATGGTTTCAGCAAATTGGTATCAAAATGAGAATGGAACAAAAAATTCATCAAAGTGAGAACAGGCTCCAGATTTCACTATTTTACTGTGCGTTACCATTGAGGAAGACCAACCGGTCAACCAGTTGGTTGTCTGGCCGGTTGACCAACCGGTTGATCGGCTCCTCAATTCTGCATTTGTTTTGTTTGACAGGTGCGAACTAGTTTGAACTAGTTTATTTTAAAATAGGTTATTTTGTGGACTATGAATAATTTGAAGGGTGATATAAATTTAAATTCCTATGAAAATATAATTGAAAGAGTTACATCTCATATACATATTTCAGAACTAGCCGTTCCAATAATTTACCGTTGGATGGACAGAGTATTTTGAAAATTTACCGTTGCTGATTTGCTCTATAAAATATATCTGTTTCGTAATATCATGCTGTGAATTTCAGTTGGGTTGACAAAGTGTTTCATTTTCATGATAGCATTACATTATATGTTGTGAATTTTGTTTTTTTTTTTTTCTCAGTGTGCTTTAATTTATATTATCTGATTATATTATCTGATTCTGAGATTGAGTGTATATCATTCTAATATTTTTTAGTAAGTTAGATATTGTATCTACTGAATTTGTTTCAAACTATGGAAGATTTTGAAATGTTTGAGGAATCACAAATGTTGGAGCACAACACTGATATTAATTTTATGTCGGAAACTTCACGAGAGCAGAACACGCAGAACACTAATAATCATTTTATTTCAAAAACTTCTCGTGTTTCTCGTGGTAAAGCATTCACAATTATAGAAGATGAAACTTTATGTACATCTTGGTTAGCAGTCTCTCAAGGTCCCATTACTGGTAATAGTTAGACTATGGCTATATTTTGGGAACGAGTACTTGTTTATTTTAATTCGCAATTGAGCAGTGAATCAAATCGAAACCGTATTTCTTTGTCTCACCGTTGGTCTGCCTTGCAAAAGGCAATTAATAAATTCTGTGATTTTCTTGAACAAATTCAATTGAGGCAACAAAGTGGAACAACTGAGGCAGATATGGCAAAATTTATTTGTGTTATTAAATATCAAATTTCTTTTCTAAATGTATACTTGTTATTGAAATTTTTGTAATTGTTTTTTGTAGGTCGCTGAGGCGAAGCGGATGTATCATGCAATACAAAAAAAACACTTCACATTTAATACATGTTGGGATATTTTGCGTCGAAGTTGTAAGTGGGATGAATGTCGAATACAACCCAAAAGAAGCACGCAACATGCTTATCCATATTCGAATCCACCAACTGAATATGAAGCATTTCAACCCAACCAAAATAATGCAGTGCACGAACAACGATCTAATACATCAACACGACCAATTGGTACTAAGGTAGCGAAAGAGAAGTTGAAGAATCAAACAACGCACGATAGTAGATTTGATGAAATAGCTGCCAACCAATCCAAAATTGTTGAAGTGTTATCAACTATGTCCGCTAGAACTATTGAGCGAGATGAACAAAAGGCGATAGACCGTGAGCAAAAGGCTGCAGAGCATCGAAGAAGGGCTAAAGATAGGGAGGAACGACTAAAACTCCTATCTATGATGAATGAAAGAGAACAACGAAATGAAAATCATAAAATAATGTCAATGGACATGACAATTTTAAATCCTATGCAAAGGGCGTATTACGAAGATCTTCAACGACAAATTATATTTCGAACAACTAGTAAATTGCCTTGAAAGGTTCTGTATTAGTGGGTTTCATCTATTGGTTTTATTATTTAAAAATATTAAATCTAACTTGTATTGGTTAGTTGTATTGGAATTATTAATGTAATAAGTAATCATGTAATCAAAATTTTATTGAATGGAACATAATGATTTATATTTGTTAGATAATTAACAGATAAAAATAAATTTATTAATGTATGTTATAATTTTTTATTTATTGAAAACACCACGTAAATGATGTCATTAAAAAAAAATTCACAAAAGGAACAAATTAGTGGTGATTGTTAATGGGATTCTATTTTTCATTTTTAGTTGTTGTTAGTCTTCAGTGCATGTTTTATCAGTTTTACAATAATATTCACACAGCATTCTCGTCATTGTTTAAAGGTGCAAAATGACCAGAAGTTGTTTTTATTTTACAAATGCAGCCTTACACTCCTAGTTTCAATTTGCAAAAGTACATCCCAAAGTAGAATTCAATTCTCAGTCCATTACAATTATAATGGTTGATGATTGTTTTACTTGTATTGGAATTATTTGTAATTCATTCTTTTTTTTGTAACATATAATTGTATTGATTTCATTCTGTGCTTGGTACAACATGGTCATGCCCCAAAATGTATTGGTCTCATGTCTCTACAACATAGTCATGCCCCAAAAATTCAATGGAAGTGAAAAACATGTTGTAGATGTATTGATTGGCAATGGAAGTGAACAAATTCTGTGGTTGGTACCTTCTTCAATTTATTAATAAAATTTAACTAACATGGCATCACTGAAGCTCCAAAAGATGGTGCACATATATTACCAAGGCAATGTAAGTGAAAAACTAACAGAGGATTTTATATCAAATAATATGATATATGAAGTTACTATATTATACAAGACAAAACCACTACATTTATAAAAGAAATTGACCCAACAAAAGGTTGTTAAAATAACAAAATACAAAACAATGCAAATACATATCAGTTGAACACATCAACAGTCATTATCTGGTGGTGGTGTATGAGGGAAGTAGTGATGGTATATGTCATTTACGCGATACTCAATCCTATCTATGCGATTGTTTGCCACTTCATGACATCTTTCAATGTCCAAACGGAACTCACCAAATTATTGAATTAATGAGTTCTGCGCAGTGGCAAATGTATCAGAGTACCCAACGAATTGACCTAATTAGCCATTTGATGTTCCCATTGAACGCGCTGATCATAACGTTGTTCTTTCATGGCCAAAAACTCAGTCCAATATTGAGATTGTTCAGTTGATGGCATCACATTGGCAGAAGGATCTTCTGGCGCATCATCTGGTGGGACTTCATCTTCTGAATCTTCTGGAGGATTAACACTTCCCATTAAATTGGAGGCTCCACCAATACGAGTCACTGTATACTGATTAATGGGTGAACAAATTTTGATCTCCATTTCATCTATAAGGTGAACCCTAAAATGTTTGAAAATTTTTGTCAAGAGTGCCCTAAACAGTAATGACCGGCCCATGAATTGAGCAAGATTTGCATATATCATTTTTTTCATTATTATGTAACACAAATCTAACTTACGGCCAACTTCAAAACAGTATAACAAATAGGCATTAAAATATGGGACCGCATTATAATGTCCTTTTTTTCAAAGTGACATTTTCTATAATCTACCGGTGGAGAATCCGAAGATAGGGTTTTAAATGTCTTGCTTGTAGATTAGTCCCAGTAAATCTGTCCTGACAAATAGTAGTAAATACGTCACTAGGATTACCAACAATATTAACTAACTCAACCTCACTCTGAAAATGGATATTTTCATCACCTATCTCAACTCCAATAATGCTTACCAAAGTAGGAATATCAAACTGTATACCCTTTTGTAGACACCCTATTTTTGACCAATCTTAAGACTCAGACGTCACCGATTGAGCGCTCGGTGTTGTTGCATATTGTGCTCGTTCAGAAGTCTCAGAGTTGCGGCCGAGCGCCCTGCCTCCGGACTTCCGAACTCTCTTCAGGTTTTGTCTCTTGCCATAACCGACTGCTTTTCTCTGCTTTTCTTTCGAGGGAGGGAGTGGTCCTCAGAGGCTATCTCTCGATGGTCGTGAGCTACTTTTTTGGCGAGGCCATTTTGCCCATTTTGGAGCCCGGCCTTGCTGAGCCGCTGCCGTGCCTCGGTTCGACCGCCTAATCATCTCCAGCTTTTTGGCAAGTGCTCTGCTTTTATCATTCCGAGGAACACTGGGCTCGATGTTTCACTTCGTGGGGTCAACACCACTTTCGTGCTTATGTACCTATTTTCGGACCTGAATCGCGTGATTTGGGCCCCGAGCATTCATTTCGCATTGGTTTTTGTTCATTTTCGGCGGGGACCTCTGTTTTATCATACTGAGGAACACTAGGGCATCTGATGCCCACTTCGGGTCAATGCCACTTTCTGCTTATACTATTTTCAGACCCCAAATCATGATTTGGGCCCCGAGCATTCATTTTGCATCGGTTTTGTTCAATTTTGGCAGTACCTGCTTAGCATCGTGAAGATCACCGAGGGTGGAAGGCCAAGAATTGTTCCAAAAACCAGTTTTCCTCCTCCGCCTGCTTTTGCTCACTTCCGGGCCAGTGTTGAACACCCTAATGATATTTTCTTCGAGCCGGGACTACATATTTGTGATGAGGGCACATGAGAGGACCCTAAAAAGTACTGGTCGGCCAGTAATTGTTACTTTCATTTTTGAGCCTCTCCTTCAAGTTCAATGTTGTAACTCCTGTTTCAGAGTTGCCCAATTCCAACCTTGGAACCTTGTTCTACACACCTGGGAGGACACCAAAACATGGTGGTCGGCCAGCAATTCTTCACTTCTTTTTTTGGCCATGGCCGGCCGGCCAGGGGGAGTGGCCGGTCGATCTGGGGTGGCCGGCCGGCCACCTTCAAGAAATCCACCGCCGCCACCGCTTTGAACCCTTTACAAATGTCCAAGCTTCAAAATATCCCTGTCCTCCGGGGGATATTTTGTGGGGGAAAGCTTGGATGCATTTCCCTCCCCTTTTACACCCTTTTTGGTCCTCTTAAGGGACTGGACAGCTCCTTTGTTGGGGTGACAAAATTTTATCTCAAGAGCCTATCTTCCAAAAACCTCCATTTCCATAGCCAAAACCCTAAAAAGCTTCAAGTTTCTAGTCCTCTCTTCATCAACCCTAAGAACCACCATCACCACCTCCATTTCAGCAGCAAAGGAGTGATTTTCAAAGGCTAAGGATCAACAAATTGAAGCCAAGAAGCCACCAAAGTTAGATCTTCAAGGGTAAGACTCTATTTCCTTTTTTTGAGCACAATTTTGAGTCAATTCTTTACCCTATTTGCTTTTTGTTTTGGGCTCCGACCCCTACTGGTTTTAGGCTTATTTTGAGCCCCTATACAACTTTGTAGAAGGGCTCAGCTCTGTTTGGTGTCTCCATGATGCACCTCTTTCAATACCATTCTTTAGGCCAATAAATTGCATGCTTTGTTTGGCTTTTGAGTGATTCATTTTCGAGCCTGATATATACTGTGAGTGGCCCTATTTTGAACCCTTGTTCAACTTTTAAGAAGGGCTCAATCATGTTTGGCCTCTCTATCATGCACTTTCTTTGTAATCCTCCATATTTTCCGTAAAATTGCATGATTTATTTAGCCTATTTTTGATCTGATTTGGAGCATCTCATGAACTAATATTGTGCTTATTTTGAGCCCCTCTTCAACATTGAAGAAGGGCTCAACCTGGTTTTCATGCTCTACATGCCACTTGCTTTGAATTCATGTTCTACTCCTATTTGGCATGCCCCTTAGAGCTTATTTGGCTTCTGTTTTGAGTCTTTATCAGGCCTGGAAAGAGCCTTGTTTTGGCCTTCTCATCATGTTTTGTTAAGGGTCTTAGGCCATTTGGCGCATGCTTTTGGTACTTCATGTAATACCATTTTTGATTCCGTAAAATTGCATGCTTGGTTAGGCTTTCTTGGCTTCTGTTTTCAGCCTTCATCAGGCTTAGAAAGTGTCTTAAAATGACCCATTGTTCATGTTTTGTTAAGGGTCCAAGGTTGTTTGATGCATGCTTTTGGTACCTCATGTTATAGCCTTTGTTGGCTCATTATTTTGCATGCTATGTTTAGCCTATCTACATACTGAATTGGGGGATGTCATCTCTTGTAAATGTGCATATTTTTGGCCCCTATTTAATTTTTTAGAACTGTGTTTTTCAGTTTGAGCATTGTATATACCACTTGCTTTGTAATTCTCCTCTTTTCCTCCATTTTTGCAAGCTATTTTTGCCATACTTGTGATCATTGTTTGGCCATACTTTGTACTGAAACAATGCTAGTTTAGGGCTGCCTTGCTACTGTTTTACATGTTATGTCCATATTGTGCATGTTTAGTAGGGTCAGAGGTCGCTTCGGTGCATAACATTGCATTTCGCATCGTGTAATTTTGTCATAATTCAAGGGCTATTTGTGCATCATTTTAGCTACTGAAATTTGCATTTTTCATATGCCATATGCCACGCTTCATTTGCATGCCATTTCGTCAGATGTCGCCAGCTGCTTATGCGTCGCAGCGCCAAGATTTCGAGGCAAATTTTGTTTTCATCTTTCTAATTTTTATGTGAGTGTGGCCGAGGCTCTCTCTCTCATGTTAGTGTAAGCCCAATTTTCATTTTCCATGTCATTTGCATTATGTATGCCATCGCTTTGGTTTATGCGTGTCTGCAGCACGATTTCGAGGCGTAGCCTCATTCTCATCTTTCTAAATTTTATGAGTATGGCCGAGGTCCTCTCATGTTAGTGTAAGCCCAATTTGTTATTTCATGCTCAGATGTCACCGCCGGCTTACATGCCCGGCACGATTCCGAGGCACTTTTTTATCCGCTGCCACTGTGTGAGTGTGGCTGAGGCCCTCTCATGTTGGCGTAAGCCCATCATTGCATTCCGTATGCCATTTCCTCAGTTTGTGTGCCCGTGGGCACGCATTTTGAGGTATTTCATTTTACTCGCATTGTATATCATATTTCATGCCATTTTTTTATGCGTCTGGGCACGATTTCGAGGCATCTCATTCCCATAACATTGTGTATGTTAGGATTGTATTTTAGTTGCATTCATGCATATCATGCATATTGCATCGTGTTCGGGATAGGAATTACCCCGCACGGAACGAGGCGATTTCAGACCGAGTGACGGAACGGTCTCAATTCCCAAGTCACCGACACTGGATTACCCATGATGGAGTTAGGTTTTATTGTAGCATTCATGCATTCATCCTATATTGAGTTGTGTATCCGACTCTACCATCATGCATCGATATGCGTGATTGATGGCACGAGGATCGAGGCATGCATATATTTGTGAAATACATTGCTATGCCCTTTTCCTCGCTTCTCTGCAAAGAAAATCAAAGATCAGCAACTTTTCGGAGTCTGACACGCATTTCGAGAAAATTACAAATAGAGGCTAATTGGGGCATCCCAGTGAATTTCCGCGTGAAGGCATTTCAAAGATACACTATTCATCGAATAAGGCACCCCGCTTGTATGCCGCTTACGCCTTTCTTTATTTAATTTGTAAATTAATTAGGATTTTTGTATATTATTCTGACCGTTATATTCGGATCAGATTATTCTTTTATTCGGTCTCAGATATTTATTCGCACTCTCTCGCGAGGGCAATGTTGTAATAAGTGTGTGAGTGTGATGTATGTCTTCCAACCCCACGCCTTTCTTTCTTCCTTTTTTTATCGCTATTTATGGTTAGATATAGGGCATATTTCAATTAGCATACAAGATGACAAAGATGTTTGCATCATTCATCTGCTTTTGCACGCATTCTACAAGATCATACAAACCGTGATTCAGATTTCAAATCCAAATTGAATACATGCTAACTGTAGCATCTCATATACCATGTTTAGGACAGCCGAGCCTGCTATAATTGCATCTTTGCATGTGTTGCATTAGACATTTCAGTATGCTTAGGATCATGCATGATTTCTAATGAGTTTCTGTTTTGGCTCGGAGTACTCGGTGAGTTTTATGCTTTAGCATCCTTACATGCGTGTGAGTGTTGCCATGAATAGCATGCTTACCATGAGGCTATGTGCTTATATGATATAACTGCCTTGAATGCCTGTGGGTGGAGGTTGAGTTATCTGAATTGGAATAATTCATCAAATGCTTGTTTTAAGCCCACTAGATAGTGGCAAAATCATTGTTTTCTTAAGCCCACCGAGGGTGGCAAATCCGCTGCCTTAGCCTACTTAAGGGTAGCACCATCAAACCATTTTCAAACAAACAAACATGAGATGTTGGGCCCAATTCAAAGCGATTCATTTATACTTGTATGTCAGGCGATCACATAGTAACCTAGGCTAATAACCTAATAAGAACTCACAATGTTTTCAAAAACAGATATCATGGTTAGTAGAGGCTTGCCTTTTGATCGGGCGAAGGGGTGCTCACGATGTGACCTTTCCCTAATCGTACTCCAAGTTCCCGAGCCAACTTTGGTGATGACGGATACGTGGCCTTTTGGCACCGAGTCGTGGTTTCCTAAATTTCCCATTTTAAAATATTTAGGTGGCGACTCGTTATCCGCAAAGCACCATGTTTGGCACTTCTTTCAAAAAATGCTTTTTCTCAAAACGATTTGCCGGATTTGGACTCTTGGTTTAAGATTTGGAACCGCGACAAAATCGAAGTCCGAATCAGCGAGGTCCTCGGGCTTGTTACGCTTCGCGACTACCGGGGAGTTAGAGAACTTGACTCAACTCGTAATATCCGGGTTTTTACTACACTTGTGTGTTTCTTTTGCATTGCATTTGCATTGGTGCTTTAGGACACCGTGGTTTGCCATATGCCATTTCCGAACGACGGTCGAGGCTTGTCTTGTCAAGGCATGTCCATAAGGCCGACGGCCTGGCTCGACAAAGATGGGAACACAAACCCCGCTTTTACCGGCACCCTTTTGACCATTCGACCTAGTGCATATTCAATCCATAGTGACCATTCCAAACTAGGACAAAGTTGCTTACCCGCTTATAGGTTGTTTGAAGCCGCCAAGGCGTAATGAAACCCTAGCTCCTCGACAAAATAGGACAGGGAAACCCTACCCCAACATAGGGTGTTTTGGCTCTCACTTATCCGCTATGTGCTTGTTAGAGTGCGCCTCACAGGAATGCATGTATCGCTTGAGTTTGCATCAGCTCGGGCATCATTCAAAGGTCTCGAGAATCGCTTGTCTCATGGATATCGAAGCTTTTAGGGAACAAAGGATACAGAACAAGGATCGCTGGTTGAGGATGGTATTTCCAGTTTATCCAACCAAGTGTTGTATGCCCGATCGTGTGTTGTGTGTATTTAAATTAAGTCATATGTCGCCTGCTTTTTCCGACATTTATTTCCTTTTGCTTTATTATCTTTTTTCTAGGGCGCTTTGTAGCACAATTGCTTCCGAGCTACCGATACTCCCTGCAATTTGGACACAAGGTCGCCGACTCAACCGATCCGAGAATCTAGTTGACGGACATCCAAAGGTTCCACTCTTACCCCCTCAAATACCGTAAGAAGGCCAAGAAGGCACAAGGTGTCGAGCACGGATCACCGAATGCCAGCCTACTCTAGTGTCGATAGTCGGGTTGAGATTCCTGCTTCGCTATAGAGATACACTTGCTTGCTATTCAGATGGAACAATGTATCCAACAATGGAGGCGATGATGCGCCAGATGAATAAGAGCATGAAACAAATGCAAGATGATGCTACCCGCCAGGCGGAATTTTCTAAACAAAGAAGTCATTATGGCCCAAAGAATAGCCGATCACCAGACATAACAATGAGAATGCCAAGACCGCTTCACACCAGTCCTCCTCCACTAGGGCGATCAGTTCCTCCTCCACCCAGGCCCCATTACTCGAAAGCAGATATCATCGCCGTAATGCTCCTCCAAATCCCCTGCATTACCCTCCCAAATCCACGTAACGCCCGCCAAACTTCCAAAACACCCAAGAGGACACGGGTCTTCTAATCTGGCCGGCTTCGCCGCCAAGAATCGTCCAAAAATATTACACCCAATCACCCGACTTCCATTCGAAGTTCGAGGTAGACCAGACACCAAATTGAGCAAGTTGGAAAAGCTCTTCAAGAAATCACAGGGGTGAAGGCCATCCCAGATATTGAAGACGGCTACACCGATGTGGCCGTAATATTGCCGACAGATTTAAGATACCCAGATCGATCGCTTTGATGGATCCAGGACCCCATGGTTCATCTACTACTGTTTTCAGACATCTTATGCCAATGGGCCTAACCGCACTACGTAAACTCTCACCGCTTGGAACCCTATCAGAGTGGCCGCCAACCGGTATGCAAAGTTGATAATGATGTCAAGAGGAATCGATGAGTTGGTCAAGCCTTCGCTGTACAATATTTATATAATACTCAGACGAGATTACAACACGTGATCTCGAGACAACAAGGCAGAATGAAAGAGACTTTCTCTGATTTTGTCACTCGGTGGAGAGCAAAGGCATCGATGATGACCTTAAGGCCAACTGATAAAGATCAAATCCGGATGATTGTGCGCAATCTCCAACCAAGGCTTATGCAGAAGATGATTGTAGTTCCCTTCCCCACCTTCGCAGACTTCCATGATATGGGGGTGCAAATTGAGGATGCTATGAAGCAAGGGTTGATTGACCAAGACCGGGATCAGCCCTGAAGAACATTCAACCGTAATAACAATGCGGGCCCGAGTGGCTCTACCAATACAAGAGCTTCAGAGGTCGGTATGGTCACCACCACTCCCCCTCCCCAACCAAGGCCGCAATGCCACACCTTTTTCTCGATGCATCCGGGAGCAAGAACTAAGCTTCAAGATACCAATCCAGGGTCAACGAACCTTCTCCCCACTACATATGCCTTTGTCCAAAGTCCCTGGTTCTAGTCGAAAAGGGCATTCAAACCCTTGGAACCGAGGCCCCTCCAAATCCACTCCTTCCCACAACCCACCAAATATTGCAAATACCACCAAAGAAGATGGTCATGATACCACTAATGTTACAGTCAAGGCCATGAGATTCAAGACCTCATTGACAAAAACATCATTCTACCTCCCGAGAGACCCAACGTCACAACTAACCCACTCCCAGCACATAACCAAGATCCACCCAAAAGAATCAATCTCATCCAAACTGGGGACGTGTCTTACGACTCTAGTATCTACATTACTCCCTCCCACCTACCCAAGCCAAAGGTGATCCTTCCCGATAGCACCGACTTGTGATGATGGACACCTCCACAACCCAACTCGAGCCAAAGGTGGTGACCAATTTAAAATGGAACGGGGCAGGCTTCCGAGGAGAGCAAAACTGTTGAGTCTGGGGTGGAGCAGTCTGAGAATTTAGCTGGCAGAGCTTATGATCCGAGTGGATATATCTTGTCAATGAGCTAGCCTAAGTTGAGTGTGGGGCCGCTGGAAGAGGCTGAATTGTGTATAATTCGGGGGGACAAACTTGAATCAGTGGGCGATGATCTGACAACGATGGAAGAGGACTTCGCCAACCTCCAGTTTTTCAACGACCAAGAATCAGGGGATGCATCAATCAACCGTTCAATACGAGGAGTCGCCAGGTCGCCGGGTGGTTGGATGATCACCAGATATTGTACCATTTGTGGCCTAAGGGCCGAGGGTCGATTGAATTGCCGAGAGCGCCGGACGAAGAATTTCGCCAGAGCAAGACACATTGAAAACCGAACAATTAACGCCGAGGAACAAGAAAAGAAATGGGATTCTCGAGAAGATCCAAAAGCAAAGAACCATGAGGAAGTTGAAAGTGTCAGAAGCACGAAACCGAACATGCCGTGAGCATGTGGAAAAATGCCGAGAGCGCAAACAAGCCCGAACTGTGTGCTCGTTAAATGCTAATGGAATGTGGCGGTAGATGACGACTTGTATCTCGCCCACACGTATTTAAGATCAAGGGTGGCCAACCAGACAAAGACTGTATCTCAAGAGGTGGACCATATGACAAGAAGTGGGTGGTATTTCAAGCCCCCACACCTTGATCAACCCAAGCATTGGGAAAGATAAAGAGGAGAAACAGAGAGAAACAACTTGAAGAAGAGGTCAGATCAAGCAAGTAAAGAAAATACAAGCAGACATCTCCATCTGGGATCGCTATGGCTTCAAGGGTGCATAGACAGTTGTCCTATCTGCATGGACAAGGCCAAACTCTCCATCGAACTACACCAGAGCAACCGGTTGGGCCGGTTTTTCCGGAGGAGGTTCCCCAAGATTGACCTTTTCAGACATGAGCCACCGAGGGCGTGGATCATAATGCACTTCTACATCTCTCAGAGAATGCAGGACAAATGGATTCCGTGGTACTTGTTGATACCGGGTCCGCTTATCAATGTTCCGCCACCAGAACGGGCGATGCGATCGGGTTGAAGCCCGCAGACTTCACACCGACCACTCAAGTAATCGAGCCTACGACAATACAAGTAGGGATGTCCTAGGGACAAGAAAATCCAAACCAAGATTGGGCCCGACAACACAAGGTAGATTTTCATGTCTTGGAGGTCCTCGATCCTTAACATGCTTTTGGGGCGCACTCGTTGCATCGTAAAGGCCGCCTCATCCACTCTACATCAAATGGTGAAATACCCCTATGGAAAGGAGTAGCCATTGTGTTTGGGAACTCATCAATCTATCCCCACGGAGATATCTACGCCACCCTAGAGATTGAACACGATGGAGGTGTTTATATCGATTTACTTTGGCCGAGGCCCGTGGTGCAAAACATTATGGTCAGGAATGAAGGTGTGTACGCTGCTCAATCCGCCTACCTCATGAACAAGCTACAACATATCCCCGGATGGGATTGGGAAGAAGCAGAAAGGAGTCACAGCATGGTCAAGTGCCACACAATCCACATACCTTTGAATGGGTTATCTGCCCACCAAAGAAGATTGGGCAAGAAAAGGGAAGGAAATGGCCGGCAGAGTGAGCGGCAGCCGAAGCCTTTTGATCTAATGCAGTGCCCATCCAGTACCTCGAACGGACGCTTTGTCCGGAGGGGAAGACTTTCCATTTTGCGCTTCCCAGAGCCATGGTTCAACGCGAGAGGAAGCGCTGCATTAGGTTTCAAATCTTCTTCGACCGCAACTATCCGGATGATATTGCCACAGAGCGCATGCACCCAACAACCGAGGTTGAGCATTAAGGCAAAGGATCTTGAGAGCATGTAATTGGAAATGGGGTAGCACTGCATGTTCTCTCTCGATCCTCCGACGACCAAGATTGCTTGGGGAATAACTTCATGGTTTCCATGATTGGGGATGAAACGTGAGCCGACCAGCCAGCCTATCTTGATGCATCAATCGCACCTCTCACTTGGCAAGACGAGGAGGATTTTTGTCCAAAGAAGACTGGTCAGTAGTGAGCCTAATCGATTCCACCGAGTCCCGTGAGTTTGAATCGTTCCACCGACCGAGTCCGAGTCCGTACTTCGATGTTAACCCGATGCCGAGTCCCGCTCTAGGTCGCCCTTTCCTTTTCATTTGAGTCTGTAACCGGCGAATTGGACGATTTGATGTGCCTAATGAGAATGAACTATCGTGGTTTCCGAGTACTTTTCGTGCCTTTAATTTATTGCATTAATTCAGATTTTCAAAATTTCGATCAAAACGACGAGGACGGTTCCTCCTTTTTACAACGCGAATTGAGCAAGAGCAAGAGAGATTTGTTAAGCCATTAATGGATGAAATCATTTCCGTGAACATTGGTATCGAGGAGGACCCGCTACCGTCCAGATCGGATCCACGTTGTCTTCGAAGAACGCGAGCGCTTAGTCGCTTATTAAAAGAGTTCAAAGATGTTTTCGCGGTCCTACCAAGACATGCCCGAATCGATCCCGAGATTGTACAAAGATCGATCCCTTGACCCCGAGGTCGACCTCGCTGCGTAAACTCGTAGGATCCGCCCGATTGGGCTCTCAAGATTAAGGAAGAGGTCACTACAAATTGACGCAGCTTCCCGCCGGTATCTGAATATCCGACTTGGTTGGCCAACATTGTTCCGGTGCCAAAGAAAGATGGCAGGATTTGGGTGTGTGTAGACTTTAGGGATTTGAACAGAGCTAGTCCGAAGGACGACTTTCCCTTACCACATATCGATGAGTTGGTAGATTTCACGGCAGGGCATGCATTGCTCTCATTCATGGATGGCTTTTCAGGATACAACCAAATAGTGATGGCGCTAGAAGATAGAGAAAAGACTGCATTCACCACCCCGTGGAGAACATACTGCTACCGGGTAATGCTGTTTGGGTTGAAGAATGCTGGGGCTACTTATCAACGGGCCGCGACCACAATACTACATGATATGATCCACAAAGAGGTTGAGGTGTACGTGGACGACATGATTGTCAAGTCCAAGGAAAGAGAGGGCCACTACACCGCCTTGCACAAGTTTTTACAAAGGATCAGGGAATTCTGCTATGCGCTAAACCTCGTAAATGTACATTTGGTGTTACAAATGGGAAAATGCTAGGGTTTCGACACAATAAAGGGCATCGAGGTCGAATTCTTCCAAGATCAAGGCCATCCTAGAAATGCCACCACCAAGGACCTAAAAGGAGGTGCGAGGCTTTCGGGTAAAGTGCAATTCATAAGACGGTTTATTTCAAAACTAACCTTTACTTAGAACCACTTTTTGGCCTTCAAGAAAGAAAAGAAGTTAAAATGGGACGGCCGATGCCAAGCAGCATTCGAACAGATTAAAGAATATCTACGTAACTCCGCCGCTTTATTACCACCGTAATCGTGGAAACCGCTGATTTTGTACCTATCGCTGACCGAGACCACAATGGGTGCATGCTTGCACAAGAATCAAGATAAGGTGGAAAGAGCCATCTATTATTTGAGCAAGAAGATGCCGGAGTATGAGACCCGATATACACCACCGAAAAGGCTTGCTTAGTTTCGTATGGGCTACCAGAAGCCGCTGCACTACCGTTAGCTCACTCAGAATGTTGGTTTCACGACTAGATCCCATCAAATATCTTTTTGAGAAACCAGCGCTTACGGGTAGGCTAGCTCGTTGGTTGCTTTTGCTCTCCGAATTTGATCTCACATATGTGACGCGCAAGTCAGTGAAAGGAAGAGCAGTGGCAGAATTCCTTGCCGACCACCCGCTGAGGGATGAAGCAGCTGAGTACCTATTCCTGATGAATCAATTTCAGATATCGACGAGGAAACTTTGGATAATGTACTTTGACGGAGCGCCAAATCAAGATGGGTATGGGATAGGAGTGTTGCCGATAGCACCGACAATTCCTCAGATCCTCTAGCCTTCAAACTCCTGTTCAAAGTCTCAAATAATGAAGGTATCACGGCTGCATTGTCGGTTTGGAAGCTTTCTAGAACTAGGGCAAGACTACCGGATGTCATTGGGGATTCAACCTTGTTGTGTCTCAAGCTAAAGGAGACCGGAAAGTTAAAGAGGAAAATATGATGATGTATCACCAAACCTTGGATTTGCCGATTCCTGCTTGAAAAGCTAAGTTTTACTCATCTACTAAGAGAGACCAACAAGTTCGCAGATTCGCTAGCAACTCTATTATCTATGATAGATATTCCATGTGGAGTCCGGATGCGACGAGACATCATCGATCAGAAATTTGTACCTGCCTATGAGTCGATTGCAGCCATAGATGAAGTTCGTGACTTAACACCCCGGTATTACGACATCCGAACTTTTGGAGAAAAACATACCCGCCAGGTAAATGCCAAAGACAAGAGAGCAATCAGAGAATGTCGGCCTCATCATCTCATGGGTAAACTATATAAACGAGGTCATCCGGGAATGCATAAACCGTGGCGTTGATGCGTAAGAGTCAAAGCGCCGATGGAAGCCATCCACGGGGTGAATGTGGTGCACACATGAATGGAGTGATGTTGGCACGAAGATCCTTAGACAAGGTTATCGTCCACTATGGAAGAGGATTGTATTGGTTTCATCCCGATGCCATTAAGTGTCAAATTCATGCAAATCGCATGCACGCCCGCCAAAAGCTGCATAACATGACTTCGCCATGGCCGCTTCATTCGGGCAATTGATGTAATCGAGTCGCATACCAAGGGATCGAATGGGCATGAGTTCATCTTGGTAACGATAGATTATTTCACAAAGTGGGTTGAGGCCCAATCTACGCAAGGTTGAAAGCTTCACACGCTAAAATTCATCGTAAACAACATCATCTGCCGCCACGGGTCCCAAATGAAATAGTTTCGCATAATGGTTCCCACTTCAAGAAGGAGGTGATTGATTTGTTGGAGAAATACAATGTGGCTTTTCATAAGTCGTTTACTTACCGCCGCAAACCAACGGAGCAGCTTGAGGCCGCCAACAAGAACATCAAGCGATACTACGTAAAATGGTGGAAACTTATCGATCGCCGATAAGCCGCCGCTTGCTCTGTGGGGCTACAGACTTCGATCGAACTTCATCGGGCGACTCAGACTCATTGGTCTATAGAATGGAGGCCGCTCGCTTATTGAGATTGAGGTCCCGCTATTACGAGTATTGGCCGAAAGTGCCGATAGTCAAGCGGATTGGCAAAGCAGAATGTATTTGAGGAACTCATGCTTTTCGATGAAAGAAAGCCGAAAGCACTGCATCACATCCAAGGTTATCAACGCAGAATCGCCTGCTTTCAACAAGAAGGTTAAGTCCAGAACTTGAAAGAAGGAGATTTGGTACTCAAGGACAACCGAGCTCCCATCCACGCACCCAAGAGGCAAGTTCGCACTCCAATTGACCGGGTCTCACATCATCAAGTCAACTCCGTGGAGCTGTGGTTCTCGATGGATATAGATGGCTTAGAGTTTTCCCAACCGATCAATATGGACAAGTTGAAGAAATACTACCTCGAGAGGCTCGCTAGGCCGAAACCCGAAGGGCGACCTAGGCAAAACTCAGAGCATAGAAAAATTTGAAATTATAAAACCGAGCTCGAAGGTTGAAAACCCGCAAAGGGCGGCCTTGGCAAAAGTTAGAGCGCAAAGGAGAGTAAAATACCCGAGCTAACCTAAGCCCGAACTACGAAGACTTGATTCCCATCTTTGGGATACGAGGCGCCTTCATCTTGAAGTTCACCACAATCTTTTCCCGATCAACTTTGTCCATTCCGATCATCTCACCATCTCTATTCATCAAGATTTATTGTGATCTCCTAAGATGTTGTTATTCAGACTAGGGCAACTTTCCGCTATATAAATTGCCAAGGCACTTTTCAAACTAGGGGCAACTTTCCAAATTGCCATAGGATTCGGGTTGTGCATCTCAAAGGATGTATCTCAGCGTGTCCAGCCTCGATTCATATCGAAAATAGTTTTGAAAAGTTTTAATAAAAGTTGACTTTGTTCAAATTAATCTTTTCACAACTAAGACCATTTTGGACCAAAAGTGGAGAATTTTCAAGACACAACCTTCAATTTCATTGATTTCAAAACAGTAGTTCTTTTGCTCTTGCATACATTGAAGTTGCTTTTATTACATTCATAACGAAAACTTGAAAGTACTAATAAAGCAATAACTGGGGCATAGTCAAGTCAGTGTCCCCGCTCTTCTAGAGCTAGTTAAAGCCTCTCGATGCCAACCTAGGCCCAACATGTGCTTCTTCGTTGAGCCAATCCCAAAGACTCGCCGATAAAGTACAACCGAAAATAGGAGGGGCCGGTTTCTAACTCTCCATGTCATGCGTTCGTCGAGCCACCAGGCGCCAAATCGAAATGTAGCCGATATTTCTATCCTCCGGTGCAAATCGATCACGCCAAACCGGGCGAGAATACGGAATGGGAAATAGAACACACAAGGAGTCAAGCCGACAATAATCCCGACCGCCGACATGCTATAGCTCATTGCCGGAGATTGAGCCAAAGACAACGCCACGCAATGCGATCCCGACAAGTTGCACATCCATTCAAACCACCACTTCTCATCAGAGTATTCACTAGGCGTTGAAAGAAGTAGCCACGCCGAGTAAGGTGACAAGAGTCCACAACTTGCAATTTATCCATCAACCATATCCGTGAGGGATGAAAAATAAGAGAATAAAGAATAGAGAGATGTGCGAGAGAAAAGTAAGATGAGGGTTTTGTGAGAAAACCGAGCCCGAGGGCCGAGTGATGTGAGTGAATATACATGTGAGCTTGGTGGGAAACATTACCGCAATAAAGAGTGGACTCCTCAAGAAACCCGTTGTCTCCTGGTAGAAAGCATCCAAGCCCATCGTTGTCTCGCCAATGTCATAGCGACATAGCCTCTTCCCATCCTCAAGCCTTGAGCGATTTCAATCAACGGATGCTATTCTCCGAGCCCGAGACAAACAGAAATGAGATAGTAGGCACAAGCAGGGCATGCTACCGAAGCCTTGCTAATAGTGGTTGCCGCGTCACCCAAGATCGAGAATCGTAAATCAGCTCGATATCCAACATGCCATCACCAATCGAGATCTAGCATCATGCATTAAGACCGCACATCCGCCTCTAAGGTTTGGGCATAGCTAAAATTGAGTCAAGGAATTTCGCCGCCGACTCCATCAAGATTTGAAAATCTTCAAAAGTAGGACATACCTCTTGCCCGCCAAAGCTAAAGACGCGGCCACCGGTTCCAAAACCTTGCCGCAACATAGAGGAAAGGAAGATGCAAGGAGTCCCATTAGCGTGAATAGTGCATTCAAGCCAAAACCCCGGAAGTTCAACTTCTCCGAGCCATCTAAAGAAGAAATCCAAGATGTGAGATTTTCTGTGAGAATTGCCTCCATTTTTGCGAGGAAATGTGATGAAATGAATGAGTTCCAAGGGTGGGGCTTTTATAGAGGGCAAAACACTATTCAAAGGAGACGTGTCAAACTTCTCGAGGTTATGGAGAGGTGGCCGGCCGCCATCTATCCTAGTAGGCCTACCACCCTCTAGGCTCCAAATGCAAAATGTTTTCGGCCTCGTTGGTTCTATTTTGCCCGCCAAGGGAAGCTTGAGGCACTTTCATGCATCGGAATGTCAAGGCCTCCATTTCTATCAGCCGGATACATTCCATTATCCAAATTGTCCGTCCGGCACGCTTTTGTTGTGTTTTGCTTATCGAGTTGTTGTTTTGTTTATCGAGTTGTAAGTTTTGTCGAAATAGTCGTGATTTTGTGTTTTGAATTGTTACTTTTTGGTTATATAATTTTGTTAAGTCTTGTCTATTGAGTCGTTAACATTGTTGTACTTTGTTTATCGAGTTGTAAACTTACTAAGATTCTGTTATTTCTTAGTGAGTTGAGTTGTTTTGATTTGTTGCTTGCTCATTACTCCACCCGCAGAAATACATGAGACACATTTTCATTCGATTCCATTTTTGTGCAAAATGATGCGATGCGATGCTAAGAGTTTCAAATACAAACATCTTTTCAAAAGCTGTTTCATTCCATCATGTTTTTACAACAAAATAAAGGTACAAGTTTTACAGAAAATAAAACTACCTAACAATGTGCAAAGTGCTACAAACTACTAGCCAAAAAGTAAAATAAAGCAGGAAATAACATCAAGATCCCTGAACGGAATGAGGAGGCCCTCTCATCCTCTTTTGCGGGACAACCTCTGCACCATCATCACCATCCGGATCAGAGCTGTCATCCTTCGGATCCCCCTGAGCCTTGCCTCCGCTCCCAGAACCAAGACCGGAGCCTCCCTCCCCAGGAGATGTCTCTGATACACGGTCTGCGACCTCCTCCTCCTCATCCTCGACAATGGGTGCCTCAAGGCTCATGAGACGACCCCGCCTCCTCGAGCTCCTTGGTAAGGCCCGATGGCCCAGCCTCCTGGGGCCCAAGACTGAGTAGGTCTAACACCTCGACCTCTCGGGAAGGCCGGTGGCCCACCTCGTGTCGGCATATACACGGAGGCATCCGAAAATGAAAAGTGCAATACATCGCTCAAACATAAAAAGCATGTGCAAGTACAAAGATGAGTGTAGGTGCGATGTGTTCTACATACTTATCAAAGGCAAAGAATGCTCAAAACCAAAGATGTTAATGTAAATATGATAAATGCAAGAGAGATGAAGGGTACCGAAGCCCATGATGGACATCTCAGCCTCTCACGCAGACCATCCTCAAGTGAGGCCACCACCCCGAGCATCCGGTCTATCTACTCCCGAGGTGGCCGCATACAAGCTCAACTCATCAATAAATAAACAATCGCCAAAATGTCAGGTGATAAATGAAAATGGTAGAACATACCGGTGAGTCAGATCACCGACATATCTCGTGACTGTGCATCGGAGGCTCTATAGGGATCTAATCGAGAAGTAGTCCCATATCGCCAACTCGTCAACTCACGGCATATCTCGCCATCCAAGATGATCGAGAGTCGAGGGATCGGAGGAATCGAATCGCTTACCTCTAGATGCACCACCGCTAGAAGAGGGATGTTCAAGACGGCACGACTCAAGATGGTGCGCCAAGGCCTCAAGCAGGGAGCCCGATTCTCCAAGGGGGCATCAGATATATGCGGCGATAGGTGGCATAGTTCCCCTCAATGAGATGTAATAAAGCATCGGTGCCCTGCATGTCCCTAGTGACCTCCTCAGTAGATAGCCTATCGGCAGTCCGCATAGTGGGTGGAGGCACAGCAGGAGGGTCCTGAGAATCATATCCCCACACCTGACGCTGAAAGCGTTCCCCCAAGAACCAAGCCCTGCCGACTGGTCCCTCGAGCAAGAACCTATACTGGGAACTAGTCGACCCTCCGGGATACTGATTCTCGAGATCGTCGCCAAAGACTGCCCAGGGTTGCCAGGTGATCTGCAGATAACCAGTGTACAAATCAATCAGAAATCAAGAAATACAAAGCAAATCAAAGATGAAAATGAAAGAAACTGAGAGTTCTGAAATACCTCTGTCGCGCGCACGGTGTCGAAGTACTATCGCAGAGAGAAGAGAGTCTCTCGAGGCCTCGATAGGTGCTCGCCCTCAAACATCAATGAAAACGGAGTCATAGGAGGTCCTGCCACCTCCATCTCCGGCTAATGCGGAAATATGCATATACCCATAGCCGAGAAAAGAAAGGAATGTGAATACAAAGTGCTAAAGGCGTATTACGAATGCAAAGTGCGGTGCAAAGTGAATAAGTAATGAGGAGCAAAATGTAAATCAAGAGGACTAATGTACCTCCCAAGCTCTCCAAGAGTCCGAGTAAGTCCTCACCTCACAGTACAGAGATCAAGGCCATGTAACAATAAAGGGTAGCCGTGCCAATACCTAATCATACCGATTGACCGTGATAGGTCTACTAGGGCACTCAAGAGATACAAATTTCCATCATGTTCCTCTATCAAAAACAGAGTGGTGCCAAAGAGGAACATGAGGAAACCACGGTATATCGCCGACCTCCTGGAGACTCAGCTCCATCTCAGGGTCACTGAAATGGGAAGAGAACTACATACCGAACCCTCCCTAAGCTCTTCACAAAGCGGAGTGCCCCCAATAGATGCATCCAAGCACCTCCCACGACCCATATCTTCGTCAGAATGGGTCCACCGCCTATGTCTAAGCCATGAGTACAAATAAGTCCAAAGGTCATGGTCATATCCCTGCAGTAAAAATGGAAAGAATTGGTGGTGTCCCATCATCTCCGCTTAGAGCAAAGAAACAATGTCCTATCGATAAGACAAAGAGATAACCCCCAGTGGTGTTCACTTCAAATCTGGGTCATGGTTCAAGAATCGAGTTTTGGTTGGGTCACAGAAATCAATTCCAATTCAGAATCGAGTTTAGGGTCAGGTGTTCTACTCTTAATCAAGTGTGTTCGCTTCAACTGGTCATGTTCAAGAAATCGTAGTTTTGGGTCATGGTTCAATTCCAAATCAAGAATGTGTTCACTTCAAATCTGGGTCATGGTTCAAGAATCGTAGTTTAGGGTCAGGTTCTACTCTTAATTAGTGGGCGTGTGTTCGCCAAACTGGCCGGTGTTCGCTTCAACTGGGTCACAGGTTCAAGAATCGAGTTTGGGGACGGTGTTCAACTCTTAATTAGTGGTCGTGTGTTCACTTCAACTGGGTCATTGTTCAAGAATCGAGTTTAGGGTCAGGTGTTCTACTCTTAATCAAATGTGTGTTCACTTCAAACTGGCCGTGTTCAAGAACTGAAGTTTGGGACAGGTGTTCTACTCTTAATCAAGGGTGTGTTCACTTCAAACTGGGTCATGGTTCAAGAAATCGAGTTTAGGGTCAGTGTTCTACTCTTAATCAGCTGGTCAGCTGCTCACTTCAACTGGGTCATGGTTCAAGAATCGAAGTTTGGGATCTGTGTTCTACTCTTAATCAAGGCGTGTGTTCACTTCAACTGGGTCATGGTTTAGTAACCGAGTTTGGGACTGTGTGTTCTACTCTTAATCAATCGTATGTTCACTTCAAATCTGGGTCATGTTCGTAAAATCCGAGTTTGGAACCGTGTTCTACTCTTAGTCAAGATGTGCCGTGGTGCTCATTTTCAACTTCGGCAGGTGTTCGTGAATCAATGTTTGAGCCGTGTTCAATTTCTAAGTAATGTACCGTATGCTCACAATCACCAATGAGTCAGGTTCATGAAATTCAAGTGGCTAAGTCACATGCTCAGGATGCAAGTACTATGTCATAAGCTAAACCGTGTCTAAGCATGGCAAAGGTACAAAATGCACGAAAGATACGTAAAATAAAGTAAAATACCTCGTGATCGTGGGAGAGGTGCTACCCGCCTCGCAGAAGAAGATCCCCTGCACCGATCGTTGAACTTGCGGAAATGACGGAAACGGCCATGAAGCCTATGTACCGGGCGACGACGAACAAAAGGCGAAACCCTGGGGCAATGTCATAATATCAAATCATCTCCACGAAAACCTCCACCGTGAGGGAAATGACCCGCCATGTCAAGAAATCAAAAGAAAAGCAAAATGAGCAAATGAGCCAAAATTGGAAAAAGTCAACAAAAGTCAACTCTGAAATGAAAAGTCAACAAAAGTCAACTCCCGAAAAATCTTCCAAATAATGAGACAAACTTACCTCAAGTGGTGACAATGAGAAGAGAAGCCCCTAATCAAAATTTAGTTTACCAGAGTGCTTAACGCCGAAGATTTCACAAAACAACTTAAGGAAGGCCTGAGGACGCCAGATAAAATGCAGATTTGAAGGAGAAAATGGTTTAGGGAGCAAGAGAAGAAGATTTCACTGCTGTGTGTGTGATTTCGGAGTGAGGGCAAGTGTATATATAGAAATCTCCAAAATGACCAAAATGCCCTCACTTTGGTGGCCACTGCCACCTTTTCCGGCCGGGCCGCCATTTGCTTTTTCCTCCCCGCCGATGGCCTCTCCTAGGGCAATGAGTTGGCCAACCATGGTCCCCACCCTCCCTACCTCTCTCGCAAATTTTGAGGAAAATCGAGTTCCGGACCAAAAGTTCAAGAAAAGTGCACTTTCGCGCCAATTGCTCCACCGAACTTCAATTGCAATTTCGACATGTGTCTCATCATTGTTCATCAAAATCAGAGTGTATCCTTTTTAAACATGTTGTGACCTCCGGAGGTGAATCGAGGTCATGATCGAAAGTTGCCATCGCCAAATGCGCGCTTTCCCAAATTAAGAGTTAAGAACAAACGGCACCCCGACGAAAGCTCGCTTTTGCATTATTTGGCTCATAATTTGCATTCTCATGAATGTTTTGCATTGTCATGCGTGATTTCTTGGTGTACAATACTTATGCTTGAGCATGCGTTGTCACGCATTATCCTTTCTCGCATTGTGATGCATCCACTTCACGACAAGGCGGTGTCAAACTTTCGTAATCACAGAATCACATTGAATATATGTTGTTGGCATATTGTTCTTGTTGAATTTCTATTTTGCGTGCACGATATTGTATGTACGGTTCATTTGAGGTCGTACTGCATCTAATCGCCGCAGTATCGATCTTCTCCGTAAGACGCGACGAGAATTGAATAATTCTCCGCATTCCTAATCGCATGAAATGTAGTTGTTGCTTTGCATTCTTGCTTAAAACTCAGCATCTATTTGTCAATACTTGCCTCTATTACAGCCTGTCGCATTTGTATGATCATTTGGCTCGCGCATGTCGCTTGCATTTTGCCCCTTTCTCATGGCATGCTCATGCACACATCTCTGCTCATCTTGTATGATTGTCTAAGTCTTCCTTTGCAAAAATGGGTCGCCTCTAGGCTTTGACATTCACTCGCCACTTGACTTCCGAAGTTCTCACAAAGAGAGGCAATCAGAGACACCCCATTTTTGACCAACCTTAAGACTCAGACGCCACCGATTGAGCGCCTGTTGTTTCATATTGTGCCTGCTCGTGGTCTCAGAGTTGCGCCGAGCGCCTCGCCTCGACTTCCGAACTCTTCAGGCCTTGTCTCGACGGCGAACTGCACTGGTTTTCTGCTTTCTTTCCCGAGGGAGGAGTGGTCCTGAGGGCTATCTCTCAGGCCGAGCTACTTTTCGTGTCAGAGGCCATTTTGCCCATTTCGAGCCTTGCCCTTGAGCTGCCGAAGCCGTGCCTCGGTTCGGGACCGCCCAACCATCTCCGATTTCTCCGATTTTGGCGGGACCTCTGCTTTTATCATACCGAGGAACACTGGGCCTTCGATGTTCACTTCGTGGGTCAATGCCACTTTCGCTTATGTTTCTATTTTCGACCCCGAATCAAGTGATTTGGGCCCCGAGCATTCATTTTGCATCGCTTTTGTTCAATTTTGGTAGGTACCTCTGCTTTTAGCATCAGAAGATCACCGAGGGTGGAAGGCCAGAATTGTTCCAGAAACCGCAGTCCTCGCGCCTGCTTTTGCTCACTTCCGCCGTTGAACACCCTAGTGATATTTTCTTCGAGTCGGACTACATATTTGTGATGAGGGCACATGGAAGACCCTAAAAAGTATTCGGCCAAGAATTGTTACTTTCATTTTTGAGCCTCCTTCAAGTTCAATGTTGTGACTCTGCTTCAGAGTTGCCCAATTCCAACCTTGGAACCTTGTTCTACACACTGGAGGACACCAAAACATGGTGGTCGGCCAACAATTCTTCACTTTTTGGCCATGGCCGGCCGGCCAGGAGTGGTCGTCGACTCACTTGGGTGGCTGGCCTACCACCTTCAAGAAATCCACCGCCGCCACCTTTTGAACCCTTTACAATGTCTAATCGCTTCAAAATATCCCTGTCCTCCGGGGGATATTTTGGGGGGGAAAGCTTGGATGCATTTCCCTCCCATTTTACACCCTTTTTGGTCCTCTTAAGGGGCTGGACAGCTCCTTTGTTGGGGTGACAAAATTTCATCTCAAGAGCCTCTCTTCCAAAAACCTCCATTTCCATAGCCAAAACCCTAAAAAACTTCAAGTTTCTAGCTCCTCCCTTCATCAACCCTAAGCACCACCATCACCACCTCCATTTCAGCAGCAAAGGAGTGATTTTCAAAGGCTAAGGATCAACAAATTGAAGCCAAGAAGCCACCAAAGTTAGATCTTCAAGGGTAACACTCTATTTCCTTTTTTTGAGCACAATTTTGAGTCAATTCTTTACCCTATTTGCTTTTTGTTTTGGGCTCCAACCCCTACTGGTTTTAGGCTTATTTTGAGCCCCTCTACAACTTTGTAGAAGGGCTCAGCTCTGTTTGGTGTCTCCATGATGCACCTCTTTCAATACCACTCTTTAGGCCAATAAATTGCATGCTTTGTTTGGCTTTTGAGTGATTCATTTTTGTCACGACCCAAACTCGGCCCTATGGGTTTAGCATCAGAATCGCCAAGAATCCGAGATTATCAAGGCCCGCAATAAAAGAAATACCAAACAGAGTACGGGGCTCAAGCGGAAGCCAATACAAGAAATAACTAGTGTCCATTGAGTCGTGAAAATCAGATGTCAAAAACATTTTATGCATTCAGATAGCTCAAAACAAGACAATTCATATACGCCTATACAATCATTTACAAGCAACAAGACAAGGATCAAATCCCTAGACAACAAGACAAGAAACAAAGAACGGTCTATACAAACGTACAAAACAAGAAGAGACCGATAGGGGACACAAAACACCCCAAGCCATAACATGGCAACTCTAACCTCGCAGGAGGCACATAGGCCGGCTTGACAAAACTGGGACTAATCCCACGCCCTAGCTCCTCGGGTCTGCCGAGAACCTACATATATATATAAACAAAGTGAGCTAAAGCCCAGTGAATAACATAACGTGTAAAGAGGTTATAAATGAATGTCCTTACAGTAATGAAATCAATTCATTATACAGCATTTCAACCTTTCAGTATTTCAATCAATCAGTCATATGTGGTACATCCATTAGCCTATAAACAAGAGGGTCCAAAAGGACCGCCTTAACAGACCCAACAAAGAATGATGGCCATCAAACAAAGATGGTTCCACAAGGAAACCGACAGAGCTCAGAATACCAATAACAAGGTGCTAAGGATGCCACAATACGCTTCAAATACAGACATACATTCATTCAATAAACAATATCACTCAATAAGCAGTTCAGCCAAGATTCAAAATATAACCATTTGAACATATCTTTACACAACTGCTACTCACAGAGATTGGGCTATAGCAAGCCTAGAGCTGGCCCCCGAGCCAACCCTAAACAGCTAACAATAGAACACACACTAAGTTCACAAATGAAGGATGATAATTAAATCCCTAAATTTCCTCTGTGGTTCTATGTCTAAATCCTCATTAAGATGTCTTAAACTAGGCCTAAGAATGCCTAGGATGGGATGAGGATGCTAAAATACAGGAAGGCATTTTTCAAAAGTTGTCGAACAGGGCCTCGCCGAGCGAGCCTTCCTTCGCCGAGCGAGGTTGCAAAAACAAAGGCTTCGCCGAGCGAACAATCCTTCGCCGAGCGATCCGATGAAACAAGAAAAGTAATCGATGCTCAATTTTACGCTACGATGCTCGCCGATGCTCGCCGAGCGAAGCCTAAAATCAAAGGGTTCGCCGAGCAAGCCTTCCTTCGCCGAAGCGGTCCGATGGAACAAGAAAAGTATCGATGTTGGTTTTACGCCGAGCCACCAATCCTTCGCCGAGCGTGGCTCGAGGAAAACGTTGGTCGCCGAGCGAGGAATCTTCGCTGAAGCGAAGAAGCCAACTGAATTTCCGGACTTGCCTTCCTAGCTCAAACCAAGCATTCTCAACTCAATTTCGACCTCTTGGGCTCAAATTCGAGAATACATCCCAAAACAATATATAACAAGTTTCAAAAGCCAATTTATGAATTCAAGCCCCAAAGGTGAGTCAATTAAAACCATTTTTCAAACCCAATTTCAAGAACAATTTCAAACATGCAATGCATGAACTTTAAACCAAATTCAAGGTCCAATCTTGCTCTAACGAGCTCCAATCTTTGAAAACAATGTGGGAAACATGGATTATGATAAAAACATGGACATGCATGTGTGATTCTCCAAGAATTTAACTTCAAAACATGCCAAATGACCATGCATGCAACATTCAAGCTTCAATTCACTATTTATGAGCAAATTCATGGCTTACTCTCTAATTAAACATGGAGCATGCAAAAATAAACCTTAAGGACAACAATGAGAGGTCCAATTACCTTACTAAGTCTTCAATTTAAAGGTAAGGAGGCTAGATTAGCAAGTATACTTCAATCTACTACAAGTCTCCTAGCAATTCTCAACAATGGCAAGATGAGCTCAAGTCTACTCCGTCTCTCACTCTATAATTCGGTGGGGACTAAGGAAAAGGCTGAGGAGAAGCTTGTTCAACATGTAATAAGGTCTAGACTAAGAATAAACAAATGGGCCACTAGCTATGGCAATGTGGTAATTAAGTCAAACTTGACAATTAATTCGTTTAAATCTAATTTAATCATTCCTAATCAATTTTCGATAAATATACCATAAAATCAAAATATTCTATCGATTTAAAACATCAAACGGTTTCTAAATCGTCACGATAAGGCCTTCAATTAATGCTTAAACACATGAATTCAAATAGATAATTAATCAATTAAACAGATAGAAATGCAATATAACGTATAACTTTTCCAATTTCGCCCAGCTTCAATCACCATCTAATACTTCGCTTAATCCAATTATCACTATTAGCGGTCCAAATTTAGCAATAATCAAGATTTAATTCAAGGGTTATTCAAGAATCCAGACGAGGGTTGTTAGCCTCCTCCTTATAAGGAGTTTAGTCCTCTAAACTCGAAGTTACCTTCATTGAAGAAAACAGGTTCACCGAACAAATCAGATATCGCCTAGCCATGTCATCTTCTTTCCCAAGTGCCATACACACCACCATGGTTCTCGCCAATCAACTTTCACTAGTGGGATCTCCTTGTTTCTTTCTTGATCCGCTTTACAATCAGATAGGCCGCTCGTAAGTGTAGTCATCACTCAACACGATACGGTAGGCTCAATCACATGAAACGGATCTCAAGATAGTCTCTCAACATCGAAATGTGGAAGACGCTTGTATATGCTCCATTTCGTGAGGAAGCGCAACTTGATACGCCACCGATTGATTTTCTCAATAACTGACACGGTCCGACATATCTTGGCGCTTAACTTGCCTTTGACTCCAAAGCGAAGTCCGCCTTTCATTGGTGTCACTTTCATAAACACGTGATCACCCACTTCATACTCTCTCGCCTCGCCTCTTCTCGCCTTCACTCGTGCGCTTTTCAATCTCTCATCAGACGCTTTTACCTTTTCAACAAGCTTTATACACAATCTCGGGCCCAAGCAATGGCCCATCTCCAACTTCTGCCCAGCAGATTGGAGATCTATACTTTCTGCCATACAATGCCTCGAAAGGCGCCATACCGATACTCGAATGGTAGCTATTGTTGTAGGCGAATTCAGCTAGCGGCAAATGACTTTCCCAATTTCCCTGAAAATCAAGGACACACATTCTCAGTAAATCCTCTAAAGTCTGGATGGTCCTTTTTGACTGTCCATCTGTCTGAGGATGGTAGGCACTACTCAACCTCAATTCAGTACCCAATGCAGTCTGTAGGCTCTGCTAGAACCTCGATGTAAATTTCGAATCCCTGTCAGAAACAATAGATACAGGCACTCCATGCAATCTAACAATTTCATCAATATAGATAACAGCCAATTTGTCTGCATTATAAATTGTCTTGACAGGTAGGAAGTGTGCAGATTTAGTCAGTCTATCAACAATGACCCAAATAAAGTCCATACCTTTCCTGGAGCGAGGTAATCCAACGATAAAATCCATCGTGATATGCTCCCATTTCCACTCTGGTATGGGTAAGGGTTGCAGTAAGCCTGCGGGTTGTTGATGTTCAAATTTTGACTTGTCGCAATGAAGACATTTGGACACAAAGTCGGCAATTTTTTTTCATTCTCGCCACCGTAAATTGCTTTCAGATCTTGGTACATTTTCAGATTCCCGGGTGAATAGAAAACTTCGAACTCGGGCCTTCTTGCGTAATTCTTCTTTTCAATTCAATCATTTGGCACACATCTTTCTTGAAATTTCGTAACATTGTTCTCAAATTTGAACCCGGTCTCGGTTTTGAATCTTTTTCTTCAATCACCTTTTTCAAGAAATCATCCATTCTTTGTTTTCTTTAATTTCTCAATCAAGGCCGTTGAGCAAGAATAGCTTAAGGTTCCACCTTGTTCTCTCAAAACGATTTCAATTTCAGACTTTTTCCAGATTAAGAAGCAACTCTTCTCGTCAACAAGAACAAGCTAAGTTCTAATCGATTTCCTTAAGGCATCTAGAATCGGTGTTGGCTTTTCCTGATGATACAATATCTGAGGTCATAATCTTTTGATCGCTTCTAGCCATCTCCGCTGTCTCATATTCATTTCTTTCGAGTGAAAAAGTACTTGAGCTCTTGTGGTCAAGATACACTTCACATGTTGCTCCATACAAATAGTGACGCCAAATTTTCAAAGGCAAAAACTATCGCAGCAAGTTCTAAGTCATGGGTAGGGTAGTTCTTTTCGTGTGGTCTCAACTGTCAGAAGCATAAGCAATAACTCTCCCATTCTCGCATTAAAACACACCCCAAACCCTTATGAGAAGCATCACTAAATACAAGATAACCATCCGCATTCAAGGTAGAGTCGATCGGTGCAAGCATAAGCCTAGTTTTCAACTCTGAAATGTCGATTCCTTTGGTCGCCCACCAAATGATATCCCTTTCGTGTCAATCGAGTCAAGGTAAGGCAATCTTGGAGAAATCTTTGACAAACCTTCAGAATATCCAAATCCCAAAAGCTTCGACTTCGTTACATTCGCTTGTCTAGGCCATCACTACTTCAATTTTCATGATCAACAGAATTCCGCTTTGCTAACAACATGCCCCAAAAACATCACATGGTCAAGCCAAAATTCACATTTAGACAATTTAGCATACAGTTTCTGTTCTCTTAAGGTTTGCAAGGCTAGTCTCAGATGATGTTCATGTTCTTCAACAGTCTTAGAATAAATCAATATGTCATCAATGAATACCACAATAAAATCATCAAGGTATGGTTTAAAAATTCTGTTCATGAGGTCCATGAACGCAGCAGGGGCATTTGTAACTCCGAACGGCATAACTAAAAATTCATAGTGGCCATACCTCGTTCTAAAAGCAGTTTTATCAATGTCTTCCGGTTTGACTTTCGGAGGATACCCGATCTAAGATCAATCTTGGAAAACACTTGTGCACCCTGTAACTGATCAAATAAATCATCAATACGCGGTAATGGGTATTTATTCTTTACAGTTACCTTGTTCAGTTCGCGGTAATCAATACATAGTCTCAGTGATCCATCTTTCTTCTTCACAAACAAAACAGTGCACCACGGTGATGTCTCGGGCCGATAAACTTCTTGTCTAACAGCTCTGCAATTGTACCTTCAATTCTTTCGTTCAATGGAGCCATTCTCAGAAGGAGCTTTAGATATCTACCGGTAATTCTAACCACATCCACAATAAATTCAATTTCGCCAATCAAATCCTCGCAAATCATCCGAAATATATCTCGAATTCTCCGCTATAGGTATACAGCTCACATCGGTTTAACACTATCATTAGCAGATACAAATAATACGTAACACAGATACCCTTTACACCCCTTTCTAATCAGTTTGACAGCTTTTACAGAAGAAATCAGATATGGAGGAGGTACTACTCCACTCCCATTAAACACAAATTCAGGCAAACCCGGTGGACGGAAAACAACTTGCTTGGTCACACAATCTATAGTGGCATGATATTTTTGTAACCAGCCCATCCCCAATATTACATCGAAATGATCAATGTTCAATGGTAGTAAATCGATAAACAGATGCATATCCCCAACAACAATCTCACAAGCAGGATACATATATGCACATGTCATGGATCCCCCAACAGGTGATGATACAGCTAGCAGATAGTTCATGGGTTCTAAGGGTCTATTCAATTTACGCGAAAAAGCATGCGACACATAAGAATGTGTAAACCTTAATCAATCAATACATAAGCATTTTGAGCACAGATAGAGAGGATACCGACACAACAGCCTCAAGAGTTTTGCACGCCTCCCAGATTAGGGCAAACACTGCCCGCCTCATAGGCTCTTTCCCGTAGCTTTGGGGTTCGGTTTTGGTGTTATACCGATGTCCGCGCTTGGTGCAATTTTACTATCAAGAAGGCAGAGGGACAATCTTTAATTCTGTGGCCCACCTTGCCACACCTGAAACAAGCTCCAGAAATCTGGTAGCAAACCCCTTTATGCTTGTTGCCACATATGGAACAAGGTGGAGTAAACCCACTCTCTTGGCTGGGGCTAGTCGTCGACCCCGTATTCTGTTTCTTGTTTGCTGGGTTATGCTTGCCTTTCTTAAATTTGAAACTCTGCCTTTTGCCTTGCCATTCAGTTGTCGGTGTTTCAGATTGTTTCACCGCTGCAATATTTGTCTCGCCATCAATGCCCTACGAGAACACCCACATAAGTTGGCATTTTCAAAACATTTATCCGGCCCTCGATAGCAACACTAAGGCCGCCTTCAAACCTCCTGCCTTTTATAATCCAGATCCACCATATGTGGTGCATACCTAGCAAGTTCGGTAAATTGCTTCTCATACTCGGCAACAGACGTTTTGCCTTGTCTTAGCTGTTCAAACTCGGTCACTTTTCTGTCTCTGATGCACTGAGGAAAATACTTTTCAAAGAAGGACTCTTTGAACTGAGCCCAAGTCAGAATGGTATTTGCATCGCGGGTCAACATCCACCACCTTCTTGCTTCTTCCTGAAGGGTGAAGGTTGCCAACAATACTTTGTTTGCTTCGGAGCACGGAAAAACCTCAAACAACTTTTCAGTCTCAAGAACCCAAGCTTCAGCCTTTAACGGTTCTAAGCCTCCCTGGAAGGACGGCGGTTTCATTTTGCTGAATTTCTGGGTAAGAGCAATAATGTCCACCTCGTTAGCATTCACATTCTGTACATTCTGTTCCGGTTGCACCGGAGGAGGAGGAGGTGGGGGCTGTTGGTTCGGTTGTTGTTCGAGTCTTTCAATTATCAGTCCCATCATTTGTTCAAGTCTGGCCATTCTGGCCTCAGAGGATGATGCTTCAGTTTCATTTGCATTATCCATTTTGCTATAAACAGTTATAACAGTTATCATTATAAACAGTTGTACAATTAAACAGTTTAACATTTTAACATAAAATCAGTCAGTCAGAAGCACACACTTTTTAAGTTCATGAGATGCCCTAATTACTTTTCTAGGACACCCTATAGCTCATTTGGACACGTGTGTGCGGTATAACTCGTGGTTAAGTATCGCTCTGATACCACTCTGTCATGACCCAAACCCGGCCCTATGGGTTTAGCATCAGAATCGCCAAGAATCCGAGATTACCAAGGCCCGAATAAAGAAAACACCAAACAGAGTACGGGCCTGGAAGCCAATACAAGAAATAACTAGTGTCCATTGAGTCATGAAAATCAGATGTCAAAAACATTTTATGCATTCATAGTTCAAAACAGTACAATCCATATACAGTCTATACAATCATTTACAAGCAGTCAGTACAAGGATCAAATCCCTAGACAACAGTACAGTAAAATAGTAAACGGTCTATACAACGGTACAAAACAGTAAAGAGACCGATAGGGGACACAAAAACACCCCAAGCCATAACATGGCAACTCGGAACCTCGCAAAGGAGGCATATAGGCCGCTTGACAAAATCGGGGACCAATCCCACGCCCTAGCTCCGGCTCCGTCACGAGAACCTACATATATATATAAACAAAGGAGCTAAAGCCCAGGAATAACATAACGTAAAGAGGATATGAATGATCATCCCTTACAAGAATGAAATCAATTCATTATACAAGATTTCAATCTTTCAAGATTTCACCAATCAAGATTTCAATTAATCACCATATGTGGTACATCCATTAGCCTATAAACAAGAGGGTCCAAAAGGACCGGCCTTAATGCATCTAACAAGAATGATGGCCATCAAACAAGATGGTTCCACAAGGAAACCGACAGAGCTCAGAATACCAATAATGGGTGCTAAGGATGCCACAATACAGCTCAAATACAGACATACATTCATTCAATAAACAATATCGCTCAATAAGCGCCTACCAAGATTCAAAATATAACCATTTGAACATATCTTTACACAACTGCTACTCACAGAGATTGGGCTATAGCAGCCTAGAGCGTGGCCCCCGAGCCAACCCTAAATAGCTAACAAATAGAACACACACTAAGTTCACAGTCGAAAGGATGATAATTAAATCCCTAAATTTTCTCGGTGTGGTTCTATGTCTAAATCCTCATTAAGATGTCTTAAACTAGGCCTAAGAATGCCTAGGATGGGATGAGGATGCGAAAATACAGTTGGAAGGCATTTTTCAAAAGTTGCTGAAAAGGGCCTCGCCGAGCGAGCCCTCCTTCGCTCGAGCGAGGTTGCAAAAACAAAGGCTTCGCTCGAGCGAACAATCCTTCGCTCGAGTGATCTGATGAAACAGTAAAAGTACTGGATGCTCAATTTTTACGCGCGATGCTCGCTCGATGCTCGCTCGAGCGAGCTTCCAAAATCAAAGGGTTCGCCGAGCGAGCCTTCCTTCGCCGAGCGGTTCGATGGAACAAAGAAAAGTATCGATGTTCGATTTTTTACGCTCGAGCCACCAATCCTTCGCTCGAGCGTGGCTCAGAGGAAAACGTTGGTCGCTCGAGCGAGGAATCCTTCGCTCGAGCGAAGAAGCCAAATCTGGAATTTCCAGATTTGCCTTCCTAGCTCAAACCAAGCATTCTCAACTCAATTCTCGACCTCTTGGGCTCAAATTCTGGAGAATACATCCCAAAACAATATATAACAAGTTTCAAAAGCCAATTTATGAATTCAAGCCCCAAAGGTGAGTCAATTAAAACCATTTTTCAAACCCAATTTCAAGAACAATTTCAAACATGCAATGCATGAACTTTAAACCAAATTCAAGGTCCAATCTTGCTCTAACGAGCTCCAATCTTTGAAAACAATGTGGGAAACATGGATTATGATAAAAACATGGACATGCATGTGTGATTCTCCAAGAATTTAACTTCAAAACATGCCAAATGACCATGCATGCAACATTCAAGCTTCAATTCACTATTTATGAGCAAATTCATGGCTTACTCTCTAATTAAACATGGAGCATGCAAGAATAAACCTTAAGGACAACAATGAGAGGTCCAATTACCTTACTAAGTCTTCAATTTAAAGGTAAGGAGGCTAAATTAGCAAGTATACTTCAATCTACTACAAGTCTCCTAGCAATTCTCAACAATGGCAAGATGAGCTCAAGTCTACTCCGTCTCTCACTCTATAATTCGGTGGGGACTAAGGAAAAGGCTGAGGAGAAGCTTGTTCAACATGTAATAAGGTCTAGACTAAGAATAAACAAATGGGCCACTAGCTATGGCAATGTGGTAATTAAGTCAAACTTGACAATTAATTCGTTTAAATCTAATTTAATCATTCCTAATCAATTTTCAGATAAATATACCATAAAATCAAAAATATTCTACTGATTTTAAAACATCAAACGGTTTCTAAATCGGCCGCCGATAAGGCCTTCAATTAACAGTTTAAACACATGAATTCAAACAGATAATTAATCAATTAAACAGATAGAAATGCAATATAACAGATAACTTTTCTAATTTCAGTTCCAGTTTCAATCAGTCTATCCAATACTTCAGTTAATCCAATTATCAGTCATTAGCGGTCCAGTTTAGCAATAATCAGTATTTAATTCAGTGGTTATTCAGTAATCGGTACGAGGGTTGTTACAATTTTTGAGCTTGATATATACTGTGAGTGGGCCTATTTTGAACGCTTCTTCAACTTTGAAGAAGGGCTCAATCATGTTTGGCCTCTCTATCATGCACTTTCTTTGTAATCCTCCATATTTTTCGTAAAATTGCATGATTTATTTGGCCTATTTGTGATTTGATTTGGAGTGTCTCATGAACTAATATTATGCTTATTTTGAGCCCCTATTCAACATTGAAGAAGGGATCAACCTGGTTTTCATGCTCTACATGCCACTTGCTTTGAATTCATGTTCTACTCCTATTTGGCATGCCCCTTTGAGCTTATTTGGCTTCTGTTTTGAGTCTTCATCAGGCCTGGAAAGAGCCTTGTTTTGGCCTTCTCATCATGTTTTGTTAAGGGTCTTAGGCCATTTGGTGCATGCTTTTGGTACTTCATGTAATACCATCTTTGATTCCGTAAAATTGCATGCTTGGTTAGGCTTTCTTGGATTCTGTTTTCAGCCTTCATCAGGCTTAGAAAGTGTCTTAAAATGACCCATTGTTCATGTTTTGTTAAGGGTCCAAGGTTGTTTGATGCATGCTTTTGGTACCTCATGTTATAGCCTTTGTTGGCTCATTATTTTGCATGCTATGTTTAGCCTATCTACATACTGAATTGGGGGATGTCATCTCTTGTAAATGTGCATATTTTTGGCCCCTCTTTAATTTTGAAGAACTGTGTTTTTCAGTTTGAGCATTGTATATACCACTTGCTTTGTAATTCTCCTCTTTTCCCCCATTTTTGCAAGCTATTTTTGCCATACTTGTGATCATTGTTTGGCCATACTTTGTACTGAAAAAAATGCTAGTTTAGGGCTGCCTTGCTACTGTTTTACATGTTATGTCCATATTGTGCATGTTTAGTAGGGTCAGAGGTCGCTTTCGGTGCATAACATTGCATTTCGCATCGTGTAATTTTGTCATAATTCGGGGCTATTTGTGCATCATTTTAGCTACTGAAATTTGCATTTTTCATATGCCATATGCCACGCTTTCATTTGCATGCCATTTCATGCTCAGATGTCGCCGCTTCTCGGTTTGCGTGCAGCGCATTTCGAGGCAACTTTTGTTTTCATCTTTCGGCTTATGTGAGTGTGGCCGAGGCTCTCTCTCATGTTAGTGTAAGCCCAATTTGCATTTTCCATGTCATTTGCATTGCATATTATGACATCGCCTTGGTTTGCGTGCGTGCACGATTTCGAGACTTCATTCTCATCTTTCTGACTTATGTAGTACTACCGAGGTCCTCTCATGTTAGTGTAAGCCCAATTTGTTATTTCATGCATGTATGTCACCGCCTCGGTTTATGTGCCCGCGGGCACGCATTCCGAGGCACTTCTTTTTTATCCGTCGGCAGCTTGTGTGAGTGTGGCTGAGGCCCTCTCACGTTGGCGTAAGCCCATCATTGCATTCCGTATGCCATTTTCTCAGTTTGTGTGCCCGTGGGCACGCATTTTGAGGTATTTCATTTTACTCGCATTGTATATCATATTTCATGCCATTTTTTCGGTTTGCGTGCCCGTGGGCACGCATTTCGAGGCATCTCATTCCCATAACATTGTGTATGTTAGGATTGTATTTTAGTTGCATTCATGCATATCATGCATATTGCATCGTGTTCGGGATAGGAATTACCCTGCACGGAAACGAGGGCGCTTTCATACCCGAAAGTGACGGAACGGGTCTCAATTCCCAAGTCACCGACACCGGATTACCCATGGTGGAGTTAGGTTTAATTGTTTCATACATATTCATTCATCCTTTATTCAGTTGTGCAATCCGACTCCTCGGCCATCATGCATCGATATGCGTGATTGATGGCACGAGGAGGCATGCATATATTTGTGAAATACATTGCTATGCCCTTTTCCCGCTCTCTTGCTAAGAAAATCAAGGATCAAGAACTTTTCGAGTCCGACACGATTTCGAGAAAATTACAAACAGAGGCTAATTGGGGCATCCCGGATTTCCGTGAAGGCGCCCAAAGATACACTATTCATCGAAGTAAGGCACCCCCGGCTTGCATGCCGCCATTCCTTTCTTTATTTAATTTGTAAATTAATTAGGATTTTTGTATATTATTGACCGTAATATTGATCTGTACTATTCTTTTATTCGTCTCAGATATTTATTCGGACCCTCTGCAGGGCAATGTTGTAATAAGGGTGGAGTGTGATGTATGTCTTCCAACCCCCACGCCTTTCTTTCCCTTTTTTATCTCGCTTGATGGTTAGATATAGGGCATATTTCAATTAGCATACAAGATGACAAAGATGTTTGCATCATTCATCTGCTTTTGCACGCACTGCTACAAGATCATACAAACCGTGATCTGTATTTCAAATCCAAATTGAATACATGCTAACTGTAGCATCTCATATACCATGTTTAGGACAGCCGAGCCTGCTATAATTGCATCTTTGCATGTGTTGCATTAGACATTTCAATATGCTTAGGATCATGCATGATTTCTAATGAGTTTCTGTTTTGGCTCAGAGTACTCGATGAGTTTTATGCTTTAGCATCCTTGCATGCATGTGAGTGTTGCCATGAATAGCATGCTTACCATGAGGCTATGTGCTTATATGATATAACTGCCTTGAATGCCTATGAGTGGAGGTTGAGTTATCTGAATTGGAATAATTCATCAAATGCTTGTTTTAAGCCCACTAGATAGTGGCAAAATCATTGTTTTCTTAAGCCCACCTGAGGGTGGCAAATCCGCGTCTTAGCCTACTTGCGGGTAGCACCATCAAACCAGTTTCAAACAAACAAACATGAGATGTTCGGCCCAATTCAGCGATTCATCTATACTTGTATGTCAGGCGATCACATAATAACCTAGGCTAATAACCTAATAAGAACTCACAATGTTTTCAAAAAACAGATATCATGGTTAGTAGAGGCCGGTCTTTGATCGGCGAAGTGGGTGCTCACGATGTGACCTTTCCCCAATCGCATTCCAAGTTCTCGAGCCAACTTTGGTGATGACGGATACGTGGCCTTTTGGCACCGAGTCGTGGTTTCCTAAATTTCCCATTTTAAAATATTTAGGTGGCGACTCATATCCGCAAAGCATCCATGTTTGGCACTTCTTTCAAAAAATCTGCTTTTCTCAAAACGACGGTTGGATTTGGACTCTTTGGTTCAAGATTTGGAACCGCGACAAAATCGAGTCCGAACTGTAGCGAGGTCCCTCGCGGGCTTGTTACACCTTTCCTTTCACATATGACAAAAGAGTAAAATTTCCATCTTCTTCCTGAGTACCTCTTAGGTGAACATAAAATAGAGATACCAGCCGTGGATATACCTTTTGGGGTAAATTAATTAAATTTAGCCATCCCATTACTTCAAGTTTACTAAATAATAGTGCATCATATTGAGGTGGCAGATTTACCCTCCTCCCCGTTACAATAGGTCTGCTGGAGAAGTTTGGAAAGGCTTGTTCATGACTTTCACTGAGAAAATCATCCGTAGGATATGACTGATTTTGAGGCTGCTGTTGTTGGCTTCGTGGAGGGTTGGAACTTTCACCAACTTGTGGTCTAGCTCTTTTAGTTCTAGGCATGATGTCAATATCTGTTGAATTTTAAAGAAAATGTGTTACATATGAAAGCTGAATTAGAGTTGGCTTGTTGTTGTTCTGGTGTTATGCTGAATTTTAATATGCAGTGTTTGTGGTGTTATGCTGCATTTTAATAAACACTACATTTTAGTATGCATGCAATCTAAACATGAAGTTAATATGCAGTGTTTGTTATTCAGAAGTGCACACTGAAATGGAAAAAGAACATGAAGTAAAAATTCAATGGAAGTTAATATGCCAGTGAATGTGTTTTGTATGACATAAGTTAATTTCCAATATTAAATATGAATGTAGTTTGATTAAAACATGAATTTTATGCTCTTCAGAAGGTTAAAGTTGAACAAATAAAGCATGCTGTTGTGCTCACTGAAAGAAGGGTTGAAGAAGTGGAAGGAAGTGCACACTGAAAGGCAAAAAAAAAAAAATGTGCAGGGTCGGTTAACCAACTAGTTGACCCACCGGTTGACCCGTGCGATATAAACTACCTCTGTTTTGATGCTGCCTTGTTGTTCCTGCTGATGTTGGCGTTGTTTGCCTTGTTGATTATGTGGATTCACACTTACAATATAGTGAATATGCAGTGTTTGGGAATAGAAATTGGTTAAGCAGAATTTGAAGGTGGTGGTAGAGGGAATACAGTGAATGTGTTCTTATAGAGGCAATCTGTGGATAGAGTGAATCTGTGAATAGAGTGAATTTGGTGATGCCAAGTATGTATACAATCTTGAATTGATATAGAGGGTGAATTATTGAGGTAGGTGCTGGAGGGAATTAATATTCAACTAAACTGGTTGAATGAATTCAATGAATGGTGGTGTGTGTAAAATGAGGCATTGATTCATTTGAGCCATTGAATTCGTATGCCACCTTTGTAGTATGCCACCTCTGTAGGTTGAATGCATTTCAACTGAGGCAATAAATGAATGGCAACATCCTCACTAATAAGCCAACCAGCATCAATAAATGAATGGCAACATATCAGTAATAAGCCAACCAACATCAATAAATATATAAACAAATAAATTGGACACCAACACATATATGTACTGAATAAATTTGTATGCCACATCAATAAATTCGTATACTGAATAAAATAATATGGCACATCAATAAATATAAATTGTGAATAAATGAATTATTTAAAAATTGATGAATCTTTCAATATTTAAATATAAGACTAGTATTTTAATATAAGACTTCCAACAACATCAGTAAGCATTTTCTCATTATTTTCTAACTGATTAAGACATGGTTATTATCATTTGTAATTCTTTGGTACTTAAATTTATGTGGTATTATCATTTGTAACTGATTAAGACATGGTTATTATCATTTGTAATTCTCATGAATTGAACACAGAACAATTCTCAATATTAAAGATTGGATCATCACAACAGCACATCATCACATAATTTCTGAACTACTTGGTTAATATAGTGCATCATAATAAAGATTACAAACAAGACAACCTTCCATTCCAAAACTATAAACAAAATTACATGTATTGATGTGGTGAATTTAGTTTTCACCATGGAGATACCACATATATTCTATTAAATCATTACGGAGGGCATGATATGCATCCTTATCTCTAATACCTAAATGACGAGACAAAAATGATTGGAAGTCATTGGTAGGAGTAGAGAAAAGTTGCACTGGTGCATTGGTTGATGAAATTCATAATCGAAATTAATGTGCTCCCCCTCTCATCTTCGACAATCATATTATGTAATATAATGTAACTCTTCATTATGTTGGCAAACATTTTCGGATCCCAAAAACGTACAACACCACCTATAATTGCAAATCAAGATTGAAGCACTCTGAATGCCCGCTCTATATCTTTCCTGGCAAACTCTTGCATCATTGCAAAATGTTGTTTCTTTGCTCCTTAGAGAGAAGAAATTGTTTGAACCAATGTTGCCCATTGAGGGTATATACCATCAGCAAGGTAATAACCCATATTGTAACTATGTCCATTAATAGTGTAATGGACATAGGGAGCTTTACCTTGAGCAAGATCAGAAAACAAAGGCGACAGGTCCAACACATTCAAGTCATTGTGTGAGCCAGGCATTCCAAAAAATGCATGCCAAATCCATAAGTCATAAGATGCTACTGCTTCAAGAATAATGGTTGGCTTTTTTTGATGGCCTACATATTGACCTTGTCATGTCTTTAGACAATTTTTCCACTCCCAATGCATGCAATCTAAACTTCCCAACATACCTGGAAACCCCCGAACCTCCCCAATAGCAAGTAATCTAGCAATATCAGTTGGTGTTGGAGATCTCAGATATTCTAGTCCAAAGATTTCAATCATTGAATTACAAAATTGTTGCAAACTTTGAATTGCAGTGCTTTCCCCGATACGTATATAATCATCAATTGCATCTGCTGCGACACCATATGACAATATTCTCATCGTTGAAGTCATTTTTTGTGAGGGAGATAATCCAACTACATGAGCTGCATCTTGTTTTTAAACAAAATATGAATTGTGTGCTTAGATTGCATTCAAAATTCGCAGATACAAAAGACGACGCATTCGAAAACGTCTCCGAAATATTGTAGGTGAATACACTGGATTTGCAGCAAAATAATCTACAAACAATCTCTCATGACCCTGCCTTCTATCTCTACGTATATACTTATGGCCTACAACAGAACCTCCTATTTTCTTTGAGCTATCACTTGACTTAAAAATTTGAAGCATACTAGCATTATTCTTCTCATAAGCCCCTAAAAGTGTGACCATATATTCATCAGAGGAGGAGGAGGAAGAAGAAGAGGATGAAAATGAAGTCAACATCATGGATTTGAAGATATTCATTATGCTCTGTTTTGTTTCAGCTATGATCATATCAGTTGTCTAGACTTGTCTGGCATATGAATAATGTGTTTATATGAGATTTTAGAAGCAAATCATTGTTGGAGATAAACCAAAACGAAATATATGTAATGGAAGAAAAAAGAAATAGGAAAAGAATTGGGAACAGAAAGGGAAGGGAGGGAAACAAAAAAATAAATAAATTATGGCCTTACCGGTCAACCGGCCGATCGACCCACCAGATGACCCTCCCCCTTTTGATGCTCACCGTTGGAGGAAGTCATATCAAATTAAGAAAATCACCTATTTTTTACTCAAATTTAGTGAAAAAAGTAATAAACGGTTGGAGATGCTCTTAGAAAGTTTGAGTGTCAAAAACCCACAAACTTTACATCATTACATTGTTCAATTTACACTCAAGGCCAATTGGATAATCGGAGCCGTTTGTGAACATAGATTGAAATTAAAGCTTCTTAGTGTCCTGAATATCAAGAATCCTGCACAAGTCATCGTGTTAAGTAAATCTGGGTAAAACTCGTAAGTCCTCTCCACTTTGTTTTGTATTCTTAGATCTTTTAGTGAATTTCATTGAGTGCTTTGGAATTCTTAATTGGATACCCATTTTGATTGTGGCTGAAAGTTCACTAAAAACTTTTGTATAAACCATTTTTCTAACATTGATATTTACGACCAGAGATTATATATAATAAACCAATGAGGATCAAAATCGTTGTGAAATTGATGACTACTTATTATATATAATGTAATCCTTCAATACTGACAAATTCGCAGTTTTCATTTGGAGAACAGAACAAAGGCCAGCCATCTTGCACTTTACGTTGCAAATGTGCCCCTTTTTTTTTTCTTTTTGTTTTATTTAAAATTTGGACGCCAATTTATTTAATTAACTTGCCCATGTATCAATTGCCAAATCCTTACATGTCTAATTCTAGGATTAAGTTGGATAATTAGGGCCTTTGGCTTAAGGATTGGCAATTGAACTTTAGACAAGTTAATTAAATAAATTGGCGTCCAATTTAATATTTGTGTAATAATACTACTTTATGGTGTGAGATTGATGATTTAACTCCTATGAAAAGAAACTTAAGTAGCGTTTGGTTGAGTTTTAGAATTATGATTTGAATATAGAATTGTATTTTGAGTTTGTGAGTTTTAAAATTATGATTTGAAAAGAAAAAATTTGTTTGGCTATGAGTTTTGAAAAAAAAAATTTATTTGGTTATGAGTTTTGAAAAGAGTTTTCAAAACTTAATTAAAAAACTTATAACTCATAACCAAACACAAAACTCTATTGAAAATTCTATTCAAAACTCATAACCAAATTTTTTTTAAAATTTAATTCAAAAAAATAATTATTGAAAAAAATAATTTATTTAAAAAAAATTTTAAAAATTCCTAAAATATTTTTTTATTTAAAATATTAAAAAAATATTCAACTAGTGTTTTAAAATTACTTTTGATTCTATATTTGGTTCGAATTTTTTTTTTAATTGTTTTGTTTGAAAACAATCTAAAAAAATAATTTGTATATTTAACAAATATCAAAAACAAATATAAATTTTTTGGTTTCAAATAATAGGTTATAATTGCAACAAAAAAAAAAAATGTTCCGGTCAACTGGCCAGACGACCGAGAAATGTTCAGGCGGACGATCCAATTCGCAAATTCAAAATTCAAAAAAATATGCATTGGAATGTATATTCAAATGTGACATTGGAATTGATTTTTAAAAACTAAAACCAAGCATAGCATTCAAATATAAAAGTGAAAAATTGATTAAAAACTCACACCAAACACAGCTGTAATATTTGTGGTGTATATATTTTTTGAAAAATGATGCAGACCACTAATTAATAGTTGCTCTAATTATGTGGCAGTGGGTACATGTATTTTGTGTCTTTGTTTTGTTTTGTTTTGTTTTTTTTTTTTTTGAAAAATGCTTGGGAGCACTAATTAGTGCTCTCACTAATTAGGTAGCAGTGGGTCCCGCCAGTAATGATGTGATGTTTTGGTCTTGGAGTTGTATTTTTTTTATTTTTTTTTTACCTTTTTAATGCATTAGTGCTATTAGTAGTGGTGTTTTTAGTGGGATGAATCATTATTGGTTTGAGGAGGAGAGTTCAATTGCTAATTCGTGGAGTTCACCCAAAAAAAAAAAAAAAAAAGGTTTATTTTGAAAAATTATCCAGTAATAAAGAATCCATATCCTATTTATTTCAAGAAAGAGCAATCTCCATTTTATAGTTCAACAATGATTCATCCCCCTTTTCCCCCCCACCCCCTTTGACCCCCTCTCTCTCTCATTGGTTACTTTTTTTTTTTTTTTTTTTTTCCTGCTTCTCCAATCACCTCCCGCCACGTGGCAAATGGGGTGAGGGGGTGAACCCCAAAAGGGGGTCCCAAGCATTATTCTTTATAGTTAGTGATTGTGAATGTGTCACATCAATAAATCACATATTTTATTTTAAATTAAAAAAATCAAGAAAGTTAACTAAAGGGTAAATTACCAATACCTTCTAGAGATTTAACTAAAATACAAATTCTTCCTAAAATTTGGGAAATTATAGATTACTTCTTAAGGGTTATATTTGCATAACAAATTATAGAGCAATTTGTTATGCAAATATAAACCTCAGGGATAATTTGTTATGGAAATATAAATCTCAGGAAGTGGGTTATAATTTCTCAAATCTCATGGGAGAATCTGTATTTTAGTCAAATCTCGAGGGGGTGTTGGTAGTTTGCCCTTAATTAAAATGGCATAACAATATATAAAGAATTTTGAATTTTGATGAAGTATTGCAATTTTAAGTTTTAAAAGTGAAATTTGTATTTCTCATAAACAATCACAATCACTGATTAACATAGACAATTTTGTTTTGTTTCGTTGGTAGAATGATGTTGAGATATAAGTTAATATGTACTGCCCTCATTGAAATTATATATATGTTTGTGTGTGTGTGTTTGTTTGTAAAACTTCTAACACCTCTCTTAAGAGATACCTCCAGGGCCGGAGAGAGCGAGAGAGAGAGAAATGGAGGTGGTGGCGAATGTGGTGATAGTAGGAGCAGGAATAGCAGGGTTGGCAACAGCGGTGGCATTGAAGAGAGTGGGAATTGAAGCGTTAGTTTTAGAGAGATCGGAAGGGCTGCGAACCACCGGTGCAGCCTTAACCCTTTTCCCAAATGCTTGGCTTGCACTTGATGCTCTTGGTATTGCTCAAAAGCTCAGTTCCATCTATAACCCCTTCAAAAAGTAACTATTACTTTCCTATCCTTCATTTTTCTTTACAAATAACTTCTTCCTTTTCTACTTACCCAAAAAATCTTCTTCCCTTTCTTTCCTTGGTAATGATAATTTCCATGTTTGGATTTTGTTTTGCTTGCATGAATTCTAAGCACTGCCCAGTGCCCCTACATTTAGTACAAGTATTCTATGGTAGTATCATTTTCCTCATAAGTACAATGAAAAGCTTGGCATTAGAGAGAGACAGAGATTGAGATTTACATGGTGTTTCTTCTCAAGTATTCTATTATTGTCCATGTTGTTGTTTTACCTGTTTATTTTTTTGAGTGGTGTAGAGCATGCATAACCAATGTTGCCAATGGAGCTTTTCAAGAAGTCCCTATGGTTGGAGCTGACAGGTTAGCTCACGAACTATCACCCAATGATAATTATGTTTCTTGACACTGTATTTGAATCATAAATTTAAATAAGAATTTGAAAAAATAAATTATTTATATTACATTCACATTTTCTCTTTCTTTCCACTTTTATTTTTCTTTCCAAGTCTCTACTCAAATTTCATCAACCAAACAACCACAACCGATCACATACCATCTCAGCTACCTTGTCCATTATCTATGCTTTGTCTAGCAATATAATCAGTTAATTCATGGATTACTAGTGTACTGGAGTGAAAAAATATCAAACTCTTAAAAATTACCAGTTTGACACTCGGGTTCAAGTTCCGAAAGCTCTTTCTTTTAACCCATTTCCTTTAATCCCTTTCCCAGTGTATATACATATAAAATAAAATAAAATAAAACTATTATTAAAAAATTAATTATTTCTTTCTCTTGTACTTTCTCACCCAATTTGATTTAACACAAATTATATATAAGCTCCTAAAATAATTAATGGTATTTGATTTGGGCATGATATAGGGGAGAAGCTGGAACTAGAGCGGTACATCGAAAGGCCTTACTAGAAGCCCTTGCAGAGGAACTATCAACTGATACAATTCGTTTCAATTCAAAGCTAACTTCCATTGAAGCCCAAAACCAAGAAGACTCTTCCATTGTTGTAGTTCGCTTGCAAGATGGAACTGAAATCAAAACCAAGGTAACAAAAAAACAAGCATAAATTACATGGACCTCTCCGTACACAGTTGACATAATTATTGGTGGGAGTGGGGTGGAAAGTGTTGGTGGGAGTGGGGTGAAAATCACTATTGGTGATTCACAAGAAGAAACTTACAATTGAACCAAACAGAAATTCAATTTATTAGAACAATTCTGAAACAAATACAGAGAACACTCTTCTTCTACTTCTCTCCCACACATTTAACTCTCATAATACAATAGCTATTTATAGATAGCCTAAACAGTTTAAAAGCATACAATCATAATGTGAAAGCCTGCAGCCATTGTTTACTTCCTACCAATCTTTCTTCAACAGGCTGTCAAATATGGTGGGTGATTGGCTACCTACCATGGCTGCTTATCAAGCTTATTTTCAACAATAATACACCTAACCTCGTTAATATGAGACATAATTAAGCAATCTCCCATTAGCATGAAGAACGTTGAAGGAGTTAATAGAATGGGTAAAATGACGAAAGTAACCTCACATTACCTTTCTCTCTTTCCCTTTTACTTTCTTTCACTTTTTTTCCCCTTCATCTTAATCTTCACTAGGGCTGTTCATTATTTTATTTTTTTATTTAATTATATTTTAAATCAATCCTTGATTATATTTTATATTTTAGATTAATCCTTAATTATATTTTATTTTTATTAACATATTAATTTATTTTTCGCTTTGGAGAAAATTAGGGTAAAATTATATTTTTATTGTATTAATTTCACTTAATTTTTTCAAAATATCAAACCTATTCTAAAAAATGGAGTGTGATACAGCTTCTGTTAATTTGGATGAAAAAAAATTAACGGTAGCACTTTAATCTAAAATCACATAATAACTTTCTAATTATATTTGAATCATAGAGGGTAAAGTATTTCAAACTCAAACGACTAAGGATAAAATAAATGGAAAATATTTGGAACCCACACGACCCCCACTGATGCATTGACCATTGATGTATTTAATTTTTTTTTTTTTTGATAGTGACATGAATGATTCAGATCATTTTGAGAATTATGAAAATTATATTTTGTGAAGATCTTTATTATTATTGAAAATAAATTTAATCCATAAAATAAACCTGCCCTAATTACATTTAACCTAGGAGTCATAAACCTCCTCAAAGAGCTAGTTGTACCAACTTAGGAGTCACACTTCCAACAGGATTCATCCTCTCACCTAATATCTTAACTAGGATATAGTCTCATACCTCGGCCAATACAATTTTGCCTTGTGGCATAATCTCAGGTTCAATCTTAAGAGATAGAATGAAGATTGAGAGGTTTAATTTTAGAGCTCTGACGAGAACTCTAATGATGTGGTAAAAAGTGTGGCCCACATGTAATGTGATGTGTGTCTATATGGTTTTTTTTTCTTTTGCTACATCATTAAAGCTCTCTTTAGAGTTTTAAAATTAGAGCTCTCTATCATTGTTGTAAGACAAATTATTGGCTCCGTTTGCAAAAGGATTTTTTTTTATTTTTTTAGACTAAAATAGCACTAAAAGATAAAATAGGTTAAAATAATTAATAAGATAAAATATCATATTAAATTCATCAGTCATGCTACGTAACTCGAAAGCTACGTAGCTCGAATCCCCCGAATAGAAAACGTTGCCGTTTTTGTATTTTTTTTTTTTTTTCAGATACAGAAATCAGGAGGAAGATGGAGGGGAGGGGAGAGGAGAGGAGGAGGAGGAGGAGGAGGAGGAGAAGGAGGACTGGAGGGGGCCCTAATAACAGGGGAGGAGGAGGCGGACGGCTGAGGCTGGAGGCTGCGGCGATTTGGCCAGAGGTGGCAACACGGGCAGGCTGTGGCAGCAGCGGGACGGCGGGGAGCTGCGACACCACCAGCTGCTCCTCTTCCCCTCTTCTTCTTCTCTCTCTCTCCCTCTCCCTCTCCCTCTTTCCTTCTTCTTCTTAGTCGGTTTCAGATCAAAAATGGAAGAAAAAAAAGAAAAAAAAACTTTTAGGGGGATTCGGGGGCGAAATCCTCGAGCTACCAATCTTTATTCTAAATTTATAATTATTTCACTTTTTTCTCACAAGCATTACATGTAATTATAAAAAAATTCAATCATCTTTCCAAACACAATTATTTTAGCACCACTAAAACAGTCTATTAAAATAATCAACTTTCCAAATACAATTATAATTTATGCTTTTAATCGTTTTAATTAATTATTTGTTTGTTTGTTTATTTGTTGGGGTTTATAGGTGTTGATAGGGTGTGATGGGGTGAACTCGGTGGTGGCTCGTTGGTTAGGACTTGGGGCGGCAGTGAATTCGGGTCGGTCAGCAGTGCGTGGGTTAGCAGTGTACCCACAAGGCCATGGGTTTAAGCATGAAATGCAGCAGTTTATAGATGTGGGCAAAAGGGGTGCTTTTCTTCCTCTCAATGATAAAGAACTTTACTGGTTCTTCATTTCCAAATCCACTTACAAAGGTTAGCTTTGCCCTCTTTCAATGGTCAAGAATTTATTTATTTATTTTTTCAATTGATAAGAAAATAATTATAAATATAAAAAATATGACAACATTAACACAAAAGGGTGCATCAAACTTTTCTCTTTCATAAAAGTTGAAACTCACAATTCACAACCTCCACAAACCAAAACCAAAGCTTACAACTATAAATAAATAAATAAAAATTTACAATTACAAAAGCTTAACAAATAATATACTAAGAAAATAAATTTACAATTAATATTCTAAGAAAAACATGGCAGGAGAAGAAGTAGATTTGATACAAAGAGAGGTGTTAGATAAGCATGCCAAGAACTTCCCTCCAGCATACTTGGATGTTGTTGGTAACGGTGATCCTTCAACACTTACTTGTGCCCCACTTCTGTTGAGATATCCATGGGAAATACTATTTGGAAATGTAAGCAAAGGGACTATCACAGTTGCTGGAGATGCCATGCACCCTATGACACCTGATCTAGGCCAAGGTGGTTGTTCTGCCTTAGAGGATGCAGTTGCCTTAGGCCGAAACATTGGCGAATCCTGCATTCGAAATGGCAAGTTTGTCCCAGGAGACGCCAACAAAGCCATAGACGGCTACGTGAAGGAGAGGAGATGGCGTGCAGCCGAGTTGATCACTGCTTCATATCTCTCAGGCTGGGTACTGCAACAATATGGGTCTGGATGGTGGATGCAGTTCATTAGAGATATGATACACTATAGATTTCTTTCCAAGAAGATCAAGGATGTTATTCGTTATGACTGTGGAACCCTGCCTAAGCCGTCCTCCTCCTCCACTGAATCAAAGATAACCAACCACACTAATGCTTGACTCTCAGATTCTTTGTGTGCAACATTTTCATGAATTTCCTTTACATTTTTTACAGTTTCACTAATCACTTTTGCATTTTATTTTGCATGCAATTACTTCTTCTCCATAAATTTGTATTGGGCAAATTATAGTAGAGTATACCACTTTTGTAAATTTGGTCCTCTAATTTCGTTTGCAATAATTTTTCTGTTAATATTTTCTTTTTAAAGAATAGTCGCATCTATTTGGGAAAATGGAACAATGACACATAAAATAAATTACATTGGTCTATATAATGTCCCTTGTGTAAATTTAGTCCATGTACTTTCATTTGTTACAAAAAAATTTCATTTCATTTCAGAATTTGTATATAAGAGTATCTCCAACGCTTACTCAAATTTTTTTATCAAATTTGAGTAAAAATTTCATTGATACAATGTGCTCCAATGTTGATTTTTCAATTTACATCAAACAACCGGTTGACCGGTGGACGTCCGGGAGAATGTCTGGGCGGTTGTCCGACTTGTGTAAATTGACGAAATCTTGAAATGGACAACAACCAGTCCTTCGCTATACAATCGCCAACTGCTATCTACAGTAATTTGATGAGCAATGAAGCCTTCCTCAATTTGATAAATTTTTTGATTTTTTCTTCATTTGATATGGTTTTGATGTCAGCGTTGGAGCACAAAAAATAGGCGCATTTCATCAAATTTAAATTTGATGAAATATTTGATATAGGGTTGGAGATGCTCTAGTTGGTCCAAATTTGACGCAACGATAGTGTAGGAAGAAATTAAATATCGTTAAAGTAGACAAAATGGGGATTAGATATCGTTGTCGTAGATGAGACTTCTTAAATTCACAAGAAAGAAAAAAAAAATTCTCTAAAAATATTATTGATCGAATGAATGAATGAATTACATATACTTGTAGACTTATTTATAATAAATTAAACTTAATACTTGTAGGAAAAGTGATTCTAAAATAAATTAGGAAACTTAAATCAATACAAATTAAAAAACCTAAAAAATTAGAAAGCAAAAATTCTAAACTATTTAAAATCCTAGTCAAAATCTAATTTCAAAATAATAAAATTAAGAAATATAAAAATTATAGAATTTTTTTCTACATCTAACTCCATAAAAAATAAAAAAATAAAAAAACTAGTCCTCGAGTTTCACAATAATGACAGAAAATGGAGATGCATGAAACTTGAATGGATCTTGACCGTTGAAAGTTTTTGAAATAGCCAAGTCTGTAAGAAGGTTCACCAAGTCAGGAGTAGGCCTTAGATCATTAGGAAACATTTTGAAACAAGCAGAAACAGGGCTAAAGTTTCTTTTGCAGGCCAAAGATCCTTTGCTAAGGTACTAAAAGGGGTCTCACCCACTGTGGCTGGGAAAGCAAGTTCGAGCTTAAAAGTCAATGATGATGGCCATGGCTGGCTCTATGATAGTACAATAGTCAGACTTAATACTGAATACTCCACTCATTACATTGAAAATGCCCTAAAGGAGAAATGGGTGGATCAGGTATTGGTCAGAAAATGGGGAGGACGAGATATAGTTTTAACCTTCAAATCTCAAGAGGAGCTGAAATCAAATATATGCAATATCAAAGCATGGTCTAAGGATTGGATTCAGTTTGTGGTGAAATGGAAGCCAGGAGTTCATGTCGAACAAAAGACATGTGTGTGGTTGAGGTGTCATGGCATACCCTTAAATCTCTGAAATAGGAGCACATTCAATGACATTGGAAGCCTATGGGGTTAAGTTCTCAATTTGGATGGAGATATTTGTCAACCAAAGGAATTCTCTCATACCAGAATCAGAGTGGTTACATCTTATATGGAGTTTATAAACAAAACTATAGTATTGGAGTGTAAAGGTAAACTTCATCCCATTCTTGTATGTGAAGATCTTCTATCAGACTCTAGTAACAAAAAGCACAATGGCATGGAAGAGAGCAGCTCCAACGACATATGTGGCAGTGAAGTGAAAGGAAATGTTCCAGAGGCGTGTTGCAAGGAGAATGAAGAAGATGTTGAGATGGTAGGAGTCAAAGTACACAGCCCAAATAGTGGAATTGTAGTAAACACAGTTATTGAAGAGACAAAGTGTGATGAAGGATTCAGCAAAGATAATGGAGTATGTACCAAGGAGGTAGAACAGAGGGAAGGGCCTATTGACTGTCACACGGGAGAGGAATGTAACGCCCTGAAATAATCCGACATAAAACTTAATACATCAATCCACGTCCACTAAACAATAATAACAATTCTCCTATCTTTCCATAGTTAATCAACAAGTTTATACAAAAGTTTCACATGCGAATTATACATTCAATGGTATAAAAATACATGAATCTATAGCATGTAGAGCATCAAATCCCAAAAATAAATAAACCTTAAGGGCTTACATCTTCCAAGACATTGAGCCAAGTTACACAAAAATGGTTTCACGAACCCATACATTTAAAGCCTTTGGCTAACAATTAAATTCACAGGAAAATAGAGTTATTTACTCTTCACAAAAATATATCCACACCCTCAACTCGGCAAGATCACCACATCTTTTCCTGCACCAAAATCCCATAGGGGTGAGCATAAAGCCCAGAAGTGAATCCTTATAAAGTATATATAGTTATGCAAATTCCAAATGTTAAATGTAAATGCCATGCAATGCCATTTTAAAAAGAATTTCATTTACATTCTTTTTTTTTTTAAACTCAACATGTTCAACAACAATTGAAATCTCAACAATTTCGAAATTTCCAATTTTAATCAGTAGGGGCGGTAAATATGACTCAAATAATCTCTATGTTGGTGTCTGCAAGTAAGCTCAACTAGCACTACCAAACCCCACTTTACCGGTTGTTAACTGGAAGGGAAGTGATACCTCCTCTGCGCGTGTTTTCAGTCTTTCACCTCGGACACTCAGGCCAACTTAATCGGTTTTATCTACACCTCCTATCCGGACTTACCAACGTATTTACCCCAAAATATTTCAATAATATCATTTCACATTATTCCTTTCTCAAAATAAATGATATTAAATCTCAATTCAAAACTTGCAACAATATAATGCTAGAAATGTCTATACAACATGCCAAAGCTAAATGAAACCTTGTAATGATCGATTGAATGAGTATGCAATGCCATAATTGTCCACTTTCAACATAATATCAACAATATACTATAATGATCAAATTTCATTTTTCTCCTTGCAATGCTATTCCACAAATAGTCCAAAGTTTGCTACCACTTATCAATAATACAACAACATGCCCACAATTAGTGCACTTCCATCATTTTCATCATTTTAAACTATTGCAAAATTTAAACAACAATCTCCATTCTCGATAATTCTCATGTGTAGAGAAGCCCAACATCACTATATATATATATATATATGCATTTGTAATTAAACAAGGAAACCCTCCACTTTCTTCACTTATCATGGCTCACCACCATGGATTTATATATATATAATACCACCCATGAAACCCTCATCTTCTTTTATTCAAGGAAACCCCCACAAAACTTCTAGGTTTTCTACTTTACAAACAACACACACACACACACACATACTAAACACTTGAAAGGACCCTCAAGAACACACCCCTTCCTTACCTAAGATAAATTCAACCCTCAAGATGCCATCTTAGAAGGATTTGAGATTTTTGAAACTCACTTTTGAAAATCTCTACATTTTGAGCCATAAAATCAAAACTAAAATAGTAGCTTCAAGAAAACCTTTAAATCAATATCAATAATCCAAAACATGTATATATAACTCAAGGAAGTCCCTACCTCAAGTCTTGGAGAAGATGAGAGAAGAAACCCTAGAATTAAAAGGTGAGAAATTTTTTGATCTCCACCACACAAAGTGAAGCTCTAGCTTTGATCTTCAAAACTTCTGAGAGATGATGGATTTAGACCCAAGGGATTGCAAGAAATTAAGAATTTTGGGTGCATGGTGGAGGTTTTTAGAGAGATGGAGGAGCAAAACACTTTTTAGAGTAAGAAGGGAATGTTTAGAAATGATATACATTCAGCCCAAAAGAAAGAAAAAAGTAGAGTTTTCGGATTTGTAGCGTCCGTCTGCGCCTCAACCCGCGTGTAGCTTCTTATGTCAAGACCTCCTCCAAAGACTGCATATATTGCGGTGTCTTTGCTCAAACATCCACGAATTCATACGGCGGCCTCTCTCCCACACATGTGGCCCAAGGCCCCACACGTGCGGCCCTGTTTCCCCAGCCCAAAATTTTCCCAGCTCAATTAATAGGCACTTCGGACCTGGCCTCGCACTCTCCGGAACAAGTGAAAATTAACACCAAACAAACAAAAATGAGAATTTTTTGTGGTTGGATGTGATATTTGTGAGATAAAAAGTGAAATGATTATGGGATTTGATGTGATATTTTGTTTGGATTGATTTTTTTTTGATTTTGTAACTAATTTGTCTTTTAGTGAAAAAAAAAAAAAAACCAGAACTAAACTTTCCAAACAGCGCCATTGTTATAGGCAAATTCAGTATGAGATACATCAAAGTCCCACTATTTTGGATTGTCATGGCACAAACTGCACAAAATATTTCCCAAGGTTTTGTTTACTATCTCTGTTTGCCCATCAATTTATGGATGACATCTATTACTATACCGCAAAGTTGTATCCACCCACTTCCACCAAGTTCGTCAAAAATGTCTGAAAAATTTACTGTCACAATCTGAAACTATGGTTTTTGGCAAACCATGCAATCAAACTTCTCAAAATAACAACTAGGCAACATAAGTAGTATCTGATATCTTTCTACAAGAAAAAAAAAATTTGTTAATTTTTTAAAATCTGTCAGCAATCACATTTAAAATTTTACATGAAAATTATATATGAATATTATTTTTCTTTATTCATTTTTTTAATTATTAAATTTATTCCATATTTGGTTTTTTATTAAGATTTTTATTGAAGAAATTAATTCAAGTGCTAATCAAAAATCGAAAAAAATACATATATATTTAGGCAAAATTATTTTATATAAAAAATATTTTATAACAAAACAAACAAAGCCTAAAACAAGATAGCCATAAAAATAATTTATATTTACAACAATATACATCCGTATGATACTTTTATATAAATTTTACGATAAATTACAAATACACCTCTTGAGATTTGCTTAAAATACGAATTGCTCCTTGTGGTTTAAAAAATTACAAATACCTCCCTGTCATAATTTTTTATTTAACAGAATTAATTGAAAAAGTGAAATTTCTAACTGTTCACATATATAATAATAAAATTATTTGAATTATTAATTGAAATAAAATTTTAACATTATTAAAAACTGTTAAATAACTTGATAATTTATTAATAAAAGAACCTATTTGTTATGAAATTAGAAATCTTAGAGAACATAATGTAATTTCTAAAATCACAGGAGATAATTTGTAATTTAAATAAATCTCAGGGATGTATTTGTAATTTATCCTAAATTTTATGTATAAATAGAATTTTATACAAATTCTTGCTAATAAAGAGGGTCGATTGATGATTTAGCAAGGAAAAAATACTAAAGGTTCATTTGGAATGCGGGTTGGTTTTTTAACTTTTTTAGTAGATGTTTGATATTTCTTAAAAAAGTAAAAAAGTTATTGAAAAAACAAAAAAGTTAACACTATTTGCATACATCATTGGACATTTTGGATAAAAAAAAAGTCAGGCAACATCTTGCATACGAAATCTAAACAATATTTTAATACCAAAGACAAGGCACTACATGAACCCAAAGACAAGGCAACACAGGGTAGAAAGGTAATTTTGCTAGTTTATACAATATTTTAATACACATTATAAAAAGTCAAAAAATTATCTCAAATATATATATTTTTTTTTTCTCTACTTTTTTAGTCAAAAAGTGCACTCATATAATTCATTCCAAACAACCCCTTAGTCTGGGGCTAAAAAGCCTTGTTTGAGATAGACTTTTTAGTTTTTTTGACTTTTGTGAGAGAAAAAATAAATGATTATGGTTTGAATGTGATATTTTATCTTATTGGATTAAAAAACCTATTTTATCTTTTTGTAGACTAAAATAATCAAAAAATTAAAAAACTTACATGTCAAACGAAGACTAAAAATTTTAAATATTTTACTAAAGGAAAATGATTTTCCCCCCGAATTTCGTCCCCCCGAATCCCCCGATTGCCCAAAACGACATCGTTTTGGGCAGTTTCTTTTTTTTTCTTTATGCAATCTGAAAATAGAGGGGAAAAGGGAAAAAAGAGAGAAGAAGAGAGGAGAAGAGAAAGAGGAGGGGAAGAGGGAATGGAGAGAGAGAGGGCCCCTTCGATCGCAGATCCCCCGGCCAATCGTCGCAGCTCATCACAGCTTGTCAGTCGATCGTCTCCGCCCCGCCTCCGCCCCTTGCCCAGCCCGGTTGATGTTGGCCCCTCCAGTCCTGGCCCCTCCAATCCTTCTTCTTTTTCTTCCTTCTCTTCTTCTTCTTCTTTTCAAATTTGGGCAATTCGGAAGGGAGGGGGGCTTTTCGAGCTACATATCACTTCTCTTTACTAAATCTTCTACTAAATATCTGAGTGCAAAATCAATATAATTTTCTTTCAAATCCATATAAGACATTAAGAGAAAAGAAAAGAAATTATTTTATGTTATATTACCAAAATAACCTTTCTATATTTTCAATCATTTCATTTCTTTTATTTTTATAGGAACAAAATTGGTATTATAAAAATAGTGATTTCTTTTCTCTCCCAAGCTCTCCATTTTTGGGAAGATTGAAAATGAGGCTTATAAGATAAATGAGTTTCTCTCCATTTCTCTCTACTTAGATTATTCAAACAAATAAAAGAAATACATATCACTCTATTTCTTTTCTTTTCTCTCCAAATCACTCAATCCAAACATAACGTTAATAAGATACTAGTATATCGCCCGTGTTATGCACGGATTGTGTTTATAATTATCTATATATGTGAATTGTGATTTTTAAATTTTTAAATTTTATTATTATTATTTTTTTTAAATGTCTTCTTTTTTCCTTTTTTATATTATATTAAAGTTTAATATTTTGATAATAATCATATGTGTTAAACTTTTTAAAGAATTAAATGTCTTTTTTTTTATTATATTATATTAAAGTTTAATATTTTGATAATAATCATATGTGTTAGACTTTTCAAGAAATTTTTTTTATGTTTGATCTTAATACATTAAAGTGTTATTATGAGGGATAATAATCATATGTGTTGGGACTTTTCAAGAGATTCATATGTGTTGAATTCATATGTGTTATTATGAGGGTAAGACTTGAAAGTTGAGAGAAGTTAATAAATGCTAAGATTTTTTTTTTTTAATCAAAAAATTTAAATTGAGAGATTGATACTCCCATAAAATTTGAGATTAAAAATTCTTTTTTACTTAATATATAGCATAGATTTTAATAAAACGTTTCAAATTCCTAACATTACTCTCTAGCTAGAATGCAGCGGTGAACCGAATCTTCAATAAATGACTACCGTTCTGAGCACCAACTCTCTCGACACTAGTATGAATGACCACATGTGTTATGTCTCACATCAATCACCACCACACAACCTATTTCCTATCCTTCATTCCTTTATTCTTTGATACTAGAGAGAGAGAGAGTGAGAAGAAATGGCTGAAGATGAATACCCACAGAAGGCTTTTGGTTGGGCTGCAAGGGACACCTCTGGGTTCCTCTCCCCATTCAAATTTTCTCGCAGGTTTGCTAAACATTTATACATATCTATCTATACTTACATACATGGATATTGATTTATACACACACAGCCTCGCACCTCCACATTCCCTTTACGCTTTGTTTGGTTGAGGATTTAGAAAGGAAAAAGAAAATGTTATGCAAAACTAGGGGAAATATCTATTCTTTTTCTTTTTCTTTTCAAATCCCTTCTAAAATCTCTCAATCAAACCAAAACACACGTCAGTATTTTATGATTAGTTTAATGATTCTTGCTTCATTTTTAGTTTCCATTTATGTTTTCTCACGGTTTTTATTCTGTTTTGGTTTTAAAGATTATTTTTTATTTTTTATTTTAAACTCGGACTAATCCGGGGCAAAACCGGTATGGACTGCCGCCGGCAATAATTTATGGCAACTATTTTTGACGGCCATTTTTTGGTGGCCATTCCGATGACTATTTTTGACTCAGCCGTACCTCATAACACTCTACCCCCATTTTTATTTTTATTTTTTTTCCCGTTAAAAAAGAATATCCATTGAAGGTCCACGCCTTAGATAAAATAACCGAGCATCTGGAGATCTGTTCTTGCGATTATGTGGCTTTTGGTTGGTGAGTTTGAAGATCTGAAGAGTACGTAAATTATTTTCTCTCTCTAGAAAGATCAAATCGAACCCAAAATCAAAATGGGAAACAAATGGAGGAAAGTGAAGCTCACTCTGACGTGCTTGTACGTACCAAGTGGGGATGGCAATGGGAGTGGCTGCGGGTGGATATTAATTCCCTATTCTCATTCTCATTCCTCTATAATAATTTGGAATCAACTTGTCTTATTGGATTCGTCCAGTTCGGTCCATAGGTCAATTTTTGGGCTCCGTTTTGATAATCAGATCCGTTCAACTTGTAAAACTCATCAAGTATTATATCTCTGTAAAAAATCACATTGATCAGATATTAATAGCTATTTGATCGGATCAGATTTGTATTAAAAAAAATAAACAGTTGACAAAATTCTGATCCGATCAAATAGCTATCAATATCCAATCAATGTATTTTTTTTGTAAAGATATAATACTCGACGAATTCTACCCATTGAACAATTCGAATTATCGAAACAGGGCCCAAAATGGGCCCATGGACCAGACTGGACGGATTCAATCTTGATCTAAATATGAGACAAGCTGGACCTAACAATTTTTCCCCATTCCCCATGGATACTATCCTTCCCATCTTCTAATGGGTTTAACTTGACTTTTTTTTTTTTTTTTTTTTAAGTTTTACCATCAAAGCTAAATATACATTCAATATTATTTTATTTTATTTAACTCAACAACAAAATTAAATACACTTTAATTAATTAATAAGTTTATTTTAAAATAGTCAAATATATAATTTTAAAACAATCAAATAAGTTTTTAGTAATTGAAAAAAAAAAATGTGAAAGAACGTGAAAAATTAAAATAATAATAATAAATTACAACCATCCCTCTCCCTCTCCCTCTCTCTCTCTCTCCTACAATGTTACATTTTTTTGTAAAATTAAAATATTTACAAAATATTTAAAATAAAAAAAAATTAAAATATCTAAATAAAAATTATATATTTAAAATAAAAAAATAAAATTTTCTTAAACATTGTTTAATATTTTAAAAAAATAGATCCAAAAAATTTAAAATACAACTCAAAATTCAAAAACTCAAAATACAACTCAAATTTTTTTTCAAAATTCAAAACTCTTTTCAAAATTCAAAAACTCATTTCAAAATTCATAATCAAATAAATTTTTTCTTTTCAAAACTCACAATTCCACACTCAAATCACAACTCTACACTCAAATCAGAATTTCAAAACTTATTTTCTTTCATTGACCCTTGTAACATGGTTGTTAGGCCTTTTCCACCAGGGACTAGTCTGCAATTTAGTTAAATCTAAGGGGTCAATTTGAAAATCAACTTTTCGATCTATATAAATTGGAGCTCCTTCTCGGCATCCGTTGTTATCACAGGGTCTCGTAAAAATCGAGGAGAGAGAAGAAAGGCTTCTTCTCACTATACCACTTCACTTTCTCTCTCTTTCGTAAGCCAAAAATAAATAAATAAATAACATATGAGGAAAATGAGCGGTACCCATCCCTGACCCATATCCTATAATATTTAAAAAATTTTACTTAACCAACTCAACGGATAAAAAAAAATGGGAGAATTTATATATTTGGGTCAGGGTCTTCATGAATATCTCTGAGGTAGGATTTCCATTACCATCCCTAGTCCCAAGCACAATAGAGGATTCGCCACCGACTGTCTAGTCCACCGGGACAATGCTGGAAAAGTCACCGGTGTCAGAGGTCGATGGTGGCTGGTAGTGGTTAATAGGTGGACAGATATACACAGATTGGTGGAATACAATGATTTTTTTAATTATCGTTGTCCTTATGGCCCAAAAAGAATAGAGTTTGGATGATTGTCTGAAAAGTTTGAAAATTGAACTTCTAGCCCGACTCTCAAGTGCCCTAAATTAAATTATTAGTATCACTTAAAAGTATGAAAAATGAGTGGGAGCACTAATTAGTGCTACCACTAATGATGTGGCAGTAGGCCCCACCATGAATGATTTGATGTTTTGGCCTTGGTGTTATATTTTTTTTCTTTTTTTATTGAGTGCCATGTCATTAGTGGTCTTTTTAGAGCTCCAAAATTAGTGGTCTCTATCATTGTTGATAAAAGTATAGATATGGAATACGGCAATATGTGGATAAGGATACGGGATACAGATATGGAGATACGTCAAAATTTGAAAAAGTAAGATATGAGTATAGTGAAATACATTTGTAATTTTTTATTTATTTATTTATAGTTTTAATAATGTAATATGCATGAAAATAAAACCTAAAACAAATTAATAAATAAATAGAGGGATTTCTATTAAGTTAAGAGTCCTCAAACATTCATAAAATATTCAAAACTAAAAGCAAAAGCAAAAACAAATGTAAATTAAACATCATCCATACATGCCAATACCAAAAAAAGAATGAGTGCAAAGAGAACAAACGTGAGAGAGTAAGATAGTGAGAGAGCGAGAGAGAAGTGAGAGAGACAATAAGGATATATTAATTTGACAAATTCTATTACTCTAACTCTCACTATATTACTCTTATCAAAGAACTAAACAAAGTATTAGAAGTAATATGTGATTTCGAGTATCTAATACTTCAAAATTAAGTATCCAATACTCCAAAATTAATAAAAAATTAATTAAGAAGTATTCGATACATATTTGCGAGTATCCAAGGAATATCGATATCTGATAAATATCCGATACGGATACGTCTCCATTTTTTAAGTATTCATGCTTCATAGATCATTTTGTATTATGAGTTTGCTGATTCAAATCTTATAAAGACGAGTTTGATATCCCGTGTTGCTTTTTTCCTCTGCTAACAATTATCAGTTAACCCTACTAATGTATTATGTGTGACAAAAAAAAAAAAAAAACATTTTCATAATCGTCTACTTTATAATATAATTATGGGTTAATTTCGCTTTTCACCTTTATAGTTTGACACAAATTTCACTTTAGTTCCTATAGTTTCAAATTGAACAATTTAATCCCTACACTTTAAGTCCAATTTCAATTTGATCTTTCCGCCTAAATTTTTGTGAATTTTGTCTATTTGTACACTTTAAAAAATTGACAAGTGTTCTAAAATTGTTGATTATCTTGATGATATACTATATTATTGATATTGATAATATTAGTCTTTTACACTGTTTATATTATTCGCAGAGAAAATAATGATGACGATGTGACAGTTAAAGTACTTTATTGTGGGGTTTGTCACTCTGACTTGCATACTGTAAAAAATGAATGGGGCTTCACCATGTACCCAATTGTTCCCGGGTATGATGCTCATCTTGCATTTTGATTTATTCTGTTGTTGTTGTTGTGTTCTTTACAATGTCAATACTTTAACTACATAATGGGTAAAGAAGGCACCATTGTTAGTTTTGATATTCTTGTTCAACATGTATAGATGTTTACATAATTTACACATTTAAATACAATATGTAACTATAGCGCAGTTTCAAATCTAGGAATAGCTTTTTGTGGGTATCTGAATAGCCGTCGCCAAGTGGCAAGCCTCGTAGGCACCACATCATCCCCAACTTGGATAAAGAATCTCCAAGTAGCAAGCCATTTTGGTGCCATATCATCTACTAAATAGATCGTTGGGGTCTTCAGCCTAGCCTTAGACATGTTAATCGCTAACGGTCAGCTGACTCTACCTAGAGCACATGAACTGCCAAGTGTAGTGTTATAGCCAGTTAACGCAGTCAGCACTTTAGATTTGTGCTATGGCACCGTAGGATGAGCCATGGCATAGGATCTTCGGACGCGTGGCCTAGGGAATTACTCAATTGGGTCAAGGCATCTCCGCTCAGCCACTTCTGCTTTGTAGAAACGTGGCTCGGTATCCCTTTGGTGCAGCCAAGCGCATTTCTACCTGACTAAGATTCCCCTATGCCTCATTTCTCCTCTCCAATGACTTGTCACCAACATGATTCAAGACACTTTGATAACCATGGTCACTTGGGCTGGGAGTAGAGCCATGGAACCCCTTCACCTGGGATCACTAGAGGTATCTGGCATTTGTTAGGGAAAATCGATGATTCCCCACAAGTAAATCAATCAATGGAAATAAAAATTAATGCGGAAAAATTAAATCAAAGGCAATACAAGAATTTTACGTGGTTCCCTCAATGTGAGGTACGTCCACAGGATCGAAATCCGATTCCGCTATCAACCAAATAAGTTTCCAAACGATTACAAACGAGACACTAATGGTCTCACAAAACCACCCTTAGGTGAATTCTAAATAATCACAAATAAATAAGAAGGAAAACCTCACCAAATTGATAAACCAAAATCTTTAGAATCGGAGTTGAAGATGACCCAAAATAATATTCCAAATCAACCCACCAAAATTGATGCTTCACAAACCAAATTCCACTGAATTGATTAGCCCGAAATCAATAAGCTGCTGCAAGCACCAAATCAAAACTGTAGCTTCCACCAAAAACAATACCCACCGAAACTAATAAAGTAGCCGCACAGTACTCTTGGGGAAAAACAATACACCAAAAATTATATTGTGAATCTAGGGTTTTTTATCAAAACCTTAGTTGTTTCCAAATTGGATTGGGTCTCAACAAATTAAATATAATATATAAAAATATATTATAATTAATACTAAACCAAATTAAACTCTTTTTCCAAAACCAATTGGGTCCCACACTCCAATAAGGAGGTATACCCAACAATTCTTCCCCTACCGACTTAAGTGGAGACATCAACCATACCCGCCAAAGTTCGACACTTTAAATGTTTGTCCCTCGACAAAATCTTTGTCAACATATCTGAAATATTATCATCTGTGTGAACCTTTTCGAGTTATAACAATTTCGAATCTAACACATCACGAATCTAATGGTATCTCACATCAATGTGTTTCGATCTCGAATGAAAAGTAGAATTTTTACTCAAGTGAATAGCACTTTGACTATCACAATAAAGCATATACTTTTCTTACTTCAAACCCAACTCTTGCAAAAATTTCTTCAACCATAACTCTTCTTTGCAAGCTTCTGTAATAGCAATAAATTTAGCTTCGGTAGTTGAGAGAGCAACACATTTTTGTAATTTAGATTGCCATGCCATAGCTCCCCCTGCAAAAGTCATCAAATACCCCGAAGTAGATTTTCTAGAATCAATATCACCAGCCATGTTAGAATCTGTGAACCCATCAAGCATCGGCTTACCATCCCCAAAACACAAACACACCTTCGAAATCCCTCGAAGATACTTTAGAATCCATTTTACCGCTGCCCAATGTTCTTTACCCGGATTAGAGAGAAACCGACTCACCACACCAACGGCGTGAGCAATATACGGCCTTGTACAAACCATGGCGTACATCAAAGAACCAACTGCTAAAGCATAAGAAACTTTCAACATCTCTTCTTTGTCTTTCTCACTTGTAGGACATTGATTCGAATTAAGTTTGAAGTGACCCGCAAGTGGACAACCAACTGGCTTTGCTTTATCCATGTTGAATCTCTCAAGAACTTTCTCAATGTAGGTCTCTTGAGACAACCAAATCAGCCCCTTTTTGCGATCACGAACAATTTTCATACCAAGTATTTGCTTTGCGGGTCCCAAGTCTTTCATAGCAAAAGATTTACTCAACTCCAATTTCAACCTGTTAATCATGGTAGAATCTTGACCCACAATTAACATGTCATCAACATAAAGCAAAAAAATAATAAATTTGCCATTCGGAAAATTTTTCACAAACACACAATGGTCCGAAGTGGTTTTAGAAAAATCATTATTCATCATGAAATAGTCAAATTTTTTGTACCATTGCCGCGGAGTTTGCTTGAGGCCGTACAAACTTTTCTTTAATTTGCAAACAAATTTCTCTTTCCCTTTCTCTACAAAACCTTCCGGTTGCTCCATGTAAATTTCTTCTTCAAGATCACCATAAAGAATGCGGTCTTCACATCAAGTTGCTCAACTTCAAGGTTCATACTTGCAGCCATGCCAAGTACAACCCGAATAGAAGACATCTTTACAACCGGTGAGAAAATCTCGTCAAAGTCAATACCTTTCTTTTGCCCAAAGCCTTTCACTACAAGACGTGCTTTGTACCTCAGATTCTTCCTATCATTCTTCAATTTGAAAACCCACTTATTTTTTAGAATTTTCCTCCCTTTAGGCAACTTCACTAAATCATAAGTTTGGTTTTCAAGCAAAGAATTCATCTCCTCTTCCATGGCCTTTTTCCAATCATCTTTCTTTGCATACTCAATTGCTTCTTGGTAGCTCGCAGGCTCCCCTTGATCGGAAATCAACACAAATTCATTGGGAGGATACTTTCTTGAAGGTTGTCGGTCCCTTGTAGATTTTCTCAACTCAAGTTGTGGTGGCGGTTCTTGAGTTGGATGCTCTTCCTCAATTTCTGGCTCAACTTCATTAGGATTAGCATCATCCTCTATATCTTCAATAGGTGGCTGTACATCTCCCCTATTTTCATCATCAACTGAAGATGAAGGAGATGGATCCATATCAATGAGATCACTAGTTTTTGGCTCCGGTTGATCACCTTTACCAAAGTCTTCAATTGTTTGGTCTTCAAGAAACACAACATCACGGCTTCGAATGACTTTCTTGTCGATCGGATCCCACAATCTATACCCGAACTAATCACGCCTATAACCAAGAAAAATACATTGTCTTGACTTACTATCAAGCTTGGACCTCTCATCCTTTGGAATGTGAACAAAAGATCGGCAACTAAACACTGTCAAGTGCTCATAAGACACATCTTTGCCAGTCCAAACTCTTTCAGGAACATCACCATTCAAAGGATAGCAAGAAGACAAATTGATCACGTCAACCACTGTACTCATTGCCTCACCCCAAAAGGATCTTGGCAATTTAGCTTGTGAAAGCAAACACCTTGTTCTTTCCATAATGGTGCGGTTCATCCTCTCGGCAACGCCATTTTGTTGAGGAGTCTTCTTAACTGTCTTTTGGTGCCGAATACCTTGGTTGTGACAATACTCATCAAATGGCCCAATGTATTCACCACCATTGTCTGTTCGGATGCACTTCAATTTTTGCCCTGTTTCTCTTTCAACCATGGCCTAAAAATGCTTAAATACTTCTAAAACTTGATCTTTAGTTTTTAGTAGAAAAGCCCAAACTTTCCTTGAATAATCATCAATGAAAGTAACAAAATAAAGTACACCACCATGTGTTCTAACTTTTAAAGGACCACAAACATCCGAATAAATCAACTCCAAAACATTTTCTTTTTTAGAAGCAACATTTTTATGAAAAGAAACTCTATGTTGTTTACCCGCCAAACAATGAACACAAGTTTTAAGATGTGTACCTTTCAAACCGAATAGAAGCTCTTTCTTGAACAAAACTTGCAGCCCCTTTTCACTCATATGGCCAAGCCGCTTGTGCCACAATTCGGTAGAAGTATCATCTTGAAGTGCATTGACAACACCTTTACAAATTTTTCTTTGTATCGAATAAAGTGTATGAGTCTTCTTGCACTTAGCCACCACCAAAGAACCCTTTGTGAGCTTCCATATTCCATCACCAAATTTGTTGTTTAAGCCTTCATCATCTAGCTTCCCAGTAGAGATCAAATTGAGGCGAATGTCGGGAACATGCCTCACATCTTTAAGCAACAACTTGCAGCCCAAATTTATTTCCAAGCAAATATCACCCATACCAATAATCTTGGACAAACCTTCATTACCCATTCGAACAGAACCATAATCTCCTTCGGTGTAGGTAATGAAGAAATCAACTCGAGAAGTCACATAAAAAGAAGCACCGGAATCAATCACCCAATTGCTCTCTTAGCCCACAAAATTGATACAATCATCTTCACAAACAACCATGAGATCATCAGTAGTAACTGCCGTTGTGTCTTCTTACTTCTTATCCACACTTTTGTCACGCCTTTTCTCCTTGTTCTTGAGTTTTCGGCATTCTCGCTTCATGTGCCCTTTCTCATGGCAATAGTAGCACTCAACGTCTTTCTTTGAAAAAGAACCATCTTTTGATTTGTCACGGCTTTGATCACGACTATGAGGAGTCTTACTCCTCTCCCTTGTTTTGCTTCGACCTCTCACAACAAATGCTTCTGAATGAGCGGAACCCGCTGATTTTCTTCTAGTTTCTTCATTCAACAAACTACTGGTGACTTGGCTCATTGTAACAACTCCATCGGGCGCCGAATTACTAACTGTCACAACCAAAGTCTCCCAACTTTCGGGTAAGGAACTAAATAGCATCAAAGCCTGCAACTCATCATCAAAAATAATTTTCATAGAAGCAAGTTGGTTAACAATACTCTTTATTTCATTCAAATGTTCCGGAATAGGGCTGCCCTCTTTATATTTTAAATTAACCAACTTACGAATGTAAAGGCTTTATTTGTGGCTGATTTTCTATCATAAAGACTCTCTAATTTTTTCCATAAATCATGTGCCGAAGTTTCAGTAGCAACATGATGAAACACACTGTCATCAATCCATTGACGGATAACACCAACAGCTTTTCGATTTAACCTCTTCCACTCATCCTCTTTCATATCATCAGGTTTGCCACTATCACCCTCAATAGGCCCATACAAGTCTTTACAAAATAATAGGTCCTCCATTTTAGTTTTCCAAGTTACCCAATTGCTTCCATTGAAGCTAGACATACGACCCACATTCCCCTCCATTGATTTACACAAATAAATAAACCCCAATAAACCGTAAGCTCTAATACCAGTTGTTAGGGAAAATCGATGATTCCCTACAAGTAAATCAATCAATGGGAATAAAAACTAATGCGGAAAAATTAAATCAAAGGCAACACAAGAATTTTACGTGGTTCCCTCAATGTGAGGTACGTTCACGGGATCGAAATCCGATTCCACTATCAACCAAATAAGTTTCCAAACGATTACAAACGAGACACTAATGGTCTCACAAAACCACCCTTAAGTGAATTCCAAATAATCACAAATAAACAAGAGGAAAAATCTCACCAAATTGATGAACCAAAATCTTCAGAATCAGAGTTGAAGAAGACCCAAAATAATATCCCAAATCAACCCACCAAAATTGATGCTTCACAAACCAAATTCCACTGAATTGATTAGCCCGAAATCAATAAGCTGCTGCAAGCACCAAATCAAAACTGTAGCTTCCACCAAAAACAATACCCACCGAAACTAATAAAGTAGACGCACAGTACTCTTGGGGAAAAACAATACACCAAAAATTATATTGTGAATCTAGGATTTTTTATCAAAACCTTAGTTGTTTCCAAATTGGATTGGGTCTCCACAAATTAAATATAATATATAAAAATATATTATAATTAATACTAAACCAAATTAAACTCTTTTTCCAAAATCAATTGGGTCCCACACTCCAATAAGGAGGTATACCCAAACATTGAGGATAGAATTAAGGGTTTCGGAGAGATTGATATGCGAGGTCTTGAGTTCAAGTCTCTGTGGGTATGACGGACAGCTAGTTGACCAACCTATGTACAGTGGTGACTAGAAATTTTTGTGAGTGGTGTCATTTAATTTTTTGTTGTATTATCTTTATTTTCAATATTTTTATTTTTTGTCTTTTCAAGAGTAAAAACAATAAAAAAACACTCATTATTTTAATATCCTTTTCATTTTTATAAAAAAATTTCCCCTTAAAACGGGTATTTATATATATATTTAAATAGTTTGTCAAACAAGATTTTGATATTAATTTTTATTTTTCTATTTCTGAAAATAAAAAATTCTCAAATCATAAATAAAAAGTAATATTATTTAAAAAATATGAATAATTCAATTGATAAGTTAAGTTTTATTTATTTATTTATTTATTTATTTTGTGACACTTGTAAAAGAAATATTTTGATGGCTTCAAGTGAGGTTTTTAAAAAGTTTGGAAATTTGGGTACTTTACCCCACTTTGAGGTGAGCCTTTCCATTACTTTAGTTGTAAAACTTTGTTATTCAATTATTGTTGTTCAGAAATTGTGTGTTTGAGTGAGTTTGCTTTTAAAAATGTTTGTTAGGCAAAATCTAAACCAGAAAAGGGAAGGTGATGATTCTACATGGGACAATTGTACCTATGTTGATGAAGCTTTATTCTTGTTTCCTTCTAATTCATATATGTACGTCTGTGATGTGGATCGTTATAAATCATAGCATTATGGATAATGTAATATAGGATCATAGATCACAATGTGGCTCAGATTCACCTCTCTTGACATTTACCTTTCAAAACAACCTTTTCATTGATTTAAGTGTAATTTTTTCATTTATATAATACTTTAATATTTGAATGCATAGATATTGTTTTATGTAAATTAGAGATTATGACTGAATCTTTACGATTTTCATTTTGAAAATGCAATTTCGATTCACGATTTGAAAACTATGATTACATGTATTGATGAATTTTTTAATTGTTGTATTGCAGGCATGAAATTGTAGGTGTTGTGACCAAAACTGGGAAAAACGTTGAGAAATTCAAGATTGGTGATCGAGTTGGAGTTGGGGTCATTGTTGGGTCCTGCAAAACATGTGAGATCTGCCAACAAGACTTGGAAAATTACTGCCCAAAAATGGTCTTTACTTATAACTCAATTTCAGCTGAAGGGGTGAAGACCCAAGGTGGTTATTCTGATGTAATGGTTGTCGACCAGCACTATGTGCTTCGCTTTCCTGATACCCTACCTGCTGATGCTGGTGCACCCCTACTTTGTGCTGGGATCACAGTTTACAGCCCAATGAAATATTATGGAATGACTGAGCCTGGCAAGCATTTGGGTGTTGTTGGACTTGGTGGACTTGGTCATATTGCTGTGAAGTTTGGGAAGGCCTTTGGGTTGAAAGTCACTGTAATCAGTACCTCGCTGAAGAAAGAAGCAGAGGCCATCAACAAACTTGGTGCTGACTCTTTCCTCATTAGCACTGATCCCACAGCAATGAAGGTTAGTAAAAGTTGGCTTGAAAAGTTCAAAGATGTTGAAATGGTTTTTCTAAACAAGTTGGGATTGAATAGATTTTGCTAAACAAGTTTGGCTTCATGACACCTAGATGCCAGTGGGGTTTGGGTATTTAGTTTGATAATGGATGAAAATTAGGTTGCAATTTTCAGACCCCGCATGCATGGAAGAAACGAAGTTGGGCATGGTATATGGTTATGTAGGTTTGATCTAGGACTTTTACAAGCCCACTTGATATGTAGGTATTGAGGCTGTAGAATTTGCTGAGTGTAGTCAAATTCGAAAATTAAGCTTCACTATTTTATTAAAATGAGCTCAAGTTTTGACATTACCAAATACCTATGCATCCTATAAAGTTGCAGATAGGTGTGGCTTGGTTGTCTTATGATGAGACATGAATCAAGAACCATGAGTAGTATTTAGCAACATGTGTTCAGGTTTCTGCGTACATCTTATAGAGTTCTTTGCAGACAACATTGCTTTGCTGTTTTATGAATGGAATTTGTAGACAAGTCAATAGGGCCTTAAAGTTGATTTATTTAAAACTATTCTAAAGTAAGTTTTTCCTATGCATTTCTGGTGCAGGCTGCTATGGGTACTATGGATTATATCATTGATACAGTTTCAGCAGTTCATTCTTTGGCTCCATTGCTTGGCCTATTGAAGCTGAATGGGAAACTTGTTACTGTTGGCCTGCCTAATAAGCCCTTAGAACTTCCTATCTTCCCATTATGTTTGGGTGAGACACATAATTAATTATACCTCGTCTAAACTATCTGATGTATTGTATTATCATTCACAAAAATTGTTATGGTGCAACTTGTTGCTCTAGTAGTCCCATCCAATCATATCAATGGCCCTTGCATTGGTTCAATACCTTATTCCTCGTGTGCCAATGCACCTAGTTTGTTTGCTTCTCTTCACGTGCGAGATGGCATTACATGGGAGTGGTAGGTAGCTTGATGTACATTCTTGGACCCATTTCCTACCAGATAGATATACCTAAGGTTTAAGTAGCTATGCTTTTGAAATTCATAAATTACAAAGATATATTGAGAAAATCAGCTGGAAAAAGCATATGATAAAAAAAGTTTGCATCAAAGTGGTAACAACTACTGAGAAGTCAAAGAATCAATGCATGTGATGCGTGCTCCTGAGCTTGTTTGTCATGTTTCTTTAAATTTTTAGGACAAAAGTGCATGATAATATGTACAAGAAATGTCCAACAAACAAATAACAAGGCCTAATGTTTTTAACTCAGCCATTATGTTCTGCTTTTCATATGGGTCCAATATTGTGAACATATTTAATTTTGGGTGGTGATTCAAACATTTAAAATAGGGTTCGTAACCTGGAGCAATGGCAAGGTCTCATTTGCTCTAGTGTTGTGACACGGGTTTGACTCAAATGAATCAACCTACGCAAAAAGGCAATGGCAAGACTGTTTGCCCTGCTACCTCTTTCAGAGCCTGCTGAAAAGCAGGAGCCTCATGCACTTGGTGTGACCATTTACACAAACTTTTGAAATGATGAGTGAAGAAGAAAGCAGCGAACTGGGTAAAAAACTTTCTATTAGACCTTTTCTGGCAAGAGTGACTGACTGGTTCACTTTTTCTGAACAAGATTTCCCTGCATCTTTTATGTATTGATTTGATATTTTTTGTTTGACTTGTTCTTGTTGGGAAGCTTGATACACATTGTTAGGCTCATTTCTTAACTGCTTTATTTTTTTGAAACAATTAGTGACTTAATAGTTCTATGTTACGCTGGCAGGGCGGAAGCTTGTTGGGGGTAGTGATATTGGTGGAGTGAAAGAGACACAGGAGATGCTAGACTTTTGCGCAAAGCATAACATAACATCAGACATTGAGCTGATCCACATGGACTACATCAACACTGCCATGGAACGGCTTGCCAAATCTGATGTCAGATATCGCTTTGTTATTGATGTGGCAAACTCCTTGTTGCAGCAGTAGCACGAGGAGGGAAGTCAGTGATGATGTTGAAGCAGCTGCTGCTATTGTCTCCTTTCAATATTTACATCTAAACCAATAAATCTAAGCAAGTTTAAGAAAACATTTAGTTTGAGGGATTGTGATAAAAGTTGATGCATGGATATGAAATGTTGGTGACTGTCTTCAACATGACATGACTGTTGTTATGTGATGTTGTCCGGTTTGAGTTGAGAGAAGCAATGAACTTATTTGTCTCTAGTAGCTTGCTTTTAAGCAACTGCTGCCATCTATTTTGTTTCAGTTGCTCCTTTTGCAATTAGAACTTGGTGTGTGACCCCTTTGAGATTGATTCACTTGCTGCCTTCTTAATCCTTTATTTGTCGTTTGTGTATTTTTCTCTTTGAAGCTCTGCATAACTGATTCTAAGAGTCATTTTTTCCTAGTAATTTTGCACGCTTTTGATCTATATTTATATCTATATTCTCATAGTAATCTGACTGATCTGTCTTTCTCGCGATAGAAAATGCCAAAGCTAGATGACTCTCATTTATTGGACATTGTCAGCAGGATCCCATCTAGCCAAAAGCCAAATGGCTGTTGGAGAATACCATCGTGAAATTTTTCTTCACCATATTAGCTTAACCATCGTCATCATCAGAAATGTTTTTAGTAGGGAAAATGATGTGCACACCAACCGCTACTCTATGTCTCTAAGATCAGCTTATTCTTTTTTTAATTTTTTTTAAGTAAAAATAAATGTCTGTTCATTCAACCAAACTAAACAAAAACTTAAACTTGAGATAGATAGAGAAAAAACATTTGGGTTAGGGCTCATAGTTTTGTAACAAGGCCAAGCCGGCAGTTAAGCAATCAAAGCTTAAGCTCAACGTTTAGTTTTCTTAATTTACCTCTCATTTAAAAATATGCAATTCAAACTCACATGGTTGGGGATTAAAATAAAATTCATAATTAATTGACAGGTTCTATTTACACACCATGTTTTTGTCTTTTTACAACCACAGCACCAAGGGCGGCCTAACTATTTTTGAGTAATTAATTTAAATAACCATAGTTTAATTTTTAAATAATAAAGCTTTTGTTGGGGAGGCTCTATTTACACACCACATTTTCTCTCAAGGCACGCTGTTAATTAATTTATTTTTTATTACAATTTTAACCTTAAGTGAAATGACTACAAAAGAGAAGTTATGATACACACCATCTATATAATTACCATAAAAGACAAGAATAAATATAATATCTATCAACAATCTCAATAAATCCAAGAAAAAAAAAAGGCAAAAAAATCAAAGATCCTAATTTTGTCAAATAGTTGAGGCCCATCCCAAGGAACATAAAGTGCATATACTCTCACTTATATGCCTCTCATGTACAAACATACATATATCTATATAATAAGGGAAGAGGATTTTTGAATTTATCCTAGAGACAATTGTCCTATTAAGACATTTTAATGGTCATGATTCATTTTTGTATTTAGATGGTTTGATTTATAATACATATGTAAAGGGTAAAAATTTTTATAATTAAAAATAATTTTAAAATTTTTTATAATAAAAAATAATTTATAATTGCAACAGCGTTTTCTTTATAATTTTTTTTTATAATTTATAATTGCAACAGCGTTTTCTTTATAAATTTTTTTTATAATTTATAAATTATTTTTGATAATTTATAAATTATTTTTTTATTATAAAAATTTTTACCCTTACATACGTATTATAAATCAAACCATTCATAACCTAAAAATGATTTATATTTACGAAAATTATAAAAATTATATAATTGATTATTATTATATATATAAAAATTTATAATCAATTTTTGCAATTTTTATAATCGATTTTTACATACGTATGGCAATAATTTTTATAAATTATTTAAATCATACGTATGTAAGGGTAAAAAATTTTAGGTTATGAATGGTTTGATTTATCATTTAAGTCATTTATAAAAAAAATTTACCCTTAAACCATACGTATGTAAATGTGAAGATGGGTTTACTGTAAATGTAAATATGAAGATACGTATTAAATTATTTACATACGTATTAATTATAAATTTTTATAAATTATTTTTGAATAATACATACGTATTATAAAATGTGAAGATGGGGTTTACTGTAAAAAATTTTAAATAAAAAATGTAAAGATTTAAATAATACATACGTATTATAAATTATTATAAAAAAATTTATAATACATACGTATTATAAATTATTTTTGATTATAAAAATTGCAAAAATTATTTTTGATTATAAAAATTTTTATCCTTACATACGTATTATAAATCAAACCATCCATAACCTAAAAATGATTTATATTTACGAAAATTATAAAAATTATATAATTAATTATTATAAATTATTATTATATATATAAATTATATTATTTCAATGGTGTGGGTGTGTGCGGGTGTGTGTGTTTCAGAGGTGGGCTGATTGTTGCGTCAACAGTATAAACGCGATTTCAAATTGCGTTTTCTATAAAAATAAATAAATAAATAATTATATTATATGCACAGTAAAAGTGCTATTTTAAATAGCGTTTTTTTTCAAAAAAATTTTTTATATTAAAAGCGCGATTTAAAACAGCGTTTTCTTAATTAAAATCGCTATTTTAAATAGCGATTTCATTGTTTATCAAATTTTAGCCTCCAAACAGTAAAAGCGCGATTTGTAATAGCGCTTGAGCTTAGTTTGGGAATTCCGTCAAAAGTAGGCCTAGTTTGGGAAATAGGATTCAAAATAGGCTTAGTTTGGGAAAAGCCTCCTCACTAATATGCCTCTCATGTACAAACATACATATATCTATATAATAAAGGAAGAGGATTTTTGAATTTATTCTAAAGACAATTGTCCTATTAAGACATTTTAATAGTCATGATTCATTTTTGTATTTAGATGGACATCTGAGATGAAAACCTTCTCTCTCAATGGTCATGATTCATTTTTATATTTAGATGAACAGCTGAGATAAAAATCTTTTCTCTTACTCTACCTAAATTTTTCGTCCAAGAGTCACAAACTTTGCAACCACCCATCCTCATCTATTGCACCTCACCTTTTCACATTTTAAATTTCAAAACACACATCCACTATCTACGGAAAAAAAAAAAAAGAGACCCCACACCCGTCGAACTCTCTCTATAAACTCTCTTTTTTTTTTCTTTTAGTCTCACTCACAATTTTCAAATTTCAAAACAGCCCCGCTCATCCAATTCTCTATAAACTCTCCTCCCTGTCTTTCAATCTCACTCCCAATTTTCAAATTTCAAAACACCCACCCTCTCTCTCTCTCTTTGCCTTACTTCCCTCTCAGACGGTGATAAATCTCTTTCCAACGGCCCTCTCGTAACTCCATGGTGCGCCATCACCTCCTCCGCTATCGCCATCGCACAACGCCACTTCTCCAATCATCTCCACCGGCCGCTCATCACCATCGCCACCGCCATCATCGCCACCATGGATGGATCGACATCGCTATCGCTAACGTTTGAGAGCTCCCCACTCTCCTCCTCGCTTTTTAACTCTCTATTCTTTCCCTACACACCGCCTTGGAGAGAGAGAAATCACATCCACTGTGTTGTGTGACTGTTTGATGTATATGGGTCACATATTGGAGTGTTGAGACATCTTTGATCACTGGAAGGACCATACCAATGTTATGTGAACTGGGTTTCTGAGAAAGAGAAAGTGAGAAGGAAAGTGAAAGAAGGGATGTGGTGTGGAAACAGAGGCAGCCATGGATGAGATCTAGAGAGAGAGGAGAGAGAAGGGATGTCGTGTGGTGGGGCCCCGTGTCTGGCTAAGTTTGCTTTAGTAGATGAGGGTTGTTTGGATAAGACTAATTGGAATGTGAAACTCTTTTTTTTTTTTTTTTTTGATTTGTCCCCGTTCACCAATGTTTAGTTTACCTTCCTCTTTTGAGAAGTGACTCATCCATGTTTTCCATGTATAGAGAGAGATATATTCGAAGCATATTCTTTGTCATCTTCTTCTCTTAATTTTTCAATACACCTTCAATGATTAATTATGTTAAAGTTTACACAAAAATAAGTGGGATTAATTTTATTTGACAAGTTTCAATAATTACAGGGGTGTTTTAAGGAATTAGTTAAAATTTTGTGTTATCTTGCTGTTTGTGTGTTTTGTTTGTCTTTTATTTATATAGATTTTTTTTATGGAGTTTATGGATTTGGATTTAATTTTTAAAAAGTTTTAGGTCTGAAATAATAGTTGATTTTTATAAAATGGGTTTTAATTTTAGAAATATGTTTTTATTTTCAGTTTGATTTATGAAATGGATTTAATTTCTTAATGGAAAATGAGTGTTGATTTTTTATGGTTTTGAAAAAAGCTTTTGAAATGAGTGTTGATTTCTTATGATTTAACAAAATCAAATCACAAATTTAAGATAAAATAGAGTAAAAAAAAAATAGAGAGAAAGCATGAACGAAAGAAATGATTCATTGCCGCCTCTGCTTTGTGATTGTCCACTACTATTGAAGAGAAAGATCGAACAAAGAAAATAAAGGGTTTATTATTTGAGCTCTGAGAGGAGATGTAGTATTTATTAAGAGATGAGAGAGGATACGAGGAGAAAATGAGAAAGAGAGACGTTACAGGGAGAGAGAGAATGAAAATGAGTAGAGAGTCAGCAAGTGGGGAAGAGATGACACGTAGAGAGAGAATGAGTGGGGGAAGATGGAGAGAGAATGAGTGGGAGACGAGAGGGAGAGATAGATTAAGGGATGGTTTGGGATATTCTAAATAAATGTATGTTTTGACTTTTTATAAATAAAAAAAAAAATGTGTAGAAAAATAGATAAAGTGGTAAAAAAAGTAGAGAGGATATGTTGATAGATGTGACTCAAATAAGTGCATGCAAAAAAATTGTACTTTTTTGGGTCAACCCAAACAAGCACTAAATAATAATAATAATAATAAAGTATTTTTTTTTAATTTAACTAAATAATTTTAGAGTTTTTTTAATATACATATATATATTTTATATTAAAAATACGTATAGTCTCTAATTAAAAAGAGAGAGTGAGCAAAAAAAAAAAGAGACCAATCTGAGACACAATAAATAATTGGAAAGATGAGTGTAATTAGTAACAGGAGTGTGGTCTCTAAAAAAAATAATAAAGCCATGCAGAATTATAGGCGATGTATGGGAGGTTGGTTAATTTAATGAGTTATTTTAATTTTTGGTTAGTTTAGTAGATTAAAATAATTATGTTTAGCAAAATTGTCAAATTTTTTTATAATTAGATATGATGTATATGAGAAAAAAAAAATGTAAAATAATTATGAATTTGATATTATTTAAACTTATTTTGTCTTTTAATATTATTTTAATCAAAAAATATATTTAAAGACATATGACTCAAAAAAATATTTGAGGTGACATTGTTTAAATACATTATATATATATATATATACATATGTGAGAATTATATGAGAATTTGAGGAAAAAAATGAGAAAAAATGTCACCTCAAACATTTTGACTTTTAACAATGAATTTGATAAATTATATTTTAACTTAAACGAACCGCCATAGTATGATATCTGCTGAAGTCACGGCCGGTGGTGGTGTTGCCGTAGATGGTGGCGAAAGTCTTATGTGTGGAGTTTTTTATAGCAGTGAAATTATTATCATTTTGAATTGATTTTTTTGTAAAAGATGTGATACCAATATTAATAATTTATGTTAATTGATTTTTGTAAAATATGTGTACCAATATTATTTACACCGTGCCTTCAAGCACGGGCATACGCTAGTATATATATAGCAATCCCGGTTGTCCCTTTACTGTTCAGTTGTATTCCGGACTCGGTTCCATAGAGTTGGTAGTTGTATTTATCTTGTTGTCATCATTTAATTCCTTATGTTTAAGTTTTAGGATGTGTTGGGCAAAGTTGTTACAGGTTGGTTAAGCCTTGGTTTCATTTCCTTGCTGCCCAATTTTTAGATGGTCCGCTCGAGCGGGTCATTCTGCGCTCGAGCGGGGTTTACACCTTTCCAGTATTTCGTGCCCCTGCAAAACTTCTGTAGGTGTGTTTTCTACGCTCGAACGGATTTCTTACGCTCGAGCGGGTCGCGCTCGAGCAGGCTTGTTGGCACTCGAGCGGGTAGTTCTTTTTCTGAAAAATTATGGGAGATGAAAATCTATACTCGAGCGGACTGGTTCTTCACACTCGAGCAGGTGTGTTTTGCTTTTGTTTCTTGGCGCTCGAGCGAGTCCAGATTTTTGTGCTTCACGCTCGAGCGTTCTATTCTCCGCTCGAGCGGGTCATGCGTATATGAGTTATCCGCTGGGTGATTTTAAATCACTTTTCACTTTTCTTTCTCTCTCTTACTTTTTCAAAAAGCCATTTTTGAGAGCTCATCTCTCTAGAATCTCCCTTCTCCCTAGGGTTTAATCTAGCTAGAGTGTTTTCTTTCCCTTTGGCCTTTACAAAAAGTGTGTTGATTATCGAAGGTTACATTTTGATCCGAGAATATTGGGTTTTGGAGCACGTTGAATTTCTTCATCTTCTTCCTTTGAGCTCCGAATTTGAGGTAGGAATTCATACTCACTCTTATGGGTTTTGACCTAGATATTGAGCATGTGGTTTAAGTGTCTTGATTTTGGAATTTAGGGTTTCAAAATGTGTAAAAGAGGGTTTTGTGATTTTGGCTCATAATATGTATTTTTGGGTCTCAAAATGAGGATATAGTTGTTGGTTGTTGACATTTGAACCTTTGGGTTAATATTGAGAGATGGGGAAGAAAACCCTAAATTGTGTATAAATTAATTGATATAATTAATTTGGGAAATTTATGGATTTGTGAAATTGAGTTGAATATAATGATATTGGTTCATTATGAGTTGGAATAGCGGAGTCAGATTAATAAATCGTTCACTTTTGAAAATGCAGATAATTTATCTGTTGGTGCTTTTATTATCTGTTTAGAAATAATTGCTTTAGGCTACCAGTAGGGGGTAGTCTTGATTGTTGTAGACAATGTATGATAATTAGGCAAACTAAAACTAATCAATTGGATGTGTCATCGAATATGACGGTTGAAAGAATACATTAATTTTATGTATTGATTGATTATGTACATGACTTATGTTTATATACGTTGTGTGTGTGGGAGGAGATAGGAGATGTACTCCACGGTTTAGGAGAAGATAGGGGATGAACCTCTAAATCGGATGTTGTTTGGGAGGAGATAGGGGATGGACTCCGTTGATACAGCACTAAAATGTGTATCTGTTGAAGTGTTGATATAGCTCATATGCTTATCTATTGAGGTGTAGATATAGCTTATATGCTTATCTGTTGAAATGTTGATACAGCTAATATGCTTATCTAATATGAAGTGGGAAATGTTTAATACGAGTTACTATCTCATTTAAGCTGTTTGGCCAGGTTCTGAGCCGTAGTTGTGAATTGAAAATTGGATAAGAAATGGAAGATGAAATGAAACATGGACACAGTTGTCATGTAATGGAAATGGTTTATGAATTGATTTATGCGAGTTAAACATTTATCAATTGCTTACGTCTTAGTTACTGCCCATATTGTGTTTAGCATATCTCTACTGGGCGTTGGCTCACCCTTTATGGGACATCATTTTCAGGTACAAGTAGCATGCCACCTCCAAGGACGTAGCTTGGGAGGCTTAGGACTGTTGGATTGTTTTGTGTTTTTGGTTGTATTACATGTAAATCAAGCCAAGGGCTTTCTTTGTATAGAGTTAGTACTCTTTTTTGTAACCAAGTGTTGACTTGGAAAGTTGTAAACCCTTAGGGCATTTACTTTTGATGTCAACATGTAATACATTTTGTAAAGATTACTCTGATGGAATATAATTATGCTTTATTTTCTTATGTCTAAGCATGCTATTGTTGATTGATTTATGGGTTTATTTTGAGGGCGTTACAACTTGTTATCAAAGCGTACCGGGTTTGAATACTTTGGGTACGTAGGAAGTGATTAATATCACAATGGGTTTGTCTCGCTTGTTAGAGACTTATGTGTAATGTTATGTGCTTATGTGATAACATGTTTATGTGACTACTTGGGTATGGGATTTAGTTTATAGGATGTTGATTGGATCCTTGGGTTTCTGTGAGTCTTGTTGGAAAAGCACTTGATCAATGCTGTTTCTAACCGGAACTCTAGTAACGCCTCGGGACTATCATTATCCTGAAATGAAATTCGTAAGTACTTATGTGATTATATGCTTACGTGGAATGAATTACAGTTGTCCATGCATTAGAACGCGAGTGTTGTAGCTTCGGCACATTTGTGAATGTGCTAACGTTCTTCATTACCTTTATTAGGATGTCAGGACGAAGACGAGGTGGTAGACGTGGTAGGCGTGGTAGGCAGGAGATGCCTTTACCGGATGATATTCCGGCACAGTAGGAAGGGGTTGGTCAGGCCAATGTGGCCGAGCCAACAGGTCAGGAGGCTATGAGTGCTTTAGCCCGTGGGATAACCGATGCTGTGAGGGAGTCTATGGGTATTCTCAGAGCTGAGAATCCAGTGCAGGCCCAGGTTGTTGATGCAGGGCCTTCCTTCTTGAAGAGGGAGTTCTTCCGATCTAATCCGGACGAGTTTGTTAGGGATCCGAAAGAGCCACTTAAGGCTGACGAGTGGTTGGAGCAGATGGGTAAGACGTTCGAGATACTTGGCATCGAGGACGGAGCATTAAAAGTGACCTTGGCATCTTTCCAGCTTAAGAGAGATGCGGGTCAATGGTGGAAGTACATGAAGGGTTGTATTGGTGGCACGTGGAAGGCCTTCGTGGATGCCTTCCAAGAGAAGTATTTATCTCCAGCTGTTAGGGAGAAGCTGAGGGACCAGTTTTGTCAGCTTAGGTAGATGGGTTTGTCAGTGGCCGAGTTTGAAGCTGCTTTTACTAGTTTGTCTAGGTTTGCACCTGAACTTGTGGTGTCCGAAGAACGCCGTTGCCTCGAGTTTGAGAAGAAGATGAGAGTTGAGGGTTCGATGACCCGAGATTTTGTGCGTTTGGTTGATGCTGCAGCCCATATGGAAATCATGATGCAGGAGGAGGAGGAGGGACAGAGAGGCTCCAAGGGGAGTCAGGATAGTCAGGGTGATGTCAGGAGATAGAGGGGTTTTAACCCTTAGCAGTCTCAGGGTGGTGTTGCTAGATCGACCTTTCTAGTGCCGAGTGCAGACTCCGGGAGAGGTAATCAGGGAGGCTCGACCTGTTTCAAATGTGGCCAGCTGGGTCACAAGTCTTTAGTTTGCCCACAGAGGGGAGGAGGTCAGGGAGCGGCTTCTTTTTCGGCTTGACCTCAGAGCCAAAGTCAGGGCAGAGGCCAACCTTTGTCTTGTTATCAGTGTGGCTAGCCTGGGCACTTGAAGAGGTTTTGCACATAGTTAAGTGCCACATTAGGAGCGTCTGGTTCTAAGCAGACGCAGAGTTTTCAACCAGCTCAGTTTGTGCAAGCCTCGAGGGCCAATCCGGGAGCTTCGTCATCCTAGTCTGTGCAGCAGTCTTATGCTCCTAGGGGTGAGCAGGTGGATCAGGGGTTTCTGGTAGCGTGTATCTTTACTGCTACAGACCTATCTGCAGCTCCATCAGTTATGAGAGGTACCTTTCTGTTTTGTAACTCGGTTGCCAGTATATTGATCGATATGGGTGCATCTCATTCTTTTGTATCTGCTGCATTTGCATCTATTTTGGAATTGGAGTTGGCACAGTTAGCATCTCCTATATGTGTTATGTCACCTGTTGGGGGTGAATTGATTTTGAAACACGGATGTAGATGTTGTGATATAGAGGTCGCCGATCGTCGGCTTCCGTTTCCTTTTGTGGTTATGCCCATAACGGGTTTTGATGTTATTTTGGGCATGGACTGGCTATTGTCATACCGAGCTGTTATCGATTGCTACCACCAGAGGGTCACAGTATGTACCTTGAGCAGGAGTGTTTCCATTTCTTGGGGGATCGAGTTGGTAGTGTGTTATCACCGGTGTATGATCCGTGAGGGCGGAGTGAGCTTAGTGGTCTCCTCGCTAGCTTCATGAGTGGTGAGTGTGATGAGACCCAAATTGTATTACCGAGAGTAGTTTGTGAGTATTCGGATGTTTTTCCCGAGGATCTCGTTAGTTTGCCACCTCACCGAGATATCGAGTTCTCTATTGATTTAGTGCCGGGCACGGCGCCGATTTTTATGGCACCTTATCATTTTGCCCCAGCCGAGTTGAGTGAGTTGAAGATTCAGCTCCAATAATTGTTAGATAAGGGCTTCATTCGCCCTAATGTTTCGCCGTGGAGAGCACCAGCCCTCTTTGCTAAGAAGAAATATGATGCCTTAAGATTGTGTATCGATTACCGGAAGTTGAATCGGGCTACGGTCAAGAATAAGTATCCTATGCCCCGTATACATGATTTGTTTGACCAGTTGAAGGGTTCCCGTTGTTTCTCTAAGATAGACTTGAGATCGGGTTACCATCAGTTGAGGGTCAAGGAGGAGGATATTCCGAAGATGGCATTCCGTACGCGGTATGGCCACTATGAGTTTCTGGTGATGCCATTTGGGCTCACCAATGCACCAGCAGTCTTTATGGATTTGATGAACCGGATCTTCCAAGAATTCTTAAACCGCTTTGTGGTCGTTTTCGTAGATGACATTCTGATTTATTCACCTTCTAAGGAGGAGCACGAGGAATACTTGAGAATGGTGCTTGAGTTGCTTAGAGCCCATAGGCTGTATGCCAAGTTTGGGAAGTGTGAGTTCTGGTTGGGAGAAGTCAAGTTCTTATGCCATGTGGTATCTAGGAAAGAGGTGTCTGTAGATACATCCAAGGTAGAGGCAGTGCAAGATTGGGCACAGCCTAATAGTGTTTTTGAGATCCGCAGTTTTCTGGGATTAGCTGGGTATTACCGTCGATTTGTGAAAGATTTCTCCAGGCTAGCTTCGCCTTTGACTAGATTGACGCGGAAAGGGGTCAAGTTTGTATGGAGTGAGATTTATGAAAAGTCGTTCCAAGAGTTGAAGGTTAGATTGACCACCGCTCTGGTCTTGATTATTCCGGAGAGAGGTTTGGGTTATGCTGTTTATTGTGATGCCTCACGAGAGGGTTTGGGTTGTTTGTTGATGCAAAAGGGGAAAGTGGTTGCCTATGGCTCACGTCAGTTGAAAATTCACGAGAAGAATTACCCTACACATGACCTAGAACTAGCAGCTGTGATTTTTGCCTTAAAGATTTGAAGGCACTACCTTTATGGTGAGAGGTTCGAGGTATTTTCGGACCATAAGAGTTTGAAGTACCTGTTTACATAGAGGGACTTGAATTTGAGGCAGAGAAGGTAGATGGAGTTCATTGAAGACTACAATTTTGAGTTGTACTATCACTCGGGAAAGGCCAATGTTGTGGCCAATACCCTTAGCAGAAAATCCATTAGTGATGTAGCATATATAGCCATCCGGGAGTGGGAGATGTTGGGGGCACTTGGCGAGTTCGATTTTCTTTTGGACGAATCCGTTGAGGCTGCGGCCCTGTTTTCTGTTATTGCGCAGCCTACACTTGTGACTCGAGTGTTGGAGGCACAACGAGATGACCTTGAGGTAGAATCCCTCCGAGAGAAGATCTCTAGTGGAAAGGTTGAGAAGGGTTTGACGGTGTATCCCGACCTGAGTGTGAGATACCGAGACCGTTTGTTTGTGCCGGAGTCTTGCCGAGAGTAAGTACTCCGAGAGTTTCACCATTCGCGTCTTGCGGTGCATCCGGGAGGCACTAAGATGTATCGGGATTTGGGTCGCCAGTTTTGGTGGCGAGGTATAAAGAAGGATGTGGCGGCTTTTGTGTCTAAATGTCTTACTTGTCAGCAAGTGAAGGCCGAGCATCAGAGGCCAGTGGATTTGTTGCAACCCTTGCCTATTGCCGAGTGGAAGTGGGAGCATGTCACCATGGACTTCATTGTAGATCTTCCGAGGACTCAGCGGGGTAGTGATGCTATTTGGGTGGTTATAGACCGGTTGACTAAGTTAGCGCACTTTATCCCTATGCGCGTGAGAGATTCGGTAGATCATCTGGCCGACTTGTATATTCGGGACAGAGTGAGGTTGCACGGGTCCCGGTGACGATCGTCTCAGATAGAGACCCTCGTTTTACTGCTAGGTTGTGCCAGAGTTTGCAGAGTGCCTTTGTCACAACCCAAACCCGCCCCTATGGGTTTAGCAATCAGAATCACCAAGAATCTGTGATTACCAAGGCCCGCTAATAAAGAATACAGTAATACAGAGTACAGGGGCTAGCAGAAGCCAATACAGTAAATAAATAATGTCCAATGAGCTATGACAGTCTGTATGCAAAAAGACTTTTCATTCATATGTACAGTCAGTGACAAAACAGTATGCACAATATTTACAATCATTCAAAACAGGGACCTAATCCCTATTAAACAGTACAGTAAACAGTACAGTAACAGTCTATACAGATTACAAAACAGGTACAGAGACAGATGTAGGAAAATTAAAACACCCCTAAGCCATAGCTCGGCAAGCTCGGAACCTCGCAGTGAAGCACAGTGGTTGGCTTGACAAAAAGGGGAGTCTAACCCACGCTCCTAGCACCGGTCTGGTGTCTGAACACCTACATATATATATAAACAGTGAGCTAAAGCCCAGTGAATAACATAATGCGTAAAGAGGTTAAGAATGAATCTCCTTACAGTAATGAAAATAGTTTATTAAATCAGTGTTTCAGTCATTCAGTCACAACAGTCATATGTGGTACATCCATTAGCATAGTAGTATAGTAGACAGTAGGTCTTAAAAGACCGAATAGTCAATGATGGCCATCACAACAGTAAACAGAAGTTCCAATATAGGAACTGACAGAGATCTCTATAAGATAGCGAATAAAGAAACAAGAGTTGCTATGGATGCCACAATACAGTTCAGAATAGAGGACAAACATTCAATCAGTAAACAGTATCAGTTCAGAAATAGTACAGTTTAAACAGTCACATTTGAACATATCTTTACACAATTGTTACTCACAGAGTTCTGGGCTATAAGCAGCTAGCGCGCGTCTCCGAAAGCATACCCTAAACAGTGACAGAATGAACGCACACTAAGTTACACATTCGGGAATCAAAGACTTAGTCCCCACTTAGACTCGGTGCGGTTCTACATCTATATCCTCATTAAGATGCCTTAAACTAGGCCTAAGAATGCCTAGGATGAAATGAGGATGCAAAGATGCACTTTAAAACATTTTTCAGAATTTTCAAAAAATAGGGGTCCCACTCGAGCGTAGGTTACTCCGCTCGAGCGGACATGCAGACAAAGGTTTCCGCTCGAGCGTAGAATTACCCGCTCGAGCGTACTGCAAAACAGTCAAAAGTGCTGGATGGGTGAAAATCACGCTCGATAAGGCGCTCGACACCTGCTCGAGCTTAAGACACAATGTCCAGCTCAAGCGTAAATTACCCCGCTCGAGCGAACTGCAAAACACAACAAAATGTTGGGAGCACGGTTTTCACGCTCGAGCGCCACTTTCCCCGCTCGAGCGTGAGTCCAAATTCTGGAAATTCCATAATTGAACCCCAAGCTCAGAACCAAGTTTAAATGCCTCAAATTCAATCTTCTTGGGCTAATTATCTAGAAAACACTTCAAAACCCATAATATTACATGTTTCAAAGATCAATTTAGGAAATCAAAGCCCAAGAGTAGTTCAATTAAATCCAATTTCAAACCAATTTCATGAACATGACTTCAAATGGACATGCATAACTTTAAACAACTTTCAAGCCTCAAATTCATGCTCTATTGAGCCAATTCTTTCAAAAACAAAATGAAATCATGAACTTTAACATAAACATGAACATGCATGCAAGATTTCCATGGAATCAAACCTCCAAACTGAACAATGCACACATACATGCATGATACAAGCTCTAATGCAACAATTTAAACCAATTATAGGCTCAACTCATCAAATTAGCATGAAACATGCAAGGACTAACTTAAATTCACAATTAAAAGGATGAACTCCTTACCTAAGTTCTCAAATCCAAGTCTAGAAGCTCAATTGATCACGGGCTCTTCCAATCTTCTCAATTTCCAAGCAATACAAGATGAATTCACTCCAACTCCCTATCTCTCTCTCTCTAGTCGGCAATAACAAGGGAAGAGGCTGATGAAATGTTTTGTTGAATATATAATAAAGCTCAAAGATATGTTGCCTAAGTGGTCCACTAAGTGGCATGTTGGTAATTAAGCCAACTATTGTAATTTAGCTCAATTTAATCTAATTTAATCATACCAAATCACATTCTAACTGAATATACCATAAAATCACATTAATTCTAATGATTATAAAACATCAATTGATTTCAAATTCGATCGCCGATAAGGCCTTCAATTCGCAATTTAAAACATAAAACATGAACAGATAATTTAACAGTCAACAGATAGACATACAATTAAACAGATATACTCAATCAATCTGGCCCAGATTTCAATACCATTCAAGATTTCACGGTTCAATTACTTTTCATAATCAGTCTTAGTTTAGCAGTAATCAGTGGTTAATCAGCAAACAGTGGTGAGGGTTGCTACAACCTTGGGCACTAAGTTGACCTTTAGTACGGCTTATCATCCTCAGACTGACGGGTAGTCCGAGCGTACTATTCAGATCCTTGAGGATATGCTTCGGGGTTGTGTCCTTGACTTTGGTGGGACGTGGGAGAGGCACTTGCCCTTGATGGAGTTTGCCTACAACAACAGTTTTCAGTCAAGCATTGGTATGGCACCATTTGAGGCCTTGTATGGCCGACCGTGTAGGTCTCCGGTTTATTGGGCCGAGGTGGGTGATGCACCTTTGTTGGGCCCGGAGTCAGTGAGGGAAACGACGGAGAAAATTGAGCTTATCCGTAGGAGGCTTGTTACAGCCCAGAGTCGCCAAAACAGTTATACCGACCGTAGGAGGAGGCCTTTGGCATTTGAAATGGGTGATCATGTTTTCTTGAAAATATCAGCGAGGCGAGGTTTGATGAGGTTCGGGAAAAGTGGGAAATTATCCCCTCGGTTTATCGGTCCCTTTGAGATCCTTGAGAGGATTGGGGAGGTTGCTTATCGTTTGGCTTTGCCACCGCAGTTATCCGGGGTCCATGTTAGTATGCTTCGGAAGTACGAGCCGGATCCATCGCACGTGTTGGATTGGACCGATTTAGAGATAGATGAGGATGCCTCGTATGAGGAGAGACCGGTTCAAGTCTTGGTTAGGCGGGATCAAGTCTTGCGAGGCAAAACCATTCCCTTGGTAAAAGTTTTGTGGAGACATCACGGAGTGGAGGAAGCCACTTGGGAACGTGAGTTGGAAGTCCGCGAGAAATATCCAGACATGTTTGTTGATGTATAATCATGTATTGAGATTTTGTAATATTATTGAACTTTAAGAGCATTGTATATGTCTTAAGTTGTAAAACATGGTAAATGTTTTGGTTTATGGAAATGTTGTAGAATTTGCCTTAAAATGGAAGTTTGTTTTAACATTGTGTATGTTAAATATTTTATGGAAATGCAAGCATGATATTAAGGTTGCAAATGTTATAGAATTGTGGAGAACGTGTTGAAATTGGTAAATTTCAAAGGAATGCATGTTGATAATGCAGGTTGTTATATACAATATGAATTGCCTCTTGAAAAGAGATGAGATTGACCGGTAATGGGTTGGGATGTTTAATATTGTGTTGTAATATTGTTGGGAATGGAGAAAACTTGTTTTTGAAAACTTGTATTTAATTTCGAGGATGAAATTCTTTAAGGGGGGAAGGTTATAGCGATCCCGGTTGTCCCTTTACTGTTCATTTGTATTCCGGAATCGGTTCCGTGGAGTTGGTAGTTGTATTTATCTTGTTGTCATCCTTTAATTCCTTATGTTTGAGTTTTAGGATGTGTTGAGCAGGGTTGTTACAAGTTGGTTGAGCCTTGGTTTCATTTCCTTGCTGCCTAGTTTTTAGATGATCCGCTCGAGTGGGTCATTCTGCGCTCGAGCGGGGTTTACACCCTTCCAGTATTTCGTGCCCCATGCAAAACTTCTGCAGGTGTGTTTTCTACGCTCGAACGGATTTCCTACGCTTGAGCGGGTCGCGCTTGAGCAGGCTTATTGGCACTCAAGCAGGTAGTTCTTTTTCTAAAAAGTTCTGGGAGATGAAAATCTACGCTTGGGCGGACTGGTTCTTCGCGCTCGAGCGGGTGTGTTTTGCTTTTGTTTCTTAGCGCTCAAGCGGGCCTTCTTACACTCGAGCGGGTCCAGATTTTTGTACTTGATGCTCGAGCGTTCTATTCTCCGCTCGAGCGGGTCATGCGTATATGAGTTATCCGCTGGGTGATTTTAAATCACTTTCCACTTTTCTTTCTCTCTCTTACTTTTTCAAAAAGCCATTTTTAAGAGCTCCTCTCTCTAGAATCTCCCTTCTCTCTAGGGTTTGATCTAACTACAGTGTTTTCCTTCCCTTTGGCCTTTACAAAAAGTGTGTTGATCGTCGAGGGCTACATTCAGATCCTAGAATAGTGGGTTTTGGAGCACGTTGAATTTCTTCATCTTCTTCCTTTGAGCTCTGAATTTGAGGTAGGAATTCCTACTCACTCTTATGGGTTTTGACCTAGATATTGAGCATGTGGTTTAAGTGTCTTGATTTTGGGACTTAGGGTTTCAAAATGTGTAAAAGAGGGTTTTGTGATTTTGGCTCATAATATGTATTTTTGGGTCTCAAAATGAGGATATAGTTGTGGGTTGTTGACATTTGAACCTTTGGGTTAATATTGAGAGATGGGGAAGAAAACCCTAAATTGTGTATAAATTAATTGATATAATTAATTTGGGAAAGTTATGGATTTGTGAAATTGAGTTAGATATAATGATATTGGTTCATTATGAGTTAGAATAGCGGAGTCAAATTAATAAATCGTTCACTTTTGAAAATGTAGATAATTTATCTGTTGGTGCTTTTATTATCTGTTTAGAAATAATTTCTTTGGGCTACCGGTGGAGGATAGTCTTGATTGTTATAGACAATGCATGATGATTAGGCAAACTAAAACTAGTCAATTGGATGTGTCATCGAATATGACGGTTGAAAGAATACATTAATTTTATGTATTGATTGATTATGTATATGACTTATGTTTATATACGTTGTGTGTATGGAAGAAGATAGGGGATGTACTCCACGGTTTAGGAGAAGATAGGGGATGGACCTCTAAATCGGATGTTGTTTGGGAGGAGATAGGGGATGGACTCCGTTGATACAGCACTAAAATGTATATCTGTTGAAGTGTTAATATAGCTCATATTCTTATCTATTGAGGTGTAGATATAGCTCATATGCTTATCTGTTGAAATGTTGATACAGCTAGTATGCTTATCTAATATGAAGTGGGAAATGTTTAATACGAGTTACTATCTCATTTAAGCTGTTTGGCCAGGTTCTGAGCTGTAGTTGTGAATTGAAAACCGGATAAGAAATGGAAGATGAAATGAAACATGGACACAGTTGTCATGTAATGGAAATAGTTTATGAATTGATTTATGCGAGTTAAACATTTATCAATTGCTTACGTCTTAGTTACTGCCCATATTGTGTTTAGCATATCTCTATTGGGCGTTGGCTCACCCTTTATACGATATCATTTTCAGGTATAAGTAGCATGCCACCTCCAAGGACGTAGCTTGGGAAGCTTGAGACTGTTGGACTGTTTTGTGTTTTTGGTTGTATTACATGTATATCAAGCCAAGGGCTTTCTTTGTATAGAGTTGGTACTTTTTTTTGTAACCAAGTGTTGACTTGAAAAGTTGTAAGCCCTTAGGGCATTTACTTTTGATGTCAACATGTAATACATTTTGTAAAGATTACTCTGATGGAATATAATTATGCTTTATTTTCTTATGTCTAAGCATGCTATTGTTGGTTGATTTATGGGTTTATTTTGAGGGCGTTACAATATATATATATATATATCATCTAATATTTAACTCAAAAAATCAATAGAAGTAAGAGACAGCAATAATAAATCAAGAAGCGAATTAAGAGTGAAGTTCAGGGATCGAGACCGATCGATTCAAAGCATGAGATTTCGACCGAGACAGACTTCGAAGACGACTTCAGCGACGGTGTAGCGGAAAAGACGTCCAAAAAGTTCTGAACATTGAGATCGAGAACAGAGATGCTCTGTTCGACCATAGCAAACGTACAAAATGCTATTGTCCGAAAATCAAGTGTCGAATGAATGTTAAATGTTTAGGATTCAAAAATCCAGTGTCGAACAGGAAAATGATTCATTCAAACACAAATTTCATGGCAATGGAAATAAGTACATAAAATCCAAAAATCTAAGCCAAATGAGAACTCACCTATCTCTAATGTGAAGTTGTTTCCAACTGTGTTGAGCACCACCAACGACGTCTTTGATGAGAAAATCAGTGTTTTGAGCAATGGTGTTCATCAGTTTGAACAGAGAATGGAGGGGGAGATGAATATCGCAGGTGAGGAGTGTGTGAGTGAGTGAGGGTAAAAATGGAAATTTGTGGGTATATTGTGGTGGGTGGGGTGTGTGAGTAAGGGTAAATATGCAAATTTGTGGTTTGTATTGAACAAAATATTTATTTACCAAATTATTAAAGGTGTGCCTTCAGAAGTGGTTTGTCTTGAGATAAATTATAGTGTGTAAATAGAGGCAGAGGTTTTAATTTTTTTAATTTTCAAGATGCAAAATTATTATTCAAGTTTTTATGATGAAATTGTATTCCAATTAGACTTCTAGCACACCTGACTATTTTGAGACTAAATCTATAAAAATGTCATTTTATTTAGAATATTCTAACATTTTTATTTGATCCAGTACAAATATAGAAGAAAACAACACAGTGCTTCATTTTTTTACTCAGAGAAATACTATGTAATTTTATTATTATTATTATTATTTGGGGAAATTACCACACAGTTGTACTTCCAAAAAATTACAAATTTAAACTGAATTAAAATTTTTCCTTATGTTTTTGAGTTCTACCAATTACTAGGGGTACTTGCTTAATAAAACTATATATATATATATTTATATCATTGGGGAAATTCTATAATACATACTCCATTTTGAGTTTGTGTCATATGCCCCAGTGATTAATTTTTGTCAAAAACACTAACAGCATTATCAACTAGACCAAATTGATATAAAATCTAAAATTAAGAATCAAAATTGAGTCAATTGAAAGTATAAGAACCAAAATGACATAAGGACTAAATTACAAGGACTACTGTCGTAATTTGCCAAAAATTTAAATTCTATCGTATTAATGTCCAAAAAGTTCCTCTAAAATGGATGAATGGTTTTCCTCTTTCAATTGCAAAGCTAAGCCATCCAAGGCTTCATATATTAGTAGACCATCTGGATGACTTCTATCATCAACTTTAAATGTATGACTCTTCTTCCCAATCACTTGAACATGGCTTTGCCCTGGAGATTTTGTCACTTGATTGCCTTTCATCATTGTTCTAATTGCAGCAACTCCATCCCACCTTCCTGCTGATGCATATATATTAGCCATTTCTACATACGGAGCTGCAGCCTGGGGTTCCAGATCAAAAAGGCGGTGGGCTGCGTACTCACCCATCTCTATGTTGTTGTGATTCTTGCAAGCCGCAAGCAATGCACCCCAGATTCCAGCATCAGGTTTGACATTCATTTTCTGAATAAACTCTAACGCTTCTTTTAGCTTTCCTCTACGTCCAAGAAGATCAACCATGCAGGAATGGTGATCTAATCCGGGATGTATTTTATGCACTTTAGTCATCAGATCAAAACACTCCCTTCCTTTATCAAGCAAACCTGCATGAGTGCAAGCTTGAAGAACAGCAAGGAACGTTATATGATTTGGTTTCAGTCCCAAGTCCAACATCACACTGAAAAGGTCCAAAGCTTCCTTAAATTCTCCATTTAGAGCACAACCCGCAATCATAGTTGTCCAAGAGACAATGGTTCTCTCTGGCATGATACAAAACAGTTCCCGAGCATCTCTTATACTTCCACATTTTGCATACATATCTATCAATGCATTGCACACCATAACATTATTTTTCAACCCATTTGACATGGCATAATTGTCAATCCATCTTCCAGTCTCAAGTGCTCCTGTTTGGCCACAACCTGAGATCATATAAAGCAAAGTGACACAATCAGGTGTCTGACCAGCTGCTTGCATAGAGTGGAACAATGCCAACGCCTCGTCCAAATCACCTTTCTCAGCATACCCACCAATAATGGCAGTCCATGAAACACAAGTTCTATCTCTGTCCATCATGCTATCAAATACATATTGTGCAGAATCAATATCTCCACACTTGGAGTACATGGAAATAAGGGTATTAAGTACAGAAACATTCAAATCACACCCTACTTGAATTCCATGACAATGGATCGATTTACCCCGATAAAATGATTCTGTTTTCACACATGAAGAAAGCAAGCTAAGAATGGTGCTCACATCGGGCCTGAATCCATCAGAAAGCATGCATTTATACAAGCTAATTGCCTTGAGGGAATCCACGAGATAGGAATATCCTGAAAGCATAGAATTCCATGAAACCACGGTCCTCAAACCATCATCAATATCACCAAATACCATCTCCGCCATGTACAAGCCCAATTCACCACCACATTTGGAATATGCAGCAATCCAAGTGTTAGCAACTGAAACATCAGTTTCAACCCCAATCCGAATTCCAAAACCATGAATGGCATTTACCAACTTGAGATCCTTGGTAACGGAACTCAACCGTGTCAACCCCATAACGGTGACTGAATCAGGGCGAATCCCATGATCGAGTCTCATCATTTGATAGAAAAGAATAGCAAACTTATCAACAAGACCCAGTTGAGCAAACCCAACAAGCATTGCATTCCAGGAAGTAACATCCCTCTCAGACATTCTCTCGAACAGGTTATAAGCATAATCTAAGCGGTTGCATTTAACATACATGTCAACTAACGAAGTCTGCACGTACATATCGGAGTGAAATGGTGATTTCAAGACATGGGTGTGAAAGACTTGGGAGTAACGGAGACTGGACAACTTCGCACAGGCTTTTGCTAACAAGGGAAAAATTAGATGGTTTGGTTGTAAACCATTGTTGTTGTTGAGCTTCATTTGGCGGAAGAGAACAAGGGCCTTGAGAGCCTGACCTTGGTTTACAGCTTCTCTTATGGTGGAATTCCAATAACCAATGGTCGACGACGACAACGACAATTTTGAAAAACGCCTCAAAATTGGAGGACTCATATGATTAAAGTCATATATAAGTAGTATTATTTTTGGTAACTGGATCCTCTGTCCAGTTTTTCTGTAGGGAGATCAAGTGGAACTTTGAACAAAAATGGACACCTCATTATGCAGAGATCTAATGGCTGAAGATGAGACATGCAGGATTGTTGGGCGTAGTTAGAGCATCACAATGAAATAGTTAAAATTATTTATATAGGATAAAAACTGATAAAAGTGATATTTAAAAATATATGTTAAGAGTGTGTTAATTTAGATAATAAATGATGATGTTGAACGTGTTAAAAGTATTTGTTAACAATACATAAATATATACAAAAATAAAAAATTAATAAGAAATTTAACATTGACAATTAAAACAACTCCAAACTTAAAACTTAACAGCTCCACTAAAGCATGAAAAATGAAAATCACTTAGTTTATTGATAAAATCTGACACTAAATTTGTTGAAGAGTCTCCATTGTGATGCTCTTAGTGCCACAACCTGTAGAATAAAAAGAAGAGAGGCATAGTAGTATAAAAGCAATGGAAGGCAGAAGAAGAGGACATCATCAACAACCAGCAAATCAACTTACCATAGATTAGTTAAGATATGAGTAGCTCATCTTAGGAGTAGTTTTTTCTAACCTTGTAATTTCGTATTGATCCCTGTAAACTTTGGAAGTCTTTTAATACAATTTTGAATAAATTATAAACACATCTCTTGAAATTTACTTAAATTATAAATTACCCTTTGTACTTCTAGAAATTACATTATGTCTCCTAAAATTTCTAATTTCATAACAAATATATCATTTTATTAATAAATCATCAAGTTAATTAATAGTTTTTAATAATGTTAAAATTTTATTTCAATTAACAATTCAGATAATTTTATTATTGTACAGGTAAACAATTAAAAATTTCACTTTTTAAATAATTCTGTTAAATACAAAATTCTAACAGAGAAGTATTTGTAATTTTTCAAACCACAGGCAATTCGTATTTTAAACAAAGCTCAGGAGGTGTATTTGTAATTTATCTTAGAATTTTCCTTGTTTACTTTTCTTCTTGCATTGCTCTACAGAAATTCTTGAAGAGAGCCCCAACACGATTACCTGATTTCCTTTGTTGTTTGGTAAAATTATTGTTAAGCCCTGTTGATTGGGCTTTAACACAAATTTTGCTAACATGAAAAATCGTTCCTTGATCATCATTGCCACAAATTTTGCTAACAAAAGCCTCTCGTATATATTTTAAAAACAAAATTAAATAGATGAAATTAAATCAATCCGATAATCATTGTATTTGCCCGCAAACAATAAATAATTTATTTGCAAAAATGTACTTACCCAAATTTTTAGAAATTGATGTGATAAAATAAAAATATTACAATTATCAGATCCATTTAAATATTTTTTATGTATGATATACATTGAGAACTTAGAAAATAAATAATTCAAATCATCAAAACAAGATCGTAATTGGCCCAAGTCCCTCAAGTTCTTTCAACTTGAGATGCGAGCTTGACAGAAACACAACCCATTACAAAACTACTGAACATGTTTAAAATGTACCATATCAAACTAATTTTTCAACTATAATCATGTGCTAAACTGCAAAAAGTGTATTTAAAATTAAAATAAAACAATAAAAATAACTACTGACCAATTCACTGATGATTTCGCATTACCAATTTCCCTAATAATGCAATTAATTTGTGTAAGAACCAAACAGCTAAGACGTAAGGTGCAATCCCATACAAATGAGAGAACACGTGGCAATTGCATGAATTTGTGTTAGAACCAAACAGATAACATGTAAGGTGCATTCCAATACAAATGAGAGAACACTTGTGGCCATAATGATCAAGGAAAGATTATTCATGCAGTTCATGCTCATAACACCACCTGGTTAAAATTAAGCTTGATCAAATTATTTGGAACTGTGACTTCTAAACCCATATTTCATTTCAAGCCATTCACCAACTGAATGAATAAAAAAAATCTTCATGACAACTAATTGCACTTCATTCATTCTCGACCTATCCATCTATCATCAAGATCCATAAGAAAAGAGAAGAGAAGAGAGGAGAAGAGAAGAGAAAAGACGAGGTGAGGTCAGTTACACAAATGGGCTGCTGCAATTATAGATAGAGAGATACCCACCCCCATCACTGTTATCTTGCATTCTGGGGAATTAAAACTGTAATAAGCCAAAAATAAAAATCAAACAAACTGCCAACTCTTTTTTGAGTGAGTACAAATTGCCAACTCAACATGTCAATAAATCCATCTCCATTTGCATATAATAAGAACTTTTTTCAGACTGCATCTTTTTTGGATAAATATTCTTCAAACTGCATCTTTAAACTTGGCGTCGTATTCATATGGTTGCTGCATCATATAAAAGCATTATAACGTTATAAGGTGCAACATTGCAGCATAAGATGCACATTAGCACAAAAGTGGAGCAGGGGCAGGGGCAAAATTCAAAGAGAAAAAATTGGCTACAAAATATAAGTAGGTCAATTATGGATATTGTTTTGGAAGTTGTTAAGGCCACCTCTAGGAAGTCTACCAATCATGGAATTTGCTTTATGACGTGCAAAGGTGCAATTGGACCAGCTAGATTTGATCTAGGGGGACAAATTGTGGACAGCAGAAAGCCTTTAAGAACACAAAGAAGACAAAGTCGTATGCCCCAAAATATATTCAAGTAAAACAATATCACTAAGAAAGAGACTAATTCCAGCCAAAGGCTGTGCCTTTTCAGTTTAAAAAAATGTTCCCAAAACACTTCCTAAAATTACTAGGAATTTAGACTCCGTGAAATTCAAACTTAACCCAATTCCTTCCATTCTAGACCTTGATTTCCCAGTCGTGCTAGATTTACATTGAGCTGGCTGGGCTAAAAAGATACACATTTCGTGAACGGAACTCATCTGTTTGGTTGAGTTCAAAACTTGCTTTCTTAAATTTCACTGAAATATTAAAAACTAGTTTGACAAAAAATAAACACCCAAAAACAAAATATTTTTGAATTTTTAAAAAAAATTTCTGCCCCAGGAAAGAGAATCAAATGAAAATAATAATAAAAAATTTCCAGTTTTTTCACCAACCTAGTTTTTAAAAAAATTTCAAAATACAGATTCTGAAAACTCAACCAAACTATAAAATCCTTGGAGGGAAGCAAAAAGAACCCTCACAAGGGTCCAAATACATACCAAGAACACGGCTGAGATCAACCTCCGTGCAAACCATCTATTATGCATTGCTCGTTGGGCACTTGCTGCTGCTTCAACAGTTTCAAACTGCAGATACACATAACCAGCACTGTTCCTGCAAGTAGGATTCACTAAGATTTAACTTCTACTGATAACATTTCAACCAGGATGGGGACCAACTGTCATATCAACCCAAATCAAGAGTCTCAAATAGATTGCAACCAGATTTGGTCATTATAACCAAGGCAAAATCAAGAATGTACAATTGTCACTTTGATAGATCAAAAATGAAATTAATCCAAGAAGTACCAGGAAGGACTGCACCAACATGCTGGTAGACAAAAGGAAGGAGAGATTTGTAAGTGTTCAACTTCAGTTCTAAAGAAAGTAATGAAAGTAGAGTAATAAATAATGCACACTACTTCCAAAACTAATTTGCAAACATACAAATATCTTAGGTGCAATGCTAAGATTGTGTTATTCGTTAATTTGCAAACATACAAACATATCCTCATTAGATTGTGCTATTCGTGAAATCAAAAATGCATAAAGATTATGACGCAATGTAGAAACATGAACAACAGTAGAATCGCACAACAAAGAAAGTTGCAACCCTTCTACAATCTGTTAAATCCGAAGATCACCAGAATTATAAAACTATATATTATTAATCAAAAACAAAATTGCTCTAAGGCTTACAACCGGTATTTATAATAGAAGAGAATTCCTAAAACAACTAGAACTAAAAGGGAAATAAAAATATTTATTGTAAGCAAACAACCCTAATTCTTTTAGGACAAAACGAAATAGGAAACCTAAATAAACAAAAAAATTAAAGATCATAGTCTTAAATAATAATCCTAATCAAATATTAAAATAATAAAGATAAAATATACAATTATTAAAATTCCCATCTGCATCAGATTAGGGAAAGGAAATCCACTTCCCAGATTCAGTAGTAGTTATTGATAGTTTACAACAGGCATTTTGTTCCATAAGTGCAGGCAAGATACAAATGATTTTCAATTTTTTTTGCTTCCACACATACTAGTCTTATACCTAAAGACAAAATAAAGGCTCAAGGAAATTGGTTCTAGCAAAAACGAGATTATACCCTCAAACATCAATGATTGCATTGGAAGCTTGAGTGTGTTAACCCCTTGAAAATGATTCGTGTATTGCCCTGCCATACAAAATATTACTTCCCCATTTGACTTTGGGAAAATTTTCATTGAATGTAAAATTTTCTTCAAAACAAAATAAACAAAATTTTTAAATCTTTTTCAGATGCCTTGTCCTGCCAATCTCTAGAAAATGAATAACCATCACTGATTTTTTTTTGTTTTTTTTGTTTTGACAAGTCAAATAGACCGACAATGATATTTATTAATATTACAGGGTATTTAACTCTCCATGTCCCATAAAAGAATTGAATATCAAATGAGACTCCCAATCTCACATCATAACCAGCAATCTTTCCGATGAGGCTAACAATAAAGAAGAATTCATAATACACAATTTCCGCTATAGCGTCCATAGACATTAGTAAATGTAATGCAATAGAAGGTGAAGACAGACAGCATTGCAATGTTCTATATTTATTATACTTACAACATGATAATTTTGTTCCACATTTGACCAGCAGATTAGTATGGGATGCAATCATATTATACTGGTCCATCTTACGTAGTTCATGGGATTAAAAATTACCTATACCAATTAACTACTCATTATCACAAATAATTGACTACTAAGTACATATTATTCATATTAGGATAATAACTTCATATAAACAGCCTGGTAGCAGGTAACTCTTCGTGCAATTATGATAAAAAGTCCTAAATGTTGTTTTCTATTAACCCAGCAATGGGAATACAGTATCCCAAATCCAATATTAGAATTTCAACCCAAACATCCTGGTTTCATTTTTGTGTGTAAAATAAAGTTGAATTCTAGAAAAATATTGTAGCACCAGAATTCTCTTCCAAACAAAGAGATCTTGGCATCAACACACATGGCACATTGATCTTTAAAGCAATACACATGACAGAAAATTGAAATATCTTCAAAATTATTCTATACAAGAGATGCATTTGAGCAAATAATTATGATTCTCATGTAACAAAGCAGGGATACATTAAAAAATACAAACAGGACACTTGACAACAAATGAATTATTACAACAAACCGTTTGGCTTACTTGTCGACATAGATATGCTTCACACGACCATAATTTGAACATTCTTCTTGCACGTCCTCTGTAATGTCCAAATCAAAGTCTGGTTCAGTCTGTAACACAGTTTCAAAGATGAGTACTTTCCATACAATAGAGAACTGGAAAGTTTTGGGAAAAAGAAATAAAACACCACAGAGAATACACACACCTCAGTTGCTGGATCAAACATATTCTTCAAGAGTAAACACTCGCTGGGCTTACCGATAGGCTCTGAGGCCAAAGAAGTTACAAGTGCAGGAAGAGCTGGAGCAAGAACTGCAGATTGCCCATTGATAGGCAAGGTGATGGCTTGTTGATTTGAAGTTGCACCATTAAGCACTGGCACTCCAAGAGACCCCGCAACACTACAGGAAGGATTACATTTAAGTGTATGCTATGGTTGTCGGGAAACCTAAAGGATGGATAGTGGTAAATAGACCAACCTGGTGGCAGTACCACTGCGATCCAGCTTCTGCATAAGCAATGCTCTTGATTGAGCATTTAGAGACTGTAGGGAATTATACCATATGTCAGCCAAGTACTGTTTCTGAGGAAAATTGTGCAGCAAAAGAAAACATATAGCTTTTCTGTTATAAATTCTTTTTTTCTTTTCCTGGCTATACTTTTGACCATTAGGAGTGTGATGAATAAAGATTTACAAGACTTTTGCCACTTCGTTAACGAAGTTTGTTATTAGTACTTGATTATAGTATATCTACGCTTTTTATACTAAGATATATCATTCTTCACCAATATTTCTCTCCCATTTCTTTCCATAAATTCTATAACTTTTCATCCACCTTTCTAATTTATAAACCAACAAAGTCCATGACCCCTTTATTTTTTTATTTTTTGAACGATTAATTTCACTTTCTACCCTTGAACTATCAATTGAAAAATCTACTTAATCCCTAAACTATCGATTGAATCTTATTAAATTCAAGAACTTTTCATCCACCTTTATAATTCATGAGTAATGATACATCCCTCTAATTTAGGAGCTCTAATTGAGCTCTAATGATGTGGCAGGAAATAAAAAAAATAAACATAAATAAAACCAAGGTCAAAACATCACATCACGGTAGGGCCCACTCCCATTAGAGCTCATTTATTAGAGCTCTCAATCATTTTTCATAATTCATAACCCAACAAACCGTCTAAGACCCCTTTCTTTTTTTCCTTCTCTTTTTTTTTTTTTTTTTTTTTTTTGAAGGGTTAATTTCACTTTCTACCCCTTAATTGTTGTCAAATTATCTATTTCATCCATGAACTATTGATTGAGTTTATTAAGCCCCTAAAGTGTATAAACCAAAGTCTATTTAATCCCTAAACTATCAATTGAATCTATTAAGTCCCTAAAATATTTAATTCAAATCTATTTAGTCTCTCAAAAGGATTATAAAAATGAAATATAAGCTCATAAATATTATAAATTAATAGAAGACCCTATCTAATTAAGATTTTATTATGATTTTAAATGTGTTTTGTTTTGTTACGTGCTATGTTATATGGAACGTAGATCGTTCTAGAACGTGGAACTAGAACGGGAAATATGGAACGGGAAACGGGAAACGGAAAACGCCACATGCTCTAAAATGTAGTATAATAAGGATAGACTTCTATTGACTACACTCACAAATTTAAGATACTTCTAGAATAATTTTCTTTTTAACTATTAGACATCCAATAAAATGTAAATTTTTTTTTTTAATGTAACAAAATATTTCTATGAGCATTCTGACTCATTTTTTATGTTGTCTTGTAAAACTTAACTCACCTTAGATTTTAGTTCATTATATTTGATTTTTCTCCTCTTAAGAAATCATTTAAAGAAATATATTGGAAAAAACTTTTGGGATCGCTTTAGATCACTAAGTTTATCATTTTGGAACATACGTACCATGTTTTGGAACATGCGTACCAATATGTAATTCACTAGGTTCCATGAAACACAGATACTTCAAATAGGGTGACATATCCATATCGTATCCGTATCGGATACCGTTACTCGTTGGATACTCGCGAATACGTATCAAATACTTATTAAAAGTATCGGATACTTCTTAATTATTTTTTCATTAATTTTAGAGTATCAGATACTCCAAGTCATGTTTACTTGTTTTATGAAATTAGAATTGTAACATTTCTTGCATAGTAATATAATATAATATAATTGCAAGTATAAATATAAGAATGTTTTTCTAATACTTTGTTAAGTTCTTCGATAAGAAGAGCATAGTAAGTTAAATAATAGAATTTATCAAATTGATATATCCTAATTATTTCATGCATATCCCCTATAACTACAAAGAAAGTAAGAATTAACAAGAGAATATAACAACGGTAAAATTAAATATCAATAAATAAATAAGCAAGTAAACTTGAATACAATATTTTTCACTAGTGTCAAAGGAAAAAAGCATAGGAACAAGTTATGAATTTTTCTATTATTGTAATATAAATATACTAAGCTTGATATTGAAATGAAATATTTGCAAGACCTATTAAAAATTTAAAAAGTAAACAAGCTACTAGCTTAAATTAATACAAAATTCTTAAAGGTTAGTATTTTATATTATAAAATTACATTGTGGTTTCTCAAGGTTCTTTAGCTTATGTGTAACTCACTATTAATAATTTTAAAATATATATTTTTCACAAACGTATCATAGCCGTACAGGTATCCTATTTTTTAGGTTTTGTCGTATCGTCGTATCCGTATCGTGTCGTATCCGTATCTCGTATCCGTATCGTGTCGTATCCGTATCTCGTATCCGTATCTATGCTTCCTAAGCTAGGTTATCAGTATTTTCTTCTAGTAACAAAAATTCTATGTTTAAATTGGTAATAGAGTCTAGTTTTTTAGCCTTGCCAATCATATTATATAAATATTAGATATACTGAAGAAGTAGAAACAAACAATTAAAATAATAGCACTTCTCCACAAATGAAACAAAATAATACATTAATCAGGTTTTTAAAAGAACTTAATGAAAAACTTAAAAGATAGTTAATTAGAAATTACAAACGAAAATCAACATATATACTAGATAAAGGCAAGCAACCAGCTACTGTTGAAGATAAGCAAGAAAATACTATAGATAATTACCCTTATCTTTGTAAAGGATATTCACTAAAAGAATTGGCGCTTACTTTTTAAAGACAATAGAAATTTAAAGTTTTTCTGAAATAAAATCTTAACTAGGTAGGGTCTTTTACTTTTATCATACTTATGGGTTTATATTTTATTTTTGTAATACTTTCAAAAACTAAATAGTTTTGAATTAAACACTTTAGAGACTTAATAGATTCAATCGATAGTTCAAGGACTAAGTCAACTTTGATTTATATACTTTCAGGGCTTAATAGACTCAATCGATAGTTCAGGGACTAAGTAAACAATTTGGCAACAATTCAGGGGTAGAAAATGAAATTAACCCCTTTTTTTAAAAGTCAAACATTCTAGGACTTTAACCCACCATAAAAACCTAATCACATATCACATGACCAACTTCTTAAACGATGTCTGACGCAAGGGGAAAAAATATTGTAAAACCATATGCCATGTTCCAATTGCTATACATCTGCTGCCCATGGAACAAACCATAAAAGTTGTGCCTTGGCAACCAAATTATCCTGCCAACTATTTCTGAGTGTAAAAACTTTCAATATGCTTAGCACCAGTCTTTATTGATTATATAATGTCAAAATTGGACTCACCAAACCACCCCCATCATCATCATCAAAGTCAGCTGCTTTGGCTCCTGAATCTTGCACTCCAACATGATCTGTAACTGATGAAACCTGCAAATGAATGTAGAAAATCAGTCATAACAATTAACATTAGCCCTCAAAAGAATATATCCAGTCACAGTGGCATAGGTACAAAGAAATGACAAACAATGTAACCATTATGTTGTAATCACATAAGTTCATAACTTCATAATTACCAAATCTGAAGAACCAATAAGTACAAGACTACCTTGATAATTCGACCTGCAATCTCCAATTTTCCATTCAAACTTTGAGCTGCCTTTGCATGTTCCAGTTGAGCGAACTACAATATAACAGTGAAGAAGTAAATCTTACCAAAAACCAAATACTAACATAAATACCATCTACTAACAACAAGCTATTTTTAATACAGTCAACATGAAGTTATACTAACCTGAATAAACCCAAAACCTTTGCAGTGTCCAGTCTCAGGGTCAGTAGGTAGTTGCACAAGCTCCACGGGCCCAAAAGCTTCAAAAATCTGACAAGTCCCCATGAAGGACACCAATTTGTTATAAAAAGAAGTTACTTTGTACAAAAAATTAATAGATTAGTATTCAAAAGTTCACTACGGTGAAGGAAAAAAAATCTAGTGGGATACAAACCCATTGAAATTCCCTCAATAGTAGAATCTACACGCAAGAAAAGTACAAGGCAGGTCTGAGCAAAAAACCCACAAACAAGACCGATCCAAACCAAACCACATAGTTTGGTTTGGTTTTCTCAATGCACGGTTCGGTCCTAGTTATTAAAATAGGCAAACCGTATTTATGGTTCAGTCCGTCATTTTATAGTCACGGTTCCAATTTGGAATCGAACTGAACCATTTAGACATGTACACATAAATATTATATAATTTGTTATTTATAGTACACTGAAGCACCTTGTTAGTATCCCATATATATTCATAAGTTGTTAATCCTACTCCTTTTTTTTTTATTTTTTTTTTTTATCAACAACAAAATTAATTGATAAATCAAAAAGAGAGTCAAGGATAAATCAAAATTAATCCTACTCTTACAAATGTGCTCTTGTATAATTGTAGAACTAGTTCTAAACAATTATTTGTTTGTAAAATGATGGCATATTATTTAATATTTGACCATGTTGTGATCATATTGTGAACGATGACAAGATTTATAAAAATTGTGGTTCCAAACTGAACCAAACCTTGTTTTCATAGTTCAGTTTGATTCCAAGATTTTCATAGTTTGTTCGGTTCCAAATTTCAAGGAACCGTAGATAGTTGTTGTTTGGTCTTGGTTTACTTCAAAACAGGTCCAACCAGGTTCTGAAAAGTACAAAATAGATACTTATCCCATGGTTGCAAAAATGAGGTTTACATATTACAGAATGATCAAGCAGAACTTGTTCAAGCACCAGAAAATACAACTTCTGAACACACGTTCTCAGGGAAGAATAAAAAACATACAGAAAAGCAAGATCGAGCATTCCCGAGAGTTCATGTGACAAAAAAAATGACTGCCTCGAAGCAACAAAAAGTTGTCTACCAAATCTTAAACTCTCCAAAGTCACCTTGGCTAAAGCTATCAGTAACTACAAGCTTAGCAGCTATGATTAGCAGCTCCAAATCAGCAGCTATGATTGGCAACTCCAAATTAGCAATTACGACTACTCATTGCCACAACCAGTGAGTTGTCCCCTCCATTACTTACTCCTTTCCAACACAGTTTATCTCTATAAAAAGAAAAGCCCCTCAACAAGATAAGGACAACCAAAACCTGTTATAGTCTTGACTCCAATAATATCATTTTCCCCACTTCCAACGGTAACAAACTCGCACCCAAACAATGGCTTCCCGCCAACAAACCTCAAACCAAAGGCAGAGCAACAGGATCCCCTTTGACCCTCATGGTCCTCACATAGTAGTCTATCAAAGCTTGGCAAAGCTAGAAAACCTCGAGATTGGGAAAGGATGGAGCATGCTAGCGCATAGTGCTGACTAATCACATACACGCCACAACTCCTATACCACATCTCCCAGGCAGTTCCACACTGGTATCATACTACCCAAACGGTTCCCCAACAGCTTCCTAGCAATCCTGCAGAATCTCATGCACATAATAGACAGATGGCACTTCTCTCCCCCGCCACCAACGCCATTGATTTATTACCAGCACTTGGCAAGTACTCCTATCACCCTCAGCATGACGAGCTCAATTTACCTTCGAGAATAATTTTGTTCAATTGTTCTATGTGTCAAGTCTGCATGAAACTATGAGGCATGGAAACTTGCCTTTTATGGCTAGGGAAATTGGAGGCCAAATAGTACCAAGCAAGCATCATAGAGGACAAAAGACCTCTCACCTTGGTGGTGGGCAGAGATGGACCGACAAAAGGGTTGGTAGAGGCAGTGTCACCCCAAACAAAAAAACTCATTAAAATTATAATATGGCCCATGTCCATGTTCGTGCTCATGCTTCTTAGCTAACAGTGATGGTAACTCAAAAAAAAGCATGCAGCACTGAGCATCGTTGCCCTAGGTCCTTATGGTACCCTCCATACATTGTTTACCCATTCTTAAAGCTCTACCTTCTTCAGCAATGACAAACCCAATCTGCCAAACCGACCCACTTGACAATTTCATATGAAAGACATTGTACACCTACAAGATCCCTCATCCACCTTCACTCATATTCTGTCCTCTGCAGCCCTTTCTTCACCCTCCCAAAAAGATTTTTGGCAGCCCATCCTTCAACTTGTAACCTCCCCACTGAACTCCTTGAGCATTTCCCCCACCACAAGCCAACCACCACCACCTACATCTCTGGATTCTTAAGCAAACTCTACCTCCCTTTCTCAATAAATGGCCACTTCCAAATATTTCCCTCACTTTACTGACAAGGCTTCGGCAAATGATTGCATCTGCCATCCATTCCAGGCCACCAGAATGTCCGGAACACCAACCCAACTACAGCTCCCTGTGAGACATCACACATCATCTAGTACAACCATCACAACTCAACCTGTGCTATCTATATAAAAAAGCTTGCTTGACTATTGTTGTCTTCGAGAACATAGATGGTATTCCCCTGGTCTTTGAAGATACTCTGTCTTACAACGGAAATACAGCACATTACTATATTTTTACATCATCTGTTAATAATCACTCACCATTAGTGCTGCTTCTAAGAGCTCATTTTTTTCTTTCATTTTTGAGGTTTATTTATTTAATTTCCCATCCACCACACATGGCATTTTCCAGCAAATCTTACACCTTCTTCCTCCTTCAATAGCAATGGTAATATTTAAACAAGCTAAAATGGAAAACATTTAGTAGTGGGAGTCATATTAGCTGTTTAAGCTGAAATTTTGTAATGTTGAAGTGTAAATTTCCCATATACAATTTTCTATCAACTACACCATAGGATCCTACGACTGAACCACCACCAGAAGCATTAGTTTGAACAAGGTTCTTTTCAGCTTCTGATGGTTTAACCATTACAGGTTGTCCGAAAAGTAGGTGGCCAGAGAGAGCTATAGCCATTGGCACAGACATTGCATCATAAAATTCAATATACCTGTAGTATCACCCAAGGACTCACAATAAGTTTGCCAGAACATATGAGACAAAAATACAATTATAATTGACAAAGCATGTATCTATAGAAGGAAGGAAATCAAAAACTCTTTAAAGTGCATATATGCTGAGCTGAATTTCTTCTCTCGTATCTAAACCTCACAAAACAGAACATGTCAGCTAATCATGATAAAATACAAATTGAGATAATCAAACATGTCAGTGATTCACAAAAAAAAAAAAAAATTAAGAGACTCGGACAGAATAGAAGGACAAAAACCAAGGGTTACGGCTACCCAAAAAAATCACATTAGGTGAATAAAATAAGGTAACTTTGTCAGGCCAGATTAATAAGTCTGCAAAGCATGATAGCAATTAACAAATTTCTACAAATTTCCTTCGTAATGGTCCGGAAGAATTTTACGACATGGCCTCCAAAGTTGGGACATAGAAGCATGCAAAAGACCAAGTACTACCTTCTAACCACATAGGCAAATTAAAGAGTTTTACCAACTTCTTTACCAATCAACCAAAAAGGTAAAATCACCTTAAATCAACTAAACTAGATAAATTCCTAGGGAGTTTTTTCTCCAACCAGGAAAGGATTATATCAATCAACAAAATCTGCCTAGATCTGGGCTTGTAACATAAAGAAGCAGTAAACTTAATCGTGAATTGTGGAGAAACCACCTCAGGGCCAAAACCATCAATTGACAGCACTATATCTTCCAACTCCCACAAGCAATATTGATGCCAGAACAAAGACAGATCAATGATCAAGACACTCATAAGAATTGTGCCATATTTATTCTTAAAGAATATCTGCCATGCCACCAAATAAACTCAACTGGATCTAATGTGAAATTCCAGTGCAGAGTTAGAAAAACTATAAATTGCAGGAACCGAATAAGGAGAACACAAATACCGTTTGGTTTTGTCATTTGATGAAAACAGTAATGGTATACAGTGGGAAAAGAAAAGGAAAGAACAGAAAAGAAAGGAGAAACTTAGGTTCATGTCGTCTACCTTGAGAACGCAGCATGAATTGTTTAAACATGAGTGCAAGGTAATCCCACCATCCCTCATCATGGATTCATTATCGCAATGCTAGTGAATTTAAGAATAAAGTTATGTTTAATTTTTAAAAAGAATCAACAGTTACTTTCCGACGACACTGCACATAAATGAGATACTTTTTAGCAGAAACACACTTACCCAACTCCTTTCGAACGTCTTGAATTGCGGTCCATGATTAGACGAACATCCCTCACCTAGATATGAAGCGGTGAATGATGTAACTAGAAAAAAGAAACTTGCAATAAACACAGATAATACATGTCATTTTGGACAATCGTCTATAACAACAGCTACTAGGGGGTGTTTCATGAGATCAACAGTTTTAACTGGTTTGCACATTTTCACTCACTCCACGTACAAAGAATGTTGACACAAGAAAGAAATTATATTACTCGTAACGGAAGCCAGAGGCGCATTTACTGCAACAGGAAAAAGATGTATCGTAATGACATGTATTAATGTTCAAAGAAATGTCTCAAGTAACAAGAACATGAATTGATCCTATACATGTGCAGCAATGAAATATCCAAAGCATCACATGGCATGCAATAAGAAAACACATAGAGCACAATGCCTACTATAGCATACAATAGTCTAAAGATAGATCGTTCAGATAATCCACAAAGCAAGAATATTAAAAATCCCACTAACCTTGCCTGCTTTTGAAAAAAACTCATAAACATCTCTCTCAGTTGCCTTCAGGGGCATCTGCCGACACCATATTCATACAATAAAACAGGAATTAGCAAAAACCAAGTAGAAAGAGCAGTACAGGCATGTGAATACAAAGTGCAAACAAACAGAACCAGTAAAATTTCCATTCCCCAACTCCTTAAAATAGAAGACAAATATTATTCATCTACCTGGTATGCAAAAACAGTTCTTTGGTCCCTTTCTGGATCAGCTTCAGGCTCCACCACTTCTTTCTTTTCTTTGAGTCTTCTGCCATTAAAATGGATTTCGACATAATAAGAAGGTATATGACAGAAAAAGCAGTTCACTACTTGCACAATCTTTTATGGATGTAACAAAAATAGGCCATGAGAACTAAGAATATGAAAACATAAGAACATTAACATTACAATTACGTATTTAATTAGTATTTCTTTTCTATGCAAGCATCCATAAACTTCAGACAAGACTTCAAGAGTGAGTTGCAACTTTCATTAAAAAGAAAAGATTGAAAGAACACTGGAAGCATATAGGCATCAACAACAACAAATAAAAAGCTAAGTTTTATAACCATGATACAAGGAATTAAGTTGCCCTTTCAGTGTGATGAAAAGTGTACTAGGATTTTTGAGTGTCAGTCTATTGCAATTCTAAAGAGTTTTAGTTATAAAACTAAATGCATTGAAATTGACCAGATTTCACCAATTTCAATTGGAACACTTAAAGGTTTCATCCATAGTTTTACTTATGAAATACCTTGGGGAGTATGATGTGGGCGGTGAACACTCTATTAAAGGAGAAGTTAAAAGCATTATCATCTATTTAGTGGAACAATTAATTCAACAGACAATACATAAGAAACACGATAAATAATAAGCATTGCAAACCTAAAAGTCCACATGCTTCATTCAGCATGATCTCAATCAAAACGTCCCATGTATGCAGTAACCTCAAGGCAATTACAAGCAAATATTAAATGATTGAAAAGTTTATTACAGACCTCTCTGAACGATTAAATTTGACAATTAATATCCATATGCTCAGAGAACATAAAGTCATAAATTGCATTGTAAATCTATCCTTGATAGAGAATCTACCATGAAATCAATGCATACCTTGAAGGACAAAATAAAAAACACAACAGACCTTATCAAAACCAATTTGTGTAAAAGCCACTTTCTTCAGTGAAGCCATGAAGAACTTGCCGCATTGTTAGCCCATTAGAATGTGCAAACAATCCATCTATGATTTCAACCCAAGTTAGAAACTGTACACGATGCATGAATTTTCATTTTCTTGACATTGAAATTAATTATGAGTTCTTAAGCTGTTTTAAGTTGATAGTAAAAATATAGCATATAAGTAGTTTAAATTCATGAAGACAAGATTTCCAACACAATCAAATGAATGACACCAAGTAAATGAAAAGCATATTGTTATCCATAATCAACATTCATCAGTTTATATTGATGGTAAAATCTGCCAAATGTTTTTACGCGCAACTCAAAGGGCAAAATGAAGCACATAAAACCTTGTCCAACTCCATTTGAATAAATCCACCTTCCTCTCAGTGAAGGCATGAATAACTATATCATTGTAGGTATTAGATTTTGCAAGTTACAACCTTTATTCACAGGCACAATGAATTATTTCATTTTTCTAAAGGGTGAAGTCTAAACTTTTACAGCCATGATGAATCAAATACATAATTTAGGAATTACTCACAAGGAACTCTTTCAAATAAAACCAGAAATAAAAGCCAAAGCAAACAAGAGCAGAAAGTATACATATATATATATATATATATGTATTCCAAAACACCAATTGGGGAGGAAAGAGTGAGATACCACCTGCTGTCTCTCAATTCAAGTTCAGTTTCCCTGTCTCTCAAATATTCCTTGTCTCTTTCGCGATCGCTATCGTGCCTCCTCGATGACCTCGACCGACTCCGGCTTCTCTGGTGCAGCTCAGTCTCCTTCTCCTTCTCCCTCTCCTTTTCCTTTCCCTTTTCTCTGTCTCTCATCTCCCTTTCTCTCTCCTTGTCTTTCTCTCTTCTCTCCCTGTCTCTCTCCCTCTCCCTCTCTTTCTCCTTGTCTCTCTTGTCTCTTTCCCTCTCCTTGTCTTTCTCTCTGGAGCCCCTCTCCCTATCTTTCTCTCTGGAGCCCCTATCCCTCTCCCTGTCTCTGTCCCTCACCCTCTCTCTCTCGGACTCCCTATCTCCATTTCTGCTAGTCCTGCGACGTTCTTTGTCTCTCTCAACATCTCTCTCAGCAGCATCCCTAATTGACCGCTCTCTCTTGGACCCATTCTCTTCCTCCCCTCTCGATTTCTTACTCCTCCGATGCTCCTCCTCTTCATGGCTGCTGTCTTCCTCTACGGACCTCTCTCTCCTCCTGTAACCTTTCTGGCTCTTCTTCGTCGACGAACTGTCTCGCTTGCCCTCTTCCACGGTCTTTTCCAGGTAATCGTACTCATCGAATTCCATTTTCAACTTCTCTCTCTCTCTCTCTCTCTCTCTTCAAGGTTCTTCAAGGTTGATCAGGAGGAGGAACCTTGAAGAAGGTATACCCCAAAGCGTGAGCTTTTCACTGTATCAGATCACTCGATTTCCTTCTCTCTTTCTTTGAGTCGAGCGAATTACTGCAACACTAGTGTTCCGGTGTCTTGAGGGTTTCTCAAGGAAAGAGAGAGAATTCAGATCGGACGGCTTATCTTTTATGGCCCTGTTTGGAAGGAAAAAATTATTGTTTGGCCCCGTGGCCATCCCCAAACCAATTACAAGTCTCCGACCTCTTATATTTCTCAGGGGTACTTTGGCGACCAAACAAAAAATCAGTTTTTAACTTTTTATTCATTTTGGATAGGGGTTTAATTTGGGTGAGTTCGGTCATGTTGGAATGTTATTTAAAATCAGGTCAAGTTTGGCATCCTAATATAAGTGCACTTATTTTATCTTTTTATCTTTTTTGAGTCACATCAATCAACATCTTCTCTCTACTTTTTCTACACATAATACAAGAAAAGTCAAAAAGTGCACATATTCTAAACTTCCCAAACTTAGCCTGTTTAAGTTGTGCTAAGTTCTATCTAAATTTGAATTGTAATTTGAAATTGTCTGTCCAAGCCTCAATCTGAGTTAAATTCAAGTTGTCCAAATTGTAAATGAATTTTTTTTTTTTTTTTTGCAACTACATTAAATTTCTAAAATTTGACTCTATTTATAATTTTTTTAATATAAAATCATTAACACCATCAAAACAAATAATTTATATAATGTAAGAGAGATGTCACTATAGTAGTCCTTACAATTTATAAGCGAAAATAAAAAGAAAAAAAATAAAATTTTATGTTATTTATATATATAATATATATTTAATATGATTTAATAATATAAATTACTTTAATATCATGTAATAACTAATAATTTATATGTATATTTAATATTTTTATATATCTACATATATATAATTCGGGTTTCGAGTTATTCAAATTGTTTGACGTCTTTACCCAAGTCTTCCCAAATTTAATTCGGGTTTCTGAATTTTTGCCTAACCCCGTACCAAATTTGAAAATATTTTGTCTAAGTCAAAAAAAAATTTGAGTTGGCCTCGGGTTGCTCGGATTGAACCCGCCCAAGTTAAACCCCTAATTTTGGATCGTATCATCTTTTACATTTTTTAGTCACAAAAAGATAAAATAGACTAAAAAAACCAAAAAATCAATTTTTTACTAATTTTTCAAAATACCACTCAATTATTAAATATAAAATTGTGAGTCTACTTCTCCATCAATCATAATGGATGTGGAGCATTACGTGACATTATTCCAAACAAAAATGTTAAAGATATTAAAAGTTTTATCAAAATTTATTATATTCAAGAAATTTTTATAGAATTTTTGGATCTTTAACATTACTCTATTCCTAAATTAATCAATGACTTTTTGTTTGAAAGACGATTAAAAGCTAATGGATATTTTGAAAAGTGAGTTAAAAATCATTTTCCTTCTTTTATTAACACACTTTCTCTCACAAAAAAAAAAAAAACTAAAAAGCTAAAAAAAAATTAAAAATTAATTTTTAACCATCTTTTCAAAACACTCATAAATTAATAAAAACAAAAATAGAGTAAGGGTAGGCATGTAAATTTGGTCTGGCCCGGCCATGTCGGGCCTCGCTGGCTACCGCTAGTGAGCTTAGGAATATCCAGGCCTTGGGCGGGCTAGTGAGCTTAGGCCTAGGCTCAAGTTTGGGCAGGCTTAAACATTATTTTTGTTTTTTTATTTTATTTTATTTTTCTATTAAAATTTTATTATTTTCTACTAAAAATTACATTGGGTTTCGAACGGGCCGGACCTTAAGTGAGCCTTAAACGGACCGATGGGCAGGCCTTCAAAATGATGGCACAAGCCCAGGCTCAAGATCTCGAACTGGGCTTGGGCTTGAGCCCAAACGGGCCTAAACAAACCGGACCCACCTTAGGCTGCCCACGAGCTGCCGACCATTTTTACACTCCTAACTCAGGGGTATTTTAGGAAGATGGTTAAAAGCTGATTTTTTGGCTATTTTTAATTTTTTTAGCTTTTTGTGTAAAAAAATATGAGAGGTGATGTGACCTAAAATGGGTTAAAAACTGGCTTCGGACTTTTTATTTGCTTCCCAAGTGGCCCCCAAAATAATCAATAAAATAAAATGTCACATCTAAATCATAATCATTTTATTTTTTTCTTAGAATTATCAAATCAACTATAAAAAAAATTTAAAAATTAACTATCCTTCTAAACACAACTTTAATAAGTTTCGCATGTCATTTATATTTATAATAAAAATGTTTTGGTGACACATCTATAATTTAATACTCATATGTAATTACCATAATATTATTGTTAAAAACATTTATAGTTGCGTGAATTAAGCCCATGTAAGGCTTGGTTGGCATAGCATAAAAAAGAAATCAATTGTTTAGAAGAAAAAAAAATCTTTAAATTTTAAAATTTTTTAAAATATGAGGGGCTTCAAAAAAATTTAAAATATAACTATGTGACAAATTTAAAATTAACATATATTAACATCAATTATATCAAATCATTGTGGATTAAATTATAATTTTTTAAAGAATTTTAAATATTATTATTATTATATATGAAGTTCGTAAAGTGACTACTTACAAAAATTTAGAAATCTCAGAGTCTGTTGCTACACTGCCATGACCCGCTCCCCGTACTCAAGAATTAAGTATTGTGATGGCTAGTAAATGAAGTTACCTACGGCCAATTCTTGAACAAATTAATAAACGTGAGCGAAAATAATATTTAAATAATGGTACCAAAATAATCATCGGAACTTCTACTTTTATACTCCCTCCGTCCCAAAATAATGGTCCCTTTTGGGGAATCCAACTTTTTTTGATAGTACAATTATTGCATTTGAAAAAAGTTAATTTTCCAAAATTATCTTTTTGATAGTACATTTTTTGGAAATATCAATGTCATAATTATACTTTTTATATTGTTTATTAATTTAAAAGAATGGCAAAATATAAAATTTATATTATTTTTGTACTTAATTTTTGAAGAGGGACTAATATTTTGGGACAATGAAAAATGGAATAAAAGACTAACATTTTGAGACGGAGAAAGTAACAAAAATTCATTAACCAAAAAGGCCAATATTTATGTATGAATAATAGAATTTTAAACACTATAAAAATGTTATGCGTGTCTATTCCACAGTCCTGTGTCTAAGACTCTCCAAAAGCTATTTCTGAATTGCATTATTTCCTGAAAATTGGTAAACAACTATAAGCACATGACAAAGTCAGAATATTGTACTGAGAGCACAATTACCATGGATAAGCTTTAGGCTTAAAATAGACAAAATAAAATACTTTCTATTAGAGTAAATAAGTTGCTAATATTATAACAGAAATCTATTTCAAAAGTCATATATATAACCATAACCATGATGCAGAACAGAATAGAAGTCAATGGATTCATGACAATACAAAGGTACGGATTCCAGAGGTGGCTCGTATAGATTCTAGAAGTGGCTCCCACAATAGTGTAGCACTTAGTTTCGCATAACACTTTGCTCCGCACAGCACAGAAGTCACTGGAGTGACAAACAGAACAGAGGTCAATGGATCCATGACAAACAGAGCACCACAAAGTGGTTAAACAGAAGCTAATGATTATTTAAGTCCCCTAAGGCATAGGACTCCCATGATGGTACTCCCATGATGGTACTTACAGAAAATAATCACTTGCGAAACCATTGTCAAATAATTATTATTATTTAAACATACATATCTATAGGTTTCATTTTAAGCAAATATAGTTCAGAAAATAATCAACGTAATTGAAATATCAATATAATTTATAAAACACAATTTACAAAAAATAAATTATGATAATTCAAAATATACGTAAAATATATTATTGTGACTCAAGGTATAAGATAACTCACCTAAATATTAATCCTTTACCGAAACATCCTCATTTACTAATTGACTACTCTTTTCTTGCTTCTTTTTTCTTACCTGAGGCACCCTTATATAGGTGCCTTTCTTATTCTCCAAGCCATTTACCTCCCTTCCCAAGAAACCACGTGTATCCACCACGTGGCCCTTTCTTGCTGCATGCTTATCAGCAAGGATAAGAATCTTGATCTGTATATATATATATTAGCTTAATTAATTATATATAAAATTATATTTTTCTCATTTATAATTAAATAATATTAATATAAAATTTAAGGGACAATTTAAATTTTCGAGTTGTTATAATCTTCCCTCCTTTTAAAATTTTGTCCTCGAAATTTGTCGTGTAAGCTATCCATGTATATATGTATTAAGAATAAATTTGATGATTAATCTGATATAAAATATTGGTAAATTATTATCTCAAAAAATTATCAAGAATTCTAATTTGAACCTACGCGATCCGAAACAAATTTCCAGAGTCATCCACAAGAGTGTGATTTTCTTAAGGTTCAATATTTTAAATTATTTATCACAACATAAAATATAACTTTATTACTATTATACTACTACCAAAAATAACTCACTTACGTCAAAAACTGTTTTGGGGTCAAAATAAGAAACAATAGGTGATTTTAAAAACTTTTCATTGGTTTTGTGAAAGATTAGAGATTTGAACCCACTTCTAAAAAGTCAAAATGATTTTTTTTTTCAAATGCTACAGAACATATAATGCGGAGTTTTTTTTTTTTTTTTGTAGTTTTTTTTTTTCTTCAAATTATTCAGCATATATATGAAAGATATATATAATTATATATAAAGTAACAAATAACTCATCTTAATTACAAAATTTAATGAAATACCATAATTATATATACCATGATTGTTGCTACACAAATATTTCATTTAAATACAATCTGTAATCTAGTTGAACGTTTCCCCCATCATATTTGTGCATGTGTCTTATGCTTCAATGCTTTGATAAAAATAATTTTAAAAGCTTAGGCTTTGATATCACTTGTCACGACCCGCTCCCAGTACCTAAGAGTTAAGCGTTGTGATGGTTAGTAACTGAAGTTACCTACGGCCAATTCTTGAACAAATTAATAAACGCGAGCGGAAATAATATTTAACTGAGGGTACCAAAATAATCATTGGAGCTTCTACTTTTATAACAAAAATTTATTGACCAAAAAGACTGATATTTACATATGAAAAATAGAAATATAAATACTATAAAAGTGCTATGTGTTTCTATTCCACAGCCCCACGTCTAAGATTCTCCAAAAGCTATTTTTGAATTTCATTATTTTCTAAAAATTGGTAAACAACTACAAACACATGGCAGAGTAAGAGTATTATACTGAGAGCATAATTATCATGGATAATCTTTAGGCTTAGAATAGATAAAATAGAATATTTTTCGATTAGAGTAAATAAGTTGCTCATATTATAACAGAAATCCTTTTCAAAAATCATATATATAACTATAACCACGATGTAGAACAGAATAGAAGCCAATGAATTCATGACAATACAGAGGTACGGATTCAAGAGGTGGCTCTGTTGGCTTTTTGGCTGTTCGAAGGATATTTTTGTAAATACGAGTGTGCCAGCAAGGATCAATCAGTCCTTACAGAAATTATAATTGCCAACCAATTATCAGACGATTGTGTTTTAGTTCTTTCAGCCTCAATGAAAAGGACTTTTACTGGTGGCTTGACTTAGGAGAAATTAAGAGAAATAACAGTTAATATGAAGAACAATAGAAGTATTTCATTAAAATGAACACTTACAATGATCAAATTTCAGCCTCGAAGAGTTTTACAGTGACGATCTACTTGAAACTACTCCTATGAATCGAAGTGCAGAACAGGTATTTAAAGTGCAAGAAAGATAAAGACTGGAAATATAAAAACTGGAAAATAAAATATGTAGAGTAAGACTGGTTTGTACGATCTGAGTCTGGGGATTTTTCTGGAGACTTCCTTGCTATTTATACTCCTCAAGGATGACCATCGAATTGCACTTCAAACTGTCGAATTGCTCCTCCATGATTGCTGATCATGCTGCCTTAGAAGTAGTTCCACTACGCCTTTTCTTGCAGTTGAACTTCCTTCTTGTATTTGAATTTGAATATGAGCAACCGTTGAAGCCACGTCATCTTGTATCTCTTTACTGATCCTGTGCTACTCAGATCAAATGAGAACCAATTTTTACTGCCACGTGTACGATCAGGATCAAAGACTTGAGTAGTCTCCCCATACTACCCTTGTTTTGCCACGTGTGGAACTGTAATTGGCTTTTACAAAATATGTAGCCAACATTACCCCCCACACTAATATACCCAATACTTGGTGATATTAGTGGATCACAGCTTTTCCCGTGCTTTTGGAACGTGCATAGAGTCTATCTTCTGGAAACACAACCGTCGTCTCTTTGGTGATAATTTGCATTAACTCTTTTCAATTTGTTGAACGTCCCAATACCTTAGCATTCGAACAGACTATGGCTAAATCAATTTCCCTTTCTATTGATCAAGCACACGAAGAGCCATTGAGTAATGCTGCTTCCCCTCGAAAGAACCTCCACGCATTCATTAGCCACTTTTACCCACCTTTCTATATTCAGGTCATGGAAGCCTTTGCAAATTACCAACCTTTGGACTACGAACACATTGTCCCTAATCCTTCGATTCAACAAGTTACAGACACAGATACAAGAAGTTCTTCCTCTGACTCCCCTTTGTACCTTAAACGAACTGCTCTCAAACCTTTGATTTGGCAAGTTGCAAATATAAACTTAGGAAACTCTTCTTCACAAAATTCTGTATGGGATGAAACTATAACTTCTTCGTCTTCTGGGGGTTCTGGCTGGACAAGCTGGTCAACACCTGAGACTTATGATTTGAGGGAACGAATCAACCATCATTTTGTAGAGTTTACTGACCCTTTGGAGTTTCCTCCCTATGCTCGAAGTTCAGTGGTCTACCCTTACGTACCCATTGACCTTCGACGTAGTTTGGAGGAAAATCTTCTTGTGGCATGGTACACATCCTCCATGCCTACCAAGACAGTGCTTGTTGCCCAACGTTCAGAAGAAGCTCAAGGGTACCACCCATCCTTCTTAGCCAAGAAGGCGAAGATTTGCTCTTCTGACTGGCTTGACTATATTAATGCCTTTGTTCCTTCCAGTCCTGCGCCATCTTCCATAATTGAAGCATCCACACCTTCTCCACCCTCCAAACAAAAACATCTGCTCCTTTTTTCTTCATCTTCCGGCGAAGCAACAATCCTTCTTCATCAACTCTTTCCTGGACAGAAAAACTGAGGCTTTCCCTCCCCATGAACGAAGTCATTCTACCTTACAAACCTCCATCAATCCCTACTCCAGCCGAGCGGAAAGAAGCTCAACTGCTGCGACTTTCTCACTTGCCCTTCAATATTCTTGAGGACGACGTCCCTTTCAAGAACTTTCGATGGGCTTGTGATATTTTGACTAGGGGCCATATTCTTAACCCCATTGCCCAAGCGAACTTCATATGTTCCTTGACCAACTCCAAAGTGCTCCTCTCGGCATCGAAATTCAAGGTTACTACACAATCTTTGGACCAACTTTCGTCTCTCCGAATTCAAGCCCAATCTGGCGAGAACTTCATCGAAGACTTCGATGATTTCAAGAATAAAGCTTCTGCGTATTGGGATGATTTGGTCCTAGATGAAGTGGAACAACGATTGAGAGAGGAAGCATTCGAAATAAAGGCTGAAGAGCTCTACTATGAAGTGAGAGCACACCAACTTATGCAGTCAACATTAGAAGAAATAGAAGATATAATAAAGACAGAGCAGAAATTTATTGATCACTGTTGGATCAAATTTCATGATCTTGTCATTTATTCTATTCCTTACTTTTATGAGCTTGAATTCATACCCAGATAGGATCATCTGATGTGATTGCTTTGTCTTCAAATATAAATAGAATCCTCCATTTGGCATTATTTGACCTTGTTTCCATTTACCTTTAAGAGCCAATTTAGTGCTTCGAATTGAACAAACTCATTCTTCGAATATGGACTCAAAATAAAACACTAAAAGGAACCAATCATGTCTTTTTCCAATTTATGGAGTAGAGTTGACAATTCTGGCTGATATCACCTAAAATTAGTGCTTCGAATTTAACAATCTTACCCTTCAAAACTAACTATAACCAATATATGATCATGGTTGATATAGTTAATCAATTTTAAATTGACCACTTTTACTTCGAAGAGCAGTTCATGCTAATTTAGTTTAAAAGATAATCCTCTTTTATTAAAACCAACGATTGGTTTTGATGTTTTGAATAGCAATTCTCCTTAAAGAATCCCAATTTTTTTGCTTCGAAGGTCGTTATTTTCATTAATAACCCTCAAACAGGTCTTTAAACCCTTTTAAATAGACTGATCCTCAAGCATTCTAACATCTTTAAACATGTAGTATGCTTCGAAGCCGACTTATGTATTTCGAAGCCGTTGTTGTTTGATTTTTTGGCGCCAAAATCTTGTTTCGAAGCCAAATATCTTGCTTCGAAGCTGGCGTCAACATCCGGAATGTGCTTTTTCCCTCAAAAACTATCAATATTGGAAGAGACTCCTCGTATTCGTACTTTTAGTACTTAACGACTTATGCAATATATTTTCCAGACACAAAAGCTTTTAAAACCCTCTTGCTTCGTGTTCTGAAATCACTTGCTGTTTTAACACACAAACCCTCATCAATCTTTCACTTCTCTTCAATCCCTCATTTTCTTTCCAAAAAACGTACCATCAATGGCTTCTTCTTCACCAGAAATGCCAATCATAGAGCGTGTGAGCTCATCCGTAGCCGTGAAAAGGCTCATTGACGTGGAATGTGAGAAGTACAAGGCTGGGAGGAAAAACGCCATTGACGGGCGTATCTTTGTTCCTCGTCGTCATTAGCAGCAAGACTACGTGCTCGGGCCAATATTCAAAGAGATCCCTACTGAGCTCCCAGTTCTATATCCTCATTTGGAGAACCAATGTCTCCTTTATGAAGGTGGTCTCGATTGGAGGAACTGGAGAATCAATCGCCCTCACCGATGTTGGCCCACAATGAGACCGGAGTGGCAATAATGGTATGACCGGGTCATCCTTGCGAGGACACTGGACCTTCAAGAGCTCTGCCTTCTCGATGCTCTCCGACTATCTAGGGTAACTATCTCGGAGGACCCTTTCTTAGTCCCTGCTGCTTTATGTTTTTGGAACCCTATCTTCAATTTCTTTCAATTTAGATGTGGGATGATGGCTCCTACTGTTCTTGACATTTGCCATCTACTAGAAGTATCCCCTATTGGTACCCTCATTACACCAGATTTCCTTGACTTAGCAGTCTCTTTCTCCCTCCCCTCTCTTAACTTATCTTACAGTGATTTTGTTAAAGCTGAGAATAAAAAAGAGGGCCCAGTAACTGATAGGGAATTCTTTTCCTTCTTGTTATACTGGCTTTGCAAATTCCTCTTCTGCACCTCTTCTCAAAGAATCATGCCTGAATTTGCTCCTCTTGCCAAAGCCTTTGTTTTGCAAAAAAGGGTAGCCTTAGCCCCATATATTCTAGATCATGTATACAGAGTTTGTTCCCTCTTTTGTGAGAAGCCCTTAGATGCTAATCAAGGGGGGCCATTCTGGATCCTTCAGCTTTGGCTTTTCGCCTATTTTATTGAATTACAATCCAAATGCCTTAAATTTTCTGGGTTACACTCTCTTACCCATGGCATAAGACTGGCCAATGCTTCCCTCTATCCTTCTACTTTTGCCTTTTATTTCTCTTTCTTCCATCAACTACCAGCTGCCCTTCCTATTCATCGTTTCCGTCCCTTCGAAACCAATATAGGTCCAACTTGGTTGAGTCACTTCTTAAGTGACAGGCTCTGTGCTTCGCCTATTCACAAGGATATATGGGCCTCCCTTCTGCTTCCTAGGGAGCTGTTTATCGGGACCACGAACCCCAGAGCTTATAAATGTATAGCTGAGCCTTATTGTCCTGCTCAATTTGCTAGACAATTTGGCTTCACACAAGGGGTCCCAATACCTCTCTACAACAACACCAATCTGAGCCTTACCAAGAGAGATCTGAAGGTTAGGAAGTCAAGGCTGGAGGAGGCAACCTTCAAATTCATAGATGATTTGGCCAATTTTGAGTACACCCCTTTCATTCCTGAAGGTACCGCATTGAAGAGATACCAAAATTGGTGGGAAAGTAATATGGAAATCTATTTAGCCATTTCACCTAAAAACCTACTGGAGGTGTTAGATGTGCCCAAGCCCAAAGGAGCTGAAACTGTCCCTTCCTCTACTGTGCCTCCTACAACCCAGTCCATTCCTACTACCTCAACTTCTTCAAAAGTCACTCAGGCTGTTTCAAAGAAAGGTATATACCTTTGTTTTCTCTCATTCGACTTCCTATACGATGCTGATTGTGTTATTCTTATTTTGTTTCTATTTATATATATTTCTTTTGTGAAGGTGATCAGCAGCAAAAGAAGAGAAGACTGCTTGATTCTGAAAAGAAAACAACTGAGGTGCCAGAAGGAAAAGAAGAAGAAGAAAGAGAAGCAGACCCAGAGCACGAGTCACCCTTGACAAAAAGGAAAAAAGTGATTGATTTGTTTCAAGAGGAGACAACCGCTAGGGAGGTAGAGAAGGAATTTATTTTTAGGAAATCCGAATCTCAGTTTGCAGAAGTTGAGAGAAAATCTGAGGAACAGACAATGCCAATTCAAAGAAAGAGGAGAAGAAAGATTACTGTCTCTCATTCTAACTTTACTAAGGACTCTGATTCCGAGACAATCACCCAAGCAATAGAAAAGAGAAGGAAAGTGACTGTTTCAACTACTGTCTTGGTTGAAGATCTCCTTCATGAGGCCGCTGCCAAGGCCGTAGACCAAGAACATTCCAATGCCATAATTGTCTTGAAAGAGTAGGCGAGTAAGAAGAACAAATTTTAAGAGAGGAAGCTATCACGCCGATGCGTTACAAAGAGAAATGGTAAGAAGGCAACAGACTGCCGAACATTACTCTCTTCGCAGCTCTCCCATCAGTGCCAGTGCTTCTAGAACAGGTAATTTCTTTCATCCTTCCACTGTTTTGCCTTATCAAATTTTGACGCTAGATCTTGACCTTATATCTCTTCCTTTTCGCAGTGGCAAACACTGAAGCTATACTTCCAATGGGGACTCCCTTAATTTCAATCGAAGTTGATCAAATGCATAATGTGAAAGCCATTCAAATAACACTTCCACTTCCTAGGCCCATATTTCATATACCCCCTGTGAGCCCTAACATTCCTGCATCTCTCTTCCTTGGCTTAGACCCATACCTCCATTTCTTGACCTTTGACCTATTTCAGTCCAATTCTCCTTCGAGCCTCGCTCCTCCTTCTTTCACAGAAATTCCAACTGCTACTCTATCTCTAATGGTAGTTGATTCTCCTTCAGAGGATGCTGGTAGTTTTCCAACTCATAGTTCATCACCTTTGCCTACTTCTAGCCCCTCTTCACTTGATTCACTGGTGGCTAAGACCATAGAGGCTGCAAAAGATGCTTCATACATTTCTCCTATCCCCATGCAGTCCTTTACGCCTTTCACCACAACTCTCTCTGCACCCTTCATGTCTATGGATGAGGTAGATGTCTTCGAAGCAAGACTAGCCAGTCTTTTTGACATACCTTCTACCTCTCCAACATTCAATGTTGAAACTGAGCCACTAGTTTTGGCTGATTCTTTGTTGGAAATTCTCGAGAGTTCTTCTTCTTCCATCAGTAAGCCTTTTGCACTTTCAATAGACCTGGACACATGTCTGGAACTGCAAGTTTCATTTTTGAGGATTCCCTTCGAGGCTCTACAGAGGCCTATAATCGGAAATGGATTCTCTAGTGAACTTCACATTTGCCGAAAGGCCAGTATGGGTGTTTCAAACCATTTATCTCAGGCAGCAGCTACTATCGATTTTTACATCAGTATTTGCCAAGCTGCCAAGGCTGCAGATGAGAAACTGGCCAGAGATCAGAGTTTCGTCTCCCAAGTGCATACCGAAGTATCAACTCTGAAAGAACAACACTCCTCTGCTTCCCACTTTCGAGCCTAGCTGCTGGAGAAGAAAACCCAACTTGAAGAGGAGTTAGCTGCAGTAAACCAGGCCTTGGTTCGAACGGACACTAAATTGCAAATCACTAACCAAGAACTGGCCGATCGCAAAGAAGACATGGCTACAGCTATTCAGCTAGTTCCCTCACTTAGTAATAGGAAACCTATTGTACAAAATCAATTAAGACATTGTAATGAATTTTGGGCCAATTTGTGGCACAATGTACTTAATTCTTTATGAAAGAGCGAATTTTGTCTATCATTTGAGCAGTCTTGAGTTTTTGTCTTTAATGTTTATTTTGTTCCTTGTGTTTCCCAAATGGTTGGAAAATAAGGTTTCAAATATCTGCCGTTAATCTTTTTGGGATGTACATATCCATTCAGATTTCTCAAATGGTATGCTCCAAAAGGCAGAACTCTATGAATTTGATATGGTCCTTCCCAGTTAGGTAACCATTTGCCAAACTTATGGCTTTTAATTCCTGTTGGGAGTATTGTTTTCCATACCAAATCACCTTTATTAAAGCCAATGTGTTTGACTTTCTTGTTATAATTCTTGGCTGCTTTCTTCTTTTATAAAAGAATGCTATTTAATGCCAAAATTCTGGCTTCGTCTATGCCTTCTAACTCTAAGTACATACTTTGATGGTATTGCTCAGGATTTAACTGATCTTGGCATCTTACCCTTAAAGATTTAACATTAATTTCCACAGGTAAAACTGCATCATGCCCATATACTAAAGCATAAGGTGTGACTCCTGTGCTTGATCTTGGGGAAGTTCTGTATGCCCATAAAACATCCAACAAAAGGTTATGCCAATCCCTGGAGTTATCTTCCACAACCTTTTGTATCCCTTTTTTCAAGGACTTGTTGGATGATTCAGCTTGACCATTGGCTTGTGCATAATAAGGTGTGGAATTAACAAGGCTAATTCCAAACTCTGCCACAAAAGACTTCACCATTTTCCCATCGAACACAGTCCCATTATCTATAGTTATGGTTTGTGGGATGCCAAATCTATGGATCAAATCTTTAATGAACCCAATGACCTCTATTTGGTCTACAGCCTTGTATGGCTTGGCTTCGACCCACTTAGTGAAGTAGTCAGTAGCCACTAGAATAAAACAATGATGTTTCGAAGAGGGTGGGTGTATTTTTCCCATCATATCCATGGCCCATCCTTTGAATGGCCAAGGCTTCACTACTGTATGTAGGTCAGTTATGGGCACATGCCTTATTGTGCCATACTTTTGACATGCCTAGCAACCCTTTGCATATTCTATGTAGTCTTTAAGGATAGTTGGCCAATAGTAGGAATGCCTTCGAAGCATCCATCTCATCTTTACACCAGGCTGATGAGCACCACAGATGCTTTCATGAACCTCACCATAGTCATAATGCTTTTTGGGCCTAAACATTCCAAAGAATAAGCCATCTCCCCTTTTATAGAGAGCATTGCCATATATCATATATTGCATAGATCGTAATTTGATTTTTCTCACGGCTTTCAAGATGGACCAGCTAAGTATTGCATTATTGGATGCCTCCAATCTTGTTCTTGTAAGTCATTATGATTGACTTCCAAGACCACATTCCTTTTATTCAAAGGTTGTATTAATCTTTGATATGTTGTTTGGCTTATGTTCCTTTGGGTATTTATCCATTCTCTTGAAGTTCGAAGCTTTTTGAGCTACGTCATTAGCTCTATTGTTCAAGAATCTTGGAACATGAGTTACATTTGCTATTTGAAACTGGAAAAGCAGATGTAATGCAACAACATAGTATGGCAAAATACTTATGCTTTGACACTTGAAAATCCCTTTTACTTAGTTAACCACCAATTGAGAGTCTCCAAATATGTCAACTACATGTACTTGTAATCCAATAAGAATTTCTAGTCCCACTATTAATGCTTCATATTCAGCCTGGTTATTAGAACAGGTGGCTTCATCCACTCTGAAACCATGTGTAGTTTCCACTCATTGTGGAGATTTAATCACAACACCAATTCCAATTAAGCCATTGGTTTTCAATCCATCGAACCACATCTGCCATGGCTCAACACTAGCCATACCAAGTTCCATTATTTCTTGGCTCTCTGTTTAAGATTGATGATCTGCCAGAAAATTGGCTAAAACCTGTCCTTTTACTGCCTTTTGGGGGACATACTCTAGATGAAATTCTGATAAGGCTAGTATCCACTTGCCAATTCTCACCCTCAACATAGGCCTAGATAACATGTATTTAACCAAATCTGTGGTTGCAATTACCAGGACAGTTGTAGGTAAAAGATAATATCTTAATTTCATTGCAGCAAAATACAAAGCAAGACAAAGCTTTTCAACAGCTGAATATTTACATTCACAAGAATTTAAAAACCTAGTAAGGTAATAAATAGCTTGCACCTTGCCTTCTTCATTGTCTTGGGCCAAAAAAGCTCCTAATGAATCTTCTGCTGCGGCTATGTACAACTTCAAAGGCTTGTTCCCCTTTGGTGGCATCAGCACTGGAGGGTTGGCCAAGTAGGCTTTGATACCTTCAAAAGCAATTTGATGCTCTGATGTCCACACAAATTCCTCTTCATCTTTCAACCTTAACAAGGAAGAAAATACTTTAGTTTTCCCTGCAGTGTTAGAAATGAACCTTCGAAGAAAGTTAACATGCCCAAGGAATCTTTGTAATTCTTTCTTACTTGATGGAGGCCTGGCTTCAATGATGGCTTTAGCTTTATTCTGATCAATCTGTATTCCTTTCTTGTGCACTACATAACCCAAGAAGTTTCTAGATGATACACCAAAAGCACACTTAAGAGGATTAAGTTTCAACTTGAACTTTCTCATTCTTTCAAAAGCTGCTTTTAAGTGAAATAGATGCTCCTCTATGGACTGGGATTTCACTATAATGTCATCAATATAACACTCTAGATACCCTCCAATGAGATCATGAAAGATAGTATTCATAGCCCTCTGATATGTAGCCCCAGCATTCTTCAGACCAAATGGCATTTTAACCCATTCGAAGGTGCCAATATTCCCAGGACATCTGAATGCTGTCTTGTGGATATCCTCTTCTGCAATGCAAATTTGGTTGTAACCAGAGTGCCCATCCATCATTGATAGAATCTGATGCCCTGCCGAACTGTCTACCAACAGATCCACTATAGGCATAGGGTATTTATCTTTGGGAGTTGCTAGATTTAAGTTTCTAAAATCGATGCATACCTTCCTTTTGTCATTCTTCTTAACTACAGGCACAATATTAGATAACCATTTAACGTACCTGGCTGTCCTAATAAAACCTGCCTTGAGTAGTCTAAGAATTTCTTCTTTGACCTTCTAAATTACTTCTGGACTCATTCTTCTTGGTTTCTGCTTGTATGGCTTGAAATTAGGCTTCATAGGGAGCCTATGTTCCACTAATGACCTATCCAATCCTGGTAGTTCATTATAGGACCATGCAAAACAATCTTTGTATTTCTTCAAAATAACCAACAACTGGTCTCTATCCAGAATATTCAAGCAAGCACTTATATAGATGGGCAGTTGTATAGAACCTTCCCCTAAATTTACTTCTTCTAAGGGGTCTTATGTCTGAGAACTTATTGAAGTTTCTTCCTTGGTTTCTTTGACCTTTGAAGCAACCTTCTTACTTTGTTCTGCTCCTAGGTTCCTTAGTTCAACATTTTTGCCCTTCTCCTCATAGACAAAATCTGTCGATAAGGCATCCTCCTCCTGTATCTCCTGGACTTTTGTCTCAATGTCCAATGCACAGTATTTCCCAATGGTCAAAATTCTAACCTGCTGCTGCTCCTATTTACAGCCAATTATCATGGCTTCTCTTTCTTGCTCCTGTACTTTCTGGACTATAACTTTTACATCCAATGTTGAGAATTTAATCAGAGCTAAAGACTTGGCTTCTTGTTCTTCATCTCTTTGCCTACAACCAGGCATCATTGTCATCTTTAACGACAATCTCTTTATCAGCACTCTCTTTGTCTAAGGGCTTTAAGTATGTTACTTTCATCACCGTCACTTTACCGAGCCATCACTTTCCTCAAGATAATCTTGAGTGGTGTCACGCCTTCAATATACAGCTTGCCCTCTGCAAAATCTGCACAGGCTATAAAGGGTTGAGGATCTGCATCGATCTCCTCCGTCTCTCCATTGCCCAAAGCCATCATGATTTTCTGATGCAAAGAGGAAAACACACATTTGTTAGTGTGGATCCAATCTCTCCTAAGTAGGGCATTGTATTTAGCATTATTGTCGATTGCGAAGAATGCTGTCATGCAGTCCCTGGTCCCCACGCTCAAGTTAATGGGTAAAATCCCCTGAGCCATTTGTTTGTCTCCAGCAAAGCCAGCGATGGTTGTGCTGGTTGGGATCAACCTAGGATTCTTTTTTCCTAGTTTCTTCAAAAAAGATTTCGGTAGTAAGTTCACTGCTGCCCCATTATCTATCAGGACCCGATTCAATTGTATCCCATCAAAGAAAGCCTTAATATACAAAGGCTTGACATGTTGTGTCATAGAATTCGAAGGATATTCAAAAGGATATGAGAGGTTGATGCTCACCTCTTCCTGGCCCTCGCATTCAGTTTCCATCGGAATAGCCACTTTAGACTCATCCTGTACCATACTCACTTGCGACTCCTTACTAGAGACTGGAATAAGATCCATGTCTTGGTTATCTTGGTCCTCCTCTTCAGCCTGGAACTCGTGAGGCAGTATGTGTACCATATTGATCGACATCGAGGAAATGAGCCAAACCGATGGTCGGGTCAGGCTCGCCTCCTTTCCTGGCTATCTTGATTAGTGACTTCAGCAGCATCCTCCATGCTGCACTCTGGCACTTCGTTGCTACCTGATTCTTTTGAAGGATCTTTCTCAACTGGTCCTTCAACCATAAATGTTTACTCAGCCATGAAGGCTTCGAACATTTCTTCCTCTGCCATTTCCTTCTTTTGGCTTATGCCAATCTCTTCTTCTGTCTCGCTATCACTTTCCATCAGAGCCTTCTCCAACCCTACTAAGCTAGCCCTCTCCCTGGCCTTTAGTTTAGAATGAACCTTGGCCAACTGTTCTCTGCTGCCAACCAGTTTGTTCTATGGATTTGGCTTTGGGGCACGGTCTGGCTTTGGATTCTTCTTTTCTTCTGTCTTTACTAGTAAAGAACTCGCTCCATTTTCTTTCAGATCTTGCTGGTACTGGGTGTACCTACGCTGAATTTTCCTCCTCTGTGACCTTGAAATAACTGGGACCATATTTGGTTCCTTTGTCTTTGGGTGTTTAAGCAATACCCAATTGTTTGGAGCCACCAATGGAGGCTTGACCATCCTGTCTTGGTTTCCAACATCCCTTTGGGCAGGCACTTCCCTAGGCTTGTTCTGCATTACAAACCAATCTGGGACCCCAGGTACCCATGAACTTATTGACTCAGACGTTGAACTGCTTTTTTTAACCTTCAAAGCCATCTTCGAAGCTGGCTGTAAAGGTAAGTGTTTGGCTCTGACCTCATGTTTTGAGCCTGATTCAGTCCTTCGATGCAGATAGCCACTTTCTGTCCTACGTGAGGTGAGTCTAGGGGGCCAATCCCTGGCTTTGATCCCATGAAATGAGCCTCTCTCTAATCTTCTTTCAGAATGAGAGGAGAGCACTATGGAATAGTGAGGTGGGCTAGATTCATGTAAGGGTCTCTTGCCTTCAGCATGCATTCTGCCCATTGCAGCTCAACCACCGTGGTCGTTGTTTCATCACTAGCCGGATACGGCCTTTTGTTGTAAGCGTTGGTTAATTTAGGACGTCTCTGAACATCCCTATAGTATTGCTTCCCATCAATTGGAAACCCCTTCAACCATTTATAACTTAGTCTGCACCTGGGACATATCCTCTGCATTACAGCTACTTCTAAGGAATCATCATCCAGTGTTTCTTCATCAGAGTGTTCCTTCTGGCGTGAGAAACCTTGTCCAATAGCTGGTGGGTTTCCAGTGTCCTTCTTGGTAGTTGTCTGGTTGGCAATATGCATCTGCCCATTGACCTCTTCTAACTCTTGTAGAGATAGATTTTGGAAGTTTGGTACAACCACATTAGCTGTGCTCTCTCTAACTTCTGGAAACGGGTTGCTGTCAATCCCCATGACCTTTTCTATTTTGGCTAGAAATTTCAAACTCCCTTTCCGAATTTGCTCTTGGATCCTGTCTTGAAAAACAATGTAGTTTTTAGTCGAGTGAGACCAAGAGTTATGCCATTTACAATATACTTTTCCCTTAAGTTCATCTGGAGATGGCAGTTTTACTCCTTTAGGTAACTTAAGGAAATTGGCCACAAGCAAATGATCAAAGATGTCATCTGCTTTTGTTAAATCGAAAGAGTATTTTCTATGAAAGTCTTTCTTTTTAAACTGCTGGTCAATTGTTGTATCTTTATGAATTAATGCTTCACAGATTACAGGTTCTTTGCCCACAATCTCCGTTGCATCGATCTCATAATTAGGATCTCTATAATATGTCTTGTACGACGCATTATTTCGATCTTGTTCCTCCTCTAGTAATGCTTCGTACCTAGACACCTTATAGGTCAGTTCCACCAAATCTCTGAATTCAGTTGAGTCAAACTTAAATCGAAGCCTGAACTCTAGGCCGTTTTGAGCCAATCTTACAAATTCTGATTCTGGCAGGATGACTCTACATTTATTTCGAGCCCTTTTAAATCTGGCGACAAACTGAGTAGTCTTTTCTTCAAGCCTTTGACTCAATCTAGCTAAGTCTGCCATAGAAACCTTTGGCTCCGATTGGAAGAATTGGGTATGAAATGCCTCTTCCATTTGTTGCCAATTTTGAATGGAGCCAGGTGTAAGGTTGATGTACTATACAAACGCTCCTCCAGTTAGAGAATTTGGAAATAATCTTAGTTTCATGAAGTCATGATTAGTAAATTTACCGCATTGAGCAGCAAACCTAGCAATATGCTCTATTGTTGATTGATTTCCAGTCCCATAGAAAAGGGTAAAATCTGGTATCCTGAACCCCCTTGGATATTCATGTACCCTATCCACCCATTCTGGGTATGGTTTTCTATATACAGGAGTCTGGACCCCCCGAGCCATCGGTCCACACATCTTCTTAACAATATCAGCAATTTGGTCCTTAGGGACCATATTTTGTGCCTGTTGAACCATTACTGGAGGGATAAACACAGGATTTGGTGGACAAACTTGTGCTTGCGGTCCTCTTGGTCCATAAGGTGGTAAATTTGGGACTGGTTGCCCTTGTGGTGTAGGTTGCTGTTGGGGGTGTGGGTAACCCCTTTGAGCTCTCGCGAAAGGACTGCGAAGGTGCCGACAGGTGTTGTGTCCCTTCCATTTGCAGGCCAACCTTCCAACCCCCCGGGTATAAATTCGAATAAGGGATTATTATACCCCCTAGTGCCAGGTATGGCTTCGAACATGGGATTTGTAGCCATTCTTACGCCAGTTTCTTGTACTTGGTCAGATCCACCAACTTGTATGGTTTCATTGTTAAGTACCGAGACATTTTGGCCTGCTATAGGCCTCGAAATGGGTTCGTACCAAGACTGAGGTGATGGTCTTTCATAGTTTTGGTTACTAGTTTGACCATTAGAATGTCTATTAACTTGCATAGGCTGTTTATCTCTAGCCAATCTTTGCTGAGAGACATTTAAAACTTCCTTTGTGTGCCTTGTGTTTGTTGGTTGGTGGTTATTCATTCGATCCAAAAAGGATGTTGCCCACCTTTCCATTGTGTTCATTAATTGTTGTCCCATAGCATTTACTAAGCCATCCCATGGATTGGTTGGCTGAATAGATGGAACAGTGGATGGTCCAATTCCTTGGCTTCGTCAAATATTATGAACATATGGTTCTTGTCCCGAAGTACTGGTCTGTTCGGCCATAGGTTCGGATAACATGGGAGTTTCCACAAGATGTGTTACCACATTATCCTCTGGATTAGGTATTTCTACCTCTCCTTCTACGCCTTCTTCTAAGCGTTCATTTTCTCCCTGTCATCTTCGTCTAGCCATTTTAATTAGTCCCACTGGGCGTGCCAAAAATATATGTTGACTTTTTGGCTGTTCGAAGGATATTTTTGTAAATGCGAGCGTGCCAGCAAGGATCAATCAGTCCTTACAGAAATTATAATTGCCAACAAATTATCAGACGATTGTGTTTTAGTTCTTTCAGCCTCAATGAAGAGGACTTTTACTGGTAGCTTGACTTAGGAAAAATTAAGAGAAACAACAGTTAATATGAAGAACAATGGAAGTATTTCATTAAAATGAACACTTACAATGATCAAATTTCAGCCTCGAAGAGGTTTACAGTGACGATCTACTTGAAACTACTCCTATGAATCGAAGTGCAGAACAGGTATTTAAAGTGCAAGAAAGGTAAAGACTGAAAATGTGAAAACTGGAAAATAAAATATGTAGAGTAAGACTGGTTTGTATAATCTAAGTCCGGGGGTTTTTCTGGGGACTTTCTTGCTATTTATACTCCTCAAGGATGACCATCGAATTGCACTTCAAACTGTCGAACTGCTCCTCCATGATTGCTGATCATGCTGCCTTAGAAGTAGTTCCACTATGCCTTTTCTTGCAGTTGAATTTCTTTCTTGTATTTGAATTTGAATATGAGCAACCGTTGAAGCCACGTCATCTTGTATCTCTTTACTGATCCTGTGCTACTCAGATCAAGTGAGAACCAATTTTTACTGCCACGTGTACGATCAGGATCGAAAACTTGAGTAGTCTCCCCATGCTACCCTTGTTTTGCCACGTGTCGAACTGTAATTGGCTTTTACAAAATATGTAGCCAACAGGCTCTCACAATAATGTAGTACTTAGCTTCGTACAGAATAGAGGTCACTGGAGTGACAAACAGAATAGAGGTCAATGGATCCATGATAAACAGAGGACCACAAAGTGGTTAAACAGAGGCCAATGGTTATTTAAGTTCCCGAAGGCATGAGACTCCCGTGGTGGTACTTACAGAAAATAATTACTTATGAAATCATTGTCAAATAATTATTATTATTTAAACATACATATCCATGGATTTCATTTTAAGCAAATAGAGCTTAGAAAATAATCAACGTAATTGAAATATCAATATAATTTATAAAACACAATTTATGTAAAACAAATTATGATAACTCAAAACATACGTAAAATATATTATGGTGACTCAAAGTATAATATAACTCACCTAAATATTAATCTTTTACCGAAATATCTTCATTTACTGACTGACTACTCTTTCCTTACTTCTCTTTTCTTACTTGAGGCACCCTTATATAGGTGTCTTTCTTCTTCTCCAAGCCATTTACCTCTTTCCCCAAGGAACCATGTGTATCCACCATGTTGCCCTTCCTTTCTCTATGCTTATCCGCAAGGATAAGCATCTTGATCTCTATATATATATAGCTTAATTAATTATATATAATATTATAATTTTCTTATTTATTAATAAATAATACTAATATAAAATTTAAGGGACAGCTTAAATTTTCGGGTTGTTACATACACGATACATGTGGTTGTTGCTATATGATGCATTTTTAGGAGCAACATGTTGAGAAGGGTATTTTGAAAATATGAAAAAAAATATAAAATAAGGTTAAAATAGTTAAAAAGTAACTAAAATAACCAAGTTATTTGTCTTATTTTTTTTTAAATGTTTAACAACTTTCTCACTCTAGCCTTTAAAGTTTATTTTTTCTCACTTTAGCCCTTTATATTTGAAGTTTTTCTAGTTTATTCTTAAAAAAAAACTTTGTTAAAAATTAGACAAAAAATGACATATTGATAGTCATGGGACATAAAAATATTTTGTTATGTATAACTTACACATCTGACACAAATTCAAACTTTAATATAATAATATATTTTTTTATATTATGTGACAGTTATCGTGGTCGTGGTATTCTAATTTTGAACAAAAGTTTGATTTAGGAATAAATTGAAAAAACTTAAAACATAAAAAGATAAAGTGGAAAAAAACAAAAAACAAATTTTAAGGACTAAAGTGTGAAAGTGACCAAACATGAATGGGGTAAAGTGTTATTTACCCTTTTATATTTGCTGTTTTCTATTTATATTTTGAAAACCATAAACAAAAACTTATTTGATTTTTGTTTTTGTTTTCAAAAAAGTAATAAACAATTTACAAAATTTATTAAATTTTATAAACACAAAAAGTTAATTTCGCTTTCTTTTTAATTTTTTCTTCTTTTTCCCACACTTTCCGACTACCAATCATTGCCCCCTATCCTGCCTCAATTTTATTTATTAAACATACAATATGTATATAATTTAATTTTTTAATATAATAAAACTAAAATATTAAAATACTATACTTAATTACTCATTTATTTATTATATTATATCCTTCTCTCATTAATTATAAATTATTATTTATAATATAGTATATTACTTTTAATTTTTATTAATTTTTATATTTTTAAAGTTACAAAATTAATTCACTCCCACACCATTCTCACCCCCACCCTAGATATGATATGGAGTATGGGTATGGAACAGCAAATCTACTCCAAACCTGCTTTATTGTCATCCCCACTCATCACTATTAGCTATTATCACTGATGAACTCCTCCGCCAACTACCTTCAACCACCACTACTTGTCATTGCCACCAATTACTTTTTCACTAGTCATAACCACTTTTTGTCACCACATTTTCTTAAAAACCACTTTCAATTATCATTTTAGACGGCGAATTGGACACCATCTCTGACTATTGACAATCATTTTCGAACAACACTTCTTTTGGCCAATAACAATCTATAATAATTGCCAATTACCTCTTACATGTGGCAACCACTTTTAATCACTACTTCCTATAACCAATAGCTACCTCTGATTACCATCTTCAACCGTTAACAATCACCTCTCATAACCCCTATTTTCACTTATTTTCAAAATAAAATTTTAAATACTTGTATACCAAATATATATTTTTATTTTTATTTTTATTCAAAATAAACATAAATATATTTAATATATTTTTTGTAAACAAAAAATAATAAATTGTTAACGCTAACGTTTGTGGTAGTTGAAACGTAATTGGTTATTACTGGTTTTTTTTTTTTATTGGAAAAATTATAAACACCTCTTGAGGTTTAACAAAATTATAGATTCTCCTTCAAGTTTCAAAAATTACATTCCGCCCTCCGAAATTTATATTCGCATAACAATTTAACCCCTACCATTAACTAAACGTTAAGAATGGTTAGCTAACATCACCAAAATATAAATTGATGGACGATATTGCCCCTACTTAAATCCCTTTGACAAACCAACAAAATTTACAAAAAAATTACGTTGGATGGAAAAAAAAAATTAAGTTTTTAAAACCATGTTTGATTTGTTGATTAGAAAAAAAATTCAGAATTTAAAAAATAAAAATAAAAACTGATTTAATAAAAAAAATATGAAAAAATTATTTAATTTGTAAAAATTATTTCTAACCACTCAAAAGATAAAATTATATAAAAATAAAAATTATTTTTTATTTCTTATTTCTTAACCAAATTAAAATTTAATTTTTTAAAAATAAATTTCTAAAAATCAGACTAAACATATTCTAAGAAATTTTTGACAAGTTATTTCTTGTATTTTTAACTTATTTAATTATTTGTTAATTTTATGATATTTTCATCATCTGACACTACAGCATATAAAAGTTTTAGAGACTTTTTTTTTTTTTTTTTATCTCTAAAAGTGAAAATTTTGTTGTAACAGATATTTAGGGACTAATTTCTATTGTCGTGAAAATAGTCTCTAAAAGGTCGTCTTAAAAAATAAAAAATAAAGCTTTTAGCGATGAAATTTTGAAAATGTCAATAACAAATAGGCTTTTAGGGACAAAATAATTGTCTCAAAAAGGTTTATTTCTTGAGACAAAAAATTCAATTAAAAAACATAATAATTAATCACTAATGTTCAATTTTCGTTGCTAAAAATATAATAACAACATTTTTCACGATAAAAATATTTGATCTCCTAAAAATAATTTTGTCTCTAAAACTTTAATTTTTTGTAGTGTGATGAGTGTTTTTCCATTTTAATTTACATTTCATAACTTATTTAAAAATGATAATTTAGCTAAACCTTAGGGAGAATCTGTAATTTAACTAAATCTCAATAGGAAATTTGTAATTTAACTAAACCTCAAGACGGCATAGGTAATTTGCCTTTATTTGTCAAAAGGTTATTTTAGTCAATTTATAATATCCGTTAACGGCATTAATTGTAATAGGATAAAATATAATTTTTGAAACCTCAAAAAAAAAATCTATAATTTCCCTAAACATAGGTAATTTGCCCTTTTTTATTTTTTTATTACGCCATGCTTCGAAATATGACTCGACACCAAAACGACGCTGTTTGGTGTCAAATTATTATTATTATTTTTTTTTATTTTTTCGGTTTTGTTTCGGTTTGAAGAAGAAGAAGGAGAAAGAAAGAAGAAGGAGGAGGAGGAGGAGGAGGAGGAGGAGGAGGAGGGGGCCATAAATCTGCTAGAGGAGGAGGCGGGGCGAGTCGGTGGCGGTGGTGTATCATCGGTGAGCAACGTCTTGCGATCGTCGGCAGTGACGAGACGACGGCGATCGTGACGACCTCTCCTCGTCTGCGACGACCTCTCCTCTCTCTTTCTCCCTCTCTCCTCCTCTTCCCCTCTCTTTCTCCCTTTCTCCCTCTCCCTTCCTCCTCTGCTTCTCCCTCTCTCTTTCTCCCTCTCTCCTCTCTCGAGCTCTCAAACATTTCCGTTTTATTTAATATTTGAGTTTATTGAGCATACTTGAAATTACCAACCACAAATCAACATACATACCCATTTCCTCAAAAGATATATCTATCACCATCAAGAATACCCTAATAAACTGAGGGTCGTTTCGCAACATTGAAAATAATTTTAAAATTAAAAAATTATTAAAAAAATAAAAAATCAATAAATATTAAAAGGTCAAATATTCATTTTCACTCACATTATTTTTCACATATTTTTTCATAAAAAAACAAATTATTCCAAAGATATATAATTTTTTTCATCTTATATGTTAACCAAAAAATTAAAAAGTCACTAACAAAATCCATCCCCAAACAACCTCTAAAGTAACAGCACCTAGTTCATCCATTCGACAAGAGTAGAGTACAGGCTAGCTACATTTATATTTTTCTTTTACCTTCTTTTTTTTTTTTTACCATTGGAATCATTAAAATGTATTTTCAAATCACTCCACCAAAAGAAAGATATATATAGTCAGCTGAATGAACCCCACTAACATATGATCATGCCATGTTATGGGTTGTTTTATGTAATCGAATTACAAGCATCATTCATGGACCTCACTGATTTTCAGATCACAACTAATAATAAATTGATCACGACGACCATGAATAACAGATGAAAAAAAAAAAAACACTAACAAAGAATAATAGCACAAAAGACTCAAAAGACAGAAGAACCAATTGGATTATCTGATCATCAATCACAATAAAAGCAGCAGGATGGTGGTCAAAACAAATAAAGCACATTAATCTCTTCCCACTGCAAATTTTGTTTCTGTCAATAGTCCTCAAAACACAACAGAACATAAGGGCCACCCTGCAAAGAAATTTAAAATAAAAATAAATTATTAGTATATAACCTTTGAGATGTGATGAAATTTGAACTGTATGTGTAACAAAATATATTGTTCATATGTTTGAGCTAATAATATATTATTATATTTATAGGTGTAACAAAAAGGAGTATACTTGCACTTGCATTTGGTGCCCATATATCAGAGCATTTTCAAACTTTCAAGGCAGCCTTGTGAACCATAGTTTCCTTGTGGATTTGGTGACAGCTCTTCTCCACAAGGTCAAGCAACTTCTCCAAGTTGATGGCCCACGAATTCAAACAGTCATTGCTGTCCTTCGCTGTCTGGAAACAAACTAACCCCATTGGCCGGTCAATCTTTGCTACCAATGCTTTTGAGACAACCATATCTGAAAGATGCTTTTCAGCTTCCTGAGATACAGACACAGCAGGAACAATATTTAACGCTTCATACAAGAGATGGGGATTGAGATAATTATATGCGACTTCAATAACACCAATCACCCAAGCAAAGGCATGAACAGAAGAATCATCATACAGTTGGGGAAAGTATTGCAGCAAATGAACTTCAAAAGCATTATGCAGTAATCCAATGAATGGCAATTTCATTTAAAGAAGCTCGGTAAGTCGATTGAAATCAGTGTGCTACCTTGGGTTTTGTTGTGTTGTATTATCTTGAGGAACCACAAATTGTTCTATACATAATTTTGCCGACCAAGAGCATCCTGAGAGGCTGGGAAGGCATAGAATAATTGTGGCCGCTGTTTAGTGCAGCACATTGTTATCAAACAAGTAGGTCAGACATTTCAGAGATTTGGGAAGGCAGCATATAGCTTATTTTGGGTTTTGTGCATTGTGTACAAGAAATAGGTCCAATGTATTTGGGCTTTAGCTGTTTGGTTGTATATTGCATTTGTGTTTTGGTTGGATGTATACTGTTAACTTGTGGTTTTCTGTTGAGGGTGTTCTTCCATCAACTACCTTTACTCTTACGATGTAATGCCTGCTGTATGCCTCTAGTAAATTTGTATTTTTCCTTTTCTTTTTCTTAAAAATGCCTACTTACCCAAAAAAATAAAAAATAAAAAATAAAAGAATAGGAATTGGTGGATTCCTTTAATATTTATTGGGCAAAATCCACTTTACCCAAAGTCGTTAACTTCGTACCGGACAAAGTACCGTTTTGGATTTATCGCAAAAATATTATATATGTATTATAAATATTGTTTTGGAGCAAATAATTTAAAAATATAATATATTTAAGCATATAATTTAAACATCCAAAGTTGTATTGTTTTGTTTGCTTAGGACAACAAAGTATATTATATAATATATAAATATATAAAATAAAACAAAAAAATCATAAATTCACTTTGCTTGGATACTGTTCAATTCTGCCGGTATTTACGGAATTGGCTGGAACTCACAGAAAAATTAACCAGAACGGTATTGGCTTATTTGTATTATGTTTTCTCTCTGGTATGGTACGTACCGGCTGATACAGTACAAGATTGACAACTATGACTCCCTTAGGGTTTGGCCCAAGAGCACTTTACCCCCTGCCTTTCAAAAGTAGTCAAAAAGGCCCCACGCTATTTTGGATTAAAATGCAACACTAACTTCGTTAATGGAAGATGCAAAATGACAAAAGTAACCCTCTACTGTTTTCTCTCTCTTCAGTTATACATAACTTTTTCTTTTTTATCCTAATTACATACTAACTAATTAAATCACATATTAATCCAATTTCCAAATACTCTTAATTTCATAACTTGATTTCTAATGTTTAACTCAGTTTATAATCTAATAATATATATATCAAATCCAGATCCATATCCACCCATAACATCCAAATCTACGAAAAGAAAGCACCGAAATCTTAGATTACTTGGTTGATTATGTCATTGATTGATTATTTTTTTCCAATATTAAATGAATAAGGTTATGATCTTGATGATGATCCAAGACGAGAGTAACAGTGAAAACTATGGACAATCCTTCATAGAAAGTAAGAACAAGTTCAGTAGGTATCGTGAGGAGATGTTGGGTCACACCATTGGGTTCAAAATCTATGGAATTAACAATCCCTTCAAAGACACACAAAAAGGGTGTTTCCTTTGCCAGATGCAGATACATTAACAAAGCTCCAATAAATTGATTTCAATGGTGAACAGTGGAAAAGCCGTGTAAATAGATGGGTGGAGGCATGTAAATTCTTCTTCCGAGAAGGTCTTTTTTGCCCCAGGTGCCATTTTCAACATTGAAGCTCTCTGAGCTTAAGCAAATCTTCCATGCGACCATGCCAGTGACCACCCTAGCACAAAGACCATACTCTCATAGGCATTTAGCGAGTGTGAGAGGGTAACTAGGGTCAGACAAAGCGGTGCGTAGGCTCGGCAAAGGACTTGATATATTTCACCATCTCAATCTTGGGTTGCAACACTTGGCGTGGCAGTGGTGGGTGTATTAGGGTTAGGGTTTTTAAATGGGAAGAAGATGAAGAAAGGATAAATTTGTCTTTTCACCACGAAATTTGACTTTTAACTTGATTTTTTTTGCATACCAAGTCTTAAAATCAGTGCGTGTTACACAAACTCTGTCAATTTTGATGGAATTAATAACAGTAGGGATGTAAAGTACAAAATGGTCAAAAGCACATGGTGGGTCCTTGGCAATTTTTGAACGACAATAGGGTAAAGTGCTCCGAGATCAAAACACAAGGGTCTAAAATGGACTTTGCCCTTGTTTATTTATTTTTTTAATAAAAAAATTTTCATTAACAAAAAATAACCACCAAGAAGGATGCAAACCCTGTACATTTAAAAAGCCGCATCCTATGTACTATACATCCAGTGGCATGTACAAGTCACCTATAAACTGCACAAAAGAATCAATAGAAAAATGACACTTGTCTCTATCTCTCCAGAAAAAAAGAAAAAAAAAAAATTCACAGAAATGAGCATAGATCCTTTCAACTACTAATTAGATCTCCATTGCCTTCTATTCACATAATCCACATAACACACAGCGCACCGTCTGCCAAGCCTTCCTATATTTAACTTTCTAGGATGGCAAGAACTCAATACAACAAAGAGATCTCCCACTAAATATGGCATCACCCACATGTCAACCCGAAAATCACGCATATCAAATTCCACAGCCCACTGGCCACCAGACAATAAAAAAGATGATTCACAAATTCCCAGGTCTTCTTACACTTGCAACACCCGTCAATAATCACCTTGGGTCTCTTCCTAAGGTTGTCAATGGTGAAAATAACCTCCATGGCAGTTGTCCATCTAAAGAAAGCATCCCTAGGAGCCTTATTCCTCCAAATGTCCTTCCAAGCAGCAAAAGTTGTCCCCCACCACAAAGGCCCTGGTAGACAAAACTAATCAAAAAGACTCCTCACCTCGAACCCCTCCAACCCCAAAAATCCCGAACTATGCTGAATTCCAAAATCATAGAGCACACTAAAAAAGGCCTCCATGGATTGAAAAGTTCCCAATCCTGTAAAGCCCTCCAAAACCAAAGATTCAACAAACGTCCTACACTAGCTTTTTTATAGAAATGATACGGAACATGACTTGAAATGGAAGACACAAGAATTTCCTAACTAATTGTTGTCGTGTTATCGTATGTGTAGAAGGAGGACAGCGTTATCATCTTCTACTAGTTTTCTACCTGTGACATGCACTTGTATGGTTGTGTTTGAATTTTTATTTTATATAAATATGATATAAATAACTACACACGGTATTTATGAATGAGAAATTTTGAAAGTATGGTACATCATAAGGTAAAAGCATAAAAGTAAAATAAATAAATAGATAACTAAATTATCAAAAATGCCAAAGAATAAAAACTTATAAAATAAATTAAATAGAATTTATATTCTCAACTGAAATGGAAAAATAAAAAATTTTGATGAAAAACTGTACAAAACGTAGACAAATAGTTGAAGATAATCAATATTCTATTAATATATCAAAACATTTTCTGCAGATCATTTTTAAATAAGATGTCAACCATAATTAAATCAAATTTGAAAATATTGTATTAGTGGGTGATCAAATTAAATGTTTTTCAAAATAATCATAGTATTGTATTTTTTAAATATATATATTGTGTGTTTAGAGAGTTTAACCTAACTCTAGTGATTGTGATAGATTTTTTAGTTTAAACTCAATTTAATATAAATTTGATATTTTTTCATGTTGGCAATTATTGTAATGCCCTATTATAATAAAGAGACTAACTTTATCCCATACAACAATTTATGTATTTAAGTTAGCAACTTCTAGGGAACTTCTAAAAAACATACAAAAATATATATATTTAGAATGACCAAAAAAATTTATAAATAAGTGCATGCTTAGATTTTATATATGTAAAGTTTTTATGGCATAAAGGAAATCTTCTTAAAATAAGAGTAATTGAATTAAAATTTCAAATGAAAGTTTCACACTTTTTTCCTCGTTTTTAGAAATAGCTTTCTAACACCAAAACATTTTTCCTTGAATAATTTTTTAGAGCATGACAATTTACTTATATATTATATGATTTCATTGTGATGTAGCTAAGAAATTTTGGTGCCTATAACTCTTGATGTTCAGCATAGAGTTAGTAATGCTAGGGTCAGTTTCTTTGTAAGGTGTTTGTCTGGGTATGTGGTTCCTTTATGTTTGTGGTCAATTTGAGTAAAGGGCACATTGGTTTTCTAAGTATGTGTTCCAGTTTTTATGTTGATTTATGACGTTAAGTGTGTCCCTATTTTTTGGTCCAAAGAATCATTTCCTCACTCCAATTCATTTGTATGGTTTTTGGTGCTTTATAGTGTCATGTAGATGAATGAGGATGTCATGGTAAGATTTGCATGCCTAGTATGGATATGCATAGCATCCCAGGTTTAGTATGCCCTCTAGAGCCTTGCTTTACCAATCAAAATGTAAGACAATGAATATCTTGGCAATCATGCCTCAAATCCATGTGTGCTTCATAGATTATTGAGAAACACCAGCGTCTATCATCAAGTAATGAGTCTAATGACTTGAAAGCAATCTTTTTCCCTCTCAAGCACAAATAATATGTTTTTGTGCTATTGTCTATTAAGAAGCATATAGACACTTCTAAGAAGATGTGTGTCCGTGTTGTGTCTGTGTCCGACACGTGTCCGAGACCAACACTCATCGAACACTTCACAACATGTGTCGAACACACGTCCAAAAGTGTCAATATTTTTTTAATTTTTTAGACAAACACACTTCGTACACTTGGGGGACACAAATGTCCATCACTTAAACACACATGAAACATATTATAAATTTGAACAAAATAACTTATAGGATACAATGATAAAAGAAAACCAATAAAGATTCATATATATGACATATAATAAATATATAAAACCATTTATTTTGTGTCTTGCATTTTTTGAAAAATTAACGTGTCATTTGTCTGCGTCCATGCTTCTTCAATCGTCTAAATTCTAAATACAGCTAGAGCACAACCTTTGGAATTTGTATAATCCATGAACCCATAATTCTGTTACAAAGCTTAACGAATTATGTAACGGAAAACAAAAAATACAATTTTTTTTAATTAGACGTGTTGGATTGGAACTAATTTTTATCTATACAATATATATGGTTGTGTGGGTATATAAACAAGACAAATGAGAGCTCCAATACCCACAAAGAAACATATTCAAACAAAATTTCTAAGAAAATCAGAGCTGGGTGCTAAATGGGAAAGAGGGAGAAAGAAGTGGTGCTAGTGGTGTGAAGTAAATATGCAAAAGAGAACATCACAAACATTTGACAAACAAGAAAATATTCACTTGAGAAGTTAGTAATCAGTCCCCATCATATTCAATAGGCAAACAAGTAAATATGAAAATGAGTAACTTGTCATGATATAAATTCCCAAGAATAATTTTTCAAGTGGGAAGTTAGTAATAAATCCATCATATTTCATAGGAAAACAAGTAAATATGCAAATGAGTACATCACAAACATTTGATGATGACTATACCACAATTAAGTATTGGCATACCTGAACAATGAGACAAAGCAGCTCAGCAAGTCTCCTCAAGGTAATCCTTGAGTAATACTTTGAGACAACAAGGATGTTCTGCAAGAAACGATGTCTTGTAAATGAACCATTGCAGCATCTAATTGAAATATATAATTGAACATGAGTGAAAGATTACATGTTCTATTACTCTCTGTCTCAAATCTTCAGCTGCTTTGTCACCTAAAGAACCACCAAGCATGTTCTTTTCATTCTCAAATTCATCCTTGAATGCATTCCACAAAGCCGTCCACTGAATCACCTCCATTGTAACTAGCTGTTTCAAAAGCAACCTATGACAGAACAGAAGGGCAAGCATCAAATAGTGTTAACAGAACAAAACTATGCTCTCTTTTTGTTTTTGTTTTTGTTTTTTTGGGGTCATTTACTATTGGTTTCAGATTGGTTAGGACACACCTAAAATGAGGAATTTCTGAAAGATCTTTATACACCAATGTGGAATTAAGAAGGCTTGACTGCATAGGATCATGCGGTGACAAAACTAAATACCAGCATATTTTCCGCAGGACCTGCGTCAGATAATTGTTAGACAAGCTGAAAAACAGTGGAGAAAGCATATTTTTCTATTTTTTTCTCCTCCTTTAGACAAAGAACAAAGAACCAAAAAAAAAAAAAAAAAAACACAAGTTTAGTTTTGATACTGGTATCCACTGAGCAGGGTCTTCTTTGACAGAGGGAATCTCATATATTGCCTTGTAACAACGACATATTTCAAGGTAATCATTGCTGTGTGAGTAGTACCTAGAGATATTGAAAGGCAACAAATTAAATTGACAAGTATCTGGAAAAAAGCAAAGAAGTATAAAGCTGTTCATATTCAAAGCTTTCATCTGAAACTCCTTTAACATGTCTATGCTGAGATGGTTGTCATAAATCATTTCTAGGCCAGTTCAAAAAACTACAAAGTGACCAATCACCCCCTCTTTCTTCTCAGCATGAGTTGGAAAATCAAAATTTTCAATTTAAGATATTTGACCAAACTTTCACCCATTGCAGAATTTTAACCAAATTTCCACAAAATTAAGTACAACTTTCACCAAACCAAACCACACCACACCAAACTAAATTTTATTTCCAAATCGATAAGATCTATGAAGTACCGACACTCCAAAAGAAATACCGTATCACATGCAGACACAGCAGGCCCTTATTTAATTAATTTATTTTCAGGGGACACACCGGGGATACACTCGACACATGCTAACTTGTCTTTTTCTCCCATTTTCTTTAGTGCCTATGATGAATGTTGGATGTTGAATGTTTAATATTTCTTTTCTTACATTTAAATACTTAATAGATCATCCATAAAAAAAATATATAAATTGTAAGTGTTAATTTAAAAGTGTTTTTTTTTTTTTAAATATAAAATTAGAGTTAGTTTTTGTTAATATTGATTGTTTATGAATGTAATATTAATCTAGATAGCAAATAAAAATATATAAAAACATATTTTATTGGCGTATCCCGCCGTGTCCGTGTTCCTATTTTTTTGAAATCACCATGCCCTGTGTCTGCATCTGTATCCATGCCCGTGCTTCTTACGGTGAGATCAGCTACATGAATCCTTTTCTCTCTATTCCGGCCTATCAAGGGCTATTTTCTCAGTTAAATTAGATAAAGAGAGATTTGGCCAGAGATCCCATTTTAGGGGCAATGTCATAGTCACAATTTTTTGTTGTGTTAATACATGACTGGGAAAAGACAGAAGGCATCTAGAAAACAAATTATGTCAAAAATTCAAAATAAACACAAAATTTCCAGTACTTTCCTCCAAAATGTCTGCATATTCCAACTTTCACTTTCCACTCTCTCTGATGAGGACAGGAAAGGATCATATGAGAACAAAATCAAGCATTTTTTAGGAATTTAGATTTTTGAAATTATATCAATAGTAGAATATTAAATAGGATTTAAGTATTGGAATGTTTTATTTTTGGTGACTTTAAATTAAAGGTTTCTTGGATGTCTATAAATGGGCCATGATGTAGTAGTGTCATGTAGTTTTGAATATTGAATTGAGATACTGAGTATTGAGATTTTAGGGTTTATTTTCTTCTATTTTGGATGTGATTGTTCTTCTCACTTACATTATTTTTCTCTTTGTCGGCTGTCCTACATCATTCCTGCTCTCTAATTTCTTTAAACTTTCTCAATATCTATCCAATCTCCAAATCATATTCGCATCTATGCATTCCTTAGGCAAACACAAACAACACTTCTAGGTATGAGATTTTTGTATTTAAAAAAGATGATTCTTATTGACTACATACACTAGATGGAACAAAAGGTAATGTGATCTATGACATTAAGTTATGGGGGTGAACATGTAGTTTACCATGAGAAAGAGAGAGAGACTTCTGGTTCGTATGACTTCACAGAAATAATGGAACAATAAAACAGCAGGGCAAAAAGTAGGGCACTCCCATACCGTATCATTAATTCATAGTAGATTTGCTTCAACTCCAACAATGATGGAATATCAGCTGGAGCCTCTTCCACAACATTATCACCTTCTTTAGGCTTTTTCTTTTCTTTTGAAGTATTTGCATCAAAAACTCTTGCACTAATTTTTCTAGAGAGGATTTGTGCACGCACATAATCCTGGCGGTCTAAACATAAACGAACCTGCAAAATTTAAATTTCATCGATCCACCATTATATTCCCCCCAAAACCTGGCCATTAGACAAGGTTACAAAATATTTAAGGGGGAAAACAAAAAAAAAACAAAAAGGAAAAGGAAGGAGCGCCCATACTTGTTCAAGAATGAAAGCTATTTTTTCAGTTTTTGCCATTGCACCAAATGTTTCCACCTGTATATCAATGCCATCAAAAAAGTGCCAATAATGGATAAAAACAGCGCCTCAACAGGAATTTATTCAGGTACATCAGAGCAGAAATAAATCTAAGAATAAAAAACTCATCCCTCATCCCTCACTTACAGCAATTTCTTGCATTAAATCAGCAGCCTCAGCTATCTGCCCTTGTTCTTCCTTAAGCTTTGCAAGTTTTTTGATCAATCGCGCTCTCTCTATCTCAACATATATCTACAACATAACAGGGCCAATTGAGAAACAGAAAACATGAAATATAAACTTCACAATGAGGACAATACAATACAAAATATCTTCAAATTCAGGAAAGCATGTTCACCTTTCCTGCAGATACACTGTTAAGTGTCTTAATAAGCTCTATCTTAGTTTCAAGATCAGGTGTCTCATCAATATATTGCATCGCTTGCTGGACCATTGCAGTTACAGCCTGTGTGAAAACAACAAGGCAAGTTTATGTTATAGAGGTTAAAACCAAAACAATGTCCACACTACTTTTTTATCATGAACAAAACGAAGGCAAATTACACCATTATTAACAGGATATACTTAGTTATTGAAGCAACCAAAGTTGTATAAAAAAGAATTAAAGCATGGAAAAGCTGGCTCCAAGATATTTCTTATCCCAAAAAGGAGAAAAAATAAAATGCCAAATTGAAAGACCAGGAAAGACCAAGGATTAACATTTTCAAACTAAAATAAATTTCACACAATTCCAAATTGAAACCATAGTGTGATTGTTCATGAGATAGATACACCTCATACGTATGTTCATACATGATACACATAATTATGCAGTTACACATACATCAAGCGCTCGTGCTTGTGTGTGTCAGACACACTTCTCTATGCATATAATTGAACAAACATACAAACACAGGGTCCAAATATGGTACAAAACTAGTGGTATTCGGGTACCGTACTTTCAAAAAATGTTAAGAATGATCACATTGTATGATAACTGGTAAGTAGGGTCATTTCTGATGGTAAGTAGATCCTATATTTTTATCACAATGTGTGGTAACTTGGTAAGTTAATTCAGTTCTGGTGGTAAGTAGGATCAAATTCAGTGGAAAGTAGAATCATGAAAACCACTTTGTTTTCTTTCAAAAAAAAAAAAAAACCACTTTATTTTTGGTGTCCAACTTTACTAATTACCAAACAATTTCTGAATTTTTTCTTTATCCAAATTTAATGGTTAGAGTGGTTTTTAGGTATGTTACCCAAAAGCCACATTTTTTGTACTGTAGAAAAATCCTACGAACACAAGCTTGCATACATAATAGTACACATACATGAGTATGCCGCCCAATAAACATAGGGATGATTACATTTCAATGGGATTTGAAGAAATAAATTACATTTTTAGTAGAAAATCTATTTTAATTGCAATAGATGTGGGAAGAAGTAAAATAATTACACAGTGATGACATGAAATCTACCATTTGAATCGAACAAACTAACCTCTTCTTCCTTCTTTTTCCAACAGCTAATGCTAACCACCCGTCCTCAGCCACCATTGCCGTGCCCTCCCCACAAACCCCCGTCCCTCCCCCACCCTTCCCTGCCGCAATTCTTACCACCACCACCTGTCACTCCTTCACCACTCCCAACCTTTCTCCTCCCCAACCAACAACCCCTTCCCCCATTCCCTAGCCATGCCTAACCATCCTAAACCCTCCTCCTCACAACCCTTGACCCCTGTTGTTGAACGGTGCATGGATGCAAGTGTTAACCAGGCGCGGTGCAAGTGACAAGTGTGAGCCAGTGTTATTAAAGGCAATAAGCGCACTAAAGCGCCAAGGTTTCCTGGGGTCTAGGTGCAAGGCGAGGCACAAGCTTCATCAAAGCGAGGCTCATGTTATCAAGCCAAACCAAACCAAGCCTTAAGTCCCATCAAATGGGGTTGCCTACATGAATCATTCTTCTCCATGCGGCTCTATCAAAGGCCATTTCGTTAATCAAATTAGGTAGATCCATATCTCTATTTACAACGCTAGCCAACGTTAATCTAGGCCTACCCGATCCCCTAACACTTCCATCTACTGTCATTGCATCGCATCTCTTCACTACTGTCTCTGTTGGTCTCTGTTGAATATGACCAAACCATCTCAATTGATTCTCTCTCAACTTATCTCCTATCAGTGTTACTCCTACCCATTCTCGAATACACTCATTCCTAATTTTGTCTTATCTAGTCTTACCACACATCCATCTTAGTATTCTCATCTCAGCAATACTTATCTTATCTACATGTTATTTCTTGGTTGCCCAACACTCCATCCCATACAACATCTCTGATTTAATAGTCATTCTATAGAACTTACCTTTTAGTTTAGTGGATATTCGTTTATCGCATAGTACCCCAGACGCACTTCTCCAATTAAGCTATCCCACCTTAATCTTATGGGCCACATCCGCATCAATCTCCCCCGTCGTTGTGATAATCGACCCTAAATAACGAGGCTTATGTTGACGATAAAAAATAGAAAATTTAATATAAGCAAATAATTCAAGGTTCAACACAAGTAAATTTAAATATTAAATATTTTAAAACATAAATAACAACAAATACCAATATTTTACCAGAGACAAATAATTCAAGTTTCACATAAAACACAAACATCTAACTCACAAATCATAAACATTTGAAAATCACGAAGAAATCCACATGTCAAACCAAATAAGCATAAAAAAAGAGAAAAAGATTGAGGAGATGAAGAAGAAGAAGATCAACAATTGTTAGTCTAGTAGAAAAGAAAGCTCTATCCAATCAATGTCTTTGTATAATTACGGCTCAAAAAAGTGTTAAGTTGCAATGTATGTTTAGGAATTTAATCCCCTACAACTGCATGTAAACAAAAAAATAATGAAATTAAGTACAATCAAGGGTTGTATTTGTGAAAAAACAAACATTTTAAAAGCGAACAAGACATGCGCCTTGAGCCTAAGCCTAAAGTGCAGACTTCATGCGGCTTTATGGGGCCTATCGCCTAGCCTGAGATGTTCCGGTGCGCACTAACTGCACCTTGGGCCTAGGTGCCCCTTTAATAACACTAAGTGTGACAACCCATACAATTTGCATTTGCACATATTGCACTTGCATGAAGTACAAGTGCCATTTGCATCAAACATGTTTCGCATCAACGGCATAAGATGTGTGGGGGTCTGGTGGGTTTTTTTGGGAGCTACATTGGCTAAGGTTTGGGGGTGGGGCCTGTTTGGGAGAGAAGACAAGGGGCAAGAATGGCAGAGGAGGCAAGGGGGGTGGTGAGGTTGGTATGGACATACCGATCGCCAAATAGAGTTACAAAGTGAAAAGGAGGAGATGTGAGGGGTAGTTTGGTCAATTCATAAGGTAGATTTTACCCCTTTGTTATCCTTCTTGCCACATCTATCTATTGCAATTAAAATAATAGATTCGCACTAAAATGTAATTGACTCCCTAAATCCCACTGACATGTAATTACCCAAACACATATGCCTGGATGCCAGTGATTCATTCTAGTGCACACGTGTAGGTGGTATCCAATCTTAGTTTTTTTACACAATTAAGATACAATTTACTCCCAACACAAAAAATAATGAGTACACATTTTTTATAGCAAGTATCTTCAGCACAACTAAATTACTTCTTACAATTTATTTTCAAAAATAGGTGGTAGCTCGAATTTTGTGGCCCGATTTTGTGTTTTTTTTTTTTTTTTTTTTTTTTTTTTTATTTTAGAGAGAGAAGAGAGGAAGAAAAAGAAAAGAAAGAGAAGAGGAAGGAAGGAGGCGGACGGGAAGGAGGACGGCCTGGCTGGCTCGTGCTGTGCTGGTTCTGTGTTCGGAGACGGGCGAGCGAGACGGCGGTGCTTTGCTTGCCAACGCTAGGCCTGCCCTGCCCGCATTCCCTTGCTGGCCTCGCCCCCTCCCGCCTGTCGTTGATGCCCCCCTCTTCCCGCCTCCCTTCTTCCTTCTTTTCTTCTTTCTTTCTCTTTCTTTCTTTCTTCTTCTTAAAAAAAAAAAAAAAAAAAAAAAAAAAAAAAAAACAAAAAAAAAAAAAAAAATAATTTGTTTTGAATCGGAAAATTCACTTCTAATAATTTCGAGCTCTACTGATTTATTTTAGTACACAAATTCAGTTTGTTAGATCTCCAATACACCAACAGCCCAAGATAACTTGTCTTTATTTCCTTTTTGTGGTGATAACTGACAACCCATTACACCAAAATATACAAATATTATGTATTTTCACTAGATTAGTGCAGAACAAATGCAACAATAAATTATATATATATATATATATATTTAAATCTCTTCTTGAAAAGATGGTGATATAAACTAAAGTTGTGATCTCTCTCCATACCTGCTTCAACTGACCACGGCGCTTCGATAACAAGGCAATTTGGTCATTGAGGGTCTTCCAAGCACGAGCTTCGAAGCAAAGCTGCAAAATATCGGTGACGGCCTTCTTGGTGCCGGCAACATCGCCTGCTAGTCTCATCTGCTTCTCCACATTCAAAAGCGACTCTATCTTCGCATCCAAATCGCCTCCAACTTCCTGAAACGCAAATCAATTGCAAAGAATAAAAAAAGGAGCTTGAGCATCCGAAAAGCATAATCGAAGAACAAAGCTTGAAATTTGGAAATAAGAAAAAACAAAAATTGAAGAGATTGAATTGAAATTACCATCTTGAATTCGAATGCGTGATTGGAATTGAGAAGTCAATGAACTAGCTTTCAAAGAGGGAAACAGCGAGTTTTGAATCTGAAACCCCAAGAGAGAGACAGTGCGGAGTTTTAAATGGTGTCCATGGCTTGTCGTAGGCGACAAGTATACTATATGCTAGTGAGCCAGTCTAATTGTTATTCCAGACAGACTGGGGTGTGAAACAAAAAACAAAACTTTGGCAAATTACACTGGAGTGTTTGGCAGATGCTGTTTTTTAGTTTTTTTTATGCTAAAATTTATATATAAAAAAAAAAAAAAAAAAAAAAAAGTTAATAAGATAAAATATTATATCAAATCTTTAATTATTTTACTTTTTTTTTTACAAACATCACATCTAATTACAAAAAAAATCAAGGGAGCTTTTATTTCCACACACCACTTCCTCTCATTCCACACACTTAATAACATTTTTTTATCACATTTTTTTTCCTAAAATAAAATTACCAAAATACCCCAATCTTCTTCAATCAAAACCCTAAGGGGTGTCCTAAATAAGTGTACTTTTTGTCTTTTTGAACTAAAAAATTGAGGTTGAAAATATGGATGTTTGGGTTAACTTTTTGACTTTTTATGAAAAAATGTGTAATAAAAAATTGTAAAAATTGATTTGTAGGGAAAAATTCGAATTGGGAGTTGTGTAGCCGTAATTGTTGACTTTTGGTGAATAGTGTTAACTTTTTAACTTTTTGAGTAACTTTTTGACTTTTTAGCTTTTTTACAAGTTCCCAAACTTGGCCTAATTTTCCTTCTCAACTCAAATCCTAACCCTAAAATTACTACCACTCTTTATCGTTGCTGTTGCCGCTGCTGCTGCCGCCATCTCTCCCCTTATTTGTTGCTTCATGTCGCCTCTTTTTCTACTATCGCGACCCATTTCACCTGCAAATCTAAGAACACGATCGGCGCAACCCCCATCTTCCTTCGCTTCACCCTTTTGTCGCTGCTGTTGTCACCTTTACCCCTTCGGGACTATCGTCGCCGCTGCAGCCGCCCATCATCAGCCTTCTCTACTTCCTCATTTTCTTTTTCTTCTTCTTTGTCGCATTCCTCCTCCTCCTTCTTCTTCTCCTCTGTCGTGCGATCGTACAATCTCCAATTTTGGGCATGAGTGCCTCTCTTTCTGTCGCTCTCTCTCTCTCTCTCTCCTCCGGTGACCACCCTCCCCTGCTGCTACAACCCCTCACCGACGGAAAGAGTTGCCAGAGATGATAATAGCGGCAAAAAGAGGCTTTGGTGAAGATAGGTAGCTAGTTTAGGGTTAGAGTTTGGAAAATGAAAAGTATAAGGGTATTTTTGGTATAATAGGATGTGTACTGAGTGAAAAATAATAATTCAAATTTATTAGGTGTGTGTGTTAAGAAAAGATGTAGAAAGATAGGAAGTGATGTGTGGAAATAGAAGCTCCAAAAAATCCAACTATTTTTCAAACACAAAAATTTTAGCCTATTAAAATAGTTAAAAACTAAAGGGCAAACTTCACTTTACCCCCCTTTGGTTTGAGCCGGGTGTGGTTTACCTCCCTGACATTCAGAAATCACCACATAACCCCCATGTGGTTTATGGACCAAAGCGCACCATCAGCTTTTCTATCTAAATTAACGGAATGTAAGGCTCACGCGCCTAGAAGAGAGTAAGTTGATTTTTAAGACTAAATTACCCCTCATTCACCTTCAAATTTACAAAATATACCATTCTTCTTCCTTCTTTTTTTGCTGTTTCTCTCTTTATGGTGGGTTGAAGATGAGGTTTAGTGCCAGAACTGAGAATAAAACATTACCTTGTTGGTCCTGAAACACAAGGTTCTACATCTACTAGTGTCCAACTCTAAATATAATGAGAATACTTTTTTTTGTGGAGGCTTTGAAATAATCCCATTAGCCTCAAATGTAAGAATGCCAAGAAGAAATTCATACATGTAGGAAAATAACAAAAAAAGGAAGAAATTTTGTTTTCTACATCATTATTTTAGCAACAGTAGACACCTATAAATTATTTTAGCAATAGCAGTCAGAAATTTATATGAGAAATCCATCAACCAAATATAGCGCACAACAAAAATAAAGAAACCAAAAGAAAAAGAAAAGACAAACGCACAGTCTCATCACTCCTTCCAATTAATTTAAGGTACTGTAATGTGACATGATCTGCAGAGAAAAACTCTCACTTCTAATTTAAGCTTATAATCTCTATAACAATGCCACCATAGCGATGGTGCCCCTACCTCTCACCTCCTCTGTCAATCTGGGTTTTCGATCTCTACCCACATGTAGAACTTGATCTTCAAAGTCATCGTCGTCGTCATCATCATCATCATCATCATCAACTCTCAATCTCAAATCCAACACTCAAAATCAAAGAAACCAGTCAAAACGACACTCACTGATCACAAACCAATATATTGGAACAAGCTTCACATTTATTTGGGTCAAATTATGGTCAGATTCATAATATATATATATATATATATGTATATATTTGGGTCAAATTCAATCTGATAGTATATATATGTATATATATGTATATATTTGGGTCAAATTCAATCTGATAGTATATATATGTATATATATAATGTAATATGTGAAAAGTTGCTTCTTAAAAGTGGTTGCAGGTGCACATTATTTATGAGACCAAGTTGAACACGGTAAAAGATAAAATGCAGAGTAAAAGATAAAGTGCATATTATTTTTTGGATCTGAACCCAAAAATGGAGAGACAGAGAGAGAGAGAGAGAGAGAAGAAGAAGAAGAAGAAGAAGAAGAAGATGAAGATGGAGAGAGAAAGAATTGGGTTTCCCCTGAAATAATATATATATATATATATATATGAGAGTATAATTATCAATTTACAACTTCTGTTAATAGAAATTAGTGTGCGTTTTAGTCTATCAACCACAGGGGGTTGTGTGGTGATATTTGAATGTTAGGGGGTAAACTGCACTTGGCCCAAACCATAGGGGGGTAAAGTGAAGTTTGCCCAAAACTAAAATAACCTACTAAACTAGCAACTTCTAAAACACCCACACTAACACCTTCTTGCTTGGTTTGGGGACTTCTTAATTTTTTTGGTTATTTTAGTCTGGTTTAAAAAGTTTTGTTTGGATTGAATTTTTTTTGTATTTTTTTTACTTTTATAAAAGAAAAAATGAAATGATTATAGTTTAGACATGACATTTTGTCTTATTAATTTTTTAGTTTATTTTATTTTTTTGTGATTATTTTAACCTTTTAACCTTCCAATCCAACATACCAAACGAGGGCTCTATTGAGTTTGGATTTGTTTGGATGAAAAATATTTTTATAAAAAATATATATATATATATATATTTTTTATGTTTGAGAGTGGTGGTGGTGGAATGAAAATAGAAGTGGAGGTAGTGGCATAGTAGTGGGGCAGTGATGGTGCCAGTGGCAATAGCAGTAGTAGTGGCCGTGTTAATCGTGGTGTGGTGGTGGATGTGAGAGTGGCACGTTGTGACATTAGTAAAATTTTTAGTTTGGAAAAATGCTTTTCACCTTTTAAAAGTTGAAAATGTTTTATGTCCATATAAGTTTGTTTTCCGTTGACTATAAAAAATATTTTTCATTAACTTTCGTTTTTTATTATATCAAATACCAGGAAATATGGAAATCATTTTCTAGAAATTATATATATTTTATGTTGACTTTCATTTTTCATTATACCAAACACCAAAAAATACGAAAATCATTTTCCCGAAAATTATGTTTTGCCTAAATAAACATAGTGGAGTACGAAATTAATCTATACTCATGTTAATAGATTTAAAAAGTTAAATAGATCAAACATAAGTAATTATATGATCAAATTACATACTATATATTATAACAGATTGATGTCCTATTCTTAAGACATTAATCTAATAACATAACAATTATTGTTGGCTCAATTTAATTTTTTTGATAGATAATTTTATTAGTTAGTTGTACAAGATGAACAATTTAAATTACCAAAATAAATCCAAATTAGTTTAATAATGTGTTAACTTCACTGTAAAGTTTAGATATTCAACTTTAACAAATCGTTACCCCTTCTATTAGAAATGTGCAAAATATCAATTAATAGAAGAATCAAACCAACCTGATCTCTTTATTTTGGTTTGGTTTGGTTCGGTTTTTGAGCACGTCAATTTAGTTTCAAATTTTCAAATCATTAACCCAATCAAAAGTTGTGATTCAATGGTCAACAAATTCCACACCAAGTCAATACATTGACACTATCAAGGAAATTCAAAAGAGATGTGATGATATTCTTCACTACGTCAAGATTTCAAGGCAAGGCTATCCATTGTCACGAGTCTATGGAAGAGTCATATCTTGTCAAATTTGTATTTAGGCTAAGTTTGGGAAGATTAAATAAGTGTACTTTTTGACTTTTTATTAAATATGGGTTGAATTTGAATTGGGTTTGAAGTGATGTATTAGAGAAGTGATGTGATTTAAATAAGATGATGTGACTTAAACAGAATAGTGATTTTTTGACTTTTTAAATTTTTTTAAAGATGTCAAACTTGACCTTAAGATGCAATCAATGATTATAAGATCCTCATGTTTAATCACAATTATAGAGGAGTCATATCTTGTCTAAATCTGTGTTCAAGATGTAATCAATCAATGATTACAAGATCTTCATGGTTAATCACAGCTCTCAAATTTATCCGCATTGATTGAGACCTCCCGAAATCTGAGTACCGCGGGCCTGTTTTCCACTTATTGTTAATCATAAGATCCATCCTTATAGTTATTTCAAAGTTATAAAAGGGCATCAGTATAATTTATTCAAAAAATTAATAACTAAAGCCTATGTCCCAGTAATGTCTAGCATCACTTTATGGGGTGAATTTGCAAGTTTAAGGTCAAGTTTGTGTTGGGTATACCCCTTTATTAGAGTGTGGGATTCAATTAATTTTGAAAAAAGAGTTTAATTTGGTTTAGTATTAATTAGTTTTAGAAAAAAAATTTAATTTGATTTAGTATTAATTATAATATATTTTTATATATTATATTTAATCTGTGGAGGCTCAATCCAATTTAGTTACAATTAGAGTTTGATTACAAAACTCTAGATTCAATATATTATGTTCATATTGGAGGCATTGTTTTTGGTTGAAAAACACACAAAAAGTGGCGGCTGCTCTATAGCTTCGGCAACAGTGCCTTTGGGTTTCAATTGGGTATAGATTGATGCTTTGAGTCTTGACTTGGTCAACCAAAAAATTGGTGTCTTGGTGTGTTGCTCTACTTTGAAGTGGGTGATTCGGTTTTGATTTGGGTTCGTTATTTTGAGTCTTCTTCAACTCAGGTTTTAAAGATTTTGGTTCATCTATTTGGTGAGATCTTTCCTCTTATTTATTTGTGATTATTAGAATTCATCTAAGGGTGATTTTGTGAGACCATTAGTGTCTCGTTTGTAATCGTTTGGAACTTATTTGGTTGATAGTGGAATCGGATTTCGATCTCGTGGACGATTCTCACATTGAGGAACCACGTAAAAATTCATGTGTTGCCTTTGATTTAATTTTTCCGCATTAGTTTTTATTCTCATTAATTGATTTACTTGTGAGAATCACATCGATTTTTCCTAACAGTTTGGCATCCTTAAAATAATCAATCTTTTTATCTTTTTTTCATCACATCACCTCTCTACTTTTTTACACATATTTTTATAAAAAAAATAAAAAATACACTTGTTTAAGAAAAATGCAGGATACACCCACTGGGGGTCGACCCCCAGTGAGGTGGCAGTCCGGGATTGGTGAAAAAAAAAAACAGTTTTTTTTATTTTTTTTATTTTTTTTATTTTGGCCAGTGGCAGCACGCCACCTAGCACTGGGGGGTGCTGGGGGTGCTGACTCACTGGATGTATGTAGCATGGTTGCTTATTTAAATAATCTCAATAAGGAGGAGTTTTATACCTTTGTGCTATCCCATCTCCTTTTTTCCGCGTTACCCCTTCTCCTACTAACATTCAACAAACTAACTCATGCTAATGCATAAGTGACAAAGTGGGTGTTTGGTAGAAATTAATTTCAACTTAAATCAGCTTTTAGCTTAAATTAAGCTATATTGGTGCGTTTGGTATAGATTATGGGCATAGCTTATGGCTTAATTTAAGCCAAATTTTAGCTTAAATTCAAAGTTGCTCTGAAGATGCTTTTTAAAACGACTTATGCGCGCAGCTGTTTGGGGAGGGGCAAAATGACTGAAATGCCCCTCCTAATCTCCATTATTTACGAAAATGCCATTATATAATCCCATTTGAAAACACTGTTCACTCTCTCTCTCTCTCGATTGAGGCGATTTCCAGCGAGTGTGCAGGCGATTTCCGGTGGGCTCCGTCATTGCGATCTCAAGGCACAACATCGTCATCTCGACACAAAGACAAAGACAACATCCATCGCTATCCCGACCTCTCTCTCTCTCGATCGTCATCTCGATCTTCCCCGTTCGAGGAAACCCTAGCGCCGCTGCCATCTCGAAGTCAGAAGCTCGCGATCTCGGTCAGAGAAGCTCTAAACCAGAGGAAACCCTAGATCCGATCGCAATCTCGATCGATCTCGCCTCTCTTCTTCAAGGCACCACCCATGACGGGGAAGATCGAGGCTAGGGTTGCGGCGTACGGAGGCTCAGGAAGGAAGACGAAGGAAAAAAAAAATTTAAATAAATTAAACGAAAATAATAATTAAAAACAAATTAATAAAAATAATATTGAATAGAATAAATTGAAATAAAAATAAAAAAATAAAATAATCAAAATAATAATAAAAATAATTTATTAATATTGAAATAAATTGTGCAATTCATACCCATTAAATAAATAACACAATTTAATTGTAATGAAAAAGAATAATAAATTAAAAAAAGAATTATATTAACATTATAATAATTATATTAATATTAAAAGAATTAAATAAATTACACAATTTAATTGTAATGAAAAGAATAATAAATTAAAAAAAGAATTATATTAACATTATAATAATTATATTAATATTAAAAGAATTATATTAACATTATAACAATTTAATTGTAATTAGTATTAAAAAGAATTATATTAAAAAATAATAATAATTAGTATCAAATAATATTAATATTATTTGATATTAATTATATTTTATCAAGTGCAATAATTTTTATATTAGTTGATACTAATTAATACTAATTATATTAACTTTTATTAATGAAATAATTTTTTTAAATTAAAATTAAAAAAATGACAAAATTATCATTTTTATATCATATAAGGGCAAAAAAGTCAATTATACAGAAAAAAGCTATTTTACAACTTATTTACCAAACACTTTCTGCAACTTAAATCTATAATCCCACAGCTACACCAAACAGGTTACCAGCTTATGCTCACAGCTCTAAGCTATAATCTGTTAAGCTATAATCTATAATCACTTTCCCACAGCTCTACCAAACAGGGCCAAAATAATAATGATATATAAAGGAAAAAAATATACATAAAATCTTTTATTACTTTAAAATAGAGAATTAATTACAGTAATAATATTTAAAATATACATTTTGTTAAATTTGAATTCCCAAATATTTTAATTGTTTGATGCCCAAAATATGCTATTTCTTACACTAGTTTGGCAAGTGACTTTTTTAGTCAAAAAGTCAAAAAGTCACTAAAAAAAAAAGCCAACAACCCATATCAAAAAGTCAAAAATTTCTTTTTTCTCTCTACTTTTTGCATATCTTTTCATAAAAAGTCAAAAAGTCATCCCAAACATACTATTTTTTTAGCTCATATTTTAGCCAAATAGTCAAAAAATTACTAAATTAGCCTGTTCCCAAACTAAATATTAGTCAGCTATGCAATCATTCAAAATCAATAATAGAATGAAAAGTATTTTTAGAATTTTACATGAGTCTCAACAAAACCAAAACAACTAAATATACGCATGGTCTTAAAGCATTTTAGTTCCTAAAGTATACGTTTTGTTTTATTTTCTTGAAAATATGATCCTTGTTTGCATTTTTGTCTCCCATCTTCTAATTTTGGTCTCTCTCTCTCTCTCTCTCTCTCTCTCTCTCTCTGTGTGTAAAGATCTGAAATTCCCCCTTCTTTGTTACTAGTTTGAATGGTGCTGACGTTTGGGATTTAAAGTGTAATAGATCATATATTTTTGGGACCAAAATAGAACAATTAATTAGGGGGACTAAGAAGATTATTGGTTAAAATTAAAAGGCTCAACAAAATGGATTTTATTTTTAGAAATATTACAGTCAAGTCATTTTTGTCAAAAACTGTGTATGAATATCATTTTCGTTTTACAAAATAATTGTTAACAAATATCCCAAATGTATTGATTTACAAAAATTAAAATTATGCATTTTTTATGATACAATCTTTTATATATAAAAAAAAATACATAACTATGTTCAAGCTTCTTAACAAATGTTCTTAAGGTACATGTTAACAAAATTCATAGTCCGACAAATTGGTAGCCATATTCCAGCTCCCATTTTCACCAAATATATTCTATATTTTTATCTTTATTACGTAAATGATAAATTGCACCTTTTAAGAGATGAAAAAAAGGTAGGTGTAGAGGTTTGGGGAAAAATAATTTAGATAATTAAGAAGTGTAAAATATTTTTGGAAATTTTTTTATAGGATCTATAGTTTTACTAGATTAGGTCCAAGGAATTTTTTTAACTCATTAAGTAATGCTTAAATCCGATGATATTTTTTTACTCATTAAATCGTGCGCATTAATGCTTGATCAAAATACCTGTATAGGTAGTTATACATTTTTATTCAAAATTTTATCTCTTTCATTTCATAGATTTACTTAAAATTTATATTTTTAAAACCTATTCAAGAAGATCCATTAAATAAGCTTCATATTTAATATAAAGTTTCGAAGGAAAAAATAATAACTTTTGTTGCAGAAAATTGAGAAATTTCACATTTACTATACTTGAGAAATTATGCAGTTAAAAAATTACTTTTTCCGTCTCAAAATATTAGTCACTTATTTCATTTTTCATTGTTCCAAAATATTAATCAATTTTAAAAAATCAAAAACTAAAATAACAAGAATTTTTTATTTTGTCATTTTTTTAAAATTCAATAAAATTACTTTTAAAGTGTAATGATCGCACTACCACACTTTTCAAAATATTTTATTTTTTCGTGTTCCGTATTTTTTTGTTTTCATTAAAATTTTTAAATATTTTAAGCAATTTTTTAAATTTTTAGACACACCTAACATAAATATACTTTAAAAAATATAATATTTGTAAAAAAAATATTTACAAAATTCATTAAATACCAAAAATACAAAAAATCATACACATTTTTAATCCTTCTTTTTGAATAGTGCTAATTATATCACCATAGGTTAAATTATCATATTCAATAACACCAGTAGGTTGACTAAGAATATCTCTAATTTTGTGAGCAAATAAACTAGGTAATCCATTAATAAATTTTTCTTTCCAAAATGATTTAGTACAATCTTCTCTTAGCATGACTCTAGAGGTGAAGACATCTTTATACCATCTAAAATCACTTAAGGTTGGACAAGTAAGATTACTAAGTTGATCATGTATGCGAGAATAAATATTAGTAGGAGTTCCAATAAAATGTCTAACTATAGTATAGATTAATGCATTAATACCATCGGGGTGGCAACATCCAATATTTTCATCAAAGATAGGCAAACCATTATCATCAGTTTGATTAGCATAAATTATGGATTCTCTTCGTGCTTCAGTTAAATCTTTTTCCTACCAAGATTTGAGCATACTAGTGAAGCCAGAAGTAATTAAGGTAACAATTTCAGATTGAGTGTATTGGGAATAATTGGAGAGATAACTATTGGAAACCATAGATAAATGATTTAATTTTTGGAGAATTTGATCTTCACTAAGACCATCAATATTCTATTCGTATAATTTTTTAGCAGAAACAAAAAATTGATTATTAAGATTGGTTTCTTCGAATTGGAGGTCAGGAGGAGTAAGTCGAGAATACCAATTTTTTTGTAGTTTGAGGATTAACTTTGGGATAGTGAATTTTACTAAGATGAGAGGATTGGAATTGTTGAGCTAATTGATTTATATCATCATCAGCGTCAGATTGGGTAGGAGTGGTATCAGTATTAAATTGTTGATTTAGAACAGTAAGACCTTTTGTCTTGAGAGGGTGAAGCATTATCAGAGGTAGCTAGTTTGGTAAATAATTTTTCAATGGCTTTGACAGTAGATTGATCATTAGTAACTAAACTAGTTCTTTTAGCACGATTACTGGGTAGATTAAGTAAAGGTGGATCTAAAGGTTGTTTAGTAGATGTAGTTTGAACAGATTCTAAATTGGTTTCTATCTTGTCTAATTGTTTACCAATTGTATTTAAACATTGATTGGTATAATTATTTTGTTCAATAACTTTTTTAATTTTATTATCATTACCAGGTAACTTAAAAGGAGAAGCAGGGATGTCAGAACCTTGTTGATTAAGGATGATTTTCTCTAAGGGATGATGACTAGAACTAACAGAAGTAGTGTCAGAAGTTTTCCATTTATGTTTGGTGATTGTATTAAGCTGGTTGTAATATTTATCAACATATTCTAATAAAGGTAATTCAAAACCATATTCAATCATAAAATCATACCATTGGCGAGAAATCTGGGACATTTGAGCAGGAGTATATTTAGCATAGTAAGCATGACGTTGCGTTTGATTCGCTTTAGATTTGAATTCAATGAGTAATTTGTCAAGATCAGGAGTAAATTCTTTTTTGATTGTCATTAATTAAGGATTGACAGGTGGTGTGAAGTCGTCAAAATCAGTTTGAGTTGGAGAATTATTAGACGCAATTTCTTCTTCTGGTAAGTGTGTGTGTGCAGAATAAACAGGTTTACTAATTTGGGAAGTTAAAGAATTATCAATACCTTTTAATTTTCGTTGAGTGGTCGGACCAGTGGTTGGTCCAAGGTGTAATTGACTATTTTTTCGAAATAAAGGAGTATTAAATACTTCATCTTCAGTTTCAAGTTCAGTAGGGACACTAGATGTACTATGTCTAGAGGATTGACTACGATTGAATTTAATACGAACAGAACCATCATTGCATTGTTGAATATCTTGAATATCTTGTTCTGAGAATTGTTGTTGATTATGTTTGTAATTTTCATTTACAGTAACCCATTCTTCAGGTAAATCAATTTTGTCCCATTCAATCATTTGAGGTATATTAATATGTGATTCGTTAGTATTACTACTTTGAATTAATAGAGTTTTATCTTTGGGACTCTTGTGCAAAGCATGAACATTTAAATTAGTTTGCATATATTTGTAATGAACACGATATATTAAAGCAATATTATGAATTTTTTCTTTCATGTTAGTGAATGAACCATGCAATTGAATATTTAAGGTTAATGCATCTAAAATATGTGGATCATGTAAACTAAGTGTGAAATCAGGAAAACAATTAAAATGTACTGGACCTTTATGAAGACCAGTTTCCATCATACCCATTAAACTATCATTGTAATTAAGAAAACGAGCATCTCTTAAACATAATAAAACAGAAGTATTTTTACCAACAATTGTTAATGGATTAACACCAACTTGAATTAAACCAATATGCATAAAATTGTAACCATTATTTAAATGTCTTTTAATTAATTTAGCATCAAATAATTAATAGGTTTCACGAGGTCTTTCTAAAGCATAAACTTGTTCAATGGTTTTAACATGTAAAGCAACTTTAAAAACATTCTGTAAAAACGTAGTTTTATAAATTTCTTTGATTTGTAATTTTGGTATATTCCATCCTGTATTAATTTGATCATTTTGTATTTCAACATCTTCTTCATTAATTACTAATCCCTGATTAGGTATTGAGGGCAACGTTGTTGACCTAGAACTGACTGATGAGTTACTTCTAAATAATCGATTCATTGTTCTTTTTAATTAATCAGTTTTACAGATATCTTAATACATACCCTATTCTTGTCAGGTTATCACAGACCAAAAAGGTTTGAGTACAGACCCTATTCTTAATGTCCAATACTGCCTAACCCTAAGGACTTACTCTAGACAGGAGATGAAAGTGCGTGACTTAAACCTGGTGGATAAACCCAAACTGATTTTGTGGGTGACTAAGACGAACTTAAAACTAAATTAATCAAATGAACAATAGAATTGATTAATTGGAAGAAACAAAGCAATTAGAAACAAGATACAACAGAACATGGCTCTGATACCATAAAAGGCGGAAGCAGCAAGCATATGAAGAAAATGGATTACGAAATCAAAATGAAACAACAGAACTAGAATGCACTTAAATAACCAAAATCATTTAAATAAAACTTTGTAATTAAAATACAGAAAATAACTTGCACTTACAATTGTAGCAACTGCAAGGATCTTAATTGGGTTACAAAATGGCGGAGGTGATTTTCACTCAGAGCTCTCTGGTTTTTGCTTACCAATTGAAGGGTTGAAGAAAGAAGAGTTGCTGAGTGATTATAAGTGATTACAATATATAGAAACAAAAATTAACTATGCATCATGTGAATTGGTTGAATGATGAAGGCAGCTGGCAGCATGAGAGACTGAGCAGAGCTGTCGGTTGCTTTCGGCTGATTAATTGAACAGTTGAGCAGCTTTATCAAAAGTTGATTGGGCGAATAGTGACAGTGAACAGTAACTTTTACTATTCATCACTTTCGGTGGAACATGTGAATAAAGGAATCAATATAAATAAAAATTGATAGCTTTTCTCAAAAGAGTATTGACTGAAGCCAATTTGAATTTATAAGGAATCCAATGTTGATCAGGCATATGGGTCCTGAGCATCTTGGAACTCGGGTCGTCCATATGAAATGGGTTGAGTAGTTGAACTTTCAGAAGATGGTGACTGGTCTGAATTGTCTTCTGAATTCTCTGAACTGTTTGACTGGGCTTCATGTTGATCCATAATTTGGCAGACTAACTGAAGCACTTCTTCTTTGGATAATTTGGACTTGCTTTTGATTTTGGGCTGAGCAGAAGATGAACTGGGCTTGGAAGGAGCCTTGGGAGTTAATTTGGGCTTTGATTGAGTCTTGGGCTGAGCCGGTACTGCAGGAGCTTTGGACTTAGCCTTGGACTTTGATTTATCAGTATTGGGCTGAATCTTGGACTTGGATGATTTGGGCTTGGTACCACTAGATGAGGGGCTACCAAGGTTGACTGGAGGAAGACTGGGTTGACTTCCTTGGCTGATTGCAGCAGTTGGGTTCTGCTGGGCTTTGATCATAGCAGGAGTTTGAGCACATTGATCAATGGGGAACTCTTCTTGAACAATTTCAATAATTCTGGGCACATTAAACTTAGCCCACCATTTGACTGAATGTTGACGGGTGATTATGTTACCATCAATTCCATAGTGCCATTTAAATATCCATGGAAGTTTGTATTTGGACATAAAAATGAGCAAAGATGGAAATTGTTGCTGATGAATGGTAAATGGGTAAACAAAGGAGAAATAATTGATTAATTCAATGAGATCACCAGGAAGAATATCTGAAATGGCGCCATAATGGGTCCACCATCTCAGAAACCAGGTTGGTAACTCGGATTTGAATTTTTGATCAAAAGAGATGAACCAGGAATGACTGAAGATTCATTTTGGTACAAGAAAATCTTGAACCAAGCATCAATGTAATCATGGTAATTATATTGAATGGAATGACCAAGTAGATCACGAAGCTGATAAGGATGACCCCATTCAGCTAAGGAAACAATGTTATGAATATAAATGGAATGATACAGAACCTTGTAAGCATAGGTTCGATCATTAATAGGTTTGATTAAGACTGATTGGTGATGGATCAAAATGTCTTTGTAGTAGGTGAGTGTTTTCTCTGGATGTGAGAGAATGAAATGGCATCCAGAGCCAAAATAAGATTTAGCAATTTCATGGATTACTTGGCTCTTAGGGTGACTAGGTTCTTTGTAGAATAAATTGGTGGTGTGTGATTTGGTATACTTAGATCGGGATGACTTGACTGGGTTAGCAGGGTATGGAGTAACTGAAACAGATTGACTGGAAGCAAAGGGATCTGTGGCCAAAGCAGACGAGTAATTAGGTCAGTAAATATTACCAAGAACTTGGTAACGGTTAACCATGTCAAGTGAATAAGACGGGGTGACTGACTCCAAAGGAGGTGGAACAAGGAGTTGATTAGGTTTGCTGGAAGATGGGACCAAAGCCGTGGAAGGAGGCTTTGGGCGAGACATCTGTTGAGCAAACAACAAAGATTAGCAACCAGAAAGAAGATCTAAATAATTCTGGTAGTAATTCAGACAACTAATGTAATCAGTAAGTAAATTGCGATGAGCTTGAATTTGATGGTAATTGATATACTGAGCACGTTTAGTAGTTTTACGGGCTAATTGAAGGCGTTGAATCCGAAAGGTAACTTGGTGTATCAGGGTTTGGTAATGGGTAATTTGGGTTTTTAAATATGGAATATGTGGAGTAGCACTCATCCCTTACCCCCCTGTAAAAATTCCCGGGTGAGAAAATCAGGCAGGGAATTTTGACAACCAGGAATATAGGTAATATCAAAATAAAAAATACTTAATATAGATTGCCAACGGGCAAAAATCTGTTTACTAGCAAGATTTTGAACATCTTTTTCTAAAACATATTTAGCAGATTTGCAATCAACATGAAGTAAAAATTTTTGATTTAAAATATCATCTTGAAATTTTTGAATACACAAAACAGTAGACAAAATTTCTTTTTTAATAGTACTATAATTTAATTGTGCTTTATTCCAGACACCAGAATGAAAGCGAACAATTTGTTCAGGTGAGTGAGGAGTGACTTTCTGGAGAAGAATGCCACCATAACCAATATCAGAAGCGTCAGTTTGGATAATTTTGAATGAGTTCTCAGTAGGAATACCGAGACAAGGAAGAGACTTAACATATTGTTTGACTTGTTTAACAATAGCAGTATGAGTAGGAGACCAAAGAGGAGGATTGTCTTTTAACCTATCAAACAGAGGTTGACAAACTTTCCTAAGATCTTTATAGAACTCAGCAATGTAATTGAGAGAACCTAAGAACCTTTGTAATTGAGTTTTATCAAGAATTTCATCAGGAAATTTGGAAGCAAACTCAATGGAACGACTAATTGGGAGAATAGTATTATGGTGAATATCATATCCTAAAAACCTAACTTTGGTTTGAAACAATTTAATATTAGGAGCAGAGATGACTAAACCATGACTTTTAATGGTATAAAAGAATGCAGTTAAATGTTTCCAATGTTCACTAATTGATTTTGAAAAAATTAATATGTCATCAATGTAAACAATTGAAAAATGGCTAAATGGGTTAAATATGTCATTCATTATATTTTGAAATTCACTATGAGCATTTTTTAAACCAAATGGCATGACATTCCATTCATATTGACCAAAGGGTGTATTAAAAGCAGTTTTGTATATATCTTTAGGATGAATTTGGATTTGCCAAAAACCACTTTTTAAATCAAATTTACTAAAAACAAGAGCTTGACTTAGGCGTTTAATTAAATCTTTTTTATTGGGAATAGGATATCGAATCCATTCTAGAACAGCATTTAATGGTTTGTAATTAATAACTAGACGAGGGATACCTCTTTCTAACTCAACATTTTTATTAACATAAAAAGTAGGACAAGACCATGGTGATTTACTAGGACTAATAATCCTATTTTTTAATAAGTCATTAATTTCTTTTTTACACATTTCTAATAATTCATGATTCATTTGAATAGGTCGTGATTTAGTAGGAATTTGTTTTTTTATTAAAACCTTTAATATATGGTAAAGTAACTACATGTTTTTTCCTATGCCAAAATGCAATAGGTAAAGATGAGCAAACAGTGGATTTAAGTTTTAATTTAAATTCATTAATTTGAGAAATGAGAACTGGATCAGTTAATTGTTGATCAATTCTTTTATAATTAATTTCTTCTTTAAGAAAATTAATTTGCTGAGTTAATCTATTAATAGTATGGGAAATAGAACAATCTTGTAATTGATTTAATTCTAACATTTTAGATGGAAATAAGAATTTAAATGTAACAGGTTATCCTAAAACATGAGTAGTGATTCCTTCACTAGAAGTAGTAAATGGATATAGTAAAGAGATAAATGGTGTACCTAAAATAATTCCAATGTCGCTAGGACTCCCAAGGGGGTCGCGCCTCAAGGACGTGGCGCGCCCAATCGCCGCCAACAAAAAAAGAAAAGACTATTTTTTTTTCAACCACTCATGGCCCTCCACCTCACTGGGGGTCGACCCCCAGTGGGGGTCCAACGCATTTCTGAAATAATTCTATCAGCCATATTTTTTACTAAAACAAATGTTGTTTTAAAACAAACATTGTTTTGACAAACATGAACTTTAGGTAACTTGTATTAATATGCATTTTACTACCATTAGCAGAGGTTAATTTCTCTTGACATTTTTCATAATATTTAGTAGGAAGTAATCCTTCTTGAATACAATTTAAATCAGCACCAGTATCAATTAAAGCAACTAATTCTAATTCAAAATCTTCAACTATGATTTTAATCCTTGAATACCATTTTTGCATATAGATTTTATTAAGTAAGTTTAATCGTTTATCTTCAAGATTAGTAGATTAGGGTCGATTATCAAATATAAGTTTAGCTAGATTAGTATGATCAGAGTCAGGATCAGAATTATGTTCAGATTCATGTGGTGATTGTTGGGGATTAGGTTGGAAATTATTTAAACTTTGATGAAGCTTGAGATTAATGATTTCATTTTCTAATTTATTGTCTTTAGCTTGGAGGTCACGAATAGTTTGTTTAATTTGATTGATTTCAGATTGTAAATCTTGAAGTGTAATTTCTTTAGTCTTAATTAATAAACTAATTAATAAACTATAGCCTTGGGAGTTATTCTTAAAATTTTCCAAAGTTTTAGATAAACTAACTATAGGTTTATGAATCTTAGGTTTATTATCGGAATTAATTAATAAAGTTTTTAATTTTTCAATATATTGTTGTTTTAGTTGAGGATCATCTAAGGCCTCGTTTGGGAACAGACTAATTTAGTAACTTTTTGGCTAATTGGCTAAAAAGGTAGGTAAAAAAAACTTGTATGTTTGGGATGACTTTTTGGCTAATTACGAAAAGCTGTGCAAAAAGTAGAGAGAAAAGAGAATCTTTGACTTTTTGGTATGGGTTGTTGGCTGTTTGGCTAAAATGTAACTTTTTGGCTAATTGGCTAATTTAGCCACTCCCCAAACGGGGCCTAATTTACTGATTAAGTCAATTAAAGCAGATTCTTCTTGGTTGTGTTTAGTAAGAACAACAATCTGTTTAACTGGTTTACAACAAATATCATTACATCCTACGGTAATTGGATTATCAGAATCAGACGAATCATTATTTGAAGGGGAATTAGATGTAGATGGAGAAACAGAAGAGGAATCATTATCAGATTGATTTAATTGAAAGATTTCAAATAATTGAATTTTGGATTCTTCATTAATTTGGAGTTGATTAACTCTATCTTTTAATTTTTGTTTCTCTTTACATTTATTAGCAAAATGACCTTTTTGACCACAATTATAATAAGTAATGTCTTTACTTGATTTAGATTTTGAATGTGATTTTTCGTAATGTTTCTTTTTGGGTTTAGTATAAAATTTATCATTGGATTTGGAAGGTGAATAATTCTTTTTATATTTACTAGAATATTTGTATTTATTTTTATGTTTAGGATATTTATGTGATTTCCTACGAGAGGATGCGACAGGAGGTAAACCATATTGTTCACAGAAATTGCCTAATTCATATTTAGCTTTATATTTATCTTTAGTAGCTTTTTGCCTAATATATTTTTTGTATTTTTGTGTATTTATTAATTTTTTAAAATATTTTTTCACAAATATTTTACTATTTAGATACATCTAAGTAAGGTGCTTCTAAAAAAGTTTTAAAAAAGATGGGAGATGTGGTGATAGACCCCTCACTGTCTAATTTGTCTTTCAAAAGGACAAGAATTATATAGGTACTTTCAAAACCCCATAATATTTTAAAACTTGTTTATTTTATTATATTACCCTCATATCTATCAGCTTTGCTATTAAGCCATCGTCACAGTGTATTTCAGAGTAAAATTTTACTTTGAATTATAGTAAAATTTTTATATCGTTGGGAAAATCAACATGTTTTTAACCAGAGTAAATTTTTAGAGTAAAATTTTACTTTGAATCATAGTAAAATTTTATATCGTTAAGCAAATCAACGTGTTGTTAACCAGAGTAAAATTTTGGAGTAAAATTTTACTTTGAATCATAGTAAACTTTACTCTGATTCAGAGTAAAATTTTACTCTAAAAGTACAATTTTACTTTGAATCAGAGTAAAGTTTACTATGATTCAAAGTAAAATTTATATTGTTAAGCAAATCAATATGTTTTTAACCAGAGTAAAATTTTATTGTTACAAAAAATAAAATGCATAGTAAATGAAGGAACCATAATCAAATTTTACTTTAAGATCTATTAACAAATATAAAAAAAAAAAGCCAATTGAAAACAATTCCACTCATTGTTTTATCTATTGAAACAATCCCAGTTCTCTTTTCTCTCTCTCTCTCTCTCTCACATCCCTCTCTTCTCTTTACATCAACAATTGTCTATTGAAATTATATAGATCATAATCTGAGTTTTCTCTCTCTGTTTCTCTTTCCAACAACATTTATATATTCCAGTCAACAACAACAAATAAAAAAAATTAGATTAACAACTAGCCAAATTAAAAAAATAAAATAAAAATTGATGAATACCAAAGTTCAATCTTCTACAAAATCATCCATGTTTGCAACCTCAACACCATTGTTCTTTCTGTGTGTGTTATGTGTTTGTATCAAGAAAAAGAAGATGCTACCTACCAAGAGAGAGACTTACGACTAAGCAAGGTATTTCCTTTTCTTCACCGACTCCAAAAACCACACCAACTTCATTGTCGACTAGCAGCTCGGCAAAACCCTAGATTTAGAGTATCAGACGAGAAAGAGATGGAGCAAAGACAGCTTGAGTCGTTGTAATGGCGTCGACGACGTGCAACTCGAGTTCTTCAAGATCTCAAGCCGTCCAAACTCCATCGTTGCCTCTTGGAGTACCGCGATGGTGAAATAACAAATCAATATTCGGATCGAACGCTGGAAACTCAGATCGATATTCTCATGCTTCGATCAGAGTTGGTGATGGATTTGGATCTATGGCGGCGGCGGTTTTCGTCAACTATGAAGTAGATGCCGTGGAAGGCGGAAGGCGGAGGCACCGGGGTGATGAATAGGCATGCGAGGTCGTCGGCGTTGGTTTGCTTTCAGATATGGTCACTCCGACCATATCTCCTTTGAAACCCTAGCCATGGTGTCATCGTCTATGTATAAGTAATAGTTGTATCAAACGAAGCTTGAGAGATTGAGATGGTGATTAAGGAAGATTTAGGTAAGGGTATAATAGTCTGATAAAATATTTAAATAATAAATTTTGTCCTTTATACAAGATTGGGTGATTCTACTTACACCACTATTTAACCTCTTTACATCCTCTATCTCATTACATTCCTAAAAAAAATGTAATTCTCATTACACCCGCAATATATTGCCAAAACTAACCCTAAATTAACTATTTCATCTCTTTACACCACTAATTTTGGTAACACGGTGCTAAATAATATATATTATTCCAGTGTTATGCTGTCGGAAAAAATAGATCTCTCCAGCATTTTGTTATTATACATTTACAGAGCCAGTTTCTTCCAAACAATGATTTTTTAATTTGTGGTGGGCCTGTTTGGTAATACAACACCAATTAATTTGAATTACTCCAATGCTATGTTACCAGACAATATTTTTTTTCCTAGCATTATGTTGCTGTCCAATTAGATGATAACCAGAAAGTAATTTGGGTCACTTGTGAAGTGCTTGTTCAGTGATACATTGTTATACAAATGGGATTACTCTAGTGTCATGTTGCCAAACTACAATAGAGTTGTCTAGGCCCCCGTCATTGTACATTGAAAGATTTACTTTTTCCTTGAAGCATTCATAAAAAAATTCATAAATCAAATACGCATCTATAAAATCATACATAAAAAGTATCCATAACATTATTCATAAAAATATCAAGTGTACGAATATCCATAAAGTATCCATAAAATCTGTCATTGTTTGCATCCATCAATCAAACATATTATCACAATTCGTCTTGATAATTTGTAGGTAATTTTCCCCCATTAATAGAAATAGAATTCTACATTTTTCAGAACTTGTCAATCTCAATTGTTCCCCATTGATCTTCCTATTGTCTCTATAGTAACCACTTATTTCACAAGCAAGTGTAAGTCTTGGTTTTTTGCCATTGCCTCCAACATTTGATGTCTTTATAACAATGACAAATCTAGTCTTTTTTCCAACGTAGAAGCCCATTTAATTAATGCTTTATGATTACTAAAAATCTAAAAATAATAAATATATTTATACGTCAAATTATTAATAAAACTCAATACAAATTAAAAATAAGAAAAAATCATATTCATAAAAAATAAAAAATAATAATAAAAAAAACTTAACAAATCTCATTTGTAATGAATTCATGACTAAAATCTACTAATATTGTAGTACTTGTGTTGTTGCAATGAGTATAAGTATAATCCTTCTAGGCAAAAAAATAAAAAATATAAAAAAAAGTGAAACTAAAAATATATGGTAATGAGAAACCGAACAAATTAGCGGAAATGTATCTTTTACTCGATAGTTGGTTACCAGACTTATATTTTTTGTTCGGCAATGTGATGTCGGACTATTTTATTTTGTTCGATTTCGAACCACCGAACGAAAGTCGAACACCAGTCTAGAAAAACCAAACAAAAACCTACCAAATAAATAAAAAACTCACCATTTCACTTTTTGATAGTTCTTCATCACCGTTTCTTTATCCATTGTTTTTTTTAATGATCAAAATACTATGATTCTCACTTTTTGAAAAGAAATATGTAAGAGAAAAGAAAAATTAAGAAAGGAAAAAGAGAAGTAGGGATTGAAGACCAAGGGGTGTAAGGAGATAGCAAAATATATTTAATTTTAGTATTTTATCCTTAAAGGTAATTTCACACATGGATTAAAAAAAAAAAAAAAAAAAAAACACTCATACAGAGAGTGTAAAGAGGTAAAGTAGTGGTGTAAGTAGAATCACTCTACAAGATTTTATAATTATGAGGGAGTTTTAAAAGTATAATTTTTTTTTTGGTCCTTTTAACAATAAAAGGAAGATAATAGGGGTTTATAGCCAAATTTTCCAAAAAAAAATTGATTAAAATTTTAAAAATATTCACTAAAAACACAAAAAACAAAAAACTCAATTTCTAAAAAATTGAAACCAAACACATTAAATATTTTTAAAATGTAATAATTGCACTATAAAAAAAAAAATAAGGCAACTTTTGGTTTACTTTTCAAAATTCAATTATGATTTTAAAATTCTAATTTGGATGAAACATGTTAACCAAACATATTTTTAAAATACAATTTACAATTTATTTCAAAACTTCTTTATTCTCTTATTTATTTATTATTATTATTCAATCAATCAATCACTTTTCTCTCTCATCTCTCCTCTTCTATCACATTTTCTCACATTCTATACATTAATCAATCAAAAAAAATTACAAATCATCCCAAAACTATTTTTAAAACTTACAACTAAACAAATTTTATATTTTCAAATCATGATTCAAAAATTCAAAACTCAAAATATAACTTCACCATCAAATCATAATTTTAAAATTAAACCAAATGAATCCTAAATTTTTCAAAAGCGATTTAGTGTGTTTGGTTTCAGTTTTATGAATTCAATTTTTTGAAAGTTAAGTTTTTTGTTTTTTGTGTTTTTTATTTTTATTTTTAGTGAATATTTTTTAAATTTTAAACATTTTAAAAAAAAAATTTTAGATGCACCTTACTTAGATTTATCTAAAAAATAAAATATTTGTGAAAAAAATATTTTAAAAAATTAATAAGTACACAAAAATCAGAAATTATATTGAATTTTCATATTTTTTGTATTTTTGGTATTTAGTGATTTTTTTTACAAAAATTATACTTTTTAAGTGTGTTTATGTTAGATGTGTCTAAAAAAAAAATTTTGCTTAAATATTAAAAAAAATCAGTAAAAATAAAAAAATACAAAAAATACGAAAGTACAATTTTTTGAAAAGTGTTTTCAAAAAACTGAAAACAAACATGGTGATTAGGGGTGGTCATAGATCGGTTTTGTGCAGTTCAATTGGCGGGTTGGACTCGCCCAATGGGGTGCGGGTTGGGAAAAAATGGAACCATGTCCGCTTACAGTGCGGGTTGCAAATTAAACAGATGGGTCATGCGGTTTTGCGGGCAGTTTATAAATGGGAAAATTGGTTTAGGGTCCCTTCCCCACTTTTCGTAATAGAAGAGATCCACAAAATTTTTTTTTGATGTCTAAGGTCCCTAAACATATATCAGATAAATTTGTCTCTCTTCCTTGCACACCAGAAACCTCTCTCTCATTCTCACCCAAAAATGGTGTCAGACATTCTCTTGGGAAGATTAATCGTTACCATTACAAAACAAAATCAAAATATACACAGAGAAAAAGAGAGAGAGAGAGAGAGAGGGGTTTTGTAGCAGTTTTTGTGGTTGATTATGAAAAGGAACACAAGAGGAGGCAGAGCTATATATATATATGTATGTGGCAGAGGCGCAAAGCTTAGATCATGTGCAAAGGTGCAAAGCTATGGATCTAGATCCTTCAACGAAGTTAACTTAGATCCTTCAACGAAGTTATGGATCTAGATCTTAGCAGAGGCGCAAAGCTTCAGTGATGGAGTGTTCTTGGAGGATAAGAGGTAAGAAGCTTCACTGTGCAAAGGTAGAAAAAAGTGATCAAAACAGGAGAGATGAAAAAATATATATATATATATATATAAATATGTATCTCCAAAACACAAGTTTATCTATCTATGTTTATTTTCTCTCTGTGTTTTGGGAAAATTGGTTCTTTGGCTGTAAGTTCGGTTTGTAAAATTGTTCCGGCACTCTCGATATATCCCCAGAGAAATTCTCTGGGTTTGAACTAAAATTTCTCTGGATTGATCCAGAGAAATTTCAAAATTTCTCTGTAGAGGTAATGTTGATATAGCTAGTTATCATGCATGTTCATGAAACTTCCAAATTCTCTTGTAAATTTGCAGTTCTTATGTTGATTGATATGCTATACCTACTATTCCTCCTCTGTTATAAATCCTTGAATTTTACAAAATTGCTTTTGGAATCTTGCTGAGTTTTTCAAATCTTGCTCAGTATTTCATATATTAATGCCTTACTATTTGTTGAAACATTTTGTCAAACCTTTCCATTCAAACTATGATTGAATCAGCAGTAGCAGAACCAAAGACAAATTGATCAAATCAGAGTTTTATAGTTCCAGAGAAATTTGAATTTTCTCTGGGTTGAACCTAAAGAAATTCATAGCATTAAGTTTAAAGAAAATCTATCACAAACTCATAGAAGAACTATTAATTTGTTTGTGCAGGAAATTGTGATTAAATCAGCAACAGCAGAACCAAAAACAAATTGATCAAATCAGAGTTTTATAGTTCTAGAGAAATTCTGGACTTCCAAAGAATTTCTCTGGGTTTAACCCAGAGAAAATTCAAATTTCTCTGGAGCAGAATTAAGGAACCTTAGACATTATGAAAATATTAGATGTCCTTTATACTATAAAGTCTTAATATCAAGGACCCTAAAAAAAATCTCCCTTTATAAATTAGATTTTTTTTTTTTTTTTGAAATTTTATTTTTGGGGCCTTTCCTATTTTCTGAAGCCATAAAAAAACAAAATAACTAATTTTTTTTTGCACTTTGATATGTATATAACAAATAAAGACAGAAAAAAAAAAATTTAATTATTCAACCCAGCTAGCTTTATCTCATACCAGTTACAAGAACCCACTTTTTCCTATATACTGCTTACCTCTTTGCATCCAATTATCAAACCATCCATACCCCTCCCTTTTCTCTCTCTTCCATCGCTTTCCAACTTAATGAAAACATTTTGTTTTAGGAAAATGTTTGATAGTTTAAAATTTTGTAGTTTAAATGGCTCAAAACGACGTCATTTTACGCTCATTTACACTCAAAACAACGTTATTTTAAGTGATTTGAGCCATTTCAGCCACAAAATTTTGAGCTATCTAGCATTGTTGTTTATTTTATTAAATAAACAAAACAAGTATCTTCCAAATCTAACAGATACAAATATCTTCCAAGTATCAAACATTTTGTTTGTTTATTATTTTTTTTTTTTGCAGTAGATCTTCCAAATCTGGTGGGCGACGGTGACAGAGAGAAGAGGAGGGGACAACGGCAAGCAACCAATGACATGGCTGGTGGTGACGAAGGAACGATGAAGTAGGGATAGATCTGCGATAGATGACAACATTAAAAGAGAGGAAAGAGAGAGAGATGGCGACGAGAAGGAGATGAAAGAAACGGCAAGCAAAGGGCGAGAGATGGTGGTGGTGACGGCGAGGAGAGTAGAGAGAGATAGGAGAGAGAGAGAGAGAGAGAGAGAGAGAGCGAGCTGGGTAGAGAGAGCGAGAGGACAAAAATGAATTCAACATGTGAGAGATTTTTTTTTTATTTTAAACATAATTTGGAGACGGGTCATGCGGTTGCACGAGTAGGATCGGATCTGACCCAACCCCAAATTTGCATGGAAAAATAGACCTGCACCCGCCTTATTTATGCATGTAGGTAGGATCGAATTTGTGCGGGTAGAGTTAGTTTGGACGGATTGGATAAACCGTTGCCCACCCCTTATAGTGATTATTATTTTGGAACGGGGAGAAAGTACTACTTTCAATCTATTTTCAGATTCAATCAGAGGGCAATTATGCTTTTATCAAACACGCAAAATTACAAAACTACTAAATATGTTGAAAATGAGCCATATCAACCTAATTGTTCAACAATAACCTCCTGTTAATCTGTCAAAACTGTATTTAAAAAAAAAAACAGAAGTAATAACTACTAAACAATTTGCTCATGATTTCACCTATGCATTGAATTTGTTGTAAGAACTAAACAACTAATATGCAAGGTGCATTCCGATACAAATGACAAGAACACTTGTGGCAAATGCATGATGATCAAGGAAAGATTATTCATGCGGTTTGTGCTCGTAACACCACCACCTGCCACCTGGTTAAAATTAAGATTGAACAAATTATTTGGGAGAGACATCCAAATCCATATTTCATTTCAACCATTCACCAGCTGAATGAATAAAAAATCTTCTTGACAATTTTGGAACGAACTAATTGCACTTCATTCTCAACCTATGTAATCTATCATCAAGATCTATAAGACGAGAAGAGACGGTGAGGTGAGGCGAAGTGAGGTGAGTTACACAAATGGGCTGCTGCAATTACAGATAGAGAGATACCTACCCCATCACTGTTATCTTACATTCGATACGATGCGATGCTGACACGTTTTGGGGAATTAGAACTGTAGGAAGCCAAAAATAAAAATTAAATAAATAGCGAACTCAACATGTCAAGAAATCCATCTCCATTTGCACTTAATATGAACTTGTTCTTCACGCTGCACCTTTAAACTTGGCGTCGTATTCATACGGTTGCTGCATCATATAAAAGCATTTTTTTCATTAGAAAGTGCAACAATGCAGCAAAAGACGCACATTAACATAAAAGTGGGGCAGAGGCAGAATTCAAAAGAAAAAGTTGGCTACAAGATTTTTTTCGAAGTTAGTGTGGCTGCCTCCAGGGATGTCAACCAATCATGAGAACTTGCTTTACGAGAAGCAAAGGTGCAATTGGACCAGCTAGATTTGATCTAGAGGGACAAATTGTGGACAGCAGAAAGCCTTCAAGAATGCAAAGAAAACAAAGTTGTGTGCCCCAAAATATTCAATTCAAATCATATCCCTAAGAAAGAGAATAGTTCCAGCCAGAGGCTGTGCGTTTTCAGTTTAAAAAATGTTCCCAAAACACTTTCTAAAATACTAGTAAACCGAATTCCTTCCATTCTCTCTTGACCGTGATTTCCCAGATTTGTTCTAGATTTACATTGAGATGGTTGCTCTAAACAGATACACATTTCATCAACGGAACTCATCTGTTTGGCTGAGTTCACAACTTGTTTTCTGAAATTTTATTGAAAAATTAGAAACTAGTTTGACAAAAATAAACACCAAAAACAAATTATTTTGAATTTTTTTTTTTTTTTGGGCATCAAGGTGTCCAGATCAAATGATTTTTTTTTATTTTTTTTTTCTCCAGTTTCTTCACCAAACTAGTTTTTTAAAAATTTCCAAAAAACATATTTTGAAAACTCAACCAATCAATAAAATCTTTGGAGGGAAGCAGAAGAAGAGCCTCACAAGGGTCCAAATACATACCAAGAACACGGCTGAGATCAACCTCCGTGCAAACCATCTCTTATGCATTGCTCGTTGGGCACTCGCTGCTGCTTCAACAGTTTCAAACCGCAGATAAACATAACCAGCACTGTTCCTGAAAGTAGGATTCACTAAGATTTAACTTCTACTGATAACATTTCAGCCACAATGGGGCAAATAAAGAGACCAACTGTCATATTAACCCCAAATCAAGAGTCTCGAATAGATTGCAACCAGATTTGGTCATTATAACCAAGGCAAAATTGTTGCTTTGTTAGATCAAAGATGATATCAATCCAAGAAGTACCAGGAAGGATTACGACCACATGCTGGTAGATAAAATGAAGGAGAGATTTGTAAGTGTGCAACATCAGTTCTAAACAAAGTAATGAAAGTACCGTAATGAATAACGCACACTACTTACAAAACTGGCTGACTTGATCCATATCCTCATTAGATTGTGCTCTTCATGAAATCATAAATGCATAAAGAATAGGCCAAGGAAATCCACTTCCCAGATTAAGAAGCAGTTATTGATAGCTTACAACAGGCATTTTCTTCCATGAGTGCAGGCAACATAAAAATGATTTCCAATTTCTTTTGCTTCTACGCGTAATAGCATTGGACCTAAAGGCAAAATAATGGCTTGGGGAAATTCGTTCTATAACAAAAAAGGTTATACCATCAAACAACAATGATTACATTGGAAGGCTGAGTGTGTTAACCCCTTGAAAATGATTTTTGTAAGGGCGGAGCAAAAAAAATGTTTGTTAGTATCCTAATTCTACTCATTAAGTTGTTAACCCTTTGCCTACAAGTGTGAGAACTACTTCTTAACAATCATTTAAACAATTTTGTTTGTAAAATGGCAATAATTGCTTGATCTTTGTGCAAGTTGTGATTATGTTGTGAATGATGCCAAAGTTCATAAAAACTGTGATTCCAAACCGAATCAAACTGTGTTTTTCTGCTTCAGTTTGGTTTGGTTCCAAGATTTTCATGGTTTGGTTTGGTTTGGTTTCAAATTTTATGAAACCATAGGTAGTGGTTTGGTCTTGGTTTACTCCCCCTAATTTTCATGTATTGCTCCGACATACAAAATATAACTTCCCCAGTTGACTTTGGGAAAATTCTCAAATAATGTAAAATTTTCTTCAAAACAAAATAAACAAAATTTTAGACCTTTTTCAGATGCCTTATAATGCTAATCTCTGGAAAATGAATAAAAACATCACTGATTCTTTTGTCTTGACCAGTCAAATAGACCAACACTGATATTTAGGCCTCGTTTGGCAAGAGGCTAAAATAGCCAATTAGCCAAAAAGTTACCTTTTTAGCCAAAAAGCCAACAACTCATACCAAAAAGTCAAAGATTCCCTTTTCTCTACTTTTTGATTAGCCAAAAAGTTGGCCCAAACATACAGGTTTTTCTTACCAACCTTTTTAGCCAATTAGCCAAAAAGTTACTAAATTAGCCTGTTCCCAAACGAGGCCTTAGTAATATTACTGGGTATTTACCTTTTCATGTCCCATAAAAAAATTGAATATCAAATAAGACTCTCAATCTCACATCATAAGCTGCAATCTTCCGACGAGGCTAACAATAAGGGAGAACTCATAATAGTCACATACCCATACAGGCCAGAACTTTATGAAGTAAACCTATAAAAACATATAAACTGAAACAATTCCACTATAGTGTCTATAGAAATTAGTAAATGTAAGGCAATAGAAGGTGAAGACAGACAGCATTGCAATGTCCTATATTTATTATACTTGCAACTTGATAATTTTATTCCACATTTGACCAGCAGATTAGTATGAGAAGCAATCATATTATACTGGTCCATCTTACGTAGTTCATAGGATTAATAATTAACTATACCAATTAACTACTCATTGTTACAAATAATTGACTACTAAGTACATATTATTCATATTAGGATAATAACTTCATGTAAACAGATTGGTAGCAGGAAACTCTTCATGTAATTATGATAAAAAGTCCTAAAGGTTGTTTTCTATTTTTATCCAGACAATGGGAATACAGTATCCCAATCTTAGAATTTCCTCCCAAACATCCTAGTTTCATTTTAGTGTGTAAAATGAAGTTGAATTCTGGAAAAATATTGTAGCACTAGGATTCTCTTGCAAACGAAGAGATATTGGCATTCACACACATGGCACATTGACCTTTAAAGCAATACACAATAGACAGAAAATTGAAATATCTTTAAAATAGTTCTATGCTACTGATACAAGAAAGGAGATGCATTTGAGCAACTAATTATGATTCTCATGCAACAAAGCAGAGATACATGAAAAACACAAACAGGACACTTGACAACAAATGGATTACTACAATAAACTGTTTGGCTTACTTGTCGACATAGATATGCTTCACACGACCATAATTCGAGCATTCTTCTTGCACATCCTCTGTAATGTCCAAATCAAAGTCTGGTTCGGTCTGTAACACATTTTCAAAGATGAATTCTTTCCATACAATAGAGAACTGGAAAGTTTTGGGAAAAAGAAATAAAACACCATGGAGAATACACACCTCTGTTGCTGGATCAAACATATTCTTCAACAGTAAACACTCGCTGGGCTTCCCAATAGGCTCTGAGGCCACAGAAGTTACAAGTGCAGGAAGAGCTGGAGCAAGAACTGCAGATTGCCCACTGATAGGCAAGGTGATGGCTTGTTGATTTGAAGTTGCACCATTAACTGGCACTCCAAGAGACCCCGCAATACTACAGAAAGGATTACATTTAAGTGTATGCTATGGTTGTCAGGAAACATATAGGATGGATAGTGATAAATAGACCAACCTAGTGGCAGTACCACTGCGATCCAGCTTCTGCATAAGCAATGCTCTTGATTGAGCATTTAGAGACTGTATGGGAATATACCATATGTCAGCCAAGTACAGTTTCTGAGAAAAATCGTGCAGCAAAATAAAGCATATAGCTTGTCTGTTGTTATAATTCAATTTTTTTTTTTTTTTTTGGCTGGCTGTAGTTTTTGACCATTAGGAGCTTAGTTGCCCAAAGTGGGAGTGGGGACAAGTGCGGGGGTGGAGGAGGTTTCTTAAGTTGGGAGCAGGGGCGTGTATATATTTATTTCCTAAATATATAAAGATCTTCTAACAATTATTTTTTGCTGTTTAATTGTAATATATGTATTAAAATATGAATAACTATTAGAGATTCATGTAAACTACAAATTGTCTTCATTAAGTATAAATAAAAACTACTAGAATAAGTTTGAGGATTTTTATTTATTTATTTATTTTTGAGATTTCTATCTCAGTTGGGAGCGAGTTTCTTACAAGGTTTTTACTTATGAGTGTGGAATCGCGTTTCTTAGTAAGAAAAGCCACTCGAGCAGAAGGTTCCTGCTACTAAGATTAGGAGTATGAATCAAGATTTACAACAAGATTTGTGCCATTTCATTAATGAAGTTTGCTATTAGTACTTGATTATAGTATTTCTATGCTTTTTATATCGAGATATATCATTCTTCACCAATATTTCTCTCACATTCCTTTTCATAAATTTTAGAACTTTTCATCCACCTTTCTAATTCATAAACCAACAAACTGTCTATGACCCCTTTATTTATTTTTATTCTTTGAAGGGTTAATTTCACTTCTATACCCCGGAACTATTGCTAAATTATCTACTTTGTCCTTGAACTATCGATTGAGTCTATTAAACCCCTAAATTATATAAATCAAAGTCTACTTAATTCTTTAACTATTGATTGAATCTATTAAGTCCCTAGAGTATTTAATTCAAATCTATTTTGCCCATGAAACGATTATAAAAATAACATATAAGCCCATAAGTATTATAAATTAGTAAAAGACCCTACCTAATTAAGATTTTATTCCAAAAAAATCTTATTGGTTGTTTGGTAATGCATTAAATAAGTGCACTTATTTGCTTATTTACTATAAGTTGTCATATCATCTCTCTACTTTTCTAAACATCTTTTCGTAAAAAGTCAAAAAATCACTATATAAGCAAGCGCCAAACCACCAAATTTCTATTCTGTCTTTAAATGGTGTTTTGTTTCGTTGTGTTTAAACTGATATTAGAACTTGGTTTCTCAGCCTTGCCAATGAAATTATATGAGTATTATGTAATTTAAATAGAATTTTTATTATTTGTTGATAATTTAAATAATAGTAGTTCTCTACAAATAATAATCGAACAAAATAATACATTAATTAGGTTATTAAAAGAACTTAACAAAAAACGTAAAAACAGTCAACTAGAAATATAAACAAAATTTGACATACAATACCAAATAAAAATAAACAAGTAGATATTGTAGAAGATAAGCGAGAAATTCCTATAGACAATTACCCTTATCCTATAAAGGAAATTCACTAGAAGAACGGGTGCCCACTTTTTAAAGACAACAGAATTTTTTAGATTTTTCTAGAATAAAATCTTAACTAGGTAAGATCTTCTACTAATTTATAATACTTATGAGCTTATATTTTATTTCCGTAATCCTTTCAAGAACTAAATAGGTTTGAATTAAATATTTTAGGAGCTTAATAGACTCAATCAATAGTTCAAGACGAAGTACATAATTTAGCAATAGTTTAGAGGTAGAAAGTGAAATTAACCCTTTTTTTAGAAGTCAAAACATTTTATGCATTTAACCCACCATAAAAACCTACTCACATATCACACCATTAACTTCTTAAACGATGTCCAATGCAAGGAAAAAAAATATTGTAAAACCATATGCCATGTTCCAATTGTTATACATCTGCCCATGGAACAAACCATAAAATTTGTGCCTTGACAAACAAATTATCCTGCAAACTATTTCTGCATGTAAAAACTTCCAATATGCTTAGCTCTTGGGTACTCTGATTGCCCAACAGCACTCCACCACAGTGCAATATCAGAAATCTCTATCGTGATAACACCAGTCTTTATTGATTATATAACGACAAAATTGGACTCACCAAACCACCCCCATCATCATCATCAAAGTCAGCTGCTTTGGCTCCTGAATCTTGCACTCCAACATGATCTGTAACTGATGAAACCTGCAAATGAATGTAGAAGATCAGTCAGAAAAATTAACATTAGCCCTGAAAAGAATATAGCCAGTCACAGTGGCACAAGTACAAAGAAATGACAAACAATGTAAACATTATGTTGCAATCACATAAGTTCACAACTTCATAATTACCAAATCTGAAGAACCAATAGGTACAAGACTACCTTGATAATTCGACCTGCAATCTCCAATTTTCCATTCAAACTTTGAGCTGCCTTTGCATGTTCCAGTTGAGCGAACTACAATATAACAGTGAAGAAGTAAATCTTACTGAAAACAAATACTAACATAAATACCATCTACTAACAAAAAGCCATTTTTAGTAGTCAACATCAAGTTATACTAACCTGAATAAACCCAAAACCTTTGCAGTGTCCTGTTTCAGGGTCAGTAGGTAGTTGCACAAGCTCCACAGGCCCAAAAGCTTCAAAAATCTGACAAAGGACACCAATTGTTATAAAAGAAGCTACTTTGTACACTAAATTAATAGATTAACTATTCAAAAATTCACCACAGTGAAGGAAAAAATCCACTGGAAAAAACCCATTGAAATTCTCTCACTGGTGGAAGCTACAGGCAAGAAAAGTACAAGGTAGGGCTGAGCAAAAAAATACAGAAAAACAGCAAACCAGTCCGATCCAGACCAAACCACAGAGTTTGGTTTGGTTTTCTCAATGCACGGTTTGGTCCTAGTTCTTAAAGTCAGTGGTTTCATAATTATGCTTCCAGTTTGGAATCGAACAGGATAGTTTAGATATATACATATATATATATAATTTGTTATTTATAGTAGAGACTCAAATACTTTATTAGCATCCCAAATATATTCATAAGATGTAAATCCTCTACTCCAATTGGTTGGAAGGGTCTCATCATCTAGCTTGTGTTGTCCATTATTTTTTAACCTCGTTCTTTTTTTAAAAAATTTTTAGCCCTCATTACTTGCACCAAAACCCCAACAGTTTCCCAAGTGTAATTGAATATAGATGTGTCCTGCATGGCCCATGGGCACCGCATAACCAAGCCAACTACTTTTTTCATTTGGAACTCTTAACGTTCAATCAATCGAGCTAGAAGCAATTGATACAAACATTATTTTAAGGAACCTGCAGAAGTGAAAGAGAATGCTTCGAAAATATGAACATCTCTCCTGTGAGATCAACACAAAAAGAAGCATATCATTGAAAGAGAAAAGGAGTGAAGCAAGTTCCACTATCTCACAGTTATTAGATTTTTAATAGAGGGAAATAGTTGAATTTCAAAAAGGGTGGAAGATAAAAGTGAACCACAGATTCCAAAAGTAGCAGGAATCAACACAAAAAGAAGCATATCACTGAAAGAGAAAAGGAGTGAAGCAATTCCCACTATCTCACATCACAGTTAATAGATTTTTAAAAGGGGAAACAGTTGAAATTCAATAAGAGTAGAAGATAAAAATAAATCACAAATTCCAAAATGAAGTCTAGAAACTCTGCAGACTGAGGGGATGGAATCTTGAAGAAAAATATTATACATAAACATATTTTTCACCTTATTTTCTTACCACTGCTAGACACAAAGGCAGGTCCCACGTATATATTAAAGTGAATCCCACTACCTTTGTATCTAGTGGTGAAATCTAGTGACAAATCAATTTACATAGCATTACTCAATTTCAAAAACCTGTTTACTCCAAACAAATCCTCCCTAAGACAAAATCTAGACCCAAGTTCAAAAAATAATCCAATGTAAGACAAAATGCATGACCCATAAGATATGGCCCTCTGTCGACAAAACAGACTCCCTCTAAGCAATATTGGTATAAAATCTAAGCAAACTAGCACATGCCTCTTGGTAACTAAGCACGAAAAAAACTTTACATCTCCTGACTAACCAAATTATCTGCACTACTCCACCCTAACCAAATCAAAGAAACAATATTGCATAAGCATGACTTGGGGGCTGTTTGATCAAGCTTAGAAAATTTTCAGTATCGAATTTTTTATGCTAAAATATGTAAGCACTAAATTTTAAAATGAAAAATAAAAAATCATCTTCTACTGATCATATATATTCAATGACAAGTCAAGTCTCTCTGTAACTTAAAATTAAAATCCAGCCAATTTTCAAATTTAAGTGGAAGGTGATAATGCAATATCGAACACGCTTAATTACAAAACCACTGAATATGTTTAGGTTCAAACACTTAATTGTGTTATCAAATAGACCCTTAGACAATGGAAAAAGATCAAGACCCGTAAAAAGGCTCCCCTAATTTACCCACAATAACATGGCAGGTTACATGTCAATTTATTATTGCCACAAACTCGACCATGTAGGGTCAAACTCCCTTACCATTTCATTGTCGGTCCCCCCCATAGGAGCTTCTTGCTACTAAGAACCCCACCCCTAAAAATAAAGGCACTTACAATCTCCTTTGAAATGTGATTTTCATAATCCAATATAGTTCAACTACACCTTAAAAATTTTAATAGCATTTTCCAACGATTCCAAGATTTTGTAACATTTTTTTTTACTATAACTCCCAATGGCAATAAAAAACAACTTTGAATTCCAACCACCATACTTGATCCATCTCATTGTCTAATTTCATCTAAAGAATACATATTAGCTAGAATGTGCAATGCTCATGTTTAAGAAATTCTCTCTTTTCCCTCGGAGAATTTGTAAACCACCTCCCTCTCATGATGGATTTAAGGCCTCAATCCCTACCAAGATTTTAAATTCTCTTTTCCCGAACCAAAGTCCTCAAAATCTCACTTCCTTAGCAAATTAGCTTTCAACCTAAGAAGCATGAACACTTCTACAGAGGAAACGTGTCGTGTTCAACATCCGTGTCCGACACAACACTCTTTGGACACTCCTAAAAGCATGTTCGACACTTCAACATGTCTTGATTAAAAAATCAAATTCATAACATCGGACACTTTAGCAACACTTCACGGACACTTTGGCGGCACTTCTTGAATACTCTCCAAATAAGTCTTATAAGATGAATTCCTTCATTATAACAATGTTCTCCGTTCTTCATAACACAACTTATGCATCTTAAATATTTTTTGAAACATATATAAGATGGATACATTATGTGTAATATAATGTTATATAATTGTTTTGCATTGTTTAGAATGTAATTGCTATGTAAATGATATCTTGATGTTTAATTTATGAAATATATAACTTTTTAATGTAAAATATGTGTTATATTATATTTTTTATTATCTTTGAATAAATTATTCATATATATGACATAGTAAATTTATTAAAATATAAAACTTTAACGTGTCCCAAGCGTGTCATGTTCTACATTTTTTTAAAATCGACACGTTGGCATGTCAACGTTGTGTCCGTATTGTGTCCGTGTCTATGCTACTTAGCTTTCAACACAACTTGAGCTCAACATAAATCTAATCACTCCCATCCCATGACATCAAACTCTTTCCACAACTAATCCAAAATTCTGAGGCATGACCAGTTCAATGATATAAAGAATGATGAGTGAACCAAATAATCCATAATGAATTTCTTTGAGAACCATTCAAACCAAACCCGATTCATTATAACCAGTTGGTTAAGCCCCAGGCTCCTCTTCTTCAATCGTCACTCGACCACTACTGGTGGAACGGTTGAACTCTTCACTCTCAAACAATTACAACCTGCAACTTCATAAGGTTTCAAGTCCCAACTCTTCTACAATTTTAGATTGGGAGCATGAAGACTGATGGAGTGATGTCTATGTTATCTCTCTTCTAAAAAAAAATTACTTGAGTACTTTGTAAATATAGAGAAAAAAGTAATAGACAATATATATATATAGAGAGAGAGAGAGAGAGAGGTGAAACAAAGAGCCAAAGACTGTCTTTCCCGAAGTGTCTGTTGGTTGATTCCAACAAAGTGACATAAATGAGAACAAAGCTAGAGAGTCAAAAGAAAAAGACCATACATGTGACTTGAGATTATGTGGATGTGTGCATTTCTAATTGGGGAATGGGATGGCAAAGGCTAGGCAAACGCACATACTTTAATTTATTTATTCAATGTGTTTTTTTTGCATCTACGATATTTTTATTTTAAAAATAAAGAAAAATACCAGAAGAAATACTTAAAAAATTTAGAGTTCTTTAGATAATTTTTCTATAGTTTTAAAACCTATATTTTTTATTTATATATAATTTTAAAATAAAAAATTTAGAGTTCTTTAGATAATTTTTCTATAGTTTTAAAACCTATATTTTTTATTTATATATAATTTTAAAATACTTATGTGGTAATTATGTGTCATGGTTCAATTCCAATGGACTCTACAGTTGAACCAATGATCCTTGACCCTATCCTTTTTCTGGTTTCCTCAACAGTCTGGATTTTAGAACATTCCTACCATTGAAATACTTCCAAGATTTTAATAAAGGTTCATGAGTGTCCGCTAGGCTGAAAACCAAACAACAAAACAATTCAACTCTGATTTCTTAAAATTCGTTGTCCATTAGCTAGACCATTACAAAAGTTAATTTCACAAGCAAAGAAAAATTCTAAGCATCCTATCAAAAATATTTGAAAAAGGAAAATCCCTTGAAGAACAGATCATATTTCCACTTCATGCATATCCTGTTGAAAACAACTGGTCATAGTGGAAATAAACACAGTTGAAGTGAAATTTCCCTTGAAAACAACTAGTTATAGTGGAAATAAGCATAGTAGAAATAAACAACTGATTATATTTCCCTTGAAGAACAAAGCATATTTCCACTTCAGGCATGATCATTGATTCACCATAACCTGTTGGTTCCTATCATGTTGGTATATGCTTATTCCACTTCGCTATAACTAGTTGATTCACTATATTTCCACTTCATGCATATCATAGTTCCACTTCAACTATGATGCATATCATGCTTATTCCTTTAAGAGATGTGATGCGACACATGCCCCAAATTTTTTTCTAAAATATGGGTCACAATTGTTCTGTGTGTCAAGTATGCATGAAACTATGAGACATGGAAACTTGCCTTTTATGGCTAGGGAAATTGGAGGCCTAATAGTACCAAGCATCATAGAGGACAAAAGACCTCTCGCCATGGTGGTGGGCAGAGATGGACCAACAGAGGGTCTGGTAGGGGCAACTGTCACCCCAATCAAAAAACTCCTTTAATATTGTAACAAGTCCCATGTCCATGTTTGTGCTCATGCTTCTTAGCTAACAGTCATGGTAACTCAAACAAAAAGCATGCAGCACTGAGCTTCATTCCCCTAGCTCCTTATGGTACCCTCCATACATTGTTCACCCATTCTTAAAGCTCTACCTTCTTTGACAACGACAAGCCCCGTCTACCAAACCTACCCACTAGACAATTCCATATGAAAGACATTGTACACCTACAAGATCCGTCATCCACCTCCTTTCATATTCTGTCCTCTACTGGCCTCCCAAAAAGATTTTTGGCTGCCCGTCCTTCAGCTTGTAACCTCCACACTGAACTCTTTGACCACTTCCCGCACCACAAGCCAATCACCTCCACCAACATATCTTTAATCTTAAGCAAACTCTACCTCCCTCTCCCAATAAATGGTCACTTCCAAATATCTCTCTCCCTCAACTGACAAGGCTTCGGCAAACTATGCATCTGTCACCCATTATCTGTCACCCATTACAGACCACCAGAATGTCGGGAACACTGACCCATCTACAGCTCCCTGGGAGACATGACATCACAACTCAACCACTGTTATCTTTATAAACCAGCTTGCTTGACTATTGTCGTCTTCAAGAACATTGATGGTCTGCCACAGGACTTGGAAGATCCTTTGTCTTACCTTGGAAATACAGCACATTACTATATTTTTACATCTGTTAACAATCACTCACCATTACTGTAATGGTTGCCTTTTGCAGTGTGGGCTAATCTGGTATTTATAGTGCTGCTTCTAAGAACTCCTCTTTTTCTTTCATTTTTTAGGTTTATTTACTTAATTTCCCATCCATAAGACACGGCATTTTCTGCAAATCTTACACCATTCTTCCTCCTTTAACAGCAATGGTAATATTTAAACAAGCTAAAATTGAAAACATTCAGTAATGAAAGTCATATTACCTGTTTGAGCTGAAATTCTGTCATGTTGAAGTGCAAATTCCCCACATACAGTTTTCTATCAACTGCACCATAGGGTCCCACAACTAAACCACCAGCAGCAGCATTAGTTTGAACAAGGTTCTTTTCAGCTTCCGATGGTTTAACCATTACAGGTTGTCCGAGAAGTAGGTGGCCAGAGAGAGCTATAGCCATTGGCACAGACATTGCATCATAAAATTCAATATACCTGCAGCATCACCCAAGGACTCACAATAAGTTTGCCAGACCATACGAGACAAAAATACAATTGTAACTTACAAAGCAGGTATCTACGGAAGGTAGGAAAATCAAAAACTCTCTTAAGTGCATATGTGCCAAGCTGAATTTCTTCTCTCGTATCTAAAGTTCATGAAACAGAAGACGTCAGCTACTCGTGACAAAATACAAACTGGGATAATTAAGACATATCAAAGTGATTCACAAAAAAGATAGTTTTAGGAGACTCGGATAGAATAGAGTGACAAAAATTAATGGCTATGACTACCCAAAAAAATTAGCACTTTGTCGATGCGGGTATGAGGATCGGGTGGCAGATCGTATCTAGGTTCGACATTTCAAAAAAAAAAAAAAAGGAGAGTGGATATGTAAATATTTAGTTTACATATATGTGTTTATTTATTTTTATTAATATATATAAAGTATATATTATCTTATAATATATATTATATATTATATCATTATTATTATATATAATATAATTTATATATATATAATTATTATATATAATAATTTTTTTTATGATATATATTACATATTATATTATTGTAATACTATATTAATATGAATAATAATTTATAAAAATTATTATTTATATGATATTTTTTAAATAATAATTAAATGTTTTTTTTTATATATTATAAAAAAATTTATAAATTAATATGATTAATATATATAATCAAGAAAAAGAGGCGAAGAGAGCAGATTGAGAGACTAAGAGAGAGAGAGAAGGAACGAAGAGAGAGAGATTAAGACGAGATCGAGCCGAGGTCGAAGATCGATGTGATCAAGCCTGAGGCGAAGAAGTCGAGGCGAAGCGAGCGAGAGGAGAGAGACGAGAAAGGCATGATCGAACTCTGAGACGGGACCGATCTCCTCTTTCTTTCCTCTTTCTTCTCTTTTTTTTTTTTTTTTCTTTTTTCAGTGTGAAGAGTCGTCCGAAGAGAGGAGAGACATCTCGTACACGTTGCTCTCACACACACTCGCCCGTGTCGTCGCATTCCATGTCGATACGAGTAAAGAAAGTGAAACATAGGGCCAAACTAATACGTCTACAAAGCACAATAGCAGTTAACATTTTTGTATAAATTTCCTTCGTAATGGTTTGGAAAAATTTAACAATGACATGAACTCCAAGGTTGGGATATAGAAGCATGCTTAAAGACCAAGTACCAACTTCTAACCACATAGGCAAATTAAAGAGTTCAACCAACTTCTTTATCAATCAACAAAAAAGGTAAAATCATCTTAAATCAACTAAACTATACAATTTCCTAGGGAGTTTTTCTCCAACCAGGAAAGGATTTTATCAATCAACAAAATCTGCCTGGCAGGATTAAGAAGTACCTAAGGAATTCTACATATATGGGCACAGGGAAAGCTAAAATCAGACTCAAGCTGATGAACTAAACATGTTTGTATGGTCTCCCATAGAACATGTATAAAATGGTCCACACGCTTTTTGACAGAAAACATGATCAGGGCTTAAAACATAAACAGCAGCAAACTCAATCATGAATCGTGGAGAAACCACCTCGGCCAAAACCATTAATTGACAGCACTATATATCTTCCAACTCCCACAAGCAATATTGATGCCAGAACAAAGACATATCAAGGATCAAGATACTCTCCCCAAGAATTGTGCCAAATTTATTCTTAAAGAATAACTGCCTTGCCATCGAATAAACTCAACTGGATCTAATGTGAAATTTCCAGTGCAGAGTTAGAAAAACTATGGTAGCGTTTGGTAGAGTTTTCTAAATATGATTTGAGAATAGAGTTGTATTTTGAGTTTGTGAGTCTTGAAATTATGATTTGAGTGTGAAAAATTTGTTTGGTTATGAGTTTTGAATTAAGTTTTGGAGAGAGTTTTGAATTTTTGAAATTAGAAAAGTTTTTTGATTCAAAAACTTATAGCTCATAACCAAACACACAACCTAAAATTCTATTCAAAACTCATACAAAAATTTAAAAAATTCCTTTTTTTTTTTTTTCTTTACAATATAAAAATAACAAGTGCCAAAAAAAAAAAAAAACGAACACTACTCCGGTCAACCGGCCGGACGTCCGGGTTAGCCAAATTTTTTTGCTTGGAAAGGAGTTTTCAAAAGTGGGTGTGGAATTATAATTTAAAAACTCAAAACTAACACCACACTCATGAAAGTGAGTGAAAATGTGTTTGGAAAACAAAACCAAACACAGCCTATAAATAAAAACTGCAGGAAGCAAACAAGAAGAACACGAATACAGTGTGGTTGTCATTGGATGAAAACAGTAACAGTATACACTGGGTAAAGAAAAGTAAAAACAAAAGGAGAAACTTAGGTTCCTAGTTGCACGAAGCGGGGCATGGATGGGAGCAGGAGCAGGAGGAGCAGAGAAACAAGGGCATATAGAAGTTTCTTTGGTTGGGAGCAGGGGCGTGTATTTATTTATTAAATATATAAAAATATTCTAACAATTATATTTTGCTTCTTAGTTTTAACATATGTATTAAAATATGAATAAATATTAGAGACTCATGTTAACTACAAATTATTTATTAAGTATAAATAAATCTTATATAAATTGTCTTTATTTGAGAGGTTTCTATTTCACTTGGGAGTAAGCTTCTTACAAGTTTCTAACTCGGGAGTGCAGAATCGTGTTTCTTAGGCTAAGTTTGGGAAGTTTAGAATAAGTGCACTTTTTGACTTTTCTTGTATTATGTGTAGAAAAAGTAGAGAGGAGATGTTGATTGATGTGACCCAAAAAAGATAAAAAGATGAAATAAGTGCACTTATATTGGGATGCCAAACAAGGCCTTAGTAAGAAACGCTACTTGAGTAGAAGGTTCTTGCTACTAAGCTTAGGTTCATGTCATCTACCTTGAGAACGCAACATGAATTGTTTAAACATGAGTGCAAGGTAATCCCACCATCCCTCATCATGGATTCTTTATTGCAATGCTAGTGAATTTAAGGGGTTATTTGGGATAACCTAAATAAGTGTACTTTTTGTCTTTTCACGAAAAAATGTGCAGAAAAGTAGAAAGATGATGTGATGGAAAAAAGATAAAAAGATAAAAAGTGTACTTATTTAGGATAGCCAAACTTGACCTAAGAATAAAGTTATGTTTAATTTTTAAGACGAATTACACTAACGGTCCCTCTAGTTCGGGCCTTGTATCACTTTGATTTTTGACTTTTCAATTGTGACACATTTGACCTTGAATTTTGAATCATGTTCCAAACAACGACAATTGAAGATACCATTACTCAATTTCAAGGACAAAGTCGTCAATTTGATAAAATATAAACTAATTTGATAAAAATAAATGTCAAAAAAATATTTTTGAATTTTTTAAAATTATTTCTATCCACTAAAGATAAAATTATGTAAAATTGATAAATCTTTTAGACATTTATACATTTATTTATTTTACCAAATTAATTTTTATTATGTGTTTGGATGATGATCATGTAATGGGTGGTCAAATGTGTCACAATTGAAAAATCATGAACCAAAATTATACGAGCCCCAAACTATAGGGACTGTAAATTTTTAAAAAGAATCAACAATTACTTTTTGACTACACTGCACATAAATGATATGCTTTTTAGCAAAAACACACTTACCCAACTCCTTTTGAACGTCTTGAATTCCGGTCCATGATTAGACGAACATCCCTCACCTGGATATGAAACAGTGAATGATTTAAATAAATTAAAAAAAAAAAGAAACTTGCAATAAACATAGAAAATACATGTCATTACGGACAAATTGTCTATAACAACACCTACTAGGGGGGTGTTTCCTGAGATCATCAGCTTTAACTCGTTTGTACATTTTCACTCACCCCACATACACAGAATGTTGACACAAGAAAGTCATTATATTACTCGTAACTGAAGGCAAAGGAGCATTTACTGCAACAGGAAGGAGATGTATCTCAATAACATGTATTAACGTTCAACGCAGTGTTTCAAGTAACAAGGACATGAATTGATCATATACACGTAGGCAGCAATGAAAAATCCAAGGCAACACATGGCATGCAATAAGAAAATACATAGAGCACAATGCCTACTATAGCATACAATAGTCTAAAAATAGATCATTCAGATAATCCACAAAGCAAGAATATTAAAAACCCCACTAACCTTGCCTGCTTTTGAGAAAAACTCATAAACATCTCTCTCGGTTGCCTTCAGAGGCATCTGCCGACATCATATTCATACAAGAAAACAGGAATTAGCAAAAAACAAGTAGAAAGAGTAGTATGGGCATGTGAATACAAGAAAACAAGTGCAAACAAACAGAACCACTAAAATTTCCATTCCCATCAACTCCTTAAAATAGAAGACAAATATTATCCATCTACCTGGTATGCAAAAACAGTTCTTTGGTCCCTTTCTGGATCAGCTTCAGGCTCCACCGCTTCTTTCTTTTCTTTGAGTCTCCTGCCATTAAAATTGATTTTGACATAATAAGAAGGTATATAACAGAAAAGGCAGTTCACTACTTTGACATGCACAACCTTTTATGGATGTAACAAAAATAGGCCATGATAACTAAAAATATGAGAACATAAGAACATTAACATGGGAAAATTGCATTACAATTAGGTATATAACTAGTATTTCTTTTCTATGCACAGCATCCATAAACTTCAGACAAGACTTCGAGAGTGAGTTTCAACTTTCATTAAAAAGAAAAGATTGAAAGAACACTGGAAGCATGTAGACATCAACAACGACAAATAAAAAGCGAAGTTTTATAACCATGATACAAGGAATTAAGTTGCCTTTCAGTGTGATGAACTCAAGTGTACGAGGATTTTTAAGTGTCAGTTCTGAAGAGTTTTAGTTATAAAACTAAATGCATTGAAATTGACTAGATTTCAACCATTTCAATTGGAACACTTAGAGATTTGATCCATAGTTTTACTTATGAAATACCTTGTGGAGTATGACGTGGGCGGTGAACACTCTATTAAAGGGGATGTTAAAGCATTATCATCTATTTAGTAGAACAATTAATTCAACAGGCAGTGCGTGAGAGAGGATAAATGACAAGCATTGCAGACCTAAAAGTCAACATACTTCATTCAGCATCATCTCAATCAAAATCTCCCATGTATACAGTAACCTCAAGGCCAATTACATGCAAATATTAGATGCTTCAAAAGTTTATTACAGACCTCTCTGAACAATTAAATTTGACAATTAATATCCATATGATTATAGAACATAAAGTCATAAGATGCATTGTAAATCTATTTTTTGATACAGAATCTACCATGAAGACAATGCATACCTTGAAGGGCAAAATAAAAACACAACAGACCTTATCAAAACCAATTTGTGGAAAAGCCACTTTCTTCAATGAAGCCTTGAAGAACTTGCCGCATTGTTAGGCCATTAGAATGTGCAAACAATCCATCTATGATTTCAACCCAAGTTAGAAATTGTACACAGATGCATGAATTTTCATTTTCTTATGAGTTCTTAAGTTGTTTTAAGTTGATAGTAAAAATATAGCATATAAGTAGTTTAAAATTCATGAAGACAAGCTTCCAACACAATCATATGAATGACACCAAGTAAATGAAAGGCATATAATCAACATTCATCTGTCTATATTGATGGTAAAACCTGCTAAATGTTTTTACGCTGCAACTCAAAGGGCAAAATGAAGCACATAAAAGCTTCTCCAACTCCATTTGCATAAATCCCCCTTCCTCTCAGTGAAGGCTTGAACAACTATATCATTGTAGTCGTTAGATTATGCAAGTTACAACCTTTAGCGCAGGGAATTATTTCAAATTTTCTAAAGGGTGAAGTTTAAACATTTACAGTCATGATGAATCAAATGCATAGGAATTATTCACAAGGAACTCTTTCAAACAACAGCAGAATATATATATATATAGTCCAAAACACCAATTGGGGAGGAAAGAGTGAGATACCACCTGCTGTCTCTCAATTCAAGTTCAGTTTCCCTGTCTCTCAAATATTCCTTGTCTCTTTCGCGATCGCTATCGTGCCTCTTCGATGACCTCGACCGACTCCGGCTTCTCCGGTGCAGCTCAATCTCCTTCTCCTTTTCTCTCTCCTTGTCTTTCTCTCTTCTCTCCCTATCTCTCTCCCTCTCTTTCTCCTTATCTCGCTTGTCTCTTTCCCTCTCCTTATCTTTCTCTCTGGAGCCCCTCTCCCTCTCCCTATCTTTCTCTCTAGAGCCCCTATCCCTCTCCCTGTCTCTGTCCCTCACCCTCTCTCTCTCGGACTCCCTATCTCCATTTCTGCTAGTCCTGCGGCGATCTTTGTCTCTCTCAACATCTCTCTCAGAATCCCTAATTGACCGCTCTCTCTTGGACCCATTCTCTTCCTCCCCTCTCGATTTCTTACTTCTCCGATGCTCCTCCTCTTCATGGCCGCTGTCTTCCTCTATGGACCTCTCTCTCCTCCTGTAACCTTTCTGGCTCTTCTTCGTTGACGAACCGTCTCGCTCGCTCTCTTCCACGGTCTTCTCCAGGTAATCGTACTCATCGAATTCCATTTTCAACTTCTCTCTCTCTCTTCAAGGTTCTTCAAGGTTGATCAGGAACCTCGAAGAAGGGATACCCCAAACCGTGAGCTTATCGCTGTATCAGATCACTCGATCTCTTTTCTTCTGTTATTTCAGAGTCGAACACTAGTTCTCGTGTCTTGAGGGTTTCTTAAGTGGTTTTTGGGGTTTATTTATTTGGGAATTTATAGGCCTGTAGCTTCAAAATTTAATTACAAATTCATGAAACAATTTATGATTTTACTTTTTCATGTTTATAAATTTTTTTATTAATTTAAAAATATTTTTTCAATTACACGTCGATGTGAAATTATTCCTTGTTTATTTGGTTTTTTTAAGTTATTTTTTAAATTTAAAAACATTTAGGCTTCTAAATTTTATGTTAAGTTTGACAAGTCAAAAATCATCCATCTTTTTATCTTTTTATCTCTTTTCTATCACATTATCTCTCTATTTTTCTGAACAACTTTTCGTAAAAAGATAAAAAATGCATTTATTTAGGTCATCCCAAACAACCATTTAGTTTTACCACATGAACCGAAAAAAGTTAATTTTTTTTTAAATATGTAGAAAAGAAAAAAATAAACCAAAAAAATAGTAGACTTTTTAGATTTATTTTTGTTATTTTAAAAAAAAATTACTTTTTAAATTTGTTTATAAAAGTAAAATCTTTTGTATGAAATCAGAGAAATTTCTCTGAGTTTGACAAAATTTTTCTGAATCGAATTTTCTCTATAGAAATATTAAGGGACTTTGATTACTATGAAAATATTATATATCATTTATCTTATAAAATTTTACTATAAGAGACCTTGAAACAAATTCTCCTTTACTTATTGTCATATTCCTTCCTTCCTAACTATTTGCCCTACTCTCACGTGGTTACTCATTTTCCAAGCCTTTAGATTATCCACTATTTGCATAATATTGCCTCTCTCAATGATACTATTTGCATTACACATTTCAAGCCCCATCCAGGTTGTTTGCCTAGCAACAAGAGGAATATCATTTTACCTCCTAAATGTTTATGCGTTTTTCAATTTGACCTCAGACTTCGATTAATATCAATTTTACACCTAAACTCTTGAAATTTTGATCAATTTGGCCTATGCCGTCACATTCCATCTATAATTGGACAAAATATGCTAACTTGGCACCAAAATTCATTTAAAATTTTATTTTAATCCCCAAACTATACCTTAAAAATCAATTTGCCCCTCACGTCAACACATTCTATCCAATTGTTAATGGAATGTGATGGCAGTGGTCAAATTGATCAAAATTTCGAAAGTTTGGGTGTAAGATTGATATTAATCCAAATTTGAGGATCAAATTGAAAATTTCATAAAAGCTGAGGGATGAAATGATATTTTTCTCTAGAAACAATCTATTTTGTTAGGGAGTTGACTTCCTTAACGAGTTCGCTCTAACTAGCACAATTTTCATAATCATAAAATTTGTATACATAACATAAGGACATTATTCTTTGTCATTGGCACTCAACAGTTAAGTTAGCTTATTTACTTAAAATAAACTCATAACATAAATAAGCTATTACTTATGGAGAAAATTCAAACTTTGACTTTTCTACCAAAGTCACCTCGGCAAGAGGAATACTTTTTATAAAAAGAGTGTGGGTAAATCCCTAAGGAAAGTGGGTCAACATAGAACTCAACAAGGTTCGATTACTAGCCGTGGAAGTCACAATCCAAACCTGCCCCTATAGGTTTAGGTAATGACCAGCCAGTAATCCCAGATTACCTTCGGCCTCAAAGACAAAATTAATCATAATATAATAAACGGGGCTTAGCGAAAGCAATAATAAAATATAACCAAGTCTATTGAGCAGTGCATACATACCGAATTCATAAATATTTAAAACTTTAAACTTCATACATTCATATATACATCACATCAAAGATAGACTTTCGTACATAACATCCATCCTTAACAAGTTTCAAAAAAACAAAAACAAAAACAAAACAAGTAAAAGGGGTAACAAAGCTTGGCTCCACTCAGTCCAAGCACACTCCATCACAGAGGCACTTCAAAAATGACTTCATAGGGGTAGACTCCGAGGCTGCCTTAGACTTAACATTCCACTTGCTCACCTACACATATATAAGGGAGATGGGTGAATTGGAGCCCAATAAGTAACATCAATATAAAGGGTTAATGAATGAAGTTCAACATGATGCAAAACATATCTTTCATTTCAATAAGTAAAACAATTCGATTAGCAATCATATGTCCAATCATATCAATACTTGCGATAACAATAATTATTCAAATCTTTAGACATCTAATAGAGTAACAGTGTAACAATGTGTCGAAGTCAATAGGACCACTAAGGTCAATCCAATGGGACCACAACGGGTCAATCAATAATTCTTAATTCAATGTGGACCATTAAGGTCTAACATCAGAGATCTTTGTGTTTCAATTAATCCAATGGGCCATAGTATTATTCTCAAAGCAAGGGCCTCACTAAAAAATGCCACGAATACATTTTCATCAAGGACATTCATTCATAGATAACAAAATAAGATTCAAAATATTATTCTTAAACAATTCAAAATACTTTTCGAACATAGCTTTATAAAGATATTACTCACAATGGGTTGTACCGATATTAAGCCTCAGGCAACCACCTACACAAAACATATAATAAAGCACACATTAAAACACGTGACTTAAACGAATGACCTATCTTATTCCAATCGTCTTTTAATGTGTTTCTAATTCACTTCCTTATTATCAATGTCTAAACAATGCCCAAGAATGTTTATAAGAGCATGAGGATGGAAACATGCACACGAGAGTGTGTTTCAAAAATGTTGAAAATTGGCCAGTTCGCTCGAACGCACCTTTGGTCGCTCGAGCCATGTGGTGTGTGTCATGACCCAAACCCACCCCTAAAAATTTGGATCATAACCGACCAATAATCACTCAATTACCTACGGCCTCATCCAGATTACAAAAAATCACATGCTTAATTAAGGAATTAAAGTATAATACATGATAGGGTTATCACAGTCTATCTGCAAAAGTACTAGATGGTGTCAAAGTGGGCTTGAGTCAAGTGCAATGCAAACTTGAGTTCGCTCGAGCGCACACTTGGTCGCTTGAGCCAACTACAAAGGTTTGTAAAAATACTGAAAGCATAGTGAAGTGGTCGAATTTTGAAATTTCTAGAACAGATTTTAGGTTCAAAAACATGAGTTCAAGTTATGTAACCTGTATAGCTAGAGTCAAAAGCGTAAAAACTCTTTGTAAATCATGAATACATGTTAATTATCAAACCATAGTCCCAAAACCTCTTTAAATTTTCCAAAACAAAACCCCAAACTCAATAGTTTTGCCATGCATGTAATAAATTCAACCTTTTTCCTTTCAAAACATGATCATATGAGATGATAAGTGTGAAATCATGAAGGACTCTCAAAAATAGTAAGTATAACTCTATGCATGTAAAGATTTTGCTGAAAGTCAACTTCAATATGATGAATTATGCATGCATGTCCTAGTTTAGTTCATATCTTCCATAATCAAGTTGATTCTTTGATCTTCTTGTCAATTACATAGAATTTACACTTATTATCACATGAATCCAACTCCTACATGAACTATTTGCAAGAATTAAGGTTAAATTCCATACATAGAGCTTGAATTGAAGGTGTGATAGCTTAATTCCCTCAAATCTCCCCTTAGACTTCATAATTCTTCTTCTTCTCTCTCTAAAGTAGTTGTCCTCTCTCTCTCTCTCTTTCTCTCTAAATTTTCAGCTCAAAAGATGATGAGAAATAAGCTTATTAATCTTATATCGCCTATATATAGGCTAGATTAGATTAGGCTTAATTAAGTAGGATTAAGGCTAATTAATCTAACTTAAGTCTAATTAGTTCCAATAAAGTCTAATTGATTTATTCTAATTATTTTGATCCAAATCAAATTTTAATTAAACTTGCCATATGATTCCAAATATTCTAATTAGTCTATTGAACTAGTTAATTTTAGTTTCTGAATCCATTTGGGCTTTCAATTTCTTATTTAAGGTTGGTATTCTAATAAGTATTCCATAAACAGATAGATAAATGCAAATTAAACACATAATCATGTAATTATGCTCAATAAAATAATATGTACGTCGAGGTCGTCACAGTGGTAGAAGTAATCAATGTACAACTACCTAAGGTAAGAATTATTGAGGCACTGCCCCCATAAGAAGACCCATTGTGACACCATCCTTGAGGCAAGACTTACTGAGGCATCGTCCCTAAGGCAAGACCCATCGAGGCACTGCCCCTAAGGTACCACTATCTAAGGCAGGACTCCATGAGGTGATTGCGAGGCCTCCATTCTGTGTCAATGGAGATCACTGGTTGAAGCTGATAGCAGGCCCAAAGATACAAAAAATATCGCAACAAGTCAGAATCATGACTCCCGCGAAGATAGATGAAGAGAAACCTAAAAGTAATGGACTTTCTTTTCATTTACCTAAGCTAATGGCAAGACCAAGGAAGTCCTTGAGACTTGGTATAAGGCATAGCCCAACGATTCAGGGCCTTGCTATGACACGAAAACTAAGAAGTTACAGATCTTATAGTTTGGTGGCTAAGAGTAGATAAGTCGTTGAAGTGGATTTAAATATAGCTAAACAAAAGGTATGACTCCTAAGTAAGGTCTTTGGAAAGTTGTACCAAGTAAGGTACCACTGAGGTAGGTGATGTTGAATAAGGTACTATCAAGGTACATACCAAAATGGTAAAGACTGAGGGAGACACGTGTTTACTGAGGCTTTGCAGTTAAGACAACGAATATTCTACGTGAACCTAGAGACACATGTCATCACCCTATTGGCCACTTGGTATCTTCAATATCACGGAAAAACCTATATATATGGTCCATTTCTTAAAGTTTGAGAAGAGGATTTTAGGAGTAGAGAGGTGTTGCCCATTTGTCTACTGGCATATTCCTTCCTTTCTAGTTGTTTAGTCTACTTTCACTCGGCTACTCGCTCTCTATCTCCCATACTATTTACTATTTACATAGTTTTGCCTCTATCAAGTAATTATCTCATACTACACATTTCAGACCTCCTACTAAACAAGTTACTTTGTTTTGTACTCTCGTATTAGCTTTGTTTATTCGCTATTTAATTTTTTGACAAAAAATCAGCCCGGTTGACCTCTTGCAAACTGAGGACTAAGAAAGTGGTACCCCGGTCTGGGCAGGTAATCCCGATCACGCTAGCGCAGATGGAATTAAGGGGCAATTGAGAGGGAGATTTATGATCTGAGTTTGGGACGCGGTATTAACCGAGCAGATTTGGGCCAAACAGGATTGGGTCGAGATATTTGGCTTCAAGATTGGACCGTGATTTTGCTCGGTAATGGCAAATTCCCTGTGGGACCGTGCTACATGATCTTGTTGGCAAGTAGACCGGTCAGGTGTGGGTTCGGTCAAGCGGGGGTCCTATAGTTCATGTGTTGCTCGATTGTGAGGCGCGTATCCTTAGCTTGGCAGGGAGGTTCATGCTTGGAGCTCGGCGGGAAGGCCTTTGGTTGACCGGTATGACCAACCTCAAGCTCGGCTTCGCTGGAATATAGCCAAGCACGGCTGGAAGTGAGCCCGGATATAGGAGTACTTGGGCATGAAGTGAAACATGGCCGTGGATAGCCAAGGTAATACTGCCCGGCTGCTGAGCTCCCAATAGAGTGGGCAGGCAGTTGGATTAGGTGATGCTCAGCAAGATTTGTGCTGACAGATGGGATAGCAGTGCCACGTGTCGAGAGATCACTAGGAGTAGATTTGGGGCGCAGAGGGTATATAAGCCTGTCTGCCCCCCCCCCATACAGGAGGACGAACATTTTGGTAAGGAATTCCTACTCTTAAACACCCATCATTTTTCTCTCTCTATTCCAAGGAGTGTGCTAACTCAATTGTCGGAGGGGTTTTCCGGCCACACACTGCCGGGTAGCTCATTATCGTTGTCCTCGCAGGTGATTGGACAGAAATGGAGCTTGGAAGAAAGGAGTACGGGTTTGCCGGAATATTTGCTCCCCGTACAATTGGCGCCGTTTGTACGAGCTTGGAAGAGGGAGATTTATGATCTGAGTTTGGGCCACGGTATTAACCGAGCAGATTTGGGCCAAACAGGATTTGGTCGAGATATTTGGCTTCAAGATTGGACCGTGGTTTTGCTCGGTAATGGAAAATTTCCTGTGGGACCGTGCTACCTGATCTTGTTGGCAAGTAGACCGATCAGGTGTGGGTTCGGTCAAGCGGGGGTCCCATAGTTCATGTGTTGCTCGGTTGTGAGGCGCGCATCCTTAGCTCGGCAGGGAGGTTCATGCCTGGAGCTCGGCGAGAAGGCCTTTAGTTAACCGGTATGACTAACCTCAAGCTCGGCTTCGCTGGAATATAGCCAAGCACGGTTGGAAGTGAGCCCGGATACAGGAGTACTTGGGCATGAAGTGAAGCATGGCCGTGGATAGCCGAGGTAATACTGCCCGGCTGCCGAGCTCCCAGTAGAGTGGGCAAGCAGTTGGATTAGGTGATGCTCAGCAAGATTTGTGCTGACAGATGGAATGGCAGTGCCACGTGTTGAGAGATCACTAGGAGTAGATTTGGGGCGCAGAGGGTATATAAGCCTGTCTGCCCCCCCCCATACAGGAGGACGAACATTTTGGTAAGGAATTCCTACTCTCAAACACCCTCTCCTTTTTCTCTCTCTATCCCAAGGTGTGTGCTAACTCGATCGTTGGAGGGGTTTTCCGGGCACATACCGCCAGGTAGCTCATCGTCGTTGTTTTCACAGGTGATTGGACAGAAACGGAGCTTGGAAGAAGGAGTACGGACTTGCTGAAATATTTGCTCCCCGTACAGGTGCACTTCTAAAACTTAGCTTCAACGACACTCATGTGCCAGTTTTATTGGATTAACATGAAAGATAAATATTACTTTTCTTTTATTTTTTTAAATTCAAATTTGAATCAGGAGAGAATTTGAAAATCATTATAAATTCTGCTTCAATAATTAAATTTTACTTTTTATAAGATTTTTGGTGTATATCATTTATTAAAATAAATTAGGTCCTAGAAAGAAATAAAAAATAAAAAAAAATTACAATTATACCGACCTAATTTTTTCATGTTCATTTTTTTTAACACAAACCCGATAAAATGAATTTTGAGTTTTTTTATATATATTTATTTTGGGATGATTGGCTTGGGTAAAAGCAGAAAGGGTTGTTGTCTTCACCCATCATCAGCCACTGAAACCCAACCCAACAATTTATATGTGTATATATATATGTGATGTGTGTATGGTTGCAATGGATTCAATGGTTTGATTCGTTGAAGATGTGGATTTCAGTGGGGGATTTGAAGGCAGATTTCGTGGTGGTAAAGGTGGCGGGGTGGGGAAGTATTGGTGGTTATGATCTAGCGGGAGGTGGGTGTTGGGGTAGGTAGAGGGACTTGATTTGGCACTGGTTTAAGGTGGATTTGGTGTTGGTTTGAGGCTAGTTTAATGAGGTAGTGGTCGTGTGGCGGAGGTGTTTTGGCGGTGGCTGGTGGCTATGCTTAAGATGGTGATGTTTGGAGGCAGTGGAGATGGCAGAAATGGTGGTTTTGGTGGCTGTGACGGGGTAATGGTGGTGGGTGAAAGAAAAAAAGAAAGAAGATGAATTACACGGGGAAAGGCAAAAAGATCATTGTCCCCCCAAAATATAGTCACGTGGGATGATGTGACAAATTTTCATTCAAAAACTTAACTTAGGTTTGTAATTGTCCTTATTTGAGAGAAAAATAAAATTTAAAAGATAAATGTATTCGAATTAAAATGTCAAGCATTAAAATAAAATAAAATACAAACTATAGAGAAAATTTGTTTAAAATAAAAGGACACTTCGTAGGGATGTCATAGCATTTGTGAGTCCTTACTTTGGGGTAACCGATTGTCGATCAGATTTAACTAAATTCAAAAGAAGGAACCCACCACTAGAGCAATAGAGGAATGTACCAACTCTTATGACATGAGATAGAGTTACGATTAAAGTATAATAGCGTAGTTAGTTTCATTGTTTAAAAAATGAACCGCTAATTGCACCTCACAAAAATCGAGCCTTGCTCAACTGTGTAGAAGGCACCTTTCCACCCCACCACCACCCTGGTGATTGATTTACATACTCATGCCACAATAGTTTCCTTGGTATTACACTCATGCCACAAGAGTTTGGACTTTACGTACTCATGCCACAATAGTTTCCTTGGTATTACACTGAAAATGAAAAATAATATTCTATTATTGTCCAAGAAGCGTAGTTGGGATGAATATGAGAGAGAGAGAGAGAGAGAGAGAGAGAGAGAGAAGTTATTTACAAAAGAATGAATATTTAGGAAATTGATTCTTGATGCAGCCAACTTCAACATGCACATCTTCCTGTCTGCTCAATATCTGAAATTGATTCCTGGATTCCTTGACAGTAACTGAAAACAAAATGGTGAATTAAACAGAAGGGCCTAGGTTTATAGTTTTGAAAATTTTACAAGTAAATAACATATGAAAGTCATGAAAAAAATTTGAAAATAAAGGCTTAAATACCTAATGGGAACCATATCCACACCAACCTACCAAAAGACAAATGGTATTCTATCTGTATGCCTACTTACTGATGTATCAAAACACAAAACAAAACAAAGGAATCACCAAAAAACTATCCCTGAGATATGAATGCTGGAGGTGGAAGGTTGATAGACAATTGTGGTAAACAAAAACAAAAATACAGTAGTTACTTAAGGACCCAGGCATCATAGTTCTAAATGTAGACCTCTGCTCTTTTTCATTTTGAATCAAAATCACTAGGCTGAGGTAAATGTAACATTTTATACAGGCTTTTGAAGATTCTATGAGGTGTAATCATCGATTTTTAGGAGGAGGTGATTACTAAAAATTTCCTCAATAAAACATTTACAATGAATAAGAACACGTCATCACATCAATGTTGGCAAGGCAATATCAACAAACAACTTGGCACAGAAAGCATATTTATATAATTTTATTATGCATAGAAGATGAGGAAATTGGTTGGTTACATGTCCTGCTCATGTTGATTCAGAATGGCAGTCTTTGCTATGCAAAGGAATGCATCATCGACGTTGTAACCCTCTTTTGCTGAGGTCTCAAAATAAGGCATGCTGTTTTCCCTGGAAGCACACCACTCCCTTGCTGTCTTCTCACAAACCTGTATGAAAGAATACTTGGACATATGTAACAAAATAAATCACAAAATAATAACTTTTCAAGTGATTCATCGTATATTCTTACCACTCTGCTATTTCCACCATCAACATCGATCTTGTTACCAATTAATACAAAGGGAAATGTATCAGGGTCAGTTGGATCTACCTGGAGTCCCATACAAACCAATTATAACCAAACCAGAGGTAACATTCTCTTACATAATAGGCAATAAAATTGTGCAAGAGTGGGGGAAAAAGTAGAAATAAAAAACTAGCTTCTTTCACACATTTTCTCTTTCTATCTTTTTCATTTCATTTTCTTTTCCATTCGCACATTCAAGCATAGCGTTCAAGAATCAGCAGAACTAATTCCACAAAAAATAAAAAATAAAAAAGAGCTACCTGATTGAGAAATTCGTCATGCCAATTTTGAAGTGTTTCAAATGATTTGGCTATATTTACATCGTATACGAGGATGCAACAATCTGCCCCTCTATAAAATGCAGCACCAAGGCTCTGAAACCTTTCCTGACCTGCTGTGTCCCAAATCTATTCAACATTAACACATAGTTTAGCAGAGTAGGGTTAATCAATATTTCATCTTATATACAACATACATACATCATTCAGTACTACTTTCAACTAATTACCCACTTGCAAAGTGACGGGTTTGCCATCAATCTCTACTTCTTTTGTGACAAAATCAGCTCCAATTGTGGATTTATACTGTTGACTGAATTTCTTATAAACATATCTGGAGTGGCTGTTAACGACCCCCAAATTCAAACAACAATTTCCGACACAACAAACTCACATGTAGCACTTGAATTTAATTCCACAAACACTTGATAAGAACATCAAATCCAGTTGTCGAGATCAAGAAAGTCCACAACTAACATCAAGGGGTTAGTTAGCCTAGTAGCAAGTTGAACCATCCATGATAAGCATCTCAGAAAGTGTAGGTTACGAGTTCAAATTTCATAAAGCATTTAACTTCTTTAGGGTTGCGACCAATTATTACAAGGGGACTAATTGAGTTGGGACAAAGCGTTGGATACCCTCGTTACAAAATAAAATATAAGCAAATAAATAAAGTTCAGAGTACAACAAGATCAATATATTTCTGGATCAATTATGTATGCAATATGTTGCCACATTATCTGAGAGTGTTGTACCAAATTCAGTTAGGTGTTAGGTGATGTGGTGGAAAGAAATCAAAGATTGCACTTATAGCCACCACCACAAATTTTCTTATCACTTCAACATCTCATCCTATCTGCAGTAGCTAGTTCAGTAAAATAAATATAAAGGAAATGATCATTAAATATGTATGTGTCTATCCAAATTTCGCACGGAGGAGAAGAACAACAAAGAAAGAGCAACAACTGTATTTTCATTTTACTTTTTAAATTTAAGACAGAAAATTACAAAAGTAAGAAATTAGAGAGCATCAATATGTCTCACTAGCTCATCCAAACTAATTAAATAGGTTTATGGATACTGATTCATCAAAGATGTCTTTCCAACCCTGAAAACACACAAAAACACACCCACAAAAAAGAATAAACAAAACAAACCTCAAGAAGTATTAAACCATGTAAGAGAGAGACGGAAAGAAGAAGAAGAAGAAGAAGAAGAAGAAGAAGAAGAAGAAGTTGTCAATAAAAAACAAAGGCCAAATCATACCCACTATCACCAAGGACGATGACCTTGAGCAAAGTTCTTTTTGGCATGGACATGATTCCTTCAACAAAAACAGTAAAGTGGAAACTATATATATATATATATATTTTTTGGATTGTGAGGATTACCCCTTCAACAAACAAACAAAAAGTGTTGTCACTTTTCCTTTTGTGGTTTCAATTTTGTCATCAAGCATTGGCTGAATTGACCAAAAACAAAAACAAATGTGTTTGGCGCCAGCAATGCTTAATGTTTTTATTTTAAAGGCATAAATAATGGTTTCTGGTTGATGACCTGTAGAACCTCAATCCTACCTGTATATATCTTTATTCTTTGATTCACACATTATTATTAATTATTAATTACAATGTTATAATATTATACTAGCATAAAACCTGTGCTATGAATAGGAGAGTCAAAATTTTATTTATAGATTAACAATAATAAAACCTTTTAATATATATATATATTGCACAATCTTAATTTATATTTTTCTTTGTTTTTAATATTTTATTAAAAATATTTAAATTTGAAAGAGAAAAAGAGATGTGATTTTAATTGTGGTGTGAATTTGGTAGGGTGGAGTTAGTAGATTTTGATTATGATAGAGATTTTTAATGTGGTAATTTTTAGTAGTAAAATATACATCAAAATTAGGCCTTATCTTGTTGGGTGTTCTAAATTTTGAACCTTTATGCACTAAGAATTTTTTTTCTTTTTAGTGAACATTGAGCGACATGGTAAATAGTCTAATGATTATTATTATTATTATTTTTTATATTTATTACATTTTTTATAATCAAATAGTTATGATTGAGATATAGTCAAATATCTGACCCAATTGATCATGACCATATATGCCAATTAATTTATCTAATACTTAATTGTTTTCACCATCTAAAAAAAATTAGGTTTTTTATTTATTTTTATTTGTAGTAGAATAAGATAAGTATTTTTAATATTCATTTTTTTTTAAAGTTTAATAAATAGTTATGATTAAGTTATAGTCAAAATATTTAACCCAATTGGATTATGCCCCATGTAATAGATGTTTTTAAATTTAGCCAATAATATAATTGAATTGTAGTCATGTCTAATCCCATTAAACTGTGTTACTTATATCAATAAGATAGTTGTTTTTAATTTTTAAATTTAGCAAACATGATTAAAGGATGATTCAATAGAAATCACATTGATACTATTAATTGATCAGTTTTTTCCATGAGGAGTCTCAAGTTTTTTTTCGAAAGGAAATAAGATTAAGAAGAAAAATATCTTAATATAAAACTAATCATTTAATAAAAAGAGCCATAATATCTCATACTTAAGCTAAATAATATGAATAATATCTAACAATTGACTTTTGCCAATCCAAATATATATATATATATATGAATAATTATTCAAACTAAATATTGATAATTTTTATACCACACAATTTATTAATAAAGTTCTCACATAAACAATAGAATAGACAAAAGTGAAAATAAAAACAATACAAAATAAATAAATAAATAATAGAAAAAAACATCTATCAATTTAATAATTGCAATCAATCATTGAAATGAATTTTTAAGATATCATCTATAACTAATAATTAGATCAATAGAGACTAAAAATGTATAGTAGTAATTATACCAAATATTTATAGGACAAATGATACATTTGAGAAACCTGCATAATATATATATATATATAGGTATATATTATAGTGAGTTAAAATGAAGTGATTGATAATTGTAATATGTATAAATTATTCAATAAAAATTATTTTCAAGTACTATCACAAATTACATGCAAAGATCTATAAATCTAGAGTAATTGCATGAAAAAGTTTATAGACCTAAATAGATTTTGTGTAAAATTATATAGACTGTATGTAAATTTATATGAATTTGAACATGTTACTTAAAAAGATCTATCATTAAAATATACAATAGAATAAAAATGAAAAAAAAATTACAGGGAATTTTTTATGGCTTCAAATAGATTTCAATTAAAAAAATGATTAACCTTGAGGGATTACTTGTAAAGCTGTATGTATATTATAATCTTCCCTAGAGAGGAAAAATAAATAAATTATTGGAGTTATGAGACATGAAATATTAATATCTTAAAAAAAATAAATTATGATTCACCACTGCGTTAAGAGAGAAAAAAAAAATAAAAAAATAAAAATTGGATGTTGTTGGGGGTTTGTTTCCCAATGTTGGGTTCTGTTGGTGGATGTTTAAATTTATATGGAAACTTAATTTAAAGATAACGTATTTTGGAGGTTTAGTGTTTAAATTGAAATTTTTTAATTTTTGGATAAAGATAAAGAGCTAAAGATATATAGAAAATTTAAATTTAAAATTTTAACATCACATTTTTTAAAAATACAATCAATTATTTTATTTTTTTTAAAAGCAAACATTTATCTGATAAATGACGCTTATGTGGTTGTTTATTTATTATTTTTGACAGTTTTTTCATCCCTTTTTGTGTGTGTAAAATGAAATATGATCCAATAGAAATTGAGTATGGCATTTTATAAATTTTTTTAAATGTAAAAATTCAAAAATTTTGAATTGAGATTTTAGATAGACACCCACAAAGATATTATCTAATTTTTTTAAATTTTTTTATTACATATATAACAGTTAGTAATAAGAGTTGTGAGATTTGTGAGTTCTTTTTTCTTTTTCTTTTTTTAAAATTTAAATTTACCTGATATAGTGATAGATATGTGGGTTTCTACATACATATCTATACCTAAAACTCTAAGGAAAGATATTATTTGATTTTTTTAGGGCAAATTATATATACCCCTTCGAGATTTAGCAAAATTACAGATACTCCCTGAGGTTTGAGAAATTACAGATACTCCCCTGAAGGTACTATTTGCATAACAAATTATGGGGCAAATTGTTATGAAAATATAAATCTCAGGGGACAATTTGTTATGAAAATATAAACCTCAGGAGGGTATCTGTAATTTTCAAAACCTCAGGAGGGTATCTGTAATTTAGCTAAACTTCGAGGGAGGTATATGTAATTTGCCTATTTTTTATTATTATCTTTTATATAACAATTGGGAAAGAGAGTGAAAATATCTGAATAGTGAGAAGAGAGGTGAAGGGCCACATATTTATTTATTTATTCCAAAATTATGAGAATTTAAAAATAAATATTTAGAGACTTTTGACATAATAACTATATTTGCTTATATATATAGTATAGATAGATAGATATAGATATAGATTATAGGGATGAGAGTTAAGAGCATCCCTATCAGATTTCTTATAATAGCAAAAAACTATTATAAGGGATTGATTCTCCAAAAATCCTTCCCTACTAGATCCTTTATACAATCCCTTAAATTTAGGATTGCTACAGTCATTCCCTATTTGTGGGGAGTCATTGTAGCTTTCTCATATCTGACAGTAGTCGTCCACCTGGATGTCCCAGATGAAATGATCTAGGCAAAAATTGCTTCGCCGGTCATCTATCCGAACGTGCGGCCGGTCGACCTCCCGAACGTCTAGTCCCTGGTTTTTTCTTCTGCTGCTTCCTTCTGTAAATGGAGTTGCCTTTGAGCTTCTATTGTTGACTTTATTTTACATTATTTAATTATTAAAAAAAATATTCAAATTTAAAAATAATTAAAAATATTATTTTAATAGAATAGAGAAAGAATAGAGAGTTTGTTAGAGAAGGTAGAGGAAAAAGTAATTCTTAAAATAAGAAATAAATTTTTTAATAATATTTTAAAATAAAATTTAAAATAAGCTTATAGGAATGCTCTAAAACTTTATTTGAACCACTTCAGCCGTGATTGTTTATTGGTCAATGGCTAACTGTTAGACTTGATGGGTGTCATTCGGCGTAGTGGATTCTTGCACGTTATTCCAACTTATTAAGGTGGATAATAAGAAATTATAAGCTAAAAATACTTTTTTTTTTCTTAATAATAATAATAATTATTATTTTTGCTAATATAAGTTATTTTTGCTTCATAAGCGATAAGCACAAGTTGTACCAAACATTGCAGCATAGATTTTGAAAATATAAAAAAAAAAGTAGTTGTAGGCAACTCCATAAATTGTACCAAACAAAAAATGATAAAATTGCTCCGTTACCTATTCAAAATATGAATATGAAAAATTGTGCCTTTCAAAAAAATTTTAAGAACAAGTTGTAAGAACATCTGTAGTATTGCTGATAAAAAAATAAAAAGTCCCACTAATTTTTAGACTAATTTTTGAAAAAACAACCAATTATCAGAATCTACAAAAATAAATTCTAAAATTTTATATTTGAATTGAATACATAGCATTACTAATGTAAAAAAAGTTGTTCACATAGCGGGGTAAGGCACATTAGCAGCTTCATGCCATGACATTTATGTCAATTATGTGACTTTCTACACTTATGCTGTGTTTGGTTGAGGGATTTGAGGAGGGATTTGGAAAGGGAAATGGAAAAGGTAGGTGAAATGTGAAAAAAATATATCTACATTTCACATAGTTTCACACACCTTTTCCCTTTCCCTTTCCCTTTCCAAATCCCTCCCCAAATCCCTCAACCAAACACAGCATTAAACAAAATATAGAAACCTCCAGTATAAGAGATCAAGTTATGAATCCATCATCCATGCAGTGCAGATCAACAAAGAGGTTCTAAAAATGGCCCTCTTTCTCTCTCTCAATGCGTTTCTTGTGACTTCTTCACCTATCCAATGTTCATGAACTATAAAAAGAAAAGGCCTATCTGATATTAATTTCACTTAGAAAAAGGTATTAAAGTGATAGCACATTTCTTGTGACTTCGTCTATCAAATCCTAAATTAGTTTAAAAACTTTGCAAGTAGTGATTGGGATGCCATGATTCTTCCTTTTTGTTTTTGTTTTTCATCATTTCATAAACAAAGCAATAAAAAGTTTTAAACTCCCATATTTGATTTTTGAGAAAAATAAAAAAATTTAAAAATTTTGAAAATAACTCTTTCTTATTATTTTATTTTTTCTAAAGAGTTTATTTAAGAAAATTTTCTCAAAAGCAGTTTTCTAAAATAGTTTGAGAAATCAAGGCTCAGTTTAGTAAGCTTTTCAAATTATAGTTTCACCCATTGGTTTAAGTGTGGTGTTTGTTTTGAGCTTTCAAATCATAATTCTACACTCATTTTCAAAACTCAATTCAAAACATAATCATTACTTTTCAAAACTTATAACCAAACACATAATTCTTTTCAAAACTCAATTCAAATCAATATTTTAATTTTTTAAATATTTTAATAAATATATTACGATTTTTTAATTTTTTGAATATTTTTAAATATTTTAATTTTTAAATATTACGATTTTAATTTTTTAAATTTTAAAATATTTTATAAAAATAAATTCAAACTCTATTTTATAAAAATATTTTTAAATATTTTAATTTTTTTGTTATGTATTTGGTTACGATTTGAGTGTAGAGTTGTGAAAGTAATATGGAGTTTCGAGTTATGTGTTTGGCTATGAGTTTTAAAAATAATTTCTTAATTGAGTTTTATTTTATGTGTTTGGTTACGATTTGAGTGTAGAGCTGTTTTTAAATTTAAAATATTAAAATTTAAAAAATAATAAATTTTTTTAATTGAATTTTAAAAAGAGTTTGGTTATGAGTGTTGATCAGAATTTCCAATAGTGTGAAAGTAGTGTATTTTGTTATGAGTTACAACAATTTGAATTAAGTTTTGAAAACTCTTTTCAAAACTCATAACCAAACAAATTTTCTTACTTCACATGTCAAATCAAACTTTCAAAACTCAATTTCACACTCATTTCAAAACTCAATTCAACACTTTATTAAAAAATTATAACCAAATAAATTTTCTACACTCAAATCATAATTTCAAAACATACAAACTCAAAATATAACTCATATTCTCAAATTATAGTTAGAAATTCTTACCAAACAGAGCCCAAAGTTTCCTATGATTCATATGGACTGAGTCTGAGAGCACATGGTAGCTTATTTTTAATAAGACTAACTACCTAAGGTTTTCTTATATATATATATATATATTTTTTAATGTTTTCAGTAGGTAGGACTATTATATTGTCGACTAGTAAAATATAGGATTTTTTACTGGCCGGTCTTACTTTTTATAGTTATTCCCTTCTTAGCCTTGAATATTGATGTTGTGCATCAATAGGTCATGGAGTCTTTTTTTTGTACCTGTTTTACCCCTGTTTTGTTTTCCCCTGTTTTGGCGCGTTTCTATTTGATTTTTGCCATCAAAATACTATGATATGAGTTTGAGTTTGGGTTTGGGTTTGGGTTTGGGTTTGTGATTTGGATTTATGTAGAACTTCGCGATTTGTTAATGCATTATTGTGGAGCTTCGTGATTTGTGATTTCGCACTTGGTGTATATTTGGATTTTGCGATTTGCGTTCTCATGGAGGGAGGTCAATTTGTGATTTGCTTTTTATAAATCTGTGAATTTTTGTGTTTTGTGATTTCGCATTTGGTGTATAGTTAGATTTTGTGATTTGCGATTTTGTGGAGAGAGCTCGACTGGTATGTTTGATTTTGATTTCAATTTTGATATTTTGGTGTTTTTTAGTTTGAGTTTGAGTTTGTGATTTTTATTTTGTTTGTGATATTGTTGTTATTTTGTTATTTCTGCAATTGAATTTGTATTTTGATCATGATATTGAAAGTTTTGAGATATGTATATGTAAAGAATATTAGATTTTTTTTTTTTTGGTTACGAAATTGTTTTGGTTGAACACCGGTGTTGGTTTGTGATTTTCTACAGTGATAATTTTATCACTGAGTAGTTTGGGGGTGTTGTTGGATCAACTTTTTCAACACCGATAAATTTATCAGTGAGTATAGGAATAGGAGATGAAAAAGTTGCATAATATAATGGTTAGATTCAAATTGAGTTACCATGCCCAATAAGTGTAAGCCTTATTCATTGTTTATGCTCTTGGTCTTAGGTAGTGTTAACTGTTAAATTTATCACTGTTGGTTTTTGGATGTGTTTGAGTTGATTGATAATTTTATCACTGTATTAGATTTTGTTTTAGGTTGTTTGAGTTGTTTGCTGAAATATAATTGTTGTTTGTTGCAGGATTTATAGTGATGGAAAATTCTTTGTTTCTTATGTGCAACTTTAGAGGTGTGACATTGGTTATCAAGTATAATAATTGATTTAATTTCAAAGATTTAGTATATAAATTGTGTGCAAAGTGGAGTGAGTTAGTTGGTAGTTCTTTGAATATATCGTATTCAATGCCTGGACATTTTTGTTATGGTCTACAAAGTGAAGAAGATTTGGAGTTTATGGTTGGACTCGCACTTTCTTGTGATATTCATCGTATTGATGTTTTTGTTAAGTGTTGTTCTTTGGGTGAATGTTATATGATTTATGATGGTGAAGCTGGTAGTAGTAGTAGTGTTGTTTGTGAAACTGATTTTTTGCCTTCATTTTATTCAAATCAATGGAAACCTTTAATCTCTGATAGGTGGGTTAATTATATAAAAGGAGTGGGTCAAAGGTTTGCTCAAGGAGTTGTTGAATTTCGAGATGCGTTGTCAAAGTATTCTATTCATTCCGGTTTTGATTTTGATTTTGTTAGAATGACAAGGATCTTGTCACTATTCATTGTAAGAGAAGGGCTGATTTGGGATGTTTATAGAGCGTGCATGGTAGAGTGAAAAATTCTAGTAAAGCTTTTGTTATTAAACAATTTGATGATGTTCATACGTGTGGATCTTCTTTTCGTACAATTAAACATACTAGGATGACTTCAAGTATGATTGGTGGGCTAATTTCAAGTGAGGTTCGTAATAAGACTTTGACATTGGTTAGTGAGGTGGTTTGTGATTTCAAGGACTATTATGGAACATAAGTTTCTTATCGGCGAGCTTGGACGGGTGTTAAAAAAACAAGGGATGTTGTTTTTGGTGACTATTCATCTTCATTTGACGATCTTCGTTGGTATGTTGATACCACTAATGATTGTAATCCATTGAGTGTTTTTGATATGGAATTTGATATTGATAGTAAAGGAAGACATTTCAAATGCTTGTTTTTCGCTTTTGAGGCATGTATTCATGGTTTCAAGTATTGTTGGCCTGTGTTGATGCTTGATGAAACTTTCTTGAAAGGAAGACACAAAGGTTGTTTATTGGCTGCTACAGCAAAAGACGGTAACCAAGGTATATTCCGTGTCTATTTGTTATTATTATTAAAACAGTGATAATTTTATCATTTTTGTTACTGGAGAGTGTTGATTATTGAGTATGGTCAATCAATTAGTGATAAATTTATGTTGTATACTTTTGTTAAATTTTTATATTTATGCAGTGATAAATTTATTATGCATTGATTCTATATGTTGTATGTTGCTATTGAATTGTTGTAGTAATAAAGTGATAAAATTATCTATAATTTTTGCTATATGTTATATACTTTGCGTTTTGCTTTTGTTTTGTAATCTTTTTTATTTGTTACGAATAATGTGTATATATTTTGTTTGTAGGTTTATATTCGTTATGTTTTGCCATTGTTGATAGTGAACGTTATGACACTTGGCATTGGTTCTTGTCAAAATTATTTGTTATTTTGACTCTGGGAAGGGATATTACGTTTGTTAATGATCGGCATGGAGGTTTGCTGAAAGCTTTAGCAGAGTGTAGACACCCCATTTTGACCAGCCCTAAGACTTGGGCACTTTATTTTGACCACCCTCACTAAAAAAAAAATCAAATTGAAATTTTAAATCTCGAAACTCACCCATTTTGGTCAAACTAAAATATTTTTATTTGAATTTATCATTTTGTATAATTTTATATAATTTTGTGTGTTTGTACAAATTTTTAGGTGTGTTTATATGACATGTGATATTTGATAAAAATAATAAAAACAAAAAAAAGAGAAAAGAAAAGAAAAGATAAAAATAATAAGGTGATGTTTGTTTTTTATTTGGGTGGAATATATGATGGAAACATTATAATGATGGGTTGAGGTGGAGGATAAAAAGCATATCTACGAGGGACCACGGCATCAAATGGAGAGAGGTGGTGGAGAAAATTGTTTTGAAAAAGATAAGGGGGAGCAGGTGAAGAAAATGGAAAAGGGGGGAGCAGGTGAAGAATAAAAAATAAGGTGGGACCTCTCACACGAGACCCACGAGGATAACACAAAAGACACACACGGGGACAGTAGCTGGGGGGGGAGAGGAAGAAAAAAACACAACACAGAGGCAGAGGGAGAGATACACGGGTGAGGGGCATATAGAACATACACAGTAACGGGGAGGGGAAGAAGACATCTCTGGGTCTCTCTCTCTCATTTTTGGATGACACCCCCATGATCCACACCCACACCATCCATTCACAGAGGACACACTACACACACAGCTGACATACACACAAGGATCACACACATGGCTTGAGGGACACACAGAGAGACACGGTTTTGAGAGCACACCCATCACTTCACCAGATACACGGGTTTACAGAGAGAGAGGGGCATCAACAAACCCATACACTATACACTCCACCACCCAGCACAACACACCACCACCACGGCACACCCACCTTCACTCTCACACAGACACACTGCCATAGACTGACCCCACACGGCACACACAGATAGCAGCCACACACACCCAGTAGCCAAAACACCCATCACAGACCAAGCACACACACATACGGCTTTAGAGAGAGAGAGAGCACCCAGCACATCTCCATAGACACTCATCACACGCATGCATGACAGCCAATATATAGAACACAGTCACATGCACAACAGAGGAGACCACACGGCTCTCTCTCTCTCGGACTCAATCTCTCCCTCTCGGGACTGCTCTCTCTCTGGGCAGCTTTGAGTTTTGAAATGTAAAAACTCCTTCTTTTCACCTGATCTCTCTCTCTCTCTCCCTCTACCCATGTGTATTCCCTGTATCCGTGTGTCCCATGTGCGTGGTGTGTTAGCCGAGAGAGAGGGTGGGCCGAGAGAGAGTCTAATGTTAGAGAGAGAGGTGTGTGATGTCTGGACACGTTAGCAGCTGGTGTGGTGCATGGGTGTGTGAGAGCATCGTGATGCAAATCGTGCGAGGTGTGAAGCGTCTTGCACGGGGTTGTCTAGACTATGCTAGCAACATGCAGTGTGCTTCTGTTTATGGGATGGGAAAGACAAAAAGTGGGTTGGTGGATCAATCTTCACGTGGGAGGCCGTGTACAGGTTGGAGGGAACTTCAATTTGGGAAAGGTGTTGGAATTGCATCTAATGTTGCAGCCAGTGCTCTCGTTGGGGGCATCGAATGCTTTTGGTACAACAATAGCATCTTCTTTGATGGACAAGCAAGGAAGGAAAAGTCTTTTAATGACAAGCTTTGCTGGAATGTGATTTTGGTGGGGTCTGCATGGAAGTTGTGTTTACATGGGCTGGATTGGATTGAAGATATATGGATGTTTGTTAGTTGTTGAATGGCTCGGGTTTTAAAACTTTTATTTTTATTTTGAGTGTTTGTGAGATTTTATTTTATTTTATTTTTCTCTCCTCTCTCCCTCATTCGGATCTGTAATAATTCAAGTATTGTAATAATTCCCCCACCCCGCTTCTTTCTATCCCATTCTTTTATCGTTTTCCCTAACTGTATGTATGTATATATCTTGACATGTCATCCATATCCCTGCTTTACATCCATGTTCCATGCATAAGATTTGGCTAAATTTGCATCTTTATGCTTTCATTGATTATTCCATGATTTTGTGCGCTATCATATGTTTTGCAATGTTTCACATGCCATATTCTAGAAGCCAAATCTTTAGTGCATCTCATGAGTGAATTGCATTAGGATTCTGTATATAAGATCATGCATATTTTACCAACTTTGTTTTGTAGTTGTTCGAGGGACGTCGGTCAATCTGCGAGTTTTTATGCTTTAGCATCCCATTTGTGTGTATTTTTCTTACTATGTGTTAGTATTCTACCATGAGGCTACTTGCTTACTTGATATAACTGTATGAATGCCTGTGGATGAAGGCTTGTTGTTTGAATTGGAATAATTCAATACATGTACGTCTTTAAGCCCACTTGATGGTGGCAAAATCAAACCGTTTTCAAAACAAACATGAGATTGAATTATTCCAATTTGAGCAAACTAGTCTATACTTGTATGCTTCACATAGTAAATTTTAGGATTTATTCAATAATCAGAACATGAACATATAAAGAAAATAAAAAGTCATATCATGGTTTAGTAGAGGCCGATCTTTTGATCGGGTGAGCGGGGGTGCTCATTATTGACCTTCCCCTCTCATACCTAAGGTTCTGAGCCAAGCATCCTTGGTTACGATGAACAGTAGCCTTGGCACCGAGTCATGGGTTTCCTAATTTCCCAAAATATTAGGTGGCGACTCTGACATCTGATGACGCAGTCCATTTTTGACAAAATTGCAATAAAATGAATTTTCAATAAAAGTTGCCAAATCTGGACTCTCATCTATGTTTCACATTGCACTCGTGAAACTTGAGATCAAAGAGATCTCGGGAGTCCGAACTGTTTAACGCGCGCGGGTACCCCCCGGGCATGTTACACAGAGGTCTTTCTGTTTTCTTCTCATTCTTTTTGTCTAATGCATTTGAAGACAAACTTGAAGACTTATTTTGCTTACTCTTTTTAGTAGATGTGCATATGCTCTTACTATTGAGTTGTTTAATGAGCTATTTGAAGATTTTAAGGGTCGTTGTGGTCGTAGTGTTTAGAAGATTCTTGAGAATTTGCCTAATGAATGTTGGTGTAACGCTTATTTTCAAGGCAAGAGGTATGGTAAAATGTGCACAAATGCTGTGGAATCTTTTAATTCATGGATTAGAGATAAGCGCCATTTGTTTTCAACTAATCTTGTTGATGCTATACGAGTAAAACTAATGGAGCAATTTTCAAAAAGGAGAGAAGTTGGAAATAAGTGGAATCGTATTGTTTGTTCTTTTGCAGATAAAAAGTTGGAAAAAACTTTTAATAATACAAAGGCATGGATAGTTAAGAAATGTAGCGATGACATTTATGAAATCCAATTGGATCATTCAGTTATGGTTAATATTGGGAAACGGTCTTGTTCTTGTTGATTGTTGGAAATTGATTCTTTTCCTTGCAAACATGGTTTTTGTGCTATAAAGAGGAGTGAGAAGGATCTGAATTGTTTTCTTGATGATTACTACCATGTTCCTAGTTATTGTGATTCTTATTCGCATTCTATCTATCTAGTTCCTAGTATGTGGAATCCAAATGTAGTTCTTGATGATGACGTTGTTTTACCTCCTCTTTGTAAGAGACCAGCTGGATGTCTAAGAACAGAGAGAATACTTTCGAAGGGTGAGATCAAAAGAATTGGGTGCAGTAGGTGTGGAAAATGGGAACTTATAATCGGAAGACATGTAAAGAAGTTTTGCTTTAGTTGTATTGATTTTAATTGAATTACTTTTGTTAAGAGTTAAGAGGTGTTACTTGCATTGAATGTTTGAGTATTTTTTGAAAGATACATCATTTCGGTAGTTGCATTGGATGATTAAGGAATTTTTCGAACAGAAATTATATTTTTTGTTGATATTTTTACAAGATTAAGTTTCACAGATTTATATTCTTTGATTTTGGTTAAATGTAGTTGCTGTTTTTGGTGTTTTATACAGTGGTAAATTTATCCCTAGTTGGTTTGAATGAGTTGGTGGATTATGTATTTTTAAGAGTGATAAATTTACCATTGTTTGAAGGAAACAATCAAGCATTAATGGGGTTGTTGAATTTTGTTATTTTTAAGAATGATAAATTTATAACTGATTATATGGAAAGAGTTGATGGTTTATTACATTTATGTTAGTGGTTGATAAATTTATCACTGTTATATCCAACCAAATGTTCTTTTTTACAGTGATAAATTTATCAATGGCTTAAACTCAAGAAAAATCAATTGTAGGTAGTTTGGGACTAAGTTTCCCAATCTATGCTATATTACTGCCACTATGCAATTAACTATTAGTGGGATCCTTGAAGCAAAATATTTTGAGTTTGTAATTCATTTTCAGATTAAATTGTTCAAAATTTCAGTATAAGAAATGCTTTAGATGCAACAGTTTATCATCAAGTCTTGAATAAGATCATAGTTCTTCATAAATAACTGGTTCTTGGAGTTAAATGTTAAAATGTATGTACGGTTTGTTTTTTGGGTTTACTGTTAGAACTTTATCTCCACTCCATATACCTAGAATGACATGTTCTTACATTCATTCCCAAACTTGGAAATATCTACAAACTGTAACAATGTTTTAATTTTCAATTTGGACAATGCAATAGTGTTTGTGTTTTAATTTTCAATTTAGGTAAATTGTTTATTATTTTTTATATTGTTTTGTTTACTTGAATTAGGAAAAAGAATGAGAGAGAGAGAGAGAGAGAGAGAGAGAGAGAGAGAGAGAGAGAGTTGCTGATTTTTGTTAGTTTGAACAGTGATAAATTTATCAGTGTAAAAAAAAATGTCATGTTAGTAAATAAAGGGATCCAAACATGTTATTAAGCATAAAGTAAGACTAATATCAAAGCCAGATCTGGTAAAAATATAGCTAAAAAATATTGAATTTTCATTTAGTGTATTGTCTGTAATTTTAACATTGTAACAACCAAGCATTGTAATATTTATTGAAGTAAAGTACGAACCAAAATGATCAAAATATAGATAACACTATAACAACCAAACAAGCCAAATGTATGAAGTATTCACATTCTAACAACTAAATGAATCAATGTTTCCTTTTTGTTACACTGTAACACTGCAGATTTGTTGATTATTGCGGAGGCAAGTCATCAATGTTTTCATCAACTATTTATTGTTGACCAGTTTGTTGGTCAGTCAAGAAGATAGTTAATATATCGGCTCTCAATTGATTGCATTTTTCCTTGGAAAAAGTAGACATTATGTTGTTGCTGGAAACATATTGCCTCATGATATAGCAAACAATGATTCCACAATCAAACCTGTAAAAACAAAATATTATAATTTGGTTTTGTTGTATTTTTTTTTTTTATAAGAGTGTTTTGTTATTGATCAACTTACGAAATGTCTTCTTATTGTGGGCTGTTGATGACTCTCTCTATCTCTTGTTAAAATTTATCAAGGGCGTTGAGAGTTGGCTTCTCTTCCTTTGTGTACTTGTCAATAATTTTTCTCTATAACATATAGATTTGTATAATTGTTCTATTAGAAAGTCAGTTGAAACAATTAATGAGAAACCATGGATTTAAAGAATGATAAAATATATCACTGTATAAATTTTTGATGTATAATTGAGCAAGCATCAGGATTGATGTATTGGATTAATGGTAAGTTTGATAGTTAAAACATTTTTACCGCTTCATTTGCGGCATTGAAGTATGGATCTTTACGCATTGCATCCCTTGGTCTCATGGAATTGTAAAATTTCCATGAACCTTCTTCAATGTCAAGGACAAGTATTATTCAATGAAAATTTTGGTGGATTGGGAACAGAAGGTATCTTCCTTTCATGGTTTCAGGCATCAACTTGTTCAGCACTCTCTTTGTTGCTTCCTCATCTTTTGTTATCAACAAGTGCTAACTAATATAAATAAAAATAATAATATTAATTTAAACCTTTTCAAATTAAATAGGTGGCAAGTATGCAATTTAAAGTGATAAATTAAAGTACTTGTATTATAATATCAATTATAATACTTTGTTTTAACTTAATTAAGCAAACAAAGTATTATAAAATCACAATAATGAACTTAACCACACAACATAAACAGAAAGGCTTAAATAATTTGCTACCACAAAATTAAGTAAATTTATCACCGTGATCAAAATTTTATTACTCCAGATCAAAATTTATCACTGCATTGCAAAATTTATTACTCAGTTAAGCAAACAGAGGTTATGCACTAATAAAACTTATTTCTTGAATAATTTCCTAGGATAGATGAGATGCCGTGAAGATCACAAAGAATTTGTAACAACCCTCACCACATCGTTTAAACAAACCGTTGATTACCACCAACGAGATCGATTATGATTGATAAAAGTAATCGAGAATCTGGTATCGATGAAATCAAATCAATTGATTGCTCATCTGTTTGAATTGCATTCTATCTGTTTGACTATTTGATTATCTGTTCATGTTGTTATGTTTAAACTGTTAATTGAAGGCCTTATCGGCGGCCGAACCAGAAAACGATTAGTGTTTCATGATCAGTAGAATTTATGTTATTTAAGGGTGTAATTATCTGAAAATTGATTTTGTATAATTAAACTAGATTAAATAATGTAAGACACATAAGTTGCCTTATTTACGGAATTGCCATTGTAAGTAGGCTTTTGTTTATTGAATGTTTGAGCCTTTATACACTTAGGCAACATTTTGCTCAGCTCATTCCTTGCTCTAGCCGAATTAGAGAGAGAGATAGGAGAGAGAGCTTGAGTTCTTGAGATTTGGCTTGGAGGTTGAGAGAATTGAAGGGATTCTTGCATTTTTGGGCTTCTACACTTGAATTCAAGACTTAAGGTAGACCATTGACCTCATTCATTGTGTGTTTGAGGTTAATCTTGCATGATTCAAGTTAAATTATAGAATTAAGGCATGAATTAGTTCAATGATGTTGAATTAGAGCTCAATTGTTGCATGCATGTGCATATTGACAAGTTTTGAGGTTGTAATCCATCATTCCTCACATGCATGTTCATAAGTTTGCAATGGTCCATGTTTTCAACTTGTTTTTGGAACAATTGGCTCACTAGAGCATCAACTTGAAGCTTTGAAATGATTTGAATTCATGCATGTTTGCATGTTCTTCATGTTCATGAAAATGGGTTTGAATTTGGATTTAAATTGACTCACCCTTGGGCTTTGATTTCCCAAATTGAGCTTTGAAACTTGTTGTATATTGAGTTTAGATGTGTTTTCCAGAAATTGGGTCCAAGAGGTCCAATTTAGAGCTGTAGAATGCTTAGTTTGAGCTTGGGAGGCAAATCTGGAAATTCCAGAATTTGGCTTCTACGCTCGAGCGACTACCGTTTACTCTGACCTACGCTCGAGCGAAGGAATGGTGGCTCGAGCGTAAATTGTAAGCTCTCAGAATCTTGGTGCGCGCAGGCGTACGCTCGAGCGGAGAGATCTACGCTCGAGCGGAGAGTTGTGTCTCACGTTCGAGCGAGCATTGAGCGTAAATTTTGAGCATCCAGCATTTTTACTATAGCACACAGTCCGCTCGAGCGACGGAATGCATGTTCGAGTAGAGCTCCTTGTTTGCATGAATCCTCGCTCGAGCGAGACCCCTGTTTTCAGCAAATTTTGTAAAGTGTTCAAAAGTGCATCTTTGTATCCTCTTTTCATCCTAGGCATTCCTAGGGCATATTTAAGGCATCTTAAAGAGGATATAGATATAGAACACACCGAGGCAAATTAGGGATTAAATTATTATCTTTCCCCAACTGTATAGCTTAGTGTGTGTTTAATCTGTTAACTGCATAGGGTTGGCATTCCGAGGAGACGCTCTAGTTCACTGTAGCCTAGAACTCTGTGAGTAACAATTGTGTAAAGATATGTTCAAATGATTATCTTTTGAATACCGAATCGAATCTGTTGATCTTCAAGCATCAACCGGTATTATTCACTGAATGAATGTATGTCCTTTATTTCTGAACTGTACTGTGACATCCTTAACACCCATTTCTTATTCGTTATTATAGAGATCTCTGCGGTTCCTCGTGGAGCCATCATGCTGTCATCGATTGATGGCCATCACTATTGTTCGGTCTTTTAAGACCTACTGTTTACTGTTATGCTAATGGATGTACCACATATGATTGATTGACCGAAAGACAGAAATACTGATTTAATGAACTGTTTTCATTACTGTAAGGACATTCATTCTAAACCTCTTTACGCATTATGTTATTCACTGGGTTTTAGCTCACTGCTCATATATATATGTAGGTGTACAGGCACCGGATCAAAGCTAGAGGCGTCGGGGTAAACTCCAGTTTTGTCAAGCCAACCAATGTGCCTCACTGCGAGGTTCCGAGCCTGCCAAGCTAAGGCTAGGGGTGTTTGGTGTCCCCCCTACTGTACTGTTTTGTTTATTGTATAGACTGTATAGACTGCACTGTACTGGTTAATAGGGACTTGACCTATGTTCTGAATGTTTGTAAATGTTTTGTATACTGTTCTGTACAAATGTATGAAAAATCTTTTGGCATACAGATTGTCACAGCTCATTGGACATTGTTTATTTACTGTATTGGCTTCCGCCAAGCCCCTGTACTCTGTATTATTATATTACTGTTAAGCAGGCCTTCGGTAACCTAGGGTTACTGGCCGGTTACGGTGCTAAACCCATAGGTGCGGGTTTGGGTCGTGACAGAATTTTTTTTCATTAAACAATACATAAATATCTAGAAAAAAAATGACAAATACTATGTATTACTTACATGACAACTTGAAATGAATATGAATGATGTTGTTTCTTGTTTTTGTGCAAATAAGTGTTCTGCATATGCGTCTATTACCTGTGTTGAAAACAAAAAACAAAATAAGGAATTAATATAAATCAAAAACTAAACTGTTATTTTAATAAGTTACAAATTCAATTTACAATGCCTGCCAAATCTTCACATTTCAATATTTTGTCAATGTCATTTAAATAGACATAGGTTGCATGGTCAGCACCTTTTGTCAATGTTATAGCAAATTTTATTACTAAATTAGGCAAAGTAAGCAAATCTGTCATTGTATAGCAAATTTTATCACTGAATTAGTAAAAGTAAGCAAATCCATCGTTATATAGCAAATGAACATGAAGATATGATTATTATGAAGTTGAATATCACTGATAAATTAATACTGTATGTACACATTAAAAATAGTTTAAAGTCGAATTTTATCACTTAATTATAGTTATGAAAGAACAAGGGAAGCAAATCCACCATTATAACAAATTTTATCACTTAATTAGGCAAATTAAGCAAATCTATCATTGTTATAACAATTTTTATCACTGAGTTAGACAAAGTAAGGAAATTTGTCATTGTATAGCAAATGTTATCACTCAATTAGGAAAATTAAGCAAATCTATCATTCTTATTGCAAATTTTATCACTGAATTAGGTAAAGTAAGCAAATCTATCATTATATAACAAATTTTATCACTGAATTAGCAAAAGTAAATAAATCCATCATTGTATAGCAAATGAACATGAAGATATGATTATTATGAAGTTGAATATCACTGATAAATTAATACTGTATGATACACATTGAAAATAGCTTCAAGTCAAATTTTATCACTTAATTATAGTTATGAAAGAAGAAGGAAGATGAGTATGACTCACGTTTGATTGGCATGTTTGTTGAAAATGAACTAAACAGGGAGAGTAGATGTCCGAATTGGAATATAGATCGAAACGGTGGAAGATTTGTTGGGGATCTGTTCAGAATCGGTATGAAAACAATTGTCGATTTCTTTGGAAACAATGGGAGATTCGTCGAAAATCTCTTCGTTTGTTTCGATTTCCAAATCGAAAATCGCCTCAGAATGATTTCCAAATCTTCACAGGTTCGTCTGCAACAGAACCCTTGAAAAGGCACGTGTGTGTCACGCGCCTATGAGAGAGCTCGTGATGGCTTCTCTGCTTCACACGTGTGGTGTGATATTGAAGAGTAAAATTGGAAATAGAAATAGGATATGACTTGACTGGTATTAACCTATTTCCATGGGACTGGCTGGTAAGCCCCTCTAAAATATAATTTAGTTTTTTTGGTAGAATTCAATTTTCTATATTGTTGGGGTTGGCACTCTTTTTTTTGGGCTGGCCCTTATAAAGAATCTAATGAATATTCCCATAAAATTCTGGTATAAATAATTGAGAAATGTTACAAGTCTATAATAAAGTTTCACAATTCACCCACAATGACCATGACAAGAATGTTGAGTGTTGAGCCTTATGTTGATAATGTCGTGATATCAATGGTGGATGGCTCAAATCGGCCTGCGTCTTCTATGAGTCTACTGGTTATTGAATCCTCGATGTGTGCCTGTAAAAAGGTCCAAAGGAGGAAGTAGTCCCCCGACAGACACTCCGACGATCAAGTTAAACCAGGGTAGGTAGTAATTGGTTTTAGAGAGAGAAAGAAGAAGGAGATGAAAAACTTAACCTCTAACGTATCTCGAAAGCTTCCTTATATCCTTTGCTCACCATTTCCTTGTCCATTCCAGCTGTCTTGTTGGCCAAAAGTCTATAACCTAGTTAACATCGTTCATAGTGATTCTGCATACTCCGGCATGAGGGGTCTTGCTATATTTAATGCTATAGTGGCCTCATTAAATATCTGATGTGTGAGTGCAATAACTTTGTAGGATCATTGTTTGCTTACGTGGTTAATTCCCTACTTGACAAGTGTTTGGATGCTATTGGTCCTGGGCCAAAATTGGCTTCTCAAAGTTACTGGGATTTAACACCTGGACTGTGAGCTGGGCCTTGAGTCATGGGCTGGGCCCCATTGGGTACCCATCAGTTACTGGGCTTTAACACTTAGGCTATGAGCTGGGCTTTGAGCCGTGGGCTGGGCTCCCTTGGGTGCCCATCAGTATCAGTAGTCCCACATTCCTAAGTGCAGCTTTAGTTCAATGAAGGAAATAAGAAAGAAGATAATAGTCCCCGAAGACGCCAAAGAGATGACCAAAGAAGAAAGAGAGAAGGGATGGTGGGCGTGACAGGTGATGACTAGGAGCAGGTGCTGTTTGGTGGGTGACCGAGGATGTGACCAACAGTCGAGGAGGGGATCCGACCAGTGTGGTAGTCGATCGACCTGCGTGGTACCCGACCACTAAAGAAGATAGCCGATCGACATAGTGGTGGACTTGTGAAGGGATCGACCATGGAGGGAGGGGATCGACTGACGTGATGGTCAACCTCTGAAGGGATCAACCATTGAGGGACGTGACTGACCGACGTGGTGGCCGACCACTGAGGAAGGTGGTCGACCGACGTGGTGGTTGACCGTTGAGGGAGGTGACTGACTGACGTGGTGGTCGACCTCTAAAGGGATTGACCGCTGAGGGAGGTGACCGACTGACATGGTGGCCAACCACTAAGGAAGGTGGCCCACCAACGTAGTGGTCGACCTTTGAAGGGACCAACCGTTAAGGGAGGTGGCCGACCGACGTGGTGGTCAACCGTTGAGGGAGGTGACCGACCGATGTGGAGTTCATGTTGTACGAAGAGGTGCTGCGCGGGGGCCTGAGATTGCCACTCCTGCCACTGGTAGTTGATGGTCTTGTTTGGTGTAGCTGTTAAAACAGATTATAGATTATAGATTATGACTTTAATTAAAAGCTGTTAATTTGTTTGGTGTACCTATTGGATTATAGATTTAAGTTGCTGAGCAGTGTTTGTTAAATAAGCTGTGAAGTAACTTTTTCAATTAACTTTTATTTTTTTTTATTCACTACTTGTCTACATTTCTCACAAAAAAAAAAAAAATAATAATCTATAGTCTATTTGGGTCTTTTTCTATTTTTAAAAAAATAAAAAAATAAAAAAATTTAAGAGTATAACCATAAATTAACATGTCCACAGCAGAAGTTGATAATCAGAAGTAAGGAGTGAACAATTTCTCAGAATTAACTTTTTTGAGTTAAAATAAGTTATTAGAATAAGAAACTATTTGAAATAAGTTTAACCAAACAGTCCAAAATAACTTTTCCAAAGTTAAAAACTATAAATTGGCTCAAAAAGCTCAAACAAATACCCCGATGTACTGAACCGGTTAGAGGTGGCGTCAGGGCAACTAATACCGAATACATAACATATATCATGTCAATGTAAATGTAATTATAAAACATAAATTGTGCTCTCAATTATTATTTTAAAATAATTTGTGTCCAAACATGACACTCTGGTAATGGTTTCCTTTCATGGGGTTTTTTCAAGTTTAGACACTTTGACTAACATTTTGACGCAATGATTTCGTGGGGCTTTTCTCTCTGTTGTTCTCTTTGGGGCTTTTCATTGACAAATTAATAATCTGCATCTTAAATATTAGGGTAATGCTATAGTGTGCAACTTACACCTTACACCTTTTTGTGTTCACTTACACCTTACACTTATACCTTTTTTACCTTACACTTACACCTTTTGTGTAAGTAGCACATGGTGTGCAACTTATACATTTCATTTATACCTTCCACTTACACTTACACCTTACACTTACACTCTTTGTGTTAGTGGCACATGGTGTGCAACCCACTTACACCTTTTGTGGGTTGCACACCTAAGAAAACTCCTAAATATTATTGCAGAAGATCTTGGACTCCTTTTGGCAAACTAATGAATGATTCATGTGGTTTGGTAACTTTTACGATTTTAATTTTTTGTTTATATTTATAAAAATTAAAAAAATTTAAATAAAAATTTGTTTGGTAAATTTTTAATTTATAAATCAGCGGTCTCAGTTTATAAATTTGGCCAAAAAATGTAAACTCAAAAAATATGTTTCCGTTTTGAGTTTTTAATTTTTTTTTTTTTTTTACCACCCAACACTAGCCACCACCCGCCACCATTTTCCACCACTGTCTTCCGCCACCACCACCCACCCCCCCACCACCACTCACCACCCACCTGCCACCCACTGGCCACCACCACCCACCCCTCGCCACCACTACCACCATCACCATCCATCACTCACTTACCATCCACCCACCATCACCGCCACCACCACCCGCCACCACCACTCACCATCCACCCACCACTACCATTCACCGCCTGGCCACCACCACCCGCCATCCACCGCCCGCTACCACCACTCATCACCCACCTGCCACCACTATCCACCACCCGCCACCACCAGCCACCTGCCACTCACCCGCTATCACCACCACCACCACCACCACCACCCACCACTACCACCACCCACCCACCCACCGCCATCACACCACCCACCCGCCACCTACCCACCACCACCCGCCATCCGCCACCCACCTACCACCACCACCACCACCACCCACCATCCGCCACCGCCACCACTACTCACTGCCACCACCCACCCCCCGCCACAGCCACCCACCCACCCGCCATCACCACCCGCCACCACTACCCACCCGTCACCACCCGTCATCCGCCACCCGTCATCCGCCACCCACCTGCCACCACCACCCGCCACCACCCGTCATTCGCCACCCACCTGCCACCACCACCACCCACTCGCTACCACCCACCACTCACTACCGTCACCCACCAACCCACCACCACCCACAACTACCCGTCATCCGCCACCCACCTGCCACAACCACTCGCCGCCACCACCACCCACTCGCTACCACCTACCACCCGCCACCGTTACCCACCTACCACCGCCACCGTCACCCACCCACCGTCACCACTTTCCACCACCGTCTTCCGCCGCCACTTTCACCCCTTGTCATTTCTCACTTTTTTTTATATTTTAAATTTTTTTAAAACATTTTATCAATTACCAAACGAGTTTGAAGTTTATGTTTTTTTAAAAATAAACAAAAAATAAACAAAACTAGTTTATAAAATTTTTATAGATATAAACTGAAAACATAAATTTTACCAAACAGACCCTAAGTGATAGGTTTATGTTTAACAACAGAAAGAGGTGAAGTTCTGCTGTTTTACTCGATAATATTTACATGGGGGACGCCCTGAAAGGCATACAAGTGCGCCTCTCATAGACGAATATTGACTCAGTCCGCTCCCATTGCGTGGGAGTATCAGTTAGTCGGTGTCAGGTCGAGACAAATAATGCATTTTGCAAATTAATAATAATGATAAAGGAAATGTTTTGAGAATGGATTAAGTGAATAAAATTAGAATTAACTAGGACTATTGGCCTAGTGGTTATATAGCACCACTTTGCAGTATAAGGTCCTGGGTTCAACTTCTACAGACACTAAGGCCAAGTTTGGGAAGACTAAATAAGTGTACTTTTTGACTTTTTATGAAATATGGGTTGAATTTGGGTTGGGTTTGAAGTGATGTGTTAGAGACGTGATGTGACTTAGATAAGATGATGTGACTTAAATAGGATAGTGACTTTTTAACTTTTTAGATTATTTTGAGGATGCCAAACTTGGCCTAATTCTCCAATTGACAAAAATATATATATATATATATATTAATTAATTACTGTAACAGTTTATTTTGTCTCGACTATTTTTGTGATCAACATTGAGTTGTGATGAGGTAATTTTGATATGTGAGGACTTTTTAGTAAATTGTCATACTTAGTCGGCCCAACATTTCTAAATTGGAAGTTTTCTCGATTACTTGTTTAGATAAGATTTTATTTTTTATTTTTTATTTTTTGATAACTTTAGTATCTGACCCAATGGATTGACTAATCTAGGGGCCAAACCTACCGTCCACTAGCTAGTGGCCCAATTAAAGCCCGGGTTGTAATGGGTAATTTTGATGTATAAGGATTGTTTAGTAAATTGTCATACTCAGTCAGCCCAGAACATCGAGATTGAAAGCTTCGCTCCATTACTCGTTTAGGTTTTTTTTCTTTTTTCTTTTTTGGTAACTCAGTATCCGACCCAATAGATTGACTAATCTTGGGGCCCAAACCCGCTGTCCACTAGTTGGTGGTCTAATTAAAGGTGGGGTAGAAACCCTATATAGACTGGTTCAAGAAATTGTTTGGCCTGTGAGATTTCAAACCTGAGACCATGAAGGGAGCACGCTCCCAAGCCTCAAACCTTAACCACCAGTCCAACCTGTTGAAGTAGGGTTTACATACATATCTTAACTAATTTGAGAAAGGTTTTGGGAAAAAGGGAAAAAGAGTTTGAATCAAATACAAAATCTTGTTTGAAAACGTATGCAAATTAGCCTTAATTGAAGTGGAGCAATTGATTGGCCAAAGATCACACTTTCAGGCATAGCTAACAATCACTGAGAGATTGATTGGTAAGCGATCACCTGAAATAAATTTTGGAACAGTAGCTAGTGATTGATTGCTCTGTGAAGTGTGGTCAATCTCCACACCAATTTTCATTAAACCTTTTTAATCTTGATTTTGGATACTGATTTTTCTATAAAATGACCTCCCCAACTCATTTTTCAGTACCCTAACCATTGTGCCTTCATTGAAAAATCATTTCTTATACTCTAGATAATATATATGAGTTGATTTACAAAATCCCACAAAATCCTTTCAAAATCTCTACATTATTGCATTGTTCGTTCTACACTCAAGGCCAGTTGGGTAATTGGAGCTATTCAAAAACAAAGTTCAACGTTGCTTCTTTGTGGTGAAAATGGAGATAAGTTGCATACATCTTACCCTCTCAAAATTTTGTTTTAGCCGGAGCATAATGCATTGGATCGCCCCTACAAGTCATTTCAACAAAAAATTGAGATAAAGTCGTGTACTTACTTTTCCTAGACCCCATTATTAGAAGAAGTCTCATGATTTAGAACAATTTTTTATATTTTTTTTTAGTTTATGAGCAGATTAGACCATTTAGGTTGGGTTTGGATCTTAAATTTGAGGAAGCATTTGTGGAAGGAAGGAAAGGAAAATGAAAGCAAAACATAAATTGAATATAAGCTTTCACATTTTCGTTCCCTTTGTTTTCCTTTTAACAAATCCTTTGCAAAATGCAAGCATAGCCTAATTGATGCCCAGGCCTGCCAGAACTATATCATCCTATGCTCTGTCCAAACCCATCTCCCTGGTATTATAACATCAACAATAAGTTTAGGAACACAAAAAAATACATCAATAGACAAGATTTTTTTGAGTGTCCCACTAACAAATCTTGTAAAAACTTGATCATCCATATATATATAGATATATATATATATATTTGTGTGTGTTTAAAATCTTTCTGTATTCCTAGTTTACTATAACATGAAACAGCCTCATTCCAATGCAAGGCGACCACCTTTTTTTTTTTTTTTTTTCCTTTCCCCCTTCATAATCATAGTTTATTATCCATGGTCATGAAATTTTAAGTAAAACATAAGGGAGTAGAGATTTACAACCAGCAAGTGCCTGAAACTAAACACAAAGCATCAATCAAAACTCGTCATGGGAATCATTATCTGCATCAGAGACGGTCTCCCTCACCTTCTTGGTCGTCTTGTGCATTGCTTCTCCCATTACCTTGGCTGCCGATTTAGCAGATTCTTCCACTGTCACTTTGCTCGTTTCGAAACTTTTCTGAGCTGCCTCTTTCATCTTTTCTCCACCACCACCACTTTCAAACTTGTCTCCATATCTCTTTCTGAAACTAACTCCATTTTCTAAAATTAGTCAGAATCAATTTAGACATGATGTACAGATATACATTTAAATTGTAAAGCCCAAAAAAGAAAAAGAAAAAATGGATGATCAAAAGGAAAGGGTGTCTGCCAAATTTCATCGTACTTACTCTAAATCTGGAGGAACAAATTGTGTCTGCATTTCATTGATAAAAGACTTGACTTTGTCCCAAGAACTTACAGTGGATCTTGTGATTAGAGCGTATATGTCTCTTACGACCTCAGTAGCAGATGGTTTTTGTTCCTTATTTTCAACATTGGATTGGTGTCCGTCTCCAACCGTGGCGACAATCTCATGGGACAATGTAACGAGCCAGAAAATGCACAATGTAGCAGTGATTCCTTTGAAGTTATCCATGCCTCTCCTCTAATCTAAATTGGGTGATGCAGCAATGTAGTGTTGTGGATCATATTTTTTGTTTGTTTGAGAGGTTTGTAGTTAGTGTCATGGGTGGTTTCAAGTTAGAATAGGATCTCTCTACTACACAAAGGGAAACGTGGACCTTGTATCTTGCTTGTAGGTTTGTGCACATTTGAACATTTCAAACCCCCAGGACTATCAAAAAAATAAAAATAAAAAAATTATTTTCACCTCCAATGTTTCTCATCAGAAGTTGTTAAATGACCAAGTAACACCTATTTCCCTATTTTCACACAGATTGACAAATGAGGTAGAAAATTTTGTGAATATAGTTGGAAGAGCTCATCAAATTCGCAAACCAATCTTATCAAATTTGTGAATTATAAATGTTCTTAACTCAAGCCAATATTTGAACGCCACATAATCCTCTATTATAGACATGAGAGGCACCAGAACAATGCCACCCATAACATGAGAGGCCATGCCCCTTATGCTAGTTATTTGTTTTGTGTGCAGGTCATCTCCTAATTTAAGCCAGGGTGCATTTTTGGGTATTAAAAATGTTTGAGTAGTAGTTGGTCTGTAATATTAACCCTCGGATATGTAATTACTTTATGCATTGCATTTTATGTTTGGGGAAATTGTATGTCAAAATAAGGTTGGGAGATTGCACAAGTATATAATGGATGAAAGCGACTAAGGCTACATTTACTTTTTTTTCTTACTACATGAAAAATAAATAAATCTTTTCAAAAAAAAGAATGTCATTCTCTGAAGTCTATCCAAGTAACTTACTTCGATCTCAAGTGACCAATTGTCTACGACAAAAACATATTTTTAAAAGGGCAAATTACTTGGAAGTCCTATTTAAAAGAGGATAAGTCTATTTAGTCCCATAATTTTTTGCATACTCTCAAAAGTCCACTACGTATTTTTCTTCTTCAATCTTCTCTGTGTTCATTTTTTCTCTAGCTTTTTCTCTTCCTGATTTTTGGTGACCGGCGACCATGCTTTGCTTCTTCTCTTTCTTTCTAATATATAGTCACTGGTGACAGACGACCATCATTATTTGGGGTTTATTGGCAACCACCGACTATCGACTTCTTACTTCATCCTCACCAACAGTGAATGAAACGAGTTTCTGACAAAGAAGATAAGTAGATCTACTCATCAGATCTAAGTAAATCTATATGAGATATGACTAGATCCTAAAAATAATTGCAGGAGTACAATATTCCCTTTATATCTGTTTTTCTCATTCGATTTCTCAATTTTTCTACCTTTTCTTTACTATACACTTCTACTTTCATATTTTAATGGAAAAAAATTTCAAGTTTTGAACAAGTTGTTTTTAAGTTTTAATTATAGATGGTGAAAACTGTAAAATTTTACAGTTTCAATTTTTTTGGTATTGAAATGAATCATGCTTTAAAACTGTAAAATTTTACAGTTTCGTATCATTCTTTAGAACTGTAAAATTTTACAGTTTCATAACATGTTTTCCAGTTCGATTAATAAGGATAAATGCTTAATAGAATCATACTTTGAAACTGTAATATTTTACATTTTTAAAACTTACTTTTCAGTTTGATCAATATTGGAGATTATTTGCTTAAACCCTACAAAAATTTAAAAATAATATACTTTTTCTCATTGTTGTTTATTGTTGTTATTTATTTATTTTTTCTTTCAGTTTATCAATATTTACCATATTTTGCTATGTTTTTTCATTATAATTTCTCCAATTTTTTTCCCGGCAATATTCTGGATATTCCGATGAGCCTCCGATAATGTTCTTGACGTTTAATGAACATTTTAGACATTTCGGCGACCTTTAGTGACGTTCAGAACACTCTGGCGATATCCCGACGACTTCCCGGTGAAGTTGAATATTTCGGCAAGTCTCCGGTGATCTTTTGACGGAAGCCTGGTGGTAGTGAGATATAGCAGCGTTTTTAAAATTATAAAAAATTAAAAAATTTTTGGTAACAATTAAAATATGTACTAATTGATCCAAGTGTTTTGTTTTGAAATTAGATGAATTTTGAACTTTGTCTATGAGACTTACTGGTAATTGTTCTTTTTAAAAAAATGTTACTTAAACATTTGTTATTAAGGGACTTGGGCCTCTTTCTGATAAATAATTACAACATATTTTGTAACGCCCTCAAAATATTACATAAAACTCATCACTTTACATGCATTGATATAAAATAAATCAACCATTTCTATTCATCAGAGTAGTTCTTACAACAGTGTTACATGTTAACAACAAAAGGAAATACCCTACGGGCTTACAATTTTCCAAGTCAACACTTGGTTACACAGAGTAGAGTACTAACTCAAATACATATAAAGCCCTTGGCTTGAAACCACATGTAACACATCAAAAGGGAAACAAAACATCAAAAGGTCCATTCGCCTCTAGCCTCCCAAGCTATATCCTTGGAGATGGCAAGCTACTCAAGACCAAAATGATATTCTCGATAGGGTGAGCTAATGTTCAAGAGAAATACACTAAACCAGCTATGAACAATGACTAAAAGATTAACAGTTGATAGATGGACAACACTTTTACATTCTTCCATAACACATTACAGTTTCATTTTTTATTCCTTTTCAATTCTCAATTTATAACCATGGTTCAGAACCTGACCAAATAACAGATATGAGACAGTAACTCATATTAAACATTTTCTCATTTCACAATAGATAAGCATACTAGCTATATCAACACATCAATAGACAAGCATATGAGCTGTATCTACGGAGTCCATCCCCTATCTCCTCCCACACAAGAACTATATCATACTTCCAAAGATAAGCATATGAGCTGTATCATCACATCAATAGACAAGCATATGAGCTGTATCTACGGAGTCCATCCCCTATCTCCTCCCACACAACCCCCGGTTTAGAGGTCCATCCCCTATCTTCTCCTAAACCGTAGAGTACATCCCTTATCTCCTCCAACACAACACAATGCATATAAACAATTATTATACACATCATCAATCAATGCATAAAGTTAATGTATTCTTTCAACCGTCATACTCAATGACACATTCTAGTGATTAGTTTTACTTTGTCTAATTATCATGCATTGTCTACAACAATCAAGACTATCCTCCACCGATAACCCAAAGCAATTATTTCTAAACAGAAAATAAATGTACAAAATGGATAATATATCAACATTTCAATTAGGTGAGCGATAAATAATTCAACTACACCCTTTAATCCCATACATTCCCAATCTCAACATTCCCAATTCAATTCCTCATTTCTAACAATTAATTATATCTATTAATTAACTAATGTAATTAGAGCATTCTCCATAATTAACATTATAACCCTTAAGGTTCCTATTTCATCAATGTTGCAACATTAATTACATTTCTCTATGCTAAACATGCATATAGGTTTATTATAAATAAAATCCCAACTTTTGTAAAATTGCACAAAAGCCCTAAACTTTCTCAAAATTACTCAACAACTCCCAACATATCAAAATGCTAAAATTTAAAGACAAAGCTCATAAAGAGGAGTAGGTTATCCCTACCTCAAATTCGAAGCTTAAACGGAGAAGATGAAAAGAGTTGAAACTCGATCTCCACCACACACCACAAAGCCCTCGAGAAATAACACAACTTTGGCGAAGGAACTATGGCCAAAATCCCAATGGAATTATAGCTAAAATCCAGCTCGGCACAACTAAAATTTATAACTCAAGCTTGGTTCGTAATAGCTCATTAAACCAAGAAAGAACCATAGAAGTTGGTAAGCTAACCCTATGCACTTGCACCTATATATAGAAGTTTGTCTACCTTAAAATGTGTCTTGTAACCGATGTAGGACTTCCAACAAACACACCAAAGGTTCCCAAAATAGAATGAAGGGTCCAAATACATTTACCAAAAGCCTTAAAAGGCACAAGTGCTACAACCTCCCCACCTTAGGAAATTTCGTCCCCGAAATTAAGTACAAGTTTTTGAAAAACAAGTTTTTCTCCGTTTTTAAACAATGTTAAATTTCAACATTTAATAACTCGACCCATTACCGATCATTCCATCTCTTGTCAAGAGGCATAACAAATACATTTCATCATGCATTTCCTTTCCTTCTCAACCATTTTCAACATACATGGTTCACAATTTCATATCATAAACAATTTTCATGATACATTTCCAGTTCTATAATATGGCCAACATATGCAATATTACAATCAACTTCCATATCAAGGCAGTTCTACAATATTTCCATAAACCAAAATATTTACAATGTTTTACAACTTAAGACATACTTAATGATCTTAAAGTTCAACAATACAACAATACATATATAACATATGTTCAAACATCCACAAATAGATCCAGATATTTTTCTCGGACCTCCAACTCACGTTCCCAAGTGGCCTCCTCCACTCCGTGATGTTTTCACAAAACCTTCACCAAATGAATGGTCTTGCCACGCAGGACTTGATCCCGCCTATCCAAGACCCGAATCGGTCTCTCCTCATACGAGGTATCCTCATCTACCTCTAAGTCGGTCCAATCCAATACATGTGATGGATCCGGCTCATACTTTCGAAGCATACTCACATGAAACACGTCATGAACTCCGGACAACTGTGGCGGCAAAGCTAAACGATAAGCGACCTCGCCAATTCTCTCAAGGATCTCAAAAGGACCAATAAACCGAGGGGACAACTTCTCACTCTTCCCAAACCTCATTAATCCCCGCCTAGGTGATATCTTCAGAAAGACATGATCACCTATCTCAAACACCAACGGTCTCCTCCTACGATCAGCATAAGATTTCTGACGACTCTGGGCTGTAACAAGCCTCCTACGGATAAGCTCAACTTTCTCCGTCGTCTCCCTAACCAACTCCAGACCCAACAAAGGTGCATCACCCACCTCGGCCCAACAAACCGGAGACCTACAAGCTCGGCCATACAAGGCCTCAAACGGTGCCATACCGATACTAGACTGAAAGCTATTGTTGTAGGCAAACTCTACCAATGGTAAGTGCCTCTCCCACGTCCCACTAAAGTCAAGGACACAACCCCGAAGCATATCCTCAAGGATCTGAATAGTACGCTCGGACTGCCCGTCAGTCTGAGGATGATAAGCTGTACTAAAGGTCAACTTAGTGCCCAAAGCACTCTGCAAACTCTGCCACAACCTAGCAGTAAAATGAGGATCTCTATCTGAGACGATCGTCACTGGGACTCCGTGCAACCTTACTATGTCTCGAATATACAAGTCGGCAAGATGATCTACCGAATCTCTCACGCACATAGGAATGAAGTGCGCCGACTTAGTCAACCGGTCTACAACCACCCAAATAGCATCACTACCCCGCTGAGTCCTCAGAAGACCTACAACGAAGTCCATAGTGACATGCTCCCACTTCCACTCGGCAATAGGCAAGGGTTGCAACAAACTCGCTGGCCTCTGATGCTCGGCCTTCACTTGCTGACAAGTAAGACACTTAGACACGAAAACTGCCACATCTCTCTTCATACCCCACCACCAGAACTGGCGACCCAAATCCCGATACATCTTGGTGCCTCCCGGATGCACCGCAAGGCGCGAATGGTGAAACTCTCGGAGTACCTCCTCTCGGCAAGACTCCGGCACAAACATACGGTCTCGGTATCTCACACTCAGGTCGGGATACACCGTCAAACCCTTCTCAATTTTCCCACTGGAGATCTTCCCTTGGAGGGATTCTACCTCAAGGTCACCTCTCTGTGCCCCTAACACTCGAGTCACGAGTGTAGGCTGCGCAATAACAGAAAACAAGGCCGCAGCCTCAACAAATTCGCCCAGATGCAAATCAAACTCGTCAAGTGCCCCCAACATCTCCCACTCCCGGATGGCTACACAAGCTACATCACTAATGGATTTTCTGCTAAGGGCATTGGCCACAACATTGGCCTTTCCCGGATGGTAAAGCAACTCGAAGTCGTAGTCCTCAATAAACTCCATCCACCTTCTCTGTCTCAAGTTCAAGTCTTTCTGTGTAAACAGATATTTCAGACTCTTATGATCCGAGAACACCTCGAATCTCTCACCATAAAGGTAGTGCCTCCAGATTTTCAAGGCAAAGATCACAGCTGCTAACTCTAGGTCATGTGTAGGGTAATTCTTCTCGTGTATTTTTAACTGACGTGAGCCATAAGCTACCACTTTCCCTTCCTGCATCAACACAAAACCCAAACCCTCTCGTGAGGCATCACAATAAACCGCATAACTCAACTCTCTCTCCGGAATAATCAAAATCGGAGCGGTGGTCAATCTAACCTTCAACTCTTGGAACGACTTTTCACAAGTCTCACTCCATACAAATTGGACTCCCTTCTGAGTCAGTCTAGTCAACGGTGAAGCTAATCTGGAGAAATCCTTCACAAACCGGCAGTAATACCCAGCTAATCCCAGAAAACTGCGGATCTCAAACACACTCTTAGGCTGTGCCCAATCTTGCACTGCCTCAGTCTTGGACGTATCAACAGACACTCTTTCTCCAGAAACTACATGGCCTAAGAACTTGACTTCCCCAAGCCAGAACTCACATTTCCCAAACTTGGCATACAGACTATGGGCTCTAAGTAACTTAAGCACCACTCTCAAGTGTTCCTCGTGCTCCTCTTCTGATGGTGAATAGATCAGAATGTCGTCCACGAAAACGACCACAAAACGGTCTAAGAATTCCCGGAAGATCCAGTTCATCAAGTCCATAAAGACTGTCGGTGCATTGGTAAGTCCAAATGGCATCACCAGAAACTCATAATGGCCATACCGCGTACGGAATGCCGTCTTCGGAATATCCTCCTCCCTGACCCTCAACTGGTGGTAACCCGATCTCAAGTCTATCTTAGAGAAACAACGGGAACCCTTCAATTGATCAAACAAATCATCTATACGGGACATAGGATACTTATTCTGAACCGTAGCCCGATTCAACTTCCGGTAGTCGATACACAATCTCAAGGCACCATCTTTCTTTTTAGCAAAGAGGGCCGGTGCTCCCCATGGCGAAACACTAAGGCGAATGAAGCCCTTATCTAACAATTCCTGGAGCTGAACTTTCAACTCAACCAACTCTGCTGGAGCAAAACGGTAAGGTGCCATAGAAATCGGCGCCATGCCAGGCACCAAATCAATAGAGAACTCAATCTCTCGATGAGGTGGCAAATCAACGAGGTCCTCGGGAAAGACATCCGAATACTCACAAACTACCCTCGGCAATACAATCTGGGGCTCATCACACTCGCCACTCTCAAAGCTAGCAAGTAGACCACTAAGCTCACTCCGCCCTCGCGGATCATATCTCGGTGGCAAAACACTACCAACCCGGTCCCCCAAGAAATGGAAACACTCCCCGCTCACGATACAACAAGTGACCCTCTGGCGGTAGCAATCAATAACAGCCTGGTATGACGATAACCAGTCCATATCCAAAATAACATCAAAGCCCTTCATGGGCATGACTACAAAACGAAACGGAAGCCTATGATCGGCGACCTCTATATCACAACCTCTACATCCGTGTTTCAAAATCAACTCACCCTCGATAGGTGACATAACACAAATAGGAGATGTCAATAGTGCCAACTCCAACTCCAACATAGATGCAAATGCAGCAGATACAAAAGAATGAGATGCACCCGTATCAATCAACACACTAGCAACCGAATTGCAAAACAAAAAGGTACCTCTCTGGCCAGACGGAGTACTAGATCCTCATGTAGGCAGAACAACATATACGCTACCGCCCTCGATCCACTTGCTCACCTCTAGAAGCATAAGATCGCCGCAGATCGACGATGAAGCCCCTTGATTGGCCCTCGAGGCCTGAACTGGCTGATGACTCTGAGTCTGCCTCAAACCAGATGCACCAGATGTGCCACTCAACTGCGGGCAAAACCTCTTCATGTGCCCTGTCTGACCACACTGATAACACGAGAACGGCTGGTCCCTACCCTGACTTTGGCTTTGAGATCGAGCCAAAGATGACGCTACTCTCTGTCCTCCTCCCTTCTGCGGGAAAACCGAAGCCTTGTGGCCCTGCTGACCACATTTGTAACAGGTGAACTCTCCCTGATTGCCTCCTCGAGCATGCTCAGACCTTTGGAAAGGTCGATCTAATAACTCTGCCCTGAGACTGCTGAGGGTTATAACCCCTCTGTCTCCTGCCATCACTCTGGCCATCTTGACTCCTCTTGGAGCCTTTTTGCCCTTCCTCCTCCTCCTGCATCATGATCTCAGTATGGGCTGCAGCATCAACCAAACGCCCATAATCTCGAATCATAGTCCCTACAACTCTCAACATGAGGCCGCGCCTCAACTTCTTCTCGAACTCTATACAACGGCGTTCCTCAGACGCTACCAACTCAGGTGCAAACCTGGACAAGCTAGTAAATGCGGCCTCAAACTCGGCCACTGAAGAACTGTTCTGCTTAAGTCGACAGAACTGATCTCTCAACCTCTCCTTAGCAGTTGAAGACAGGAACTTCTCCTGGAAAGCGTTAACAAAAGCCTCCCAAGTCCCTCCTATACGGTTCTTCGTGAACTTCCACCACTGACCTGCATCCCCCTTCAGCTGGAAAGATGCTAAGGTCACCTTCAGTGCCCCGTCTTCGATGCCTAGCATCTCAAACGTCTTTGTTGTCTGTTCGAGCCATTCATCTGCCTTAAGTGGCTCTTTAGGATCACCCAAAAATTCGTCCGGGTTAGACCGGAAGAACTCCCTCTTCAGAAAAGAAGAACCTGTATCTGCAACATGAACCTGGGCCTGATTCTCAGCTCTGAGAATGCCTACTGACTGCCTGAATGCCCCTGCTATCTCTCGGGCTAAAGCGCCCATAGCCTGCTGACCCGCTGGCTCGGCCACATTGGCCTGGCCAACTCCCTCCTGTACTGCCGGAATCTCATCCGGTATAGGCACCCCCTGCCTCCCAGGCCTACCACGCCTACCACGTCCTCGTCCCCATCCTGACATCCTAATAAAGGAAACGAAGAATATTAGCATATTCATAAACGTGTCGAAACTAAACACTCACGTTCTAATGCATAGACAACTTTAATTCACTCCATGTAAGCATATAAACACGTAAGCACTTACGAATTTCCTTTCCGGATAATGATAGTCCCGAGGCGTTACTAGAGTTCCGGTTAGAAACAACATTGATCAAGTGCTTTTCTAACAAGACTCACAGAAACTCAAGGATCCAATCAACATCCTAGAAATTAAATTCCATACCCACATAGTCACATAAACATGTTATCACATAAGCATATAACAGTACAGCTACGTCTCTATCAAACGAGACGAACCCATTGTGATACTAATCACTTCCCACGTACCCAAAGTATTCAAACCCGGTACGCTCTGATACCAAGTTGTAACGCCCTCAAAATATTACATAAAACCCATCACTTTAGACATGCATTGATATAAAATAAACCAACCATTTCTATTCATCAGAGTAGTTCTTACAACAGTGTTACATGTTAACAACAAAAGGAAATGCCCTACGGGCTTACAATTTTCCAAGTCAACACTTGGTTACACAGAGTAGAGTACTAACTCAAATACATATAAAGCCCTTGGCTTGAAACCACATGTAACACATCAAAAGACAAACAAAACATCAAAAGGTCCATTCGCCTCTAGTCTCCCAAGCTATATCCTTGGAGGTGGCAAGCTACCTGCACCTGAAAATGATGTTCCCGTATAGGGTGAGCTAACAGCCCAGTAGAAATACACTAAACCAGCTATGAACAATGACTAAAAGATTAACAGTTGATAAATGGTCAACACTTTTACATTCTTTCATAACACATTACAGTTTCATTTTTTATTCCTTTTCAATTCTCAATTTATAACCATGGTTCAGAACCTGACCAAATAACAGATATGAGACAGTAACTCATATTAAACATTTTCTCATTTCACAATAGATAAGCATACTAGCTATATCAACACATCAACAGACAAGCATATGAGCTGTATCTACGGAGTCCATCCCCTATCTCCTCCCACACAAGAACTATATCACACTTCCAAAGATAAGCATATGAGCTGTATCATCACATCAATAGACAAGCATATGAGCTGTATCTACGGAGTCCATCCCCTATCTCCTCCCACACAACACCCGGTTTAGAGGTCCATCCCCTATCTTCCCCTAAACCGTGGAGTACATCCCCTATCTCCTCCAACACAACACAATGCATATAAACAATTATTATACACATCATCAATCAATGCATAAAGTTAATGTATTCTTTCAACCGTCATACTCAATGACACATTCTAGTGATTAGTTTTAGTGTGCCTAATCATCATGCATTGTCTACAACAATCATGACTATCCTCCACCGATAGCCCAAAACAATTATTTCTAAACAGAAAATAAATGCACAAAATGGATAATATATCAACATTTCAATTAGGTGAGCGATAAATAATTCAACTACACCCTTTAATCCCATACATTCCCAATCTCAACATTCCCAATTCAATTCCTCATTTCTAACAATTAATTATACCTATTAATTAACCAATGTAATTAGAGCATTCTCCATAATTAACATTACAACCCTTAAGGTTCCTATTTCATCAATGTTGCAACATTAATTACATTTCTCTATGCTAAACATGCATATAGGTTTATTATAAATAAAATCCCAACTTTTGTAAAATTGCACAAAAGTCCTAAACTTTCTCAAAATTACTCAACAACCCCCAACATATCAAAATGCTAAAATTTAAAGACAAAACTCATAAAGAGGAGTAAGTTATCCCTACTTCAAATTCGAAGCTCCAATGGAGAAGATGAAAAGAGTTGAAACTCAATCTCCACCACACACCACAAAGCCCTCGAGAAATAACACAACTTTGGCGAAGGAACTATGGCCAAAATCCCAATGGAATTATGGCCAAAATCCAGCTCGGCACAACTAAAATTTATAACTCAAGCTTGGTTCGTAATGGCTCATTAAAACAAGAAAAAACCATAGAAGTTGGTAAGCTAACCCTATGCACTTGCACCTATATATAGAAGTTTGTCCATCTTAAAATGTGTCTTGTAACCGATGTGGGACTTCCAACAAACACACCAAAGGTTCCCAAAATAGAATGAAGGGTCCAAATACATTTACTAAAAGCCTTAAAAGGCACAAGTGCTACATATTTAGTTTTGGGGCATGTTTTACGAGGAAATCGGTGTTTTTGCAAATTAATTAGAAAGATAAAAGAAATGGTTTTAAAATGATTTAAGTAAATAAAAGCGGAACTTAGATTAAATAATCAAGTGTAGTTAATTAATTTTTCTAAAATTCGCAAATATACGTGTTATTTACTAGGCATGCCCTAGCCCAAGCACGCATATTTCAACTTAGGATTAATGTTCATAACGAATCTAACAACAGTTTATATATTTAGACTAATTCACACACAACCCTCTTTATTATAGCTTGGTACAAATCATGTAAAATTATATGCTAAGGCCTCGTTTGGAAACATATTATTTTAGTAATTTTTTGATTTTTTACAAAAATATGTGCAGAAAAATAAAGAGAGTGATATGATAACTTATAATGAATTTTTAATTTTTTAACTAAAATATATAATTGACAACACAAGCAGAGTAAAAAATGCAAGCAAGGAGGTATCATAGGAACAAAATAGGTACAAACCCAACCTTCCACATAATTTGCATAGAACAATCGCCCTCATGCATTAACCCGCAACTCTAAGGTTAGGTTACTAAGTTGAAGTTAAGTTTTGACCACCAAAACAATAGCCCGGTACTTCTCTTAAACAAAAATCTACGCAATTCCAAATTTGGAAAGAGATTCATAAAGGAAAAGACAGGGGAACCCTCAAACAATCCCTTCACAAATTCGAGATTCAAACACAATCTCAAAACGCTTCAGAACTCAACCATAGTAGAGTTGTCATCCAAATGCAGAGGCAGCCTGAACTTCATTGTTCATCATCCCAATCCCAGTCCCAGTCCAATTCACATAACCCTTTTGTTGAAGGGACTTCCAAATTCCAGCTGCTCCTTGTATATTTTGCTGAAAGAAATATTGGGTAATTTGCTTGCAGGTGGCATCTCATCCTTCTATGCTCAATAAATAATAATAATAATAATAATAATGATAATAACAACAACAAAATGTAGATGCTCCTAGCATTAGACATCGTCGAGAATTTTAACTAATTTTCATGTTGAAGGCCATGGCTTTGACAACACAATTCTTACCGTGCAGACTTTCTCATTCCAGCCTTACATTTTAATCAAATATTTGCAGGTAAAATGAGTTCAACAGCATCATCAGTTCCCCAAGGCTAACTCAGAAAACAGTCATTTTCTATTTTTTTTTACTTCAATTATTCAGGGAAATTGAGATACGCAAATGATTTTAGTAGAAAAGAGTACAAACATCATCATGATTCCTTCGTGTTCCTGTTGCCGGCCATGTCCTCTGACACCAGAAATTTCCATTGCATGTTTCCCATTTAAATGTAATGTAATCGAGTAAACTATTTCAATTCATGTTATATATACACACACAGTCAAGGTGGTACAAAATAAAATACCTCATGATCCCATTCAGGCTTTTAACAAGGTAAAACTATCTAAAAGATACACAGGTTCTTCAGCACAAAAATAGCCGAAAGCTTCAACCTCATTTCCATCGTTTAGCATTCTTCAACCCTTTTGATTTTGCTTTTGCATTTTGAAATGCCTGCATCTTTTGTTTCTTCCGAGCATCCCTCTCAGCCTGTTAGTAATAAAATAAATGTACAAGTCTTTGATCAGATCCACCAAATTAATGGATTACACATAAGTTTGCCTATTCCTTTTTCAGTTGTTGGTCTAAATAACTACTGCAAGGGTAACATTACCTTCGACATTTTTGATTTGGCTTTTGCTTTAGGGGACTTCTCCTCAACATCTGCCTCACGTTCAAGCTCTCTCTCCCTTGCTTCAATGTTCTTCTCTAGATAATACTGTAATTTTGATTTGTCTTGTCAGATTATCAGAAACCACTATTGACTATTGTACTCAGAAAACTTAGCAATTCTATCTCATAAGCATTTGGGGTTGAAATTCAAGTTTGAACAACCCTTCTGAATGCAGTTCATACATACACCATACCAGGGATATAAGAGGTATGCTAAAATTCTTACAGTTTAACCGGCAACTCAATGCATGAACCTAAGGGGTAAGCTCACAAAAAGTTTTATATATATATATGTATATATCTACATAAATTACACGTATCATCTTGTAATAAGTACACCAAAAATTTTGTAGACAGTTTGAAAATGAAAAGATGTATATGCATATAAAGATGCCTTGTTGTTATAGATTGCCATATGGTAATCTCACCAAATAATGGAGATTATGAAAGAGAATTGCCATCCAGCAATAACAACTTGGACAACAAAAACAACAACAGTAAAGGACGTGAATTGCCAGAGAACGACTGGATTCAGTATGTCAAACTCATTCATTTGAATGGCATTAGCAATTGGCGGAGCATGGTTAACTCTGATGTTGCGTGACAAAACATATGGCATGTGCCTGGTTACAACACTTTGGAAACCACAGTTTATCTCTGAGCCAGTTTTTAAAAAAAAAAATTTAAAATCTGACATGAAATTTGTAATAAAATAGAAGCAAATACAAAATAAGCAAGTTAGATTTGCAAGAAATTCCGAGTCCAACTAATAACTATGATACAAACTTACATTGTAATCACCAGCGTAGTCTTGTAAACTTCCATCCTTGACTTCCAATACCCGATTAACTATTTGTTTTATGAAGTATCGATCATGAGAAACAGTAATGACAGTGCCCTTGTACTCTGTTATTGCCTCCTAATAAGAACAATAGAGTCAAAGAAACAGCAAGGGTTATGATACATGTGATATATAAAAATATTTAAGCAAAAAAAAAAAATGGAACATAAAACAAACCTCAAGCATCTCTTTCGAAGGTATATCCAAGTGATTGGTCGGTTCATCCAAAACTAGCAAAGTTGATGGTTTTACCATGAACTTGCAAAAGGCAAGACGTGCCTAAATTAAACAGGTAAATATAAGATCAATAGTTCATCCCTCATAACAAGGGAAAGACCAAAATAGCAAACACCATCTGTAATACCTCCTGAAGCTAACAGAACATATTTAAGTCATTAAAAGTAACTATTAGTTTTTCAAAACTCTTGTCAAATAAACCATGTTGGAAAACCCTATTTGAAGCAGGAAGAACACATGTTATTACAACATTTAATAGTGCGCGTTGCACCTTCTACATTTAACTACATGTTGATTATTATGATCATCACATTAGAATATGTATAGTTCACTTGACTGGCAAATGTCCTTTTTCTTTATCTTCTTCTTATTCTTTATTTTTTTTTAATTTTTTTTTTAACACAAAATATGATAAGATTAACTTTCCAAGAATGAGTATGGTTCAATTATGGGACTTAAGGCTTGGTTCAGTTCGGTTCAGTTTGGTTTGGTTTGGCATAATAAACATTCAATCAATTAGATCATTCGCATATACATAAGCATGTCAATACATTTTTGCATTAGTGAAATGTTAGTGTTAGGCCTAGCATTTGGTTGGCAGTTACATGACTAGTATGTACAACCTTAGGTAGAAACAAAGCCACTACCATGAGGAGAGCACATTAGACTACCTACGACACCTGGGAGCCTTAAGTGTTATGGCAGATCTTCATCAGCATCACAGGAGTGCTATGGAAGAGCTTTATTGGGATGATGAAGGTTTCAGAGAAGGTGAGAACCAGGTTACAACAAGCAAGGACTACCATCATGGAGTCATAGTTAATCATTGCCTAGGCTAGCAACTTAAGCCCTTTCACCTCCTCCAAGCTATCTGTCACAATTAAGACTTCCAAGACCAACTCTGGAGCAATACGCTGTGTAAACAAACAGAGACACTCTTTGGCCTTTTGACTTCCCAAGCTGACATGTCAACTTTCAATGAACATATGCACAGCCTGTTAAACTTCCAAGAACATTATTACAAAACAATACATTAGCACCAAACACATACAGCTCCCAATACCACAATAAATCATTAATTACTGTTTAATATATTTTTCTATAGACAGAAAAACCCAACAATTCGCTCGGTTCCTTGATTACGTCACCGAGTCCGCCAAGTCCACTAGCACCAAAGCTCAATGAATAACTGGCTTGATTGCCTAGCTTGCCAGCAAGCCCACCAAGCCCCGTCTCCACATCATAAACAAGTTGGTTCTATGATCACCTGGGCTTGGAGTAGGGCCCAGATACATGCTTGAGAACATCAGAGGACTTGTGGATTGAAGGCTATCATTCAAGGTTTGTCCAAGCACTTGCCAATGCCAAATCCTCCCCACCAAGACCAGACTTAGAGAGAGGGGTTTCAACCAAGACCTGACACATTGGAAGTTGTATCATACCTACCTCTGCGCTGCCTGACACACCCAGAAAGGGATGCATCATACCCAACCTCTGACCCATATAATACACCCCTCAATTGCAGATGCGCCATGTGTGCTCAACTACGCTGGCTGGCTCTCTCTCTCTCTCTCTAAATAAAGCAAAGGCTGGTGCCTATGGTTTTTTAGTCTATACATAGTTGGACCATCTCTTCTTCAGATTCTTTCTCTCCTTCCTTTTCTTTTGGGCATCTCTGTTGGAATGCAAAGCATTCTTTTCGATCTAAGATACACTTAAAAGGGAGATTTGTGGTGATTTTTTAATCTTTTCTACCAGGCAATCTAGAATCCTTATGCATGAAGATAACCAATTCAGTCGTTGTGGTCGGACTTTATTATGGATTTCTGACCACATTCTCCATAGGGCCGTGTAGAAAGTGGCCGGTGACTTCGTTGCTTTGGTTTTGAACTTGGTCGATGAATTTTGAACTTTTTCCCCCTTGCAAGCTGGAGGGATTGACCCAAAGATAGGAGTGAGCAGAATTGCATGTTAGAGAAAGGACCCATGGCAAAGCAGCATATCCGTTTAAGCATAGTCGCTCATCTAAGGTTTTGGGACAAGAAGAGAGGCATTTTTGAGTGCTCATGTGCCAATTTCAGGTGAGGTGATACTAATTGATCCTCCGTAGTTGATGGAACTATGAAGCAAAGTCTCACATCGCCTAAGTACTGAAATAAAGTTAAGCATATAAGCGTAAGGGCACCCTCATCTCAATAGCTTTTGAGGTTGAGTTCTACAGACCATGTAACATGGTATCAGAGTCAGAGTACTCAAGAATGAGTAGGGTGTGTGTCCCTAGCCTATACGACGTAGGTGCTACTGAGTGAGCATACTGGGCGTGAGGGAGGGTGTGAAACGAAGTCCCACATCGCCTGAGTACTAAAGTAATGTTTAGCATATAAGCATGAAGGCACTCTCACCTCAATAGCTAGCTTTTGGGGTTGAGTTCTACCCAATACCATGCAACATGGTATCAGAGTTGGAATACTCATAGATGGATAGGGTGCATGTCCCTGGCTTGCACGCCGCAGGTGCTGCCAAGTGAAAACGCTGAGCGTGAAGGAAGGTGTGAAGCGAAGTCCCACATCGCTCAACTACTAAAGCAATGTTAAGCATATAAGTATGAAAGCACCCTCACCTCTGTAGCTAGCTTTTAGGGTTGAGTTCTACCAAAGACTGTGTAACAGGAACCTCTTTCAAAGTCTCTCTCTGTGTCTCTCAGGCACTGCTGAGTGAAAACGCTGAGCGTGAAGGAAGGTGTGAAGCAAAATCCCACATCGCCTAACTACTAAAGTAATGTTAAGCATATAAGCATGAAAGCACCCTCACCTCTGTAGCTAGCTTTTGGGGTTAAGTTCTACCAAAGATTGTGTAATAGGAACCTCTTTCAAAGTCTCCCTCTCTGTCCCTCAGGCTGTCCTTGGCTCTCTCTCCCACATTAATTGTTCTACAGCCATATCAGTGCCACATTTTTTATAGTATTTCAACATACAAACTCATCATTGTGTGAATGGATGAGGGGTTAAGCGATAGAGTGTGCCCTCTAGGAAGATGGACTTATTCAAATGCAAGGGGACATTTGAGCAGGCCCTTAGACTTGATAAAAAAACCCTTCCTGGTTTAAGTGCAGTACTTGTGTCTATGTCTCAAATAAAGACCAGCAAAAGTGCTTCAATCAAACTCCCCAAAAATTTTCTGCAAAAAGGTTCACAAAATCTTCACCCAAATGATCACCAGGTATTTTTCTTTTATACTGGTCTAGACATATAGACAGCTCCCCCACGACCTCCTACTGTCAATACCAATTCTAGTCCAATAAGCTCACCATCAACCAGATGCAGAATACTATAGTAGTGCTTTATAATTACAGCCAACAAATGATTCTGAAAAAATATAATTTAAAAAAAAAAAAAAACAATAGTTATTACGTAACCAAAAAATAACAATGAGACTTCAGTAAAAGGGAAACACACCGAAATACATGCAGGAGAAAAACACAATAGCTGTTTCCAACAAAAGATTCAGCTTATGAAACCAGAAAGGTGAAGAAAGTGCTCAATGAAACAAAGACATACAAAAGTGCATGTGTACTTGCCTTCTCACCACCACTCAAGAGGGAGACCTTCCTATCAAGCATATCAGCTTTGAAATTACAACGCCCAAGGAGTCCCTTTATATCATCAATTCTCCAGTCATCCGCAACTTCCGCTACAGTCTCAAGCACTGTTTTATTCAAATCAAGTGCTTCAGCCTGAAAATAGAATAAATTACCCTCGGTGAGAAATACCAATGGACGTACATGGAACTGGAACTGGCAGTGAAAACTAATATCACTGTGATCATAAGACAAAACAAAATTATAACAGCACTGGTGATCACAGGAAGATACCTGATTCTGCTCAAAATAATTTGGCAGAACATTATGTTCCCCAAGCAGAACTTCACCTCCACTTGGCTTCTCTAAACCCATAATAAGTTTAAGCAAAGTACTCTTTCCACAACCATTTGGGCCAATAATAGCAATTTTCTCACCTTTTTCAATTGTAATATTAGCCTTCTTAAACAACACCTGACAAAGAATGTAACAAGAATACAAAATAATCAGAGACAGAAAGCAACATTGTTAGCCTCTGTCCACATTTAGTTCATGATGGCAATTACCTTATCCCCATATCCAAATTCCAGATTCTTAATTGTTACAACAGATCTTCCGCTTCTTCCACGCTCAGGGAATCTGATTTTCATTTGTTTCCGTATAAAGGGCTTATCAATTTGTTCCTCTTCCTGAAGTTTTTCAAGTTTCTATTTAAAAAAAAAAAAAAAAAAAAAAAAAAGCGGGGTTAATAATGATTCCAGTAATACTGCAGATGTTGAGTTAAAGAACAGCCTAGCCAGGAAATGAAATGTACAGAGCATGCAAAAAACAATCTTCCCACCATGATCTGAGTTTAGCAATTGTTAAAAGGTAAAACCATGTACGGAAACAATTGTTAAAATGGATTTTGGTGCAGGACCTTGAATCAGATCTGAGTTAAGCAATTGTTAAAAGGTAAAACCATGTACATAAAGCCTTGTTCAACCAAAAAAAAATTATGAAAATAAAAAACAAAAAAGGGTCATAGGGGCCCCACTATACAAGTGAAGCATCTTCCCACCATGATTGCAGCCTGTAACAGGATAAGGTACAAAGACACTGTAGCAAGCCACTGTGCTGTAAAGACCACCAGCTAGAACACTGATTTCAGGCAAAATGGAACATACTTGGCCATGATTTCAATCTATGATACATGACCACTAGTTTTAAGAGCATCACAATCAAACATTTTTATGACCAGAAAGGTTCCAAGAAATAAAAGCAAAAGCACATATTAGGCGTGACTCTCTCACCAAGTAAGATTTTGTGGAGATCAGCACCAACTTATTTTCTTTTCATGGAGATCACCAATTAATGGACCTTGTGCAGAAAAAGGAAAATATAACGTAAAGAAAACCATTGTTCTTTATTTGATTACCACGTAAAACATGGGAAAAAAGAAAAAAAATATTTAGTTCAAAGTATCATTTCTCATTCTCTTTTATCCATGATTTCTTGCCATTTTCAAAAAAAAAAAAATTTACTCTCAACATTTTTCTTAAGTAGAAGGGAAAACACAAAAAAAATGGTTTTCCTTCTCACCATCCTTTCATGTTCCTTTTCCTCACCAATTCTAAGCTCCAAACAAAATCAAACCAAACTAAGCCTTGTGTCTCAATCAGATGGAGTCAGTTACATGAATGTTTTCTCTTATTCCACTTTGTCAATGGCAATATGCTCAGTCAAATTAAATAAAATCACATAATTTTTACTATCACATTGCATGTTAGTTAGGTCTTATCCTTCCCATAACATTTTCATTTATGATGATCATATCACTTTTGTTATCGTTGTGTCTACAGGTCTTCAATGTACATGACCAAACCACCTTCGTCTATTCTCTCTCAATTTATCCTTAATTGGTGCTACTTCTACCATTTCATGAATATATTAAATTCTAATTTTGTATTTCTAGTCTTACCACACATCCATTTGAAGTATCCTCATCTCAACTACATTTATTTTATGAACATGTTTGTTCTTAGTTCCGTAACATTCTGTCTCATAAAGCATCGTTGGCCTCGCAGTTATTCTATAAATTTTTCACATAATAATCGAACCTAGGTAATGAAATTGTTCATTCTTTATTTTCTCTTAGTTTTCAATCTTCACCTTTTCACTATTTTTACTTAAAATAGTGAATTTTTATTTAAAAAAAATGGACCAAGGGGGTGCACTACCTTTACACAAAGAAAGATCTATCTCAAATACATCAAAAACTTATTCAAAAGTCTACAAAATTCAAAAATTAGTTAACCCACTGTACAAGAAGGAGAAAATGAGACTTTTGATCTTAACAACAGGTCTGTCTACGCCATCAGAAGATCTTCTATTTCGCTCAACCCAAAGTAACCACTAGATAACCAACGACACCAACATCCATGCCTTCCTCCTCCTCCTCACCTGACCTCCACACCAAGAAAAAAGAAACTCCATCGAAAACACCCAAACGACATCAAACGAAGGAGGACCAATGTCAACAACTTGTGAGCCACCTTGCAATGAAGAAGCAAATAATCAACTCTGCATGCTAGCACATTCAACACTAACTGACATGCACCTCCTTCTTTTGAATCAAGTTATAAATAGTAAGAATTTTATCATGAGCCGTACATGAAGCCAAAAAAAAAACCACCTCCTGTGAGGAGTTGGTACTAAAATTACATTATATATATATATTCAATTTTGGTCTATCTTTAGTTTCTTAAACCCTTTTGATACAAGTGCTTCCCTCCGAATTTCTAATTTTACATTAATTTCTCCCTTAGTTTCATCCATTAGAATAATATCATTTGTGAAGAACATAAACCATGGGACATTATCTTGATGTGTTTATTTAATTCATCTATAATTTAGTAAGAACTCAAAGTTGGCCCTTAGTGCAATCCTACAGTTATTAAAAAAATCACTAGTTTCTCCTGCAGAAGATCTAATTGTAATCGCAGCCCTATCATACATGTCCATTATCACATTAATATACCCATTTGTCAAGCCTTTTTTATCTAACACTCACCATATTATATCACTTGGCACCCTATAATAAACTTTTTCTGTATATAAAAACCATATGAAAATCTTTCCTATTCTCTTTGTAATTTTCTATTAATCTTAATAGCAAATATATAGGTTCCACAGTTGATCTATCGGGCATAAATTCAAACAAATTCTCTCTAACACTGTTGTTGCAACTATTATGCAATGCTCAATCTTCATTGCATGACTCATCAATTTATTGCCTTGATAATTGTTACAAGTTTAGATATCTCTAATTTATTTATAGATACTATAATATTTTTTCTCTACTAGTCAGACAATTTCTTAATCATTAGAATCTTATTAAAAAGTTTTGTTAACCAAGGCACCCCTTCCTTACCTAAGCATTTCCAACCCTCAATAAGGATACAGTCTTGTTCTAGTGTCTTACCTGCTTTTATCTTTTTCAATGCAAATTCAAACTCAAACTCGGCTATAAAACTTGTATTCTCTAACTCCATCAAAGCTATCATATTCCTCTTCTAAGATTTCTAAATGCTACTCATTCAACAATTTCTCAAAATAACTTGTTCACTTTTCTTTAATCTCATCATCATTAACCAACACCCTCATATACTCACTCTTTATGCGCTTCACTTGTTTAAATTATGTTATTTTTCTCTCTCTCAATTTAGCAACTTCATAAATTCCTTTTTACAATCATTCATGTGTAATCTAATTTCCTTTGGTTTTTGTTGTTGTTACTTGTATCTCATCATTCCTCCATCAAGTATCTTTAGATATACGACACTTTCGCTTTGATTTTCCAGGAACTTCTTTTGATATTCTTTTAATACATTTTGCCTACATATTCCACGTATTATAAATATCATCTTCCAAATTCTACGTTGCTTCTTTAAACTTTTATCTTTAAAAAAATTCAATTTCTCACCTTTTAGATTCCACAATCTACTTTGTGGTTTTTTAATACCTTTTTTGCTTTGATAGTGTGTTGGTGCCATATTCACACCAACCAGTCACAGACTGACATGTGGCAGCCAGTAATGGGTTCAAATCAAGCCAATCAAGAAAAGAACACATGGCATGCCTTAGAACTGGACAAATGGCGGAATAACGTGAATGCCACGTGGTGATCTTCAATTGACTTGATGTTGTGACTAAGTAGCAGGAAGATGAAAGGGATTAACCACCCTTTGAAAGGTGTCAGGCAGGAACAGACAGCTTAGCTCTAGCATTTGAATTCAAAAACTAAGGAGGTAAAAGCCCATGAATATAGCTAGAGTGGGGGAGATCGTGGGTGTGAGCTTCGACAGTTGCTGAGGATTAGAAGGACTCCTTATGTTCACTTATCAATTTCTTGTTTTTCTCTTTTGCTCTTTTCTTTACTTTCTTTAGGAGTAGTTCTAACTTAGAAGCTTTGTATTTTCCTTTTGACATTTCTCCCACTCATTCTATACTTAATACAGTTCTCTCAATCATTAATTGGTTCTCACTTTAACACAAGCATTAAAGTTCTCTTCTTTGAGGCAAAAAGAACCTTTCACAATCACCTGGTAAGTACTTTGGCTTATTTAATATATGTAAGGATTATTTAATCCTTACTGGCTCGCTTGAATTTACATTTTGAACCTTCGAATTGCCAAAAAGCCAACATAGTGTTAGGTAGTTTGAGAACTAGCACATAAAATACCCTGTTGGATCCCTTATGAACACGAATCCAAGTTCCAAACAAAGTGCACATAAATGTCTCAGGTATTCGTGAAACTTCTAACAATGTTTAAACTTTCACAGAACACAAATTCAGCATCATGAAGGAGTATTCCACACTGCGCTCTTAAAATAGTCACATTTCAGGAAACAGGTGAATTCAGCACCTCCACAAAAATAATGCTAACTGAGCAGTAAACACATTGAGATTTTTTTTTTGATAAATAAAGTAAACACATGAGTTTAAGAATCAATTAGTTTGTATAGTCAAAATTGTGCAACACCGCAGATAAAACTTGGCAGGAGGACCTGGGAAACCACATTGGGTCTTTCCTTCTGTTATTTCTAGGCATTGATAGGAAGTTTCTACCAGATGAAGTAATAGGATGGATTTTGCAGGTGTCTTTTAACTGTTTAATAAATATGAGCTTAGGATTATGAAGTATCATTATAACTTCAAGCTTTATGACAAAAGAGTGCCCTACTGCTATCTTAAGATGAATAAGTAATGTGTATTCACTACATTGAATTACTCAATAAACTAGTAGATTTCTGTACACCTTTTCAGCAGTAGATGCACGGCCAGCATTTGCTCCTGCACTTAATCTGTTTATTAAGTCCTTTGTGTGCTCAATTTCCTTTTGGTGCTTTTCCCATGCCGCATACTGAGCTTCAATCCAGGCTGCCTTTGCAAGAACATACTCGGAGTAATTGCCCACATATGTCCCGGATACACCCATGTCAGTTTCCACAATTTTTGTACAGAGCTGGTCAAGGAAAGCCCTGTCATGAGATATGATGACCATGGGCACATCTTGCTTATTAAGATATCCTTCCAGCCACTCAATTGTGTCAAGATCAAGATGATTAGTGGGCTCATCCAATAGTAACAAATCTGGGTCCTGCAGATGATCACAACTGTCAACAATCAATCACAAACACCTTGAGTTCTAACAAACAGTAAATTTAATCAACCACTAAAACCTTTTAAGTAGCCAAGGAAAGTATACAGGAACACAAGTATAAAACCCTTTCATAATACACCTCAAAGAGTCAGATAATTTGGGTTTAAATATTCAGCCATATCCAAATTCTAAATGCTACTAATAACTCTGCCGCATAAAGTAGTTTATCACTTGGAACCTTGTACATTAACTTAGAACAAGCATGTATAATTTGGTGGGTATGATATGGCGGAAGGAGCAGTTCCTTGAAGTACAGATACAGATCAAGGATATGTATACCACACAAGAACTTCTAAAACATTAGGATGTAGATATGCCAAGAACACCACGAGACATATATACATATATAGTATATGCATGTGTGTGTATATAACTAAAGAATAACCTACTATAGACTTATGCAACAAAATCTTTCTTTATGAATCTTTCAAACATTCTAAAATTTCTAACTTGTAATACAAAATTCACAAAAGCAAATTGAGAGTAATGTTTTGTGGACATGATCTAAGGACCAAAGATGTATTTTAATCTCATTATCCTAATGTTTCTTCACTGAGAAGTCATCAAAGTTCAAAAACTCTTATCATGTTTCCTAAGAACACTATAATGCTATACTAGAAATGTCACATATCTCATAATTTGCTTTTGCAATACCAGACAATTAATTATCACAACATATCATTGGCAGTAAAGTACGACCCCATAAAACAAACACAAATAAGGACTTGCATCCCAGGAAGTTAACATTAAAAACTTATCAATCCAAATGCACTGATACCTGGAGTAGAATCTTCCCAAGGGACATCCTCATCTGCCACCCACCACTAAATGAAGCCACCAACCTATCTGAATCCTCCACAGCAAACCCAAGTTCCGGCATCAACTTACTAATCTTCATATCCACCTGATCCAAATCCACTGCCTGTCCCCGCCTCTGAAGCAAATCAAACTCGTCCAAGAGCCTCCCCATCAACTCCAAATCATCCACTGAACCTTCAATTGCCTTCTGTACCTTCTCCAACCTCCCCACAATCTCCATCTCCTCCTTAAACGCACTCAGTAGCTCTTCCTTTACAGTTTTACTCAATGAAACCTCGAATTCTTGACTCAAAAAAGCAATTTTCATATTGTGTTTGGCCTTGATTACATTCCCTGAATCGGGTTCCTCTAGCCCGGAAATAATTCTCAACTGGGTGGTCTTCCCGGCACCATTAACACCCACCAAACCCACTTTCTCGCCTTTCTTCACTTCCCAACTCACATCTTTCAATACAGTCACGCCCTTGTAGCTCTTACTCACATTCTCTAACCTAACACCAGACGAAATACTCGATGCGCCACTATTAGATTGCTTATTTACACGTTTTTGATCAACTTCATCCACAGAATTGTTCGAAAACAGAGATTCAATATCGTCTTCAACACTGGTCTCGGCGACCGCTGTTTCAACAGCGATCGCTGACAATTTAGCTGAAATTCTGGGGTTTATTGGTCTTCTAGAGATAAAGAAAGTAGTGTTTTTGATTGAATGATTGGAACCTGTGAAACAGTGAGTGGCTATAGGGGATGAAATTGGGCGGAGGCGTCGTCGGAGAATAGGCGCTGAACCAGTAAGGAACGTTGAGCGGAGGTCCATGAATTGGAATTTTGTTGCTAAGTCCATGCTTGGCTGGTAAGAAAGTGACGGAAAATATGGAGAGAAAGCTATAAAATTAAGGGTTTTGTGAAAAAAGCAAAAGGAAAAAAAGAGAGAGGTAATCTTAGAAGAGAGTGTAAGCGAAACTCTTTCTCGCACCCTCGGCCTCGGGCACTCTCTCAGTCCATGGAAGAAGAAGAAGAAGAAGAACACTATCACTTGAACGCCCGTGGCATTGATTATTATCGTAATTTTGGCTTTTTATTTAATTTTTTTGATTTTTTAAAAAAGTGAATTAAGAAATTGATAAAAACTTATTCTTAACTTTTTAGATTAATATTTGTTTATAATATCACATTTAATAAAATGACCAAAATATCACATCCAAATTAAGAAATTTACCCTAAAATTGTAAACATGGAAGGTAGTCATGTAACACCGCTTGCGTTTTATGGTCTTCCCAAATGATTTGCCGATGCTTTCAGCTTGCCATGGGCTGCGTTTTTTAGTTGCAAAACGCAACTTTTTTTGAGGTTCCCAAATCACCACTATGTGAAAAAAAAAAATTAAATTTAAAAATACAAAATAAATTGAAATTAATCCGTTCAATATGTACCGTTGGTTATAATTTTTGTTATGATTGGTTATGAGTTATTAGAGTATTAGTCATAATTTATTGTAATGTTAGTTAGAGCATTTTTACCGGTGTATTAATTTTTTAATTAAATTTGAATAATTTTTTTTTTTAATATTAAATGTTCCAACGAAGGGTTTTGAAGATTCATCAAACTAGTGGTCGACCGGGCAGACAATAGGCAAGTCAACCGGCCAGTGTAATTTTTTTATAGATTTTTGCCTTGAGGTGGTCATCCGGGAAATGACTAGGAAAACATTCGGAAGGACATCCGGTGATAAAAACTTAACGGCAATGAACAATAATTTGATGAAAGGCACATTGGTCCTCTACTTGATAAAAAAAAATGAAATCCTAGATGTAATTCATATTTGATGAAATCGTTTGAGTAGGTTTTGAAGTTATTTTTCATTAAATTCAAATTTGAAGACAGTTTTGAATAACCATTAGAAATGGTATTATACACTATTTTTGTTATAATTTCAGAACTCTTCAGGCCTTGTTTGGGATAAATTAAAAAAATCAAAAAGTTACAAAAAAAACTAAAAGGTTTATTCAATGATAGTTTGTGAAGGAAGCAAATAGGACAAAATTTTGTCTTTTGAATTCAACTATTTAAAAAATTAAAAAGTCAAAAGGGTAAAATAGTCATTTTGAATTTACTATATTATTTTATTACGCATCTTTTCGTAAAAAGTAAAAAATTTGTACTAAACGTACATATTTTTTCTTTACTTTTTTAACAAAAAAGTTAAAAAATATATTTATATAACACATTCCAAACAATTACTAAGTACTGTTTTGTTATAAATTCTTTTCTATAAAATTATTAATTAGGTGATTCCTTAAATTGGAAACAAATAATTTTACAATTTATTTTTCTTTTTTTTGGGGGGGGGGGGGGGGGGGGGATTTTATCGAATAAGAAATATTGAAGGCAGAAGTAATGTTGGGACAGTGAGATTGGTTCCGAATTAATCGATGCAATGAGTTTGAATAATATGTTTGGTTTTCAAAAAATTTTATTTTTTTATTTTTCGTATTTTTTTATTTTTATTGATTTTTTAAATATTTTAAGTAATTTTTAAAATTTTTAGACATACCTAACTTAGATATATCTAAAAAATAAAAAATTTGTGAAAAAAACCTTTTAAAAATTCGCTAAATACCCAAAATATAAAAAAATACAAGAATTCAGTATATTTTTATGTATTTATTAATTTTTTAAAATATTTTTTCACAAATTTTTTACTTTTTAGATACATCTGAGTAGGGTGCATCTAAAAAATAAAAAAAATATATTTAAAATTTAAAAAATATTCATTAAAAACAAAAAAAAATACGAAAATCAAAAAACTTAATTTTCAAAAAATTTAATTCAAAAAACTCAAACCAAACACATAATAATAATAATAATAATAAATGTTATTTTTGCTAGTAAAATGGGATTTTATGTTCTCCTATTTTTACAACCTCACATTTTGTGGCTAGCAAAATAGAGGTGGAGTGGATTTGTGGTGGCTAGTCTGCTTCTCAAACTCCGGTAAATGATTCCATCCTCTCATTTGGTGCCACGTGTGATATAATTGCAAGATGGTTGCACTATCCACGCTTTCAAAGATTGAAAGAAGACAATCTGTCATCACCAAGGTATTGTTGAAACGTACACAAACTTCTCCACAACCATACGAATGGTGAAAACGAAACAAAAATAAAATAATGGCAATTATATGGGTGGTATTATCACATAAATGACAAACAAATTATTATTAGTTATTAAAAATAATTTTATTTTAATTTTGAGTTTTTAAAAATAATTATTGAATTTTTAATTCATTTTTTGGCATTTTTTTAATATTTTAATTTTTTTTTAGAGAAATTGACCAATAAATCTTATATTTCGGTCTTGTGATCCATATAATCCTAAATGTTTTCTTGTTAACTATCTAGTCCTTTTGACTGGTTGTTTACTAATTTGCTATTGGTTAAACCATTATCAAAAATTGTTAATGAAACTGTGGGAGTAAGGCTGCGTGTGTTTCACGTTTCCCAAAAAAAGGTACTAATGCTGTTTTAGTATTTCGAATTATGGGCAAAGTAGATGGGTGTGTGTGAACATAACGTGTCAGTGTGATTTGTTCCATATGTGAAGTGTGAAGTCATGTAGTGGGTCCACATTGACCCGTTTGCCCATATACATATGGAATCAACACATTCAATTAAACCCATTTCGAAAAATTAGGCGTTCCAACCCGATCCACATAACAATATATTGAAGTGGGGTTTACTCCAACAATTGGGAACATGCAAACTTCAATTTGGGAACAGGGAACATTCCAGAAGTGATAGATCCTTAGGTAATATTGGTTGTGTTTTCCCGAAATTCAAATTTCAAATTCATGTGATTGCGTTCCACAATCGAGATTGGGGAGAAATTTTAGAAATGTTTCTTTGGATTGGTTACGAAAAGATTGTTTCGATTTTTATGGATTTTTGGTTGTGTGGAACCCTAGTTTGAGTAGAGAAGGTAAATTTGTTGTGAACATAAGCGGGCAGAGGCGTGGGGCATCAGCGCAGCCAATCAAAGATTAGCAAAATGACTACGAAACGTAAGTTTAGTGTGTTACATCACTAAGGACTATTTTAGTGTGTTACATCAAAGTGCTACATTTGAGGGGCTTTTTAGTATGTTACGTCGAAGGAGTGATATGTTTGTAAAAAGTACACTAAGAAGTTTTTTATTGTAATGTGTAATGTTATAGTGTTACATTTGAGGAGTTTTTCAATGTGTTACATTGGAGGAGTGTTACGTTTGTGAAAAATATACCAAGGAGTTTTTTGGTGTGTTAATATTATATTAGAGTGTTATGTTTTATGAAAGTACACCAAGAAGTTTTTTAGTGTGTTACGTTTGGAAAAAAGTATACTATGGAGTTTTTTAGTGTGTTACGTTGGAGGAGTGTTACATTTGAAAAAAAATACACTAAGGAGTTTTTTAGTGTAGTGTGTTACGTTGGAAGAGTTTTTCAGTGTACTATGTTGGAGGAGTGTTACGTTTGTGAAAAGTACATGAAGGAGATTTTTAGTATATTACGTTGGAGTGTTGAAGTGTTACGTTTAAAAATATATATATCTATCTAACAAAACAACTTAGAATTTTGAATCCTGATATGACTATTATACCTGTGTCAAAATTTGGACCATTAGATTGATTTAATCTAAGGGCTCAAAATATCTCACCCCATTTGTCTCTCTCATTTTCAACAAACACCCTCTCTCTCTCTCGCTCCCATTTGTCTCTCCCATTTATCTCTTTTTGATTTCAAATTTTGAAAACACACAACCCTCCCCCTCTCTCTCTCTCTCTCTCTCTCTCTCTCTCTCTCTCTCTCTCTTCTTCATTAGAGCCCAATCTTCCCTGTCGGAGCCCATTCTCTCTCATTATCTTCTCTCTTCCTCCCTCTATCTCTTCGCCATCTCAATCTTCATCAATAGTGGCAGCCCCAAACACCCTTGAATATTGACGACAGCACCCACTCTCTCTCTCTACCTCCAGCGGAGCCCATTCCGCCCAACCCTTGCCAGCGACCGAGCCCCAAACCCCATATTACTCTCTTCATCTTCTCTCTTCCTCCCTCTCTCTCCCAATCTTCATCAACAATGGCAGCCCCAAACCCCATTGACGACATAGCCGTCGCAAAAAAGGAACAATGGGGCTGCAAAAGGGAACAATGGTGTTCAACAAAAAAATAATCCGGTATACATACGGTTCAGGTGAGCAAACCTGGGCTTTTTCTTTAGTATTTATATTTCTATCTTTGGGTAATCTTTGGATGATCTTTACTCTAATCTTTAATTTTTGGATAATCTTTACTCTAATCTTTAGTCTTTACTGATAATAATCTCTACTCTAATTTTTGGATAATCTTTACTCTAATCTTTAATTTCAATAATCAATTTATGATCAAAACATTTAAACATTGATTAGGTGAAACATTGAAACATTGTCCAATTTGTGATTGAAACATTGTGTCTGATGTTTACATTTTGTGATTGATCATTGTTTTGGTTGGTTATGTAGGAAATTTATAAGCCTATTTTTTTAATTTTTTTCTTACAATTATCATTATTTGGGTGGGGTAGAGGGAGCAAGAACCAAATTTATTAGTCTGGTTTATTAAAATTTGGGTTTATTAAAATCAAATTGGGTATATTAAAATCAAATTTATAAGTATGGTTTATTAATTTTTTCTTACAAGTATCAATTTTTTTTTTTTTTTTTTGGTCTCATTTAAATCTAAACCACATTTCATTTTTATTTCAACAAATAGGCCCTTAACAGAATTATAAAATTCATAAATAGGCCCTTCACGGTATCATGCTGTTCAAGCAAAAGTCTTTGAAATTGGTTGTTGAGAGTTTCATTGTTCTACATTAGTTTAATTGAAGTGGGTTTGAATCCCGATGGAACATTTATCCTATGGATTTAAAGGTTGAGATTATTCATTTCACTGTTGGATATGGTTTGGAAGTTGAAAACATTTCAAACCTATTTCACTCTCCCTTCACCGCCCAAAACCCATTCCATCAACACTGTTTCTATCTCTTTCTTTGCCACAGTGGTTGTATTCAAACCCATTCATCATCATTGCTTCGGTGGTTCTTTGTTGCTTCATCGGCTCTTCGTTGATTCAGTGGTCGTCATCGTATTCAGATAACACCTCTCTTTTCCCCTCAAGGTCTCACTCTCCTCACTCTCACTCTTTTCATGTTTTTTAATCATTTATGGAAATTTTCTGAGTTGTTTTCTCTCATCTCATGAATAATCCGGTATACATACTGTTTAGGTTAGCAAACTTGGGCTTTTTCCTTAGTATTTATATTTCTATCTTTGGGTAATCTTTGGATAATCTTTGCTCTAATCTTTAATTTTTGGATAATCTTTACTCTAATCTTTAGTCTTTACTCTATCTTTGGATAATCTCTAGATAATCTCTACTCTAATTTTTGGATAATCTTTACTCTAATCTTTAATTTCAATAATAAATTTGTGATTGAAATATTTAAACATTGATTCGGTGAAACATTGAAACATTGTCCAATTTGTGATCGAAACATTGTGTCTGATGTTTACAGTTTGTGATTGATCATTGTTTTGGTTGGTTGTGTAGGAAATTTATAAGCCTGGTTTTTAATTTTTTTTCTTAAAATTATCATTATTTGGGTAGGGTAGGGGGAGCAAGGATCAAATTTTTTAGTCTGGTTTATTAAAATTTGGGTTTATTAAAATCAAATAGGGTATATTAAAATCAAATTTATAAGTATGATTTATTAATTTTTTCTTACAATTATCAACTAATTTTTATTTTTTACTTTTTGTCTCATTTAAATCTAAACCACATTTCATTTTTTTATTTCAACGAATAGGCCCTTAATAGAATTATAGAATTCACGAATAGGTCCTTCACAGTATCATACTGTTCAAGCAAAAGTCTTTCGAATTGGTTGTTGAGAGTTTCATTGTTTTACATTAGTTTAATTGAAGTGGGTTTGAATCCCAATGGAACACTATCCTATGGATTTAAAGGTTGAGATTGTTCATTTCACCGTTGGATATAGTTTGAAAGTTGAAAACATTTCAAACCCATTTCACTCTCCCTTCACCGCCTAAAACCCATTTCATCAACACTGTTTCTCTCTCTTTCTTTGCCACAGTGGTTGTATTCAAACCGATTCATCATCATTGCTTCGGTGGTTCTTCATTGCTTCATTGGCTTTTCGTTGATTCAGCGGTCGTCGTCATATTCAAGTAACACCTCTCTCTTTCCCTCAAGGTCTCAGTCCCCCCACTCTCACTCTTAGTCTCTTCATGTTTTTTAATCATTTATGGAAATTTTCTGAGTTGTTTTCTCTCATCTCATGAAATGGATTAATCAAGAAAATTTTTGGGGATTAATCAATAAATCAGACATTTTTTGGGAATTAATCAACAAATCAGACAGTTTTTGGCCTATAAAGGGTTGTGTATGTGATTGTGTTTGTATTTCTAAGGGTTTGAAAAAATTTCTATCCTATTAGGTAAGAAACGCAGGAAATATTTGATTTGGTGAAAACAAAAAGGGCTGTTTTATCATAGGAAACAAAACCAATAAAGGGCATCCTGTCTTTTATTTGTTTTGGTATGTATTGTTGCACAATTCTATCCCGTATTTTCTTATTTAGTTGCACAATTCTGGTAATGAGCTTGATTTGGTAAAATGTGTTGTTTGGAGGATTTGGATTTGTGTTTTTGTCTTAATTTTGCAGTTTGGTTGTAGCTTGATTTCACTACATTCTTTTTTATATACATTTTGGTTTGTATCCACCATATTGGTTTCTATTGTTTGTTTCATGAATAATTACCAAAAAAAATAGTAATAAGATGTGCTTTAGAAGATATGTTTTAGAAGAAGCTTCATTGAAATGTGTCAAGTTCTTGGATTAATTAGCTTTTGTAACAACCCTCATACTGATCACTGAATAATGCCGATTACTGCTAAATTAAGACCGATTATGGAAAGTAAATGAAACTAATTTAATTCTCGATCGATTGAAATCCGAAACTGAATCGATTAACTGTATCTGTTTAATTGCATGTTTATCTGTTTGAATGTTTGGATTATCTGTTCATGTTTATATGTTTAAACTGTAAATTGAAGGCCTTATCGGTGGCTGAATCAGAAATTGATTGGGGTTTGAGGACCATCATAATTTATGTGATTTTATGGTGCATTTAATTGAAATGTGATTTGGTGCGATTAAATCGGATTAAAATAAGCTAAATTACATGAATTGAACTTATTTACAATTAGACCACTTAGTGGCCACTATCTCCACACATTTGAGACCATCACATTACACTCAAACAAAACATTTCTTCTCCCATTTCTTGTTCTAACCGGCCTTAGAGGGAGAGAGTGTGAGAATTGAGCTCAACTTGTAGCATTGGCTTGAGTCTTGGAAGAAATTATAGGAGATTTGCTTTCTAGAGCCTCCATACCTCTAATTCAAGGCTTAGGTAAGGAAATTCAACCTCTCATTGATGTCTTTAAGTTGATTCTTGCATGTTTCATGCTAATTTGAAGAAATGAGCCTAGATTTGGTTGAAAGTGTTGCATTAGAAACTTAAATGTTGCATGCATGCCTATATCCTTGCATTTTGAGTTGATTTCATGGCAATTGTCACATGCATGTTCATAATTTTGCAATGGTCCATGTTTTCAACTTGTTTTTGGAACAATTGGCTCACTAGAGCATCATATTGAAGCTTTGAAATGATTTGAATTCATGCATGTCATGTTTGTAGCATGTTTATGAAAATTGGTTTGAAATTGAGTTTGAATTAAACACCCTTGGGCTTTGATTTGTCAAATTGATCTTTGAAACATGTAATATTAGGTGTTTACAAGTGTTTTCCAAGTTTTCAGCCCAAGAGGATTTAATTTTTAGCATTTGAACTTGATTTTGAGCTTGGGACTCAAATCTGGAATTTCTAGATTTTGAGCCTACGCTCAAGCGAAGAAGTCTACGCTCGAGCGTACAGTCTGTGTTCGTGCTTTCCACTCGAGCGAGAAAAGTTACGCTCGAGCGTGAAATGCGTGCATCCAGTACTTTTTATGAGTTCACAGTCCGCTCGAGCGAGGAAACCTGTGCTCGAGCGAGGACCTGTGTCTTACGCTCGAGTGGGCATCGAGCGAGCATCGGGTGTAAAATCTGAGCATCCAGCATTTTTACTGTAGCACACAATCCACTCGAGCGACGGAATCCATGCTCGAGCGGATCTCCTTTGTCTGCATGTCCGCTCGAGCGTAGAAAGCCACGCTCGAGCGAGACCCCTGTTTTTAGCAAAATTTGTTAAGTGTTCAAAAGTGCATCTTTGCATCCTCTTTCCATCCTAGGTATTCCTACGGCATATTTAAGGCATCTTTAAGAGGATGTAGATGTAGAACGCACCAAGGCAAATCTAGGGATTAAATGATTATCTTTCCCAACTGTGAAATTTAGTGTGTGTTCAATCTGTTAACTGTATAGGGTTGGCACCTCGAGGAGACGCTCTAGCCTATTGTAGCCCAGGACTCTGTGAGTAACAATTGTGTAAAGATATGTTCAGCTGATTATCTTTTGAATACTGAACTAAACTGTTTACTGAACTGGTATTATTTACTGAATGAATGTATGTCATTTATTTCTGAACTGTACTGTGGCATCCTTAGCACCTACTGTTTACTGTTACTGTCACAGAGATCTCTGTCGGTTCCCTCGTCGGAACCACTACTGTTTACTGACTGATGGCCATCATTACTGTTCGGTCTTCTAAGACCTATTGTCACTGTTATGCTAATGGATGTACCACATATGACTGTTTACTGTGCTGAACTACTGATATACTGATTGAAATGAACTGTTTTCATTACCGCAAGGACATTCATTCTAAACCCCTTTACGCTTTATGTTATTCACTGGGCATTAGCTCACTGCTCATATATATATGTAGGTGTACAGGCACCGGATCAAAGCTAGAGGCGTCAGGGTTACTCCAGTTTTGTCAAGCCAGCCTATGTGCCTCACTGCGAGGTTCCGAGCCTATCATGCTAAGGCTTAGGGGTGTTTTAGTATTCCCCCTCCTACACTGTCTTACCGCTTTGTAATAACTGAATGGATTGTATAGACTGAATGTTTACTGTACTGTTGAGCAGGGATTAAGTCCCTGTTTTGAATGATTGTATATATGTACATACTGTTCTGTCACTGGTTGCATATATGTATGAAGAAAATCTTTTTGCATACAGACTGTCACAGCTCATTGGACATTATTTATTGACTGTATTGGCTTCCGCCAGCCTCAGACTGCTTTTCTTGTATTCTTGTTAGCGAGGCCTTGATAATCTCGGATTCTTGGCGATTCTGATACTAAACCCATGGGGCCGGGTTTGGGTCGTGACAACTTTGTTACAGGAATTCACTCAATTTTGATTGGAGTCTGATTGTGTTTGGAAGTGCTATTAAGATATCTTTGGAGATTGGCTTTATTTGTTATTGTTCATGGTTAAGACGTTTTATATGGTTTGAATTGTCTCATCTTTTTCTCTCTCTATCTCTCTGTCTCTCTTTTTTTTTTTTTTTTTGGAGGGCCTCTTTTCCCCTAATAATCATGTCCCACCATGTAAAAGAAGTAAAGAAAACTGTTGATGAACTTATATGGTTTCATGATTTATATGGTTTCATGTCTCTTTTCATGATTTAAACTACAATCTATTAGTTGGTGAACAAGTTAAAGTAGGTTCGTTCACCTCTGCTTTGGCCAGAAGAGCAATTAAAACTAAAGCAAATAGACAATCATAATATGACTGTTTGCCATCTTCTTGAAGGGATGATTAGTTAGAGTATAGATTATATAACCTATGTAATCATCATTCTTGCGTTTTTCTTTGTCATGTATATCTTTGATAGATAACCTCCAAGAAGAGTGATTGAACAATAATTGAGTTGCAAGTTTAATTTGTGAACATAATCAAAGTTAAGGATATCACTTTCTTGCCTTAAAAAATTAAATTAAAAAATTTCTAAATTAAAAAATTAAACTCCTGACATCAGTCATATATCTGAGTGCTTGACTGCTCAACAATTTCTAAATTAAAAAATTAAACTTCTGACTGAGATTCCTTTTTTGTTTTTGTTATGTTTTGTTTTGTTTTGCTTAGACTTGAATAAAATTTTAATTGGCAACCTCATCCCTACTCTATATTGCTCATCTTAGTTTTGTCTAATTTCAATTTATAGAAGAAAACCAATTTCGATAATGCCAATCTTTTGAACCAAGAATTTTTAGTGTCTGTATATGATACACCTTAAAATTGTATGAATGAAATATAATTTTACTTTTTTCTTCTTTTTCATTTAAATATAATTCCAATTTAATTCCATACCCACCTATTGTGGATTGTGTTAAGCATGTTATATTGTTATTGTTGTTGATTGTTACATTATTTTTGTTCATGCTTTTGAATTATTTATCCATAAATCTGTATTAAGCAGATTATAATTTTTGAATCATTTTGTTGTTCATACTTTTGATTATGAATGTATTAAGCAGTTTATAATTGTATTAAGCAAGTTATAATTGAAATTGATTGCTTTTAGGAATTAATCAGGAAATCAGACATTTTGGGGTTGTTTTTCCTATTAATAATCCAATGATGGGTTGTGTTTTTCCTATTTTTTTCTTTCATTTTTCTACTTTCAAGTAATCAGTATCATTTATTAATCCAGTAAATTGGATTGTGATAATTGAAATGGATTGTCTTGCTTTTTGGCTTCTTATATAGTTGTGGCTTTTTGTTTATATTATTTTTTAATTGTATTTGGTTTTCTATTTGGCTATATAAAACCCAAGTATGTATTCAAAAAATAGCAAAACTTAAGCCCTCTGATTTTAGCAACTAATATAACCTTAAGTCAAAATGGTTTTTCAAGAAATGGATAAAACACCAAGTTTACACACAACTAGAGAACTATATTCAACTGTTTGGTCCAAATTCGATGAATGCATATTGCAAAATTGATCGGCCAGTGCTCCAAGTTAAAAGTGTGTCAAGCCAAAGGGGAAAACCAAAATGAAGAGGTAGGAAAATACAGAGTCTTATATGACATTTAGCCAAAAAACCACTTCCCACCCCAACGGTTTTGATATGTAACTCCCTCGCTCGAAGCCCTCTCCCCACCCCCACCTTCAACACCTATCATTTCATTTCATTTTATGTCGTTACATAACTATTTTAGTTTGTTTTGAAGATTGATTGTTAAATTCAACCTCTTTTTAAAATATATATATATATATATATTTATTACATTGTTACAGTGATGCTTAGTTTATTGTTATGCTTTTGAAATGGATTTAGCAGGTTATAATTGTATCTTGAATCATTGTTGATTATGAATGAATAATGGAAATGGGTTGTTTTTCTTTGTTGTTTTCTCATCTCAGGAAATCAGACATTTTTGGGATAGGGGATGCGATTTAAGTTTTTTAACATATGTTTTATATGTTGTTGGAAATTGTTGTTTAGCGGATAGAGCTCTCAACTTTGCTAAATAGGAATTGTTGTTTATAGGTTTGGATAGTCAAATTTGCTGATTTTTGGATTTTCCCTATCATTACATTTTTTTTTTCACTATGTGTTAATCTTCTATAATAAAGTGCAAAGATTCCTTACACTTCTCATGTTTGGTTAATTAAAAGAATAATGAAAAATTTATTGCAATGAGAATCATCATTTATCTCATTCTAGTGAACCAAATAAAGTATCAATGAGATTGAAGTGTTTCAAATATGATTAGTGTTCTGATAAATGATTTGGGTGTGACAACCCTCACCACTGATTAGTGCTAATCTATGATTAAGAATGTTAAGTGACTGATTGACTGAAATTCTGACTGATGGATTGAAGCGTATTAGTTTAAACGCATTTCTATTTGTTTGACTGTTAATTGATCTGTTCATGTTTTATGTTTTAAACCATAAATTGATGGCCTTATCGGCGGCCGAATCTGAAATAGATTAATATTTTATGCTAATTAGAATTTATGTGATTTTATGGTAGATTTGATTGAAATTTGATTTGGTACGATTAACTTCGATTAATTAGTGCCAAATGACATTAGTTGCATTAATTACCAAAATGACATATAGTGGGCCACTTTTAGTAACATCTTGAGGCTTGAATTACACTTGATCACACAACATTTCTTCAGCCCTTTTCTTGAGCCAAAACCGATTAGGGAGAGAGAGAGAGTTAGGAGAAAGTTTGATTTCAACAAATTTAGCTTGGAGACTTGAAGAATTGTAGAAGAATTGCATAATTGAGCTTCCATTCTTGAAATTGAGGACCTAAGGTAGAGAATTCATCTTCTCCATTGTGAATTTGATTTACTTCTTGCATGGTTCTTGGTGAATTAGAGTTTAGAGTCAAGATTTGGTTTAAAATGTTGAATTGAGTGGTAATCCATGCATGCATGTACATGTTCTAGCATTTTGAGGTTGTTTTCATGGAAATTGCTACATGCATGTCCATATCTTGATTATAGTTCATGAATTCATCATGTTTTTGAAAGAATTGACTCATTTGATCATGTATTGGAAGCTTTGGTTTCAATTGAACACATGCATATTCACTCACTTTATGTTCTTGAAGTTTTCTTTGAAATTGGGTTCAATTGAACTACCTTTGGGTTTTGATTTTGCAAATTGATCTTTGAAACATGTCATATTATGAGTTTTAAAGTGTTTTCCAGAAAATTAGCCCAAAAGGATCGAATTTGATGCTTTAAAAGTTGAACTTGAGCTTGGAGGTTCAATCTGGAAATTCCAGATTTTGGACCCAAGCTCGAGCATAAGACTTCACGCTCGAGTGTACACTCTGAATACATGCAGTCCGCTCGAGCGTGAAATGCGTGTATCTAGTACTTTGCTTGTGTTTACAGTCCGCTCGAGTGAGGGAATACACGCTCGAGCGAGGACTTGTGTCTCACGTTCGAGCGGGGGTCGAGCGCCCGTCGAGCGTGAATTTCATGCATCCAGTACTTTTGCAGTCCGCTTGAGCAAGGAAAGTCACGCTCGAGCGAGGCTCTTTTGTCTGCATGTCCGCTCGAGCGGAAAAAGTCACGCTCGAGCGGGACCCTTATTTCAGCAAAAATTTGAAAAGTATTTTAAAGTGCATTTTTGCATCATCATTCCATCATAGGCATTCCTAGGCCTAGTTTAAGGCATCTTAATGAGGATAATGCTATAGAACCACACCGAGTCAAGATAGGGACTAAGTTATTGTTTCCCAAATGTGTGTTCATCCTGTAACTGTGTAGGGTTGGTATCCGAGGAAGCTCACTAGCCTATTTGTAGCCCAGAACTCTGTAAGTAACAATGTTATAAAGATATATTCAATCATGAATATTTTCTGAATGATTAACTGTATTGCTTTTTGAAATGATATTTCTTACTGAATGAATGCTTGTCCTATTTGCGAACTGTATTCGTGGCATCCATAGCAATTTACTGTTACTGTACTGTATTGCTACTGTCACAGAGATCTCTGTCGGTTCCCATGTTTGGAACCATTACTGTTTACTGATATGATGGCTATCAACTGACTGTTCGGTCTGATAAGACCTACTGTACTGTTTGCTATTGGATGTACCACTTATGACTGCTATGATCGAATAACTGATATACTGTTCAATAACTGTTTTAAATACTGAAAGGACATTCATTCTTAACCTCTTTACGCATATGTTATTCACTGGGCTTTAGCTCACTGTTTATATATATATGTAGGTGTCATGGCACCGGACCGGAGCTAGGAGCATTGGGTTAAACTCCCTTTTTGTCAAGCCAACCAACGTGCCTCACTGCGAGGTTCCAAGTGTGACCAAGCTTAGACTTTTTGGGGTGTCTTAGTTCACCCTTCTGTCTCATCTTGTATAGACTTGTATCTTGTCTTTGTTATGGTAGGGATTTGGTCCCTAACCTGAATGCTTGTATATGTATGTATATACTGTTTGGGATCTGAATATGAAAATGTTATGAAAAGTCTTTTTGCATACAGACCGTCATAGCTCATTGGATATCTTTTATTACTGTTTTGGCTTTTACCAGCCCCTATACTCTGTATTACTGTTATTACTATTAAGTAGGCCTTTGGTAATCACGGATTACTGGCCGGTTATGGTGCTAAACCCATAAGGGCAGGTTTGGGTCGTGACAGAGTGGTATCAGAGCGAAGTTCAAACCATGAGTTATACCGCACACACGTGTCCAAATGAGCTATAGGATGTCCTAGAAAAGTGAATAGGGCATTGCATGAGCATTGAGAAAAAGTGTGTGTGGCCACGACATGAATATATATGCTAATGTGTTAATATGTTTAAAGTATGCAACTATTTATGTTTATAATTGTCATGATTGCCTATAGTGAAATGGATAATGGAAAAACTACCGATGAAACAGAATCATCTGATGCCAGAATGGCAAGATTGGAAAGAACAGTTGAACTATTGACTGAGGCCTTGAGGCTACAACAGAACCAACAGTCCCCACCGCCTCCGGTACAGCCGGAACCGAATGTGAATGATGACATAATTGCTCTAATGCAGAAGTTTAGTAAAATAAAACCGCCATCGTTCCAAGGAGGCCTTGAACCACTAAAGGCCGAAGCCTGGGTTCTTGAAACAAAGAAATTGTTTGAAGTCTTTCCGTGTTCTGAAGCACACAAAGTGCTACTGGCTACCTTCACCTTACAAGAAGAGGCCAGAAGGTGGTGGATGCTGGTCCACGACACCAATACTACCATGGATTGGGCTTAGTTTAAGGGAGCCTTCTTTAAGAAATACTTCCCTCAGTGTGTCAGGGACCGAAAAGTGACTGAATTTGAACAACTAAAACAAGGCACTATGTCCGAACAGAGTATGAATCTAAATTCATTGAACTCGCCAGATATGCACCATACATGGTGGATACCGATTACAAAAAGGCCAGGAAGTTTGAAGGCGGCCTTAATGTTGAAATCCTTGATAGAATCAATGTTATGAAGTTACTGAAATATGTAGATGTTCTTGACCGAGCAATAATGGCTGAGTCGAACATCGAGGCACTGACATAGACTGAAACACCAGCGACTGAATGGCGCGGTAAGAGACGGGGTTTTAAATTTAAGAAGGGCCGGAACAGCCCCTTGAACAAAAAACAAAATACGGGGTCAACAACCAGTTCCAGTCAGGGAAATAGTTCCATACCGCCCTGTTCTGAATGTGGTAAGAAGCATAAAGGAATTTGTTATAAAATTTCAGGTGCTTGTTACAGGTGTGGCAAGGTGGGCCACATGGTCAAAGATTGCCCTTCTGCTTCTCAGGGAAATAGTAAAGCTACAGCTAGCGCCACAACATCAACTGTTGCACCAAAACCTAATCCGAAAGCTACTGGAAAAGAGCCTATGAGGCAAGACCGAGTGTTCACATTCATACCTGGAGATGTACAGAATACCGAGACCGTTGTGTCAGGTACACTCTCAATCTGTACTCAAAATGCTTATGTTTTGATTGATTTGGGGTCTATACATTCATATGTATCGCATGTTTTTTCGTGAAAATTAAATAGACCACTAGAACCTATGAACTATCTGTTAGCTGTATCTTCACCTGTTGGAGGATCTATGACTTGTGCTTATATGTACCCTGCATGTGAAATTATTGTTGGAGATGTTCATTTGTATATTGATTTGCTGCCTCTGAATATTGATCACTTTGATGTGATATTGGAAATGGACTGGTTAACAAAATATCATGCTACCATAGACTGTGTAACAAAACAAGTTGTTTTCCGTCCCCTAGACTACCTGAATTTGTGTTTAACGGAGTTGGAGTAGTACCTCCCCCATATCTGATTTCATCCATGAAAACTTTTAAACTGATTAGAAAGGGATGTAAGGGGTATTTGTGTTCTGTATTGACTGTACCTACTGATGCTAACATTGATGTGAACAGTATTCCTATAGTCAGAGAATTCCCAGATGTTTTTCCAGATGATTTGCCAGGGGATTTGATTGATAGGGAGATTGAATTCACCATTGATGTGATTCCGGGTACACAACCAGTATCTAAAGCTCCTTACAGAATGGCACCTACCGAACTGAAAGAGTTGAAAGTTCAGCTGCAAGAATTGTTAGATAAGAAGTTTATCAGGCCTAGTATTTCACTGTGGGGCGCGCCGATTTTGTTTGTGAAAAAGAAAGACGGCTCATTGAGACTTTGCATTGACTACCGTGAGCTAAACAAGGTAACAGTGAAAAACAAATATCCATTGTCTTGTATTGATGATTTATTTGACCAGTTACAGGGTGTCCAAGTGTTCTCCAAAATTGACCTTAGATCTGGATACCACCAGTTGAAAGTCAAGACAGGGGACATTGAAAAGACTGCATTTCGAACGAGGTATGGACATTATGAATTCTTAGTTATGCCTTTCGAAGTTACCAATGCACCTGCTGCATTTATAGATCTTATGAACAGAATTTTCAAACCATACCTTGATGAATTTGTAGTTGTTTTCATAGATGACATTTTGATTTATTCCAAAAGCACGGAGGAACATGAACATTATTTGAGAACTGCCCTACAGACCCTAAGAGAACAGAAACTGTATGCTAAACTGACAAAATGTGAATTTTGGCTTGACAATGTTATGTTTTTGGGACATGTAATCAATAAGGATGGACTTTCAATTGATCCACAAAAAATTAAAGCAGTAGTGAATTGGCCTAGACCGACAAATATTACCGAAGTCTGAAGTTTTCTAGGCTTAGCTGGGTATTACAAAAGGTTTGTCAAAGACTTCTCCAAAATTGCCCTACTACTGACTCAATTGACTCAAAAGGGGGTATCATTTGACTGGACCGATCAGAGAGCATCAACCTTTCAAGAGTTAAAGACTCGACTTGTGACTGCACCGATTCTTACCCTACCCTCAGGTACGGATGGTTATACTATATTTAGTGATGCTTCTTATAAGGGTTTGTGATGTGTTTTAATGCAGAATGGTAAAGTGATTGCGTATGCTTCCCGACAACTGAGACCGCATAAAAAGAACTACCCGATCCATGACTTGGAACTTGCTGCAGTAGTGTTTGCACTGAAAATCTGGCGTCACTACCTTTATGGGGCAACATGTGAGGTGTATACAGACCACAAGAGTTTGAAATACTTTTTCACACAGAAAGAACTGAACATGAGGCAGCGGAGATGGTTAGAATTGATAAAGGATTATGATTTGCAAATTTTGTATTATCCGGGAAAAGCTAACACTGTAACTAATGCACTGAGTTGGAAATCAGTTGGAAATTTAGCCTGTTTACTCACCGGGCAGAAAGAATTGCTATGTGACCTTGAAAATTTTGAGGTTGAAATTGTGTTGCGTGAACAAGGTGGAACCTTAGCTGCTATTTCTGCTCAACCGGCACTAATTAAGGAAATTAAAGAGAAACAGCAACAGGATGACTTTTTGAAAAAGATCATTGATGAATGAGAATCTAAACCGAGGCCGGATTTCAAATTTGAGAACAATGTGTTGAGATTTTAGGGAAGGTTGTGTGTACCGAGTGATTCTGAACTGAAAAGAAGAATTCTGCAAGAGGGTCATAATTCGAAACTATCTATCCATCCAGGAAATACGAAAATGTATCAAGACTTGAAACTGAATTTCTGGTGGCCGGGAATGAAGAAAGAGATTGCTGACTTTGTATCTAAATGTCTTCATTGCCAACAAGTTAAAGCTGAACATCAACGACCAAGCAGCTTCGCAACCCTTTCGATCTTAGAGTGGAAATGGGAACATATCACTATGGATTTCATTGTTGGTTTACCTCGCTCCAGTAAAGGTATGGACTCAATTTGGATTATTGTTGATAGACTGACTAAATCTGCTCACTTCTTACCTATCAAAATAATCTATAATGCGTACAAATTGGCCATAATTTATATTGATGAGATTGTTAGATTGCATGGAGTGCCTGTATCTATTGTTTCTGATAGGGACTCGAAGTTTACATCGAGATTCTAGCAAAGCCTACAGACAGCATTGGGTATTGAACTGAGACTGAGTAGTGCGTACCATTCTCAGACAGATGGTCAGTCAGAAAAACCATCCAGACTCTAGAAGATTTACTGCGGATGTGTGTTCTTGATTTCCAAGGAAATTGGGAAAGTCATCTACCTTTAGCTGAATTTGCCTACAACAACAGCTTTCACTCGAGTATTGGAATGGCGCATTTCGAGGCTTTGTATGGCAAGAAATGTCGATCTCCGATTTGTTGGGCAGAAGTTGGAGATGGGCCTTTGTTTAGGCTCGAGATTGTACATGAAAGCATTGAAAAAGTGAAACTGATTCAACAGAGACTGAAAACCGCACAAAGCCGATAGAAAAGTTACGCGGATGTCTGAAGGTGAGACAGAGAGTACGAAGTAGGTGATCATGTTTTTGTTAAAGTGACACCGATAAAAGGGCAAACCCGTTTTGGGGTTAAAGGCAAGCTAGCACCGAGATATGTCGGACCGTATGAGATTATTGAAAAAATTACTTCGGTGGCATATCAAATAGCGCTTATTCCTGAAATGGAGCATATGCATAACGTGTTCCATGTTTCGATGTTGAGGGATTACCTCCGGGATCCCTTCTATGTGATTGAGCCTACCCGTGTAGTGCTAAGTGATGACTACATTTATGAAGAACGACCTATTCAGATTGTAAACCGATGGATCAAGAAATTAAGGAACAAAGAAATTCCGTTAGTGAAGGTTGATTGGTAAAACCATGGTGGCGTATATGCCACTTGGGAAAGAGAAGACGATATGATCAAGAGATATCCTGAACTATTCCCGCTGGATTCGGTATTCTTCCAAAATGAAGGTAATTCGAGTTTGGAGGACCAAACTCTTTGTAAAGAAGAGAGACTGTGACAACCTTCACCACTGATTAGTGCTAATCTATGATTAAGAATGTTAAGTGACTGATTGACTGAAATTCTGACTGATGGATTGAAGCGTATTAGTTTAAACGCATTTCTATTTGTTTGACTGTTAATTGATCTGTTCATGTTTTATGTTTTAAACCATAAATTGATGGCCTTATCGGCGGCCGAATCTGAAATAGATTAATATTTTATGCTAATTAGAATTTATGTGATTTTATGGTAGATTTGATTGAAATTTGATTTGGTACGATTAAATTCGATTAATTAGTGCTAAATGACATTAGTTGCATTAATTACCAAAATGACATATAGTGGGCCACTTTTAGTAACATCTTGAGGCTTGAATTACACTTGATCACACAACATTTCTTCAGCCCTTTTCTTGAGCCAAAACCGATTAGGGAGAGAGAGAGAGTTAGGAGAAAGTTTGATTTCAACAAATTTAGCTTGGAGACTTGAAGAATTGTAGAAGAATTGCATAATTGAGCTTCCATTCTTGAAATTGAGGACCTAAGGTAGAGAATTCATCTTCTCCATTGTGAATTTGATTTACTTCTTGCATGGTTCTTGGTGAATTAGAGTTTAGAGTCAAGATTTGGTTTAAAATGTTGAATTGAGTGGTAATCCATGCATGCATGTACATGTTCTAGCATTTTGAGGTTGTTTTCATGGAAATTGCTACATGCATGTCCATATCTTGATTATAGTTCATGAATTCATCATGTTTTTGAAAGAATTGACTAATTTGATCATGTATTGGAAGCTTTGGTTTCAATTGAACACATGCATATTCACTCACTTTATGTTCTTGAAGTTTTCTTTGAAATTAGGTTCAATTGAACTACCTTTGGGTTTTGATTTTGCAAATTGATCTTTGAAACATGTCATATTATGAGTTTTAAAGTATTTTCCAGAAAATTAGCCCAAAAGGATCGAATTTGATGCTTTAAAAGTTGAACTTGAGCTTGGAGGTTCAATCTGGAAATTCCAGATTTTGGACCCACGCTCGAGCGTAAGACTTCACGATCGAGCGTACATTCTGAATACATGCAGTACACTCGAGCGGGGAAAGTAACGCTTGAGCGTGAAATGCGTGTATCTAGTACTTTGCTTGTGTTTACAGTCCGCTCGAGCGAGGGAATGCACGCTCGAGCGAGGACTTGTGTCTCACGCTCAAGCGGGGGTCGAGCGCCCGTCGAGCGTGAATTTCATGCATCCGGTACTTTTGTAGTTTGCTCGAGCGAAGAAAGTCACACTTGAGCGAGGCTTTTTTGTCTGCATGTCCGCTTGAGCGGAGAAAGCCACGCTCGAGCGGGACCCCTATTTCAGCAAAAATTTGAAAAGTATTTTAAAGTGCATTTTTGCATCATCATTCCATCATAGGCATTCCTAGGCCTAGTTTAAGACATCTTAATGAGGATAATGCTATAGAACCACACCGAGTCAAGATAGGGACTAAGTTATTGTTTCCCAAACGTGCAACTTAGTGTGTGTTCATCCTGTAACTGTGTAGGGTTGGCATCCGATGAAGCTCACTAGCCTATTTGTAGCCCAGAACTCTGTGAGTAACAATGTTGTAAAGATATATTCAATCATGAATATTTTCTGAATGATCAACTGTATTGTTTTTTGAAATGATATTTCTTGCTGAATGAATGCTTGTCCTATTTGCGAACTGTATTCGTGGCATCCATAGCAATTTCTTTATTCTTGTCTTGTATTATTCTTTATCCACAGAGATCTCTGTCGGTTCCCATGTTTGGAACCATTACTGTTTACTAATATGATGGCTATCAACTGACTGTTCGGTCTGATAAGACCTACTGTACTGTTTGCTATTGGATGTACCACTTATGACTGCTATGATCGAATAACTGATATACTGTTCGATAACTGTGTTAAATACTGAAAGGACATTCATTCTTAATCTCTTTACGCATATGTTATTCACTGGGCTTTAGCTCACTGTTTATATATATATGTAAGTGTCATGGCACCGGACCGGAGCTAGGAGCATTGGGTTAAACTCCCTTTTTGTCAAGCCAACCAACGTGCCTCACTGCGAGGTTCCAAGTGTGACCAAGCTTAGACTTTTTGGGGTGTCTCAGTTCACCCTTCTGTCTCTATCTTGTAATACTGTATAGAGTTGTACTGTACTGTTATGGTAGGGATTTGGTCCCTAACCTGAATGCTTGTATATGTATGTATATACTGTTTGGGATTTAAATATGAAAATGTTATGAAAAGTGTTTTTGCATACAGACCGTCACAGCTCATTGGACATCTTTTATTACTGTTTTGGCTTCCACCATACTCAGACATTGTATTATTCGTTAAGGTGCCTTTAGTAATCACGGATTCTTGGCGATTCTGATGCTAAACCCATATGGGCGGGTTTGGGTCGTGACATTGGGTTATTTTGATAAATGTGTGAATTGAGTTTCCTTTTTCAACATGCAAAGTAATGTTCTGTGATCTTTTGTTTTTATTTGATTGTTAAAAATTAGAATTATAATGAGAAAGAAATAGCCCATTGTATTTAAATTATGGCATAATTAAGTAATCAAATAGTCATTGTATAGCCCATTGGTATTTAAACCTAATCTGTTTATAGTACTATTAAATAAGTTATATCTTTACTACAGATCTTTGGTGTTTCAACCTCTTTAACAACCTTGGAGTTCATTTTATATCATATCATGGACAACATTCATATTTTTGGTTATGTATGCTTACTTTATAGTTTATGAATCGAGGCTTAATTTCTTACTTATTATTTATAATTTTTCCCATAATCAAATGCTTTTGTATTTTTTTTTTTTGTAGGTGGATGATATGTTAGAGGAAACAGTAATGTTAGATCTCTATACTCATTTTTTATTTAATCTAGATTCCTTAATATAATTTTTCTTTGACCTTTCAAATGCATTATACACAGGTTCAGTTTCTTCAAAACAAAAATGTCAGTGTTGTGATCCATATTGAATGAGACTTCAATGTCCTATGTGTTCGTGGGTTAAACCCACTAATCAAATTTCTTTGTCTCTCATATTTTTTTTCTTAATAATTTTTGCTTATTTTTTTAAAGGCAAAGGCAAAGGCAAATGCAAAGGCAAAGAAAAATGAGAAGTTTAAAGGAAACGGAAAAGAAAATTACTTAAGAAAGGGAATAAAAAATACACAAGTGGTATGGTTCTTTTCAAGTTTGTTTTGGAACATGTATATAGAAAATCATGGGGGAAATGTGATATTTTGAAGCATGCATAATCTATGTGTAATTTTCTTAATATTACTGATTTTCAAACTAAATTATGCATCCTTAAAAAATTATAAAGGATCTTTTACAAAGATATATAAAATTTCTCAAATGGAAGATGAAAGTAACTAAAGTTTAAAAAAGAACACAAATGATGAAAGAAGGAAATAAATTGAAAGTGTATTTTAATTAAAATTGTGTTTAAATTATGATCAAGTCAAACTTTTGTAGGATTGGGTTGAAAAAAGCTATGGAGCTCAAGAGGATAAATAAGACTATATTGCTCCGATGGAATTGTAATAAGGTATTTTTGGTTCATATTGTTTCAATATCTATTTTCCATATTATGTTAATATGCTAATGTTATTGTTTTTTAAATATTAGATTGTTGTGTATGCTCCTCACTGGAAAAAGTACATAGAAGTTGATACTTGGACATTTTAGAATGTGATGGAGAACAAGTTTGAGGGTGTCCAAGCGCTTTAGAGGCGTCCAAGTACTTTTTTGTAAAAGAACAAGTTTAAAGACATTATATGGCACAAATTTTGTAAAGTTGACAAATATTTTGTAAAGTATATCCTTGATGTTAACCATTTTTGTAAAGTTCCCAACTGGTATGTACTTCAATGAATTTCTAATATTTTTGTGAAGTCTCTTAACAATGTAAAAAATTGGACCTTATGGATGGTTATTGAGTGTGGATAGTAAAGTGCCTTTGAAAATTCACTAAATTTAGTATCTTTGCATATTTTGGTGGAAGTCACATATGTTTGACATGAATTTTTGTGAAAATTTAGTGTCTGTTGTGTAGGAACAATTTATTAGTGGGTTGAAGGAGGATGTTATAGTATGGTTATGAATTTTATGTTTTTTGATTAAGAAAGACCAGTGTATTTAGATGCAATATTTTCATGGTTTGTTTATGAATTCATTTTTCTTTTTAGGACCTATTGATATTTGATGTTTTATTCCTATTGATATTTGATGTTTTATTAGACTAGTTTGAACTATTTCTTAAACATGGCTGACTTTGAAACTATGTTAGAGAATGAGGTGGGAACTCTTAAAGGCATCACCCCAATTATGTGAATGAGGTGGGAAGCTTACATTCATGATAAATTCATTAGGAAATACAAAATTTGAAATTTATTAGTTATTTATTTTAGTTTTCTTTATATCTTTTGTTCCTGTTTTATGTGAAGTTTTAAATTAGAATGATATTATCATTTTAAATTGATTTATTATAATTGAATTTTGTAGCACATGTGGTATCAAACAAAAATTGTTCACAGTACCTTTAGGCATGAGTTATCTCTAATATATATATTTTTTAAAACATTATAATTAATTAATTAATTTAATAGTGAACCGAGTCAGGTTAAGTTAAAAGTATAAATATCAAATCTAACCTATTAATGTATCAGAATAAAAATGTTAGTCAGTCTACCTTATGAGCTAAATAACCATTTTCACATCCAAAAAAATTAGGGTTAGGCAAGTTGGGTGGGCTAGTCATGCTAGCAAAGAAATAGAAAGTAGCATGTGAGCCTGACAAAAGCTCCTCTCAAGGGCGTTAGCCCTTGATAACCATCCATGAAGAGAGAATATTTAAGTTAGTGCTAGTGGGATCGTGGGAGAGACCCCAAACCACCGAGGGTTTGGAACGTTTAAGAGATTAAGGCGAACAGTCGAATGGTTAGGATACACACTCGAGAGATAGCACACCTCCTACCAAAATTGATTCGTTAGATTTGAACCTAAGAACTTAGAATTAGCAAAGCCTTTCTTTCTTTATTTTTCTTTTCTTTTTATTTTCTTTTGTTTTTTGGGATAAAATTCACAAAAAAAAAATTAAAATAATTAATAAAACAAAATATCACATTAAATTAGGAGTGAGCAGTGGATATTCCGATCCGTTCAAACCAAATCGATTCGCAACATTTTAGATGGATGCATGATGATGAGCAAACTATTGCGGATTGATTTTTTTCAATCTGCCTAATTTTGAACGGATGGCGGATTTGAGGTTCATTTGGCCGCAACCAAACCGCCAAACGGTGAGCACCCCTAGTAATTTGTAAGATTTTTTGTTTTTAATTTATTTAAATATTCTGTTTGTATTTTCAATTAAAAAAGAGTTTAGATATTCTATTATTTTTTTAATTTGAAAATCATTTTATCAAATGGCAAGGGTTGATATTTAGTATTTTTGTGTGAAAAATATAGGGCTTAATTTTTTCATTTAAAAAAAAAAATCAAATTAAATAGTTTTTGAATAGAAAAAAGTAATGAAATAGTTTTGATGATGCATGATTTTCTTATATATATTTATTATTGGTATTTTGATAATTTACTTGATAATCTTTTGATTATGTTGAGTTGAATTATTATCTAAAAAAAATTGTTGACAAATTGTTGTATTATGTTTAAAATTTGTAAAAGTTTAAACGGTTAAACCGATTCACATCCATCCGCCAATCCGTATCCGTCAATTCGACGGACAGATGTGGATTGATTTTTTTAATCTGACCATCCGACAGATAGATGGCGTATTAAAAGTTCTCTGGCCGCAATTGAACCGCAAATACCCCTATATTAAACCCATAATCATTTTAGTTTTTTTCTCATAAACGCAACATTCAACTCCAAAAAATCAAACTATATTTCCAAATACAAATATTTTAATCTACTAAAATAGTTAAAAATTAAAATAATTCACAATAAATAATTGATATTTTATTTTATTTATATTTATTTAAATTGCACATATCGTGTGCAAACTATTAATATACCTATAGCTTTGTTTGAGAAGAAGGGTTGAGTTGGGTTTGAAGTTATTTTAGCTACAAAATGATAAAATAGATTTTTTAGTTTAATAAGACCAAACATCATATTCAACACATAATCATAATATTATTTTTTCTCCCTAAAAGTTAAAAAAGTCAAAAAAAAATTCCCAAATAAAACTATCTAGTCCCAAATTAAAATAATCAAAAAAATCAAAAAATCAATCCATTTTCCAAACCCAGCTCTATGTTGTCTAAAAAATCTAAAAAAACATCTTAAAAACTCTCCTAGTATTTATCACCGCCAAAATTGTTAAATATTTAGTTGTAGTGGAAATCGAAGATCTCATTGCATGGAAGACAGCAAGGAGGTAATAAATCCTTTTGTCTCTCTCTCTCTCTCTCTCTTCCTCTCTCTACATCTCTCTCTCTCTGCTGATCTCCCCCTTGTAAATAATTTATTTATAGTTTCAGTTGATACATATACATATACATAAACATCTGCATGTTTTTGTTTTATGTTCTTCCTCTAATTTGACTCTGTAATCGAATTTTTGAACTTGCAATTTCCATTTTTAGAGTTTCCTACTATTTTTTGCTAGTCTGTTAGTTCTGTGCTTTTAATCCCCCAATTTGTATACTTATTTATTTATTTATTACTGTTTTTGATTTCCTTCAAAAAAAAAATTAAAATGGGTCTACAATGCTGTTGGGAATTTTTTATTATTCTCTTTTGAGAAATTAATGTTGATTTGGTGAATAACACACTCCTTGGATGACCCAAGAATTTAGCCTGGTGGATGAGGCGTGCGACTTGTGGGTTTGCTTCCTCTTAAGTTGTCACGTTTGACACTTTACGCTATCAAAAACTATTGGGCATGGACGAAAGGAATAAATATGTTTTAAAAGTCTTATTTAAGCTCTGTTAATCTGGTAGACGTAAATTAGCCTGAGATACCCTACATATAAAATAAAAAAAAATGCCCTACATGTAATATAAAAAAACACTCCGTAGACCTTTTCTCTTAAATAGTGAACTAGTATATCACCCGTGCTATGTACGGATTGTGTTTATAATTATTTATATATATAAATTGTGATTTTTAAATGTCTTTTTTTTCTTTTTAAATATCTTCTTTTTTTCTTTTTTTATATTATATTAAAGTTTAATATTTTGATAATAATCATATATGTTAGACTTTTTAAAGAATTAAATGTCTTTTTTTTTTTATTATATTATATTAAAGTTTAATATTTTGATAATAATCATATGTGTTGGACTTTTTAAGAAATTTTTTTTATGCTTGTTTTTAATACATTAAAGTGTTATTATGAGGGATAATAATCATATATGTTGGGACTTTTCAAGAAATTCATGTGTGTTGGATTTCAAAGAATTTTTTTTATACTTGTTCTTAATGCATTAAAGTGTTATTATGAGGGTAAGACTTGGAGGTTAGGAGAAGTTAATAAATGCTAAGGTTTTTTTTTTTTTAAAATCAAAAAATTAGGAAATTTAGATTGAGAGATTAGAGCTCTTACAAGACTTGGGGTTAAAAATTATCTTTTACTTAATATATAGTATAGATATGTCAAAGTTGTGACCTTAATTCTTTGTTTTAGTTATATATTTTAATTTTGTTGGTGGAGTGGGGGGTTTGAAATTATAAGTGAATGTCATGATCAACTTCTTTTTACCTTATCATTTCTCTTTCTTTTTAAAATCTACACATGAAAAAAAGATAAATGTTGGAGTTTGACAACGCTATTAACATGATTTGAAAATTCAAACAAGAAAAAGAGATAGCTGGAAGTGAGATAATTTTGATCCAATTATTCCCCATATACGACATTTTTCATGCTCTATATTGGACCTATTCCCCATATATGACATTTTTCATGCTCTATATTGGACCAACCCCACCCCCCCCCAAAAAAAAGTGCAAATCCTGTTGTCCAAAAACACAGGAATTTTGAGACATGATTATCTATGTGATTGAGAGTGCATTGGATACATTTTGGATACATAGAAACATGAATTTTAGGTATACATCATGTGTCCTGTAACTGAGGAGGATGCATCATTATTTGTCAATTTTATCTTGTTGAAATGGTTCTTGGAAACAATGGTGTCCCTTAATGGAAATTGTATATTGGGCATTGGAAGAATCCTCTATTCTTTTGGTGTTCTAAAAAAGTGATTTTATTTTATTGGATTTTGTATAGAACAACACACCATGGCTATCAGTTCCCCAGTTTGGTGACTGGGATCAGAAGGGTGTATTGCCAGACTACTCTCTGGATTTCTCAAAAATCAGAGAAATGAGGAAACAAAACAAGAGGGATGTGTCAAGAGCCAGTCTTGGAAATGAAGAAGAGCTTATCTCCTCAACCACCGCCATTACTACAGACAACAGCCACAGTGATCATCACCATCACCATCAAAACCACTCTCCAACTGTAAGGTTCCTTGACTTTCTTTCTTTTTTGTTGTTGTTGTTGTTGTTGGTGGTGGTGGTGGTAAAGGTTTGTTCTAGATAGAATTGAATACAATAATGCACATAGCTATACAGGTAGCTGTTGTTAGTTTATTAGGGTTTTAATACACTACATAAAACATACATATGGACAGTAGTTGAAGTTGGAGGCATAAGAAAGAGTATTGATGATAGTGGGGATGCTTCTGGGAGGATGGTGAGGACAATTGCTTACTTGTACTAGGAGAACGCTAAATATACAAATTTTTTCTTACGGATGTGTCATGGCTCTTGTTTATGAAACAGGACTCACTAAAATAATATGATAAAGACAACTTATGTGAGTAAAATTTATTAGTTTCTATAGCATTATCATGGTAGCAAATAGAATCTGTGAATAAACTTGTATATTCAATGATATTTAAAATATAAGAATATATTTGTTTATATATCAATCTAACCCTAGAATTGAAAAAATGAAACAAAATCCCTAATATATACAGAATATATAAACTACCATATACATGAAACGTAATATTCTTGCACCCCCACCCAAACTTAAGGGGTTTTAGCATAAAACACTAAGGCTGTGTTTGGAAGGATTTTCAAATTATAATTCTACCCACACATTCTAATATCATGTTTGGATAGAAGTTTCAAACTATAATTCCACAACAAACAGAAAACTCTGTGTCAAGCACGATTTTTGAATTTTTTTTTTTTTTGAAATTTGGCCAAAGTGGTCGTTCGGCCGGTTAATCAAAACAGTGCAATTTTTATTTATTTATTTATTTTTTATTTTTGTGCAATTGACACATGTTAATTTTTATATATTCAAAAAAAATATTTTCCAAATTTTTAAAATTTTTTTACGAGTTTTAATAGAATTTTGAGTTATGTGTTTGGTTTTGAATGGTAAGTTTTTGTATCAAACATCATATGTCACATCAAAAATCTCTCACTCAATTCAAAACTCTTTTCAAAACTCATTTATCAAACACATTTTCCACAGTCAAATCATAATTCCAAAACTCAAAATACAACTCTTATTCTCAAATCATATTTAAAAAGCTCTACCAAACGCAACCTAAGAGTTTGCAAAGCAGAAATTGAAATTGAGTAGTGGTGTGAGTATTGGTAAAGAAGTTAGCAAATTGTAAAGCTGAAGAGACGAAACGAAGCAAGATAGAGCTAGACTGCAAAGTGACAATCAATCTCAATGTGCTTTGTCCATTCATGAAAGACAGTGTTATGGACAATTTGAATAATATTATGGTTGTCACAGTAAAGGGAGGTCGGAGAAGACTGAGGGATACCCAAATCAGATAAGAGACAACGAAGCCAAATAATCTCAGCAGTTGCATGAGCCATAGCACGATACTCAGTTTTGGCAGTAGAGCGAGCAACAATAGTTTATTTCTTGTTTTTTCAAGAGAGCAAAGAATTACCAAGAAACATACAGAAGCCAGACGTGGATTTGCGATTACTAACATCACTAACTCAATCAGAATCAGCATAAGCCACCAAATCTAGGGAGGAAGTAGAGGATAATAGTAAACCCTGAAATGTAGTACCTTAGAGATAGCGAAGAATTTGAACCAATGCAGCCCAATGTGTGGAGCAAGCAGCAGAAATAAACTGACTAACCATATGAACAACATAGGTAAGATCAGGACGAGTAATCGTCAGATAGACTAAGCAACCCACAAGCTCGCGATATAAAGTGGGATCATCTAAAGGGACACCATCAGTAAAGTTGAGCTTCACATTAAGCTCAATAGGTGTATCAGAAACCTTAGTATCAGTAAGACCAGCACGGTGAATGACCTCATTAGCATACTTAGCTTGAGATAGAAAATAGCCCTTTGGAGAAGAAGCAACATTAATACAAAGAAAATACTGTAATGGACCTAGATTTTTCATTTTAAAAGTGCGGAAAAGATACTGCTTGAGCTCAGAGATAGCAAAAGAGTCAGAGCCAGTGATGATCATATCATCCACATATAGTAAGAGAGCAAGAAAGTCAGCCGAGGTATGTCTCAGAAACAAAGCAGAGTTGTAAGCAAAATGATAAAACCCAAGCTCAGCAACAGCAATTTGAAAGGAATCATACGAAACACAAAGAGAATGCTTCAAACCAAATAGAGCACACCAAAGACGACAAACCTGCCTAGAGAAGTGGGGAAAGCCAGGAGGTGGACGCATGTAGACTTCGTCAGTGAGATGGCCATTAAAAAAAACATTTTTAACGTTTATCTGATAGGGAGGCCAATGTCGAATAGCAGCAACAGAAATCAAGGTATAGACAGTATTCATCTTAGCAACAGGGGCAAAGGTCTCCTCATAATCAATACCATACTCCTGCGAGAAACCCTTGGCAACCAGATGAGCTTTGTATCACTCGAGAGAACTATCAAAATGAGTTTTGACTTTATAGACCCATTTGCAACCAACTAGATTCTTGCCAGTAGGCAACGGGACCAACACCCAAGTGTTAGTCTTCTGCAAGGCAAATATTTCATCCTCCATAGTTTGAACCCAATTGGGATCCTGATAGGCCTCCTGAGGTTTTGAAAAAGAATGAATAGCAGAGAAAAAAGTACGATAGGAAACAAAAAAACATATATTAAACCAACCCAACCTATTTGGAGGATGACGCTCTCGAGTAGGATATCAATGTGCAGTAGAATCAGAGCCGTCAAAAGCAGGAGGATCAGCAGTAGGGGCAGAGACAACTGGTAGAGGGAAAGCTTGGTGATGAGAATAAACTAACATCGGAGGAGGAGAAAGAGCAGGCTGGGAAAAATGAGGAGAAAAATGGAGCAAATTCATGGGGTTCAGTGGAGAAAGACTCAGCATGAGGGGTGATAGGAGGAGAAGAGGGAACAAGTTCAAGGGGAATAGTAGAGATGTACTCATTAGGAAGGACCTCAGAAGGAAATGGATCAATATGAACCAAATCCTCCTTGGAAACTGAAGCAATGGTAAGAGGAAGCTAAAAGTAAGGTAAACGTTTGAGAAAAGAAACATGACGGGAGACATAAAAACGACGAGAAACAGGGTCGTAACACCGATAGCTTTTCTGAGTAAGACTATAACCCAAAAAGACATAGAGGATTGACCGGGCACTAAGTTTGGTCCGATCTTTGCAGAAAAGAAGGACAAAATAGGCAGACCCAAACACACGAAGGAGGGAGTAATTAGGAATTTGGGAGAACAAAGCCTTATAAGCAGGCAGACCAGAAAGAAGGAAAATAGGTATGCAGTAGAGAAAAAAAACAGTAGTAAGAATTGTTTCCTCCCAAAATGGAGCCGGAACTAAGGCAGAGAGAAGAAGAGACCTAATTGTCTCAAGGAGATGACGGTGCTTACGCTCAGCTTGACTATTTTGGGCAGGTATATCTGTACAGGAAGTTTGGTGAATGGTACCCAAATTGGCCAAATATTCATAGAACTTATTTTTTAAATATTCACCACCCAAGTCAAATCGTAACACTTTAATTGTAGACCCAAACAAAGGCTAGGTTTGGCATCTTTAAAAAAAATCTAAAAAGTCAAAAAGTCACTATCCTATTTAAGTCACATCATCTTATTTAAGTCACATTACTTCTCTATCACGTCATTTCAAATCCAACCCATATTTCATAAAAAGTCAAAAAGTGCATTTATTTAGAACATCCCAAACAACCCCTAAGTAGTAATCATAAACTGAAATGTATGGTATATCTAATAGAAATCAGACTTATGAGTCATAAGATAAATCCAAGTATAACGGGTGCAGTCGTCAACAAATGATACATAGTATGCAGAATCCCCTTTAGTGAGAATAGGAGATGGGTCCCAAACATCAGTATGAATTAAAGAAAACGGTGTATCAGATATAAAAGTACTTTTACGAAAAGGTAAGGCTGTCATTTTGGCAAGTTTACATTCCGACATTCAGTAAGTTTATTAGGAGAAACTTTACCCAATATACCTGATTGAGCTAAAGACCGTAAGCGGTTAGCAGACAAATACTGTAATCTAGAATGCCACAAGTAGAAAGGATTGGACAGAGAATCTAATTGAAAATAGAAAAAGGCAGTCGGAGAAGTTGTCATACGCATATGCAAGCTCTTCATTACATAGAGGTCTCCAACTCTACGGTCAGTACCAATCTGCTGCTTGAACATTTGATCTTGCACAAAACAAATAGAAAAATAAAAGATAATATCAAAACTGGAGATATCAAGTTGACTAATAAATAATAAACTGATAGATAACTGAGGAACATAAAGGACAGATGGAATAGAGAAAGCAAACATAGCAGATGGTAAGACAGACTCAACAGATATAACAGACATACCAGACCCATTAGTAGCATTAACAATAATAGAAAAGGGAGGGGAAGTATAATTTTGAAGTAAGAAGAGATGGGGAGTCATATGATGAGAGGTACCAGAGTCAAAAATCCAGACAGACGAAGAGATACCTGAAGAAGACTCAAGCAAACCTGAATGAAGAGAGGAAACAATAGAGGCAGACGAGAATGGCTAGGAGGTAGATAGTATATGCTAAAGCTAACTAATCTGAGCACTCAAGGAAGCCAAGTCAGGATCAGGAGAAGATGTAGCAGAGCCGGCGAGAGGCCAAATAGTATTTAGAGGAGGGGCGTAGAACTGGATCGGAAACGACTGAAAAGACAAGGCAGGCACAGATGAAGCAGACAGACATCTCTTTTTGGGACAATAATACTTCTAATGGCTTTTCTGATGGCAGAAAGTACACTTATTTGATGCCAGTGGCCTAGTTTTAGGCCTAGTAATCTTAGCATTTGACATTGATATGAACTAGAGACAAAGAAGAGGACTAATGGGGCAAAGGATAATACCTAGAAAACTTTGGGGGGTTTTAGTGCAATAAACTAGGAATAGGATGTTAAATGTAATACCTAAGCAACGTCTGAGAACAGTACTAAGAACCACCGAACAAATCGAGAGCCAAAATCCAAAGTCGAAGTTGAAATCGAGTAAACCAGAGACAGACACCTCTTCGATCGTCGATGTCTAGGTAGAGAGGGAGATGGTCCTCGTAAACTGAAGCGAAAGAGGACCGGATAGGTCGATTGCAACGAAGGCGAAATCAAAACTCAGATAAGTCGAACCTTAAGGAACTGAGAAGATGAGGACCAGATGTGTCATGACTATAACTGATCACAAACCAGAAAACTAGAGGGCACAAAGCAGAGGCAGAATCGAACTCAGATGAGTCATAAGGCAGAGGAAGTCAGTCGCGAATGGTTCGCGAGATAGAGGCTAAGTGTCGCGAACAAGAGGGAACCACGAATGAAACCTGTAGTCGAACTAGAAAAACATAGAAGGAGAAGAAGCTGTCGACTTCTAGGGTTTTGGCTCAGAGACGGTTCTGATACCATGTAAGTTTCTAAATAAACTTGTATATTCAATGCTATTTAAAATATAAGAATACATTGGTTTATATATCAATCTAACCCTACTGAAAAAAGGAAACAAAATCCCTAATATATACAGAATATATAAACTACCATATATACATGAAACGTAATATTCTCACACTATGATGATAAAATCTAGTCAACTTGTTGCAGCAACAGAAGTCTAGAACTCAGGTTGTTTGGCTGACTGATTTTTGAGATTTTTTTTTTTTTTTTTTTTTTTATAGTGAATTTTGTTGGTCCAAAGAGTTTAAATAGGAAAAAGTAATGCCCCATTTGAGTGAATGTATCATGGCTCTATCTATTCATCTTTTTCTTCAAAAAAAAGAGTTCTGCATCTCTCCGGGGCTGGGGGAACAAATAGGCGTAGGGAAGAGGGAGAGGGGGGGCTACGAGCCCTCTCCCGTTGTTGTTCCCGGACCACCCATCCCTTCTTTCCCCTTCGCCCGGCCCGGTGAGGTCCGATGAGATAAGATTTCTCGAAGTGATTGGAAGAGTTACGAATTTTGTGCATTGAGGCTTTTATATATTTGTTGATGGCAGTATAGATTAAATTTATTTTAGAAAGTACAATTTGGGCATTAAGTAGAATATTACAATTTCTTTGTCACTAAGCAGGCTTAATCATGCCTTATCATGAATTAACTGTTTAATTCATGATAAATATTCATTCCAGAGGAACACAGTGAACTATTTATTAATCTTTTGGGTGGGATTACCTATCATTAAACATCCACCATCCAGGAAATGGGTTCCCAAATTAATGCACCTACACAAATTGTGTATGAGACTTGTCTAAGAATCTGAGAGACTTGGACCCCTTGAATATGCTGAATCTGCAGATAATGTTCTCATATGATTTGTATTAGGGAAAGATGGTGTGTAGGCGCTTTATAAGCATAGGATATGACCAAATTTTTAATGGCAAGCTTGGTAACAAGTTGCATGATGGTGATGTGTGCTCAAAGGAGGCATAATGTTGTATTTAGATACAACTAATTGGCAGGAGCGGACCCAAGATTCAAACAATTAGGTAGGTCAGTCGGGTGGATGGTGGGTTGGGCTGGGTTTGTTTAAAATATTATTTATTTATTTTAGGCTAATTGGCCCAATAAATATAAGTGATCGTCTCAATTTAGACATCCTGCCCCTTTCTTATAACCTGATATATTTATTTGAATTTACTCATTTGTGCTTTGAACTCATAGCGAGAGTAGACTTTATATGAAAGTGGGATTTTCAAATTTTCAGAGGGGCCTCCTGAAACCCCCTCCCTCTGTGCTTTTCATAATTAGGATGATCCTAGTTTCACCTAGGCCAAAAGCACAAGTGGTGCAAATGGAATGAATGTTACAAACCATGTAATATTGGTGACTGGTGGAAAACACTCAAATCATTTCTCTCATTATTTTCTGGTTCTGCACTGGGGTTAGGATTTTCATTTGGAGGAGGGGGGAAACAAAATACTTGATTCTTTGGTCCATTGGGGTGGAGTAGTTTATTTATTTTATTCAATTTTGTCCATACGAAGCGACACAGTTATGGGGTATTTGACTGTTGTCCAAAAGAAAATAAAAATATATAAAAATGAAGAACTTCTCTAAAACATGTAATTGGCTAATACAACGTAAGACGAATATGCAATTTATTTCATGGTTTGAATTTGAATATAGAATATTCGGTCTCATTTTAAAAAATTGAAAAATGCTTGAGAGCTCTAGGATAAGAGCTCTAAACCATGCACTAATAATATGGAAGTGTGTGGGGTCCAGTCTGATGTGATGTTTTAGCTTGAAATTTTTTTTTTTTTGGACATGCCAACTCATTAGAGCTCTTTTAGAGCTCTACTTTTAGAGCTATGTAGCATTGTTGTAAAAAATTTATTAGAAAGTTTGGAACATGAGAAGATCTTTTAGGAAAGAGATTTAATGAGTAATTAAAATAACAGAAATTTTTTTGTTTGATATCTGTTTAATACCCCTTTAGCTCTCTATGTAGTTTTGTCTGATTAAATTCTGAACCATCAGTAGTCCTTCTGCTTTTTTGTTTTTTGTTTTTTTTGAAATATCTGGTTTTGAGTTTTGACTAGATGATGCTTTGATGATTTTCTATGACAGGCAAAGAGGAGCATTCTCAGCTACTTTAACTGTTGTGTGAAAGCCTGAGGTTTCCTGGGTCAATATGAGACATTTTCTTTCTTTTGTGTAATGGATCGATCATGCATCGTGAAACTATTGATAGATAAGGAACGGTGATGCATTTGCGAATCGGATTAGGATGCTCTTTTTTCTCTTCCACCTGAACTGTTTATGGGCATGTTGGTTGTCGACTTCTGGAATTTCTTCATGGTGTTTTAAGCTGCTGATATGAAGAAATTTAATCAGTGAAACATTAGGTAAAACTAATTGGAAATTTGAAGGAAGTTCACAAAACCAGAGATAATTTTAGAAACAAGAAAAAATAATTTGGACTCAGATCACCTTTAGAGCGTCTCTATTGGTGTAGCAATTTTTATGCTATTTTATTGTAGCACAACACCAAACAGAAATGCATTGTATATAAATTTACTACTAAATTATCTCATCGTGTGTAATAATTAATGTGCTAGTAGGAAAATACTATAGGTTTTAAATTTTTTACGAAACAATTGTTTAAATGTCTTGCAGGGGTGCGGGGTTTACAAAATTACGGATTCCATACTTATATGATACATTTGGTCATTTATTTGATAAAAAATTTGATATCCCTAACATTATCCACTAAAATAACCTAAGTATTCCAAGTGTTTAGTATTTGTTTGTGCTATTTTTTAGAGGTGAAACACTAATAAATTTTAAAATGTGATCTTATAAACTATTTTGTCATTGTTTTTTCTTATAAGTCCAAAAATTTCAATAAAGTAGAAATTACATAAAATGGTAGTCACTTGATTTAATTTTTTAGGAATAAGAGTGGGTTTTTTCAAATGTAAAATTATATATTTAGGAAATTTGTACTATAGAGGGTTTGAATTTTTCCTCCTTCTAGAGCAAATCTCACATTATGAATAAAAACATAATACTTCAATGTAGCACACTAAAAAAGTTCTTTATGTACTTTTCTTAAATGTAACAACATAACACTCTAAAAAAAAATTCTTAGTGTAATTTTTTCAAATGTAATACTCCAATGTAACATACAAAAAGATTTCTTAGTATATTTTTCTCAAACATAACACACCAATGTAATATACAAAAAAAAAAAAACTAATTGGTGTATTTTTTTCAAAGTAACGTTTCAGTCAATATAATATTCCAATGTAACATACAATAATACTAAAAAACGCATTAATGTACTTTTTCAAACGTAACACTCACGGTTTAAAATTATACATTTGTGTGTTACATTGAAATATTACACTAAGGAGTTTTTCATACTGAAATAAACATAAGCAATTCCATACTAAAATCACCTATGTTCATTCAACAAGTACAAATTACAGTGTGTTACATTGAAGTATTACATTGTGTGTCACGCCCCGAACCCGCCCCTAGAAGTTCGGCAACAAGACCGGCCAGTAATCTTAGATTACCAAAGGCCTTACTGTATAAAACATAAAAAAAAGGGCTCGCGGAAGCACATGCAAACAAATAAAGAGTCCAAGAGCTGTGCATTTATATGAACACGTATGTACATGCCAAAAATTATAAGTTAATTACCCACATTCTCTACATTACATGATCAAAACATTAGATACAACAAAAACAAAACAAGACCCGCAAAACGGCCTTCCAGGCCTGTCCCAGCTCGGGGCACCAAAACTCGGGTAGGCTTCCAAGACGGCGGCTCGACACGGGCTCCGCCTAGGCTTGACCTCCAGAAGGCTCACCTATAATACATAAGTACAAACAATGAGCTAAAGCTCAGCAAGTAACCATACAGTAAAGAGGTTAGTGAACGAAGTCCAACATTTTATAAATCCAGTCATAAATCAATCACAACATAATCGGTCATCAGTCATTATATAAACATACGTAATGGCATACTCCACAGAACATTTATATCAGTCAACAGTCAACAGTCAATCAGTCTACGAGATCTCGCAACTAGCCATGGGCTTGTCCTTCCATGCCGTCCCCCATGACTCATGACGCATGGGCCTGCATGTTCTCGCCCCCATGACCCATCTATCTATGGATGCCATACTAGATTCGCAAACAGACATTCGTTCACATAAAACATTTATCATTTCAAAATCATATCATAAATGTAACACTTTTGAACATAAGTCATAACAACATATCTTTACAGTAATGTTACTTACAGTGAGCTACCAATTCGATTACACGGTCTTCTCTATTTGTCCTGCAAACGTCAACAGTATAACACATTTCTTAACTTATATCATCATCACATTACATTCTTTCATGGTCATAGCATGCTCATGCATTCTCTTAATGGCGTTACCATACTATAATCTCATTATCTTAACTTAATTAAGATTTAAACATGCTCAAAATGCCACGAGGATGCCAAAACATGCATTAAAGCATTTCCTGAAATTCTGAAAAATGGGTCCGCCGGCGTAAACCTCCTTCGGCGGACCGTATCTTGAAGCCGAGATCTTTGGATCGTGCAATCCCGCTCGGCGGCCAAAGCCCTTCGGCCGGATTGTAAAAATCCGAAAATCTGGTTCTTCTTCCCTCTTTCAAACTTCAATCTTTTCTTTACAAACTTTACTTCCAAAATCATGAAATCAAGACCCAAACACTTGAACCCAACTTGAATTAAGCTTCATAACTTCAAATAACAAATCCCAAAAATCAACATAAGAGCCATAGACATACACATGCAAGCTTCAAATTTCAACATCCATGGAGGTCACCCTCAAACATGCTAACTAACATGATTCCAACTATTTTAAGACCATGATCTTGTGTCCAACATGCTAGATACTATAAATCAACAATCAATTCCATGAATTTAGAGAGAACTCTTACCTTAGTCACTTAGATTGATGAAGTTCAACTTGGTTTCCCCTTTCCTTTTCTCCTTCTCTTGGTCTCTCTCTCTTTCTTCCTCACGATTCTCTCTTCTCTCTTTTCTTCTTTCTTGGTTGAGTCAACATAAGTCAAAAAGTCATCTATCCTTATCTTTATATATCATATATACCAAATAACTGAATTAAGCCAGAACACTTGAGCCAAAACAGACCTAACGAATCGAGACAAAATTCGGTCTTCAATTTATCATTTCGCATAGTTCTAAAATTCCCAGATCGCATCAACATGTCCAATTTCATTTTACAATTCATTAAGGTCATCAATTTCAGTCCCGAAGTTGTCATTTCAACAGATATTTTCCCAATTCAACAGATAATCTTCAATTAAAACACATTTAAGCATAATTAATCACTGGTAATCACTGGTAATTACAACATATGATTCCGGGTCATTACATTGTGTGTTACATTAAAGTATTACACTAAGGAGTTTTTTTAAAGTATTATATTGGAGTGTTACTGTTAGTAAAAATTATGCTATGGCTGGATTGACAGCAACTAAGCAGTAACTCAAACTACACAATTTAAATAGAAGCAATCAAGCAACTGTGGTTCTGGTTCGAATGCCTCAAAAGAATGATTTCTTTGGATCAATTGATGACAACAAAGCAAACAAGGGAGAAAATAATCTTTCTTTATCAACAGATAGTAACAAGGTAGATTAAATAAAAGAAAACAACTTCAACTTGTTGTATCAACGGATGGTAACAAGGTAAATTAAATAAACAGAAGCAATTTCATACTGAAATCATCTATGTTTATTCAACAAGTACGAATTGCAGTGAAAGAAACTACTCTTAGGTTACAATCTGAACCACTCCTAAGGCCCCGTTTGGGGAGTGGCTAAATTAGCCAATTAGCCAAAAAGTTACCTTTTTAGCCAAAAAGCCAACAACCCATACCAAAAAGTCAAAGATTCTCTTTTCTCTCTACTTTTTGCACAGCTTTTCGTAATTAGCCAAAAAGTCATCCCAAACATACAAGTTTTTTTTACCTACCTTTTTAGCCAATTAGCCAAAAAGTTACTAAATTAGCCTGTTCCCAAACGAGGCCTAAGTCTAAAAGCTAAATTGTTATGTTGCTGTTGTTGATGTCCTTTATTTTTGCAAATTTTTGGCCTTTATACCTCTTCTCTTCCATGTCCCCATGATCTTCCCAATCCATAACTGTTGCTATGTAACTGCCACAACTACAGCCCACTTTCCTAACTTCAAACTGTATCAAGCCTTCAATTTTACCTGTCGATCTTCATTCCCCTTAAGTTAACACGTGTCCCTAAATCCTTTTGACCTTTGATAGAGAGACACTTGCATTTTGCTTCATGCCTCATCTTGAGATGTTGCCCATTAACTCCATGACTGTTGCTAATAACTGCTCCATCACTTCTAGTCGATTCACATGCACAAACTCACTTTCAATTGTTGTTCTTGATACTCTAATGTTGGACATTCCCTCTAGACTTGGTCACGTGTCTTCCACTAACTGAACCACCTGTCGATAGGACTTGGCAAAAATAGGTACAAATAGTTACATATGGAAAAGTACATTAAGGATTTTGTGTGTGTGTATGTTACATTGGAGTGTTATGTTTAAGTGTTATATTTGAGTGTTACAGTTTGAAATTATATATTTGCTCAAAGTTTACTAATAGTTTTTGTACTCTTTTAAAATATTTGAAGAATCTTATATTTTAAGTCATTTTTGTACTCATTTTGAAATGTTTTCCAAATAAAGAAGATTTTCATATAAAAATTTATCCTAAAGAGAAGGAAACATAATAGAAATATGGATATAACTGTAAATCTAATTTTTAAATAATATATGAAATTTACCTTTCCAAAATTAATGGGACTAATTAGTCTATAAGAAAATTCTTTGGACTAAATGGATCATCATTCTTCAATATGAGATTTATAGGTAAAGTTATCTTTTTTTAGAGGTTGAGATTTAATTCTATAAGAGTTTAGGGTACAATAATACAAAATTAAGAGTATAATAGTATTGATAATCACTTTAAAAAAGAACATAAACTATACAAAAAATCATTTTAAGATCATTCTACAAAAAAGAACTCTATAGGATTTGAATTCGGGTAAGTTGGGGCCAAGTGTCCTATCGGTTCGAACTTGAGATAGCAAATAAACTTTTACTATATAGTGTTGGTCCGTTCTAAACCCAATTCAATTTGAACTTGATTTAACACATGATTACCCACCCCTATATGAGAGGGATTGAGAAGTCATTTCATCATTGCGGTGAAAAGACTCAAAACAAACGAATTGATTGAAAATAATTTGTTAGGTTGAATTTATGCATTGAATATTTGTATATGAGAATTTTGATTGTTCGTTATCAAATTTAGTGAATTTGATTTCACATTTAGATGTAGATTAATGATTAATAAGATTAGATTATATCAAATTTGACCTTTTTAATCCTTTTAACGGGTTATTCTACCCCATTTGTTGCCCAACATTTATTTTTGTTAAATCCTAAAATTCAATACAAAAATATTAATTTAATTTTCCCTCCATGCGAAGCGTCGATATCATGGCCTGGTAGGTAACCATCAAATCCATAAGCAACCCTGAGAATGGTCTTTACCAACTCCACCATTGGAAAGTTTTTCACCTACCATTTTAATCAAAAGTTGGTGGGTGGGAGTAGGGTAGGATTTGGGAGCTGTTGTGTGGAATTGGTTTATTTCAGAATCTATTTTGATAATTTGAATTATTTATATTTTAAAATATATAAGTAAAATATGTTTATAAAAAATTAAGTTAATCGAATATTATTTATCCTTTTATTTACTCATATTTGTATTTATAAAAATAAATAATAATTGTAATTTAAAGTATTAAAATAAATATAAATATGAGTGGATGAAAGAATAAACGATATCCGATTAACTTAATTTTTTTGCAGGTATGTTCTACTTGACATATTTCAAAATATGAACAGTTCAAATTATCAAAATAGATCTCGAAATGGATCAATTTAACTGCATAACAGTACTGCTGTGCACCCTGCACAACAGCCATCCCAAATCCAGGTAGAGCCAATAGGCAAATAATTTGATATTTTACTTATTTTAATATTATTTTTTGGAAAATAAAAAGCAACACTACGATGTACACAAAGCAAAAAAATCCAAGCATGAAAAGGAGATATTGTATCAAAAAAGAAAAACAAAAAACAGAATAGGAGATATAGCTCAAAATAGTAGTAAGAAATAGTTAATTCAGGAATTATTTAGGAAGTAGCTTATTTTAGAGTTTATTTATTTTTTAATTTTTTTGTTTAAACTATGAGATAAAATAATTAAAGTTTTTGAAAATATATTTTGACTTTTTACATAAAAATATGTAAAAAAGTAATAAGATTGAGGAGAAATTTTTAATTTTTTATATAATTTTTTTTTTAATTTTTTAAATATTTTTTTAATTTGTTGACTATTTTAATTTATTGCTAAACAACCCATTAGTGGGAGCATGATTTGATTTGGCTTGATTTTGAAATAAACCAAGACCAAATACTATTTACAGTTCTATGAACCAAACCAAATCATGTTGTATACAAACCAAACCGAACTGTATCATGAAAACGTGAATATTTTTAGGTTAATGGTTAACAACTTATAAATATATATAGAATATTAATAAGACATTTTGATATTTATCATAAATAAAAAATTATATAAAAATATATATCTAAGCAATCGGGTTTGATTTCAATTTGGAATCATAAGTATAACACTATAGATTGAACTGTAAAGTACGCTTCACTTATTTTAATAATTAAGGGTTCATTTGAGATGTGGGTTGATTTTTTAACTTTTTGAATTTCTTAGCTTGGGACTAAAAAGTCTCGTTTGGAATGAGTTTTTTGACTTTTTGTGAGAGAAAAAATGAAATGATTATAATTTGAAAAAAATGAAATGATTATAATTTGGATATAACATTTTATCCAATTAAGTTAAAAGGTCTATTTTATTTTTTTGTCCCATACCAAACCAGCATTCAAATTGAATCATGTATTGAGAACACTAAACTTAAGTAGTGTGATTTTATCTAGATCGGATTGGTTTACAACTTTTTCAATGTTTTTTTTCTCAATTCTATGAGCCATACAATAAAAAAATGACTATAATATAGAGAAATGATTAATCTTTGTTATTCATAATATTTGACCCCATAACCTACATCAATTGAGTTAACCTAATTGAGGGCTGGTTTGATAATTAATTATTTTGGTGATTTTTTGATTTTTTATAACAAAAAAATTATGTTGAAAAATAAAAATAATAATGTGATAATTTGTAATGGCTTTTTTTATTTTTCGGTAAAAACTCATAATTGCCAATGAGACACTGAGAGCGTAGTTATTTTAATTATTCTTATATTTTTCATGTTTAAACACAATCATAAAATAAATTTAAGAATATAAAAAAATGAGAAGTAATTTCAAATTAATAGAGGAGGCAAGTTTGGCAATGTTATTTTAGCTTAAAAAATCAAAAAATCACTATAAAAAAAAGACAAAATTCCTTTTAACTTTTACATGTGTTTTTCTTAAAAAAAAAAAAAAAATCAATTAAAATAACTAGTTCCTAAAACAACTGTGTTTTCGGGCACATACATGTCATAAGTTACTATTTTTTTTGGGCTCATTTTTGGTTCATCCAAAAGCTAGGGCTGTTTTAGGAATTGATTACTTTAATTAATTTTTTACAAGAAGAAGACTTATAAAATTAGAAAGAATAATTAACGTTTTGATAGTGGCTTTTTATTTTTTTTTAAAAATAAAATAGTCTATTGCCAAAGTTACCTTTAATAGATGGACAATTCTTAGACAAATTATAGTATCTTATTACAATACGATTATAAATCTAAACTTATGAACTCAGAATTTATCCAAAAAAAAAAAAAAAATCATTAATAGTTAAAATTTATTTTACGTATAAACCCCACACATCACTAATTTCTCCGCATAAATACATTTAAGATAAATTTTAGGTAGATAAGGGTGGGGTTTATATAATTTTTAATTCAATAAGTTTAGGAACACAATTTTGAACCAAGATTAGGTTGTGCGATGGAGATTAAAATTATGTTTTGTAAGATCTATATGTAAAATGAATCTGAACCTTAGGTTGATATTTCTAGATAAATTTTGGATTTATAATATTATTGTTTTTAATTTTGGGGGTGTTTGAGAAGTATGCTAAAATAGCCAATAAAGATAAAATAAGTTAAAATAATTAATAAGAAAAAATATTAAATCTAAATCTAAATTATTTTTTTTTCTCTCAATTATTAAGTTAACTATAAAAAAAAAAAAAAAATCAACTAACATTCTAAAAAATACTATTTTTTTTTAACTAAACTAAAATAACCAAAAAAAAAAAAAAAAAAAACTAAAATAATCTATTATGGATTTGTTAGGTTTCAAGATACAGATACCACGATCACCATGTGTCTCTCTCACTCTCACAGCGGTGTGTCCGCATTCTGAAATAGTCGGTAGTATTGTACTGAGGGAGTGTGAAACGGAAGGAAAACAAACAACCAACCACAACATCACAAGGTTTTCCTAGATCAGGGGGAGGAAGAGGGAGGAGGAGGAAGAGCAGGAGGAGATCAACACAGAAAGTAAATATTTACACTCAGAATAGAATAGAATTGAAAGCCCGAATAAATGCAATATACTTGTATTCAAATGTGATTTATTCTGCCATTTTTTTTTTCATTTTTTCAAGATTTTATTTAATTATCATGTCAATAGCTCAAGTAAAACAATTAGATCAAATCTTTGGTTATTGAATTAGCATTTCTCAATCTTAGATTACTCATGCAACTTTGTGAATACAAAATATACATTTGTGTGTTTTACTTGAGCTGATTGGTCTATATGCTTTGGAATCAAATACAATAGGAGGAAACAATTCTAGATTATTATTTTTATTTATATACAAGCAAAGATTTATTTTTTAATGTTTACCTTGAGTTTGCTTCTATTCTGATATACCTTTATGTGATCATTTGTTGTTATCTGATTGTGGAGAGGGGGGTAGGTAGGAAGGCAAGAGAAATTCATTTTGCATGTAATTTAGTCAATTTTGTTAGCTTGGGAGCTACAATAATTTAAAAATAAAAAAGTGTATTAGAGCATAATATAATGTGTTGATTGAATTGGCTGAATTGTTTGCCTTTTCAAAATCAATGCAATAGGAAGCAAAACATTCAATTTTCTTTTTGTTTGTCTTCATCTTTTGGCAATTAGACAGATGGTCAACGAAATTTATGGTTTTTGCAGAGAAATTTGGTGAAATTGATGCTTTAGTTCTTTAATTTGCGGGGACAATTAATTTGAAGATCGATCAAATTTCTGCCTTTTAAGTTTTGAGACAGTGGAGCAATGGAGTCTAAACTTGCCCAGAGCTTGCAATTCTCAATAACATGTATTGATTCAGAGAAGATGGTGAGGAAACCAAGCGGTTTGTTGCTTTTTTCTCCAAGAGCTAGTGACCAAAAGAGGCTTCAGGTTCATATTTCTAGTCATTTGCAACCTACAAGAACTGCCAGTTGGCATAAACCTGCGGCATTGAAGGTCTCGTGTTCTTATAAGAACTTTCCAGGTAGTTGCATAAAATTTAACAATTTTCCCCATTTTTTTCAGTAAGTATTAACAGATTGTTACCATAGACGATGAGAACTTGTCTTCCATATTGTTTGATAACATATAAGAAAATCTAATACAGTTGTGGAACACATGATTTATCACAATAAAACCCGATTTTGGTTGGTTTTTATTGCTTTGATCAATATCACTTGGAGTGATGAATTAATTTCCTCTATTGGAAAAGAATGCTTCACTATCCCTTACAAGTACAATTCATATTATTCACTTAAGCAAATTAAGAATGAAATTTGGGTCGACCTCTGGTATAAGTTGTTTTAATTGAACTCAACTTTTTTTAATGTTCCATCTTTGCTTTGTGTTCCTCAACCAAGTATAGATAAAATGCCAAGAGCAAAGAGATAATGACCTGCACCGTTGGTTTTTTCAAAGATGGAGATCACTGGCAAGTGACACCTTTGTAAGAAGAGAATGAGGCAGCTCCCATCTCCAATGGTTTCTATTCAGCATTGTTTTATTCATCCATTCATTTATTTACCTCATTTTTCTCTTTGTTTTGTTTTTCTTCTTACAATAAAAGGAGGATACTTTGGCATTACCCTGTTTTACAGGATGTGTGTTGCCACATGTCTTTCATCTCATGGGAAACCCACTAGGCCAAAGGCCATCAAAGTGCCGTCCAAGACTTACCCAGTTTTTATTCTATCTTCTGGGCCCATAAAATTCAGATGTTTTTGTTTTGAACCTCTTGAACACAGTTAGTCCTCAGCAAAGACTAATTTTTTTTTTTTTTGGGACATTCTAATAAATTGATGTGGTTTTAATTGTCTCTCATTAAAATCTTTGCGAAGAAGTATGGTGTATGTTATGTCATTGAGTTAGTAAAATATATATATATATATATTCTTGTTCTCACTGGAGTGCTAGAGGTTGAATTCTCACTCACCTACCCACATCAAACCAAACAACCAAATAATCAACTCTGCTGTAGTGATTGCAGGCAATAAAACTCTTTTGTTACAAAGTTTAAGCTGAGTTTTACTTTTGTAGATTCCATATTGAAGTCTGGAAGTTTTCCTGCCTCTTTTGATGAAGCTATGATTTTAAAGGTATGAAATGATGTCCTTTTGATCTCTCATATGTTTAATTCATGACAAGCAATGATTTTGAGGGTGCACAACCTATTTCTAATGTTTGAAACATTATGGCATTCTGCCATCTGTTAAATATTCTGCATGACATAGCCATAAAATTGAGAAGCTGCATTGATTTGATTGGCTTGTCTTAGATTGTTTCAGCATTCATCTTATTGGAAGTTATAAAATTGCAGAATAAGTCAGAAGAGATTGAACCATATTTAAATGGACGATGTATATATCTTGTTGGTCAGTTGCCTTAACAAGATCCTCTGCAATTAGTTGATCAAATACTTGATTGAAATGGTTTCTATTTAACTATATGGTGTGCAAAATGCAGGGATGATGGGATCTGGGAAAACAACCATTGGCAGGATTTTGTCAGAAGTACTTGGTTATTCCTTTTTTGACTGGTTTGTAGTGATATTGTCAGTTTTCTTTACAAAATAATTATAGAGTGGAGAATACTTTATTTGAGTAATTTGGAGGACTGTTATGAAATGGAGGGTTCCACAATTGCAGATAGGAATTATTGGTTGCCATTGATACTCTGGAAACTGTTCCCACTTACCTTTAAGATTTTCCATTCAAGAAGTCCCCTTGGCACATTGTACTTCCTGCTAAATAATAATTTGATTATGTTATGTTTGTGGATGTCAGTGACACATTGATAGAGCACACAGTTGGGGGAACTTCTGTGGCTGAAATCTTTAAGCTACATGGTGAGAGTTTCTTCAGAGATAATGAGGTTAGTAAGTGTTGATTTATCTGCTCAGTTTCGTCACAGTTGGAATAATATATGGGCATTGGTTTCTCCATTTTTCTTTATTATTCCAAAAAAAGGTGTGTTTCTAAATTTTAGTTTACTACTTTGTGCATGTGTGTAAAAGACATTAGAGGGGGTAGGGTTGGGTCATGTGGAGGGTGTTCTTCATAGCTGGAGAGGGGGTAGGGTTGGGAAAAGACATAAGAAGGCTTGGGATCTTGCGCCTTTGTGACTGATGTGTCTAATTTTGCTAGAGCGATATAGGTTTTTGGGGATTTTGTACGGTTGGGTAACTGGGAGAGTATATCCGGATTTATATTCTTTTGTGAATTTCCTAGATACTTTGAGGGCATTTGGTAGAACTTTGCAAATGACTTCCAAAACCCAAAAGCCCTTCCGTAGCAAAATTGCCTGTTTGGTGAAAATTTCAAAATGAACTTTTAGTGGAAGTGTAGCCTCCAAAAGTCCGTCTCATGGAAGTTAGTGGGAGTGTCTTTTGAAATCACTTCTCGCGAAGTGATTGTGGCAATTAATGTTAATAATTGAAATCACCATTTTGCCCTAATGTTTGTTATAATTACAAATCCATAACTTTATGAATTTAAATTATTGTGGATATTTTTGGAAAACAACTTTAAAACTAAAAAAAGAAATGTAGATGAAGTACTTTTAAAATGAGCACTTGCCAAATGCAGTTTATTGTTCCATTTTTTTTTTAAAAATTTTTATGGTAAAGTCCATTCTCAAGAAGTCCTTGCTTTGTGAAGAAGTTGCGCCAAACAAGCCCTTTATATGTTTAGGTGTAGGTGTTCATTGGTGATGGGTGTATTTGTTGGCATCATCTGGTACAGATTAGCAGATGTACTTAATCAACTAGATATACCTTCTCCTCGGCTCTAGAACTAGTAGTTTGGGAATTTAAAGTTTAGTAGAAAATTCTACCAATTTCACTACCTGGAATGTTTGGTAGATATATCTGCAATATCTCTCAGCTCTAGAACTAATCGTCAGAGAATTTAAAGATTAAAAAGCAAATTCTACAATCTCCACCATGACTAATCTTCAGTAGATACGCCCTCAGTCTAAGCAAATGTGTGGATTATTTTTAGTAGATACACCTGCAGTATCCCTCAGCTCTAGAAATAATGAGTGCTTGGATATTTTGAAGATTAGAAGCAAATCCCATGTTTAATTTTATTTTCCCTCCTCCAATTATAGGAACCTAAAAGTCAGTAATTAACTTCTTCCTCGCAGACAGAGGTATTGCAGAAGCTGTCTTTGATGCACCGGCTAGTTGTTTCCACTGGTGGAGGTGCAGTTATTCGGCCCATCAATTGGTACAACATTGGACATATTGATAAAATCATTGCCAATTAGTTTCTCATACATTTATATAGAGCTATTTTTTGCTTTCAGGAAATACATGCAAAAGGGGTTTAGTGTCTGGTTAGATGTACCATTGGAAGCCTTGGCAAGGAGAATTGCAGCTATAGGAACAGAATCTCGCCCCCTTTTGCATCATGACTCAGGTGATGCTTATGCAAAGGTAGGCATTTCATCCATCATATTGGACACATTAAGATGACTTTTCTTCTGCTTTCCGTCCTATTTGCATTCAATATCATGGATATTAATTAAATTTGATGCTCTCTCTTTTGGTTCCTTTTTGACACTTCTGGGAAATTCTGTCTTCTGGTTCCTTTGACACTTTTGGGGTTTGAACTGTAGGCTTTCAATCGTTTATCTACTCTTCTGGAAGAGAGGGGTGAAGCGTATGCAAATGCCGATGCTAGGGTTTCGTTGGAAAGTATGATTGCTTTAACTATGTATCATTTTTATCAGTTTGTGGCACTATTTCTTGTTTGGACTGTCTTGTTTACTTTCGGAAATTAGCACCAAATTGCTTAAGCTTTATTCGTTTTGGACTCAATCCCAAGGCACTTGAGCCTTTGCAAATGAGAATATGGCAAGATGGGGTCGGATAGCAGTCCTCTCTTTTACTCCCATAGTCATGCCTCGTGCACAGCAGCACCCATACTATTGAAATGGTTCGTCAATAGGGATTTTTCCATTCCCACTGCATATGACAAAGGTAAGGCGTGGGATATGTGTCCGACACCCTTACCCAATTTAGAAATTTGGATCCTCTAATTATGTACGATATTGGAAGAATAAGATGCTAACATTTGTTAGTAAAGAAGGATTTCTAGATTCTTGACACGAATGGGAGATATAAATTCTATATTTTTCTCAAATTTGATTTAGTTTAAAGTATATTTCTAAATAATTTAAAACATCTTATCTAAGAATATTATATAATATGTAATATATAAGTGCTTAAGATGTGTCCCTGTGCCCATATCCTAAGATTTTGGCTTAAAAGATCTGACGCTTACAAACGCACCCACACCCGATACTGAGATACTAGAGTCCATTACAAAGTTTTTGGGCTAGAATATTTTATATGTGAATTAAAGTTTTTGAACACTTCCTAATGGTAATGCACACCCTTGCTATATTCTGATTTCTACTTTATACAAGTTGAAAGTTGAAGGTTAAAGGGAAGATGGAAGCAAAGAGTAAGCAAGGGAGGAAAGAGAGTATAAAAATAAAACAGAGTTTAGGTGTAAGATACTATCTCCATTAGCGGAACCCACTGTTGAGGGCAGGCCCTATATACCCATTTAATATTTTACAACAGTACCTCTATTTCTAAAATAACAATAAACACTCCCTCTCAAAAGTTAGTGCATAAATATTTCTCATACCCAACTTGCATACAAGAGAATGAAAAGACCTACTAAGATCTTTACTAAGAACATCTGTAAGCTAGTATCGCACAAATAAAATCTCAATCTGACTTTTGGTTAATGAAATAATAATAATCTCAACAGGTTTTGTCCTGTTATGTTAATATGGATTGTGAGCAATGTAGCTAACAGCCTTATTGTCTCAAAATACAAATTCATAGGACATCAGAAACTAATCCAAGCCTGCCGATTGTTAACAAATCTAAAGCAACGAAAGTTAATGAATCCCTTCTGCCATGGCTCTATGTTCATCTTCTGCACTAGAATGATCAACAATAACCAGTTTTTGTTTCTCCATGTAACAAGATTCGATCAAACAAAGATATAATAGCCAAAGGAAGGTCATTTATCATTTATAGATCATGCCTAATCTATAAACCTTTAAATGTCCTCGATAAAATAATATTCATTTTTCCTTGAGGTGTCTCAAAATTTGGAAAACAACCTCTAGTATAGTAGTACAAGGATTATTGATGAATTTACTTACAACACTCACTGTATAGGCAATATCTGGACGTGTGTAAGAAAGATAGATAAGGTTTCTCAGCAATCTATGATATTTATTTCTGTCTGTTGGATCACCTTCTTCACCTTTTAAGTCGGTGGTTGATCTCAATAAGAGTAGCCTTTGATCCACATCCTAACATTCTTTGTTCAGGAGGTCAATAACATTCTTCCACTGAGATAGAAATATGCCCTTTTCAGATGTAGCAACTTCTATAATAAGAAAGTAACTAAGCTGACCATATCCTTAGTTTCAAATTCTCTGGCTGTATATCTCTTCCACATTGTCACTGATCATTATTATATCATCGACGTAGATAGTGAGAATTGCAATCTTCCCATTAACACATTTGATAAACATGTGATCTGCATGAGCTTGTACATGCCCAACCTTACTAATTTTCGTATGAAATCTACCATTTCATGTCATAGGTGATTGCTTCAAGATGTAAAGAGCCTTCTTCAACTCGCACACTTTCCCTTTAGTTCTAAGACAAAAAACTTTCCCTTCAGTTTTCTAAGACATAAAAACCTATAGGAAATAAATAAATAAATTGGGGCCCACATATTTTCTTTCTACAGGACACAAAGGTACTAGGGCCCACATTAATAAGTAAACATAAACTTTGTGTCGAGTGGTAATAAATACATTTGGGTTGGACAACCTTTGTCTAGTGGGAAGAAATTTGTTTGTATAGCATTCTTGTAAGAACAACTGCAAATGATAATAATGGCATCACCTATATAATGCATGTTTACAATGAAAATGGTGATTTCAATTGTGTTTATCTATAATTTTTATCATTAAATGTAGCTTTTAATTTATTATTATTTTTAAATATTTTTATTTATTCCATGTGCTACCTTGTATTTATTTCATACGTACCATTGCTTTTGGAATTTTTGCTTTCAGGATGTTATTGTTCTGGTAAGTTCTGATCTGGGTAAATGTTTGTATTATGCAGATATTGCATCCAAGCTAGGTTACATAGATGTATGCAATCTCACACCAACAGTTATTGCAATTGAGGTCTCTTTCCCTCTCTAGTTCTTCTGAAATTCTAAATATATATATATATATTTTTTTCTTCGGTAACTAATATCAAATTATTCCTTTCTTTGGTTCCATCGATTCATAAATTCATTTCTAGGAACACCCTTCAAAAAATGCCTCTTAGGATCTCATGTACTGGTGGACTATATATTTTCATTGCCTTTTTATCCCACTAGAAGTGTAGAAGCACATTAGAATGACTCTTGTTGTTCTTCCTAGCTTACTTGATTTTACATTTTGCAGGCACTTGAACAAATTGAAAGCTTTCTGAAGAAATAGGGAATTGGCTATTCCAAGGACCTAATTTGCTTGGTCTTCTTATTTCAAATAGTTGGGTATTAAACCCCACCTAAGCCGGAACAAATTTTTTTTTTTAAATATATTTTTTAAGAATTAGTTACATTAGTCCTATGTTTTTTTTTTTTAGTAGGGAGGCATGCCATGTGTTGTGTGTGACAAAAATATTGGAGGTTTCTATTAATGATGCTTAAAGAATCATTAGTTGTAAATATGGCTGAAACAGTTCTACCTGTAAAATCTCATTTATTTGTTCCTTATAATAGTATATAACAAAAGCTGGTAATTAGCCGTTGCATTTTGTTTGCTAATTCTGGTATGTAATTTATAGCTCTGAGGTGATTGTTCTTTTTTAGTACTACTAATTAGGAGAGAGATGACGGAGTTAGATGTGATTAGCATTCGTAAGATTGCTAATTTTGAAATTGTTAATCTTTTTGGATGGTGTACCATATCCTTATGATTGGCTTGCCCTAGGATTAGAAGGAGGGATTCCTAAAATTTTATTTTTATTTTGTCATTCAATTAATCTAAATCTCTCCCTAGACCCCTCATTTTGTATCTCATCTGTTTCTTGGAATTCAATAATACGGGAATACCATATCAGGTAGATTATTAAATCGGACCCTAATTTTCTTAATCAAACTTGAGATATGTACTTTATCAAATTATATAGTTCCAGCAACATATTGTTCCTGAGAGCTTCTTCAACCTTTCATCAGATATTTTATCAAATTTAAATTTGATAAAAAATTATTGAAAACGGTGCTTTAACGTTTTCATAAGTTTGGTATTAAATTGAGGATGTCTTAAACTTTTCATCAAATTAAGGATGACTGGAGCCTTTCATTAAATTACTATAGATAACTGTTAGTGCAAGAGCACCGGACGACCAGTCGGTTGTTCGACTGGTTGTCTCCCCGAACATCCACTTCTTTGCAATTTATATTGGCTAGTCGATCGGCTGGACATCTTCTTGGTTGTCCTCTTGGTTGTTCGGCTAGTTGTTTTTGTATATGTTGTTAAACAAGGAATGCTATACAAACAAAAATATTGCACAAAAGTAGTGCTATACAAACGAAACAACTAGTTCTATGTGAACTAATTTACATGTTTGTCACTGTGACATCATTTTGAAAGTAAATTCTGTAAGAAAATTTTGGCGATATATCATTTTCCTTGTAAAAAATGTTACATTAGTTTGGGCCTAAACATTTAAAAATCTATGAAACACAAAGTGTACACACCCTTAAAAAAAAGTGCATATCTCCACTTCTAACCGTTAGAATTTGAAAAAATGAATTTGTGCCGTTTACTTGCTTCATAACCACCACCACTATATATCATAATCTAATATCACTAAATTCATAATTAAAAGCAACCACTATGAGTGATAATCAAACACAACTATGAATTATTTTATAACCAAACATTTCTAATTTGACAAATTATGGTGGGGATTGAAAGTATTTTGGAAGGGTGGCTACCTTTGCAATTACAAAAGAAAAAACCAAAACACGACACAGTAATACAATTTTGCTGGATAGGTAATCGAGGACTAGTATGGGAGGGATTGGGTAATTGGTCTAATAGAATAGTTATTGGGGGCCTTTTGGGATGGGTCTGTGGAAAGGAATCATGAGGTGGTTGGTTGATTTTGCTTAGAGGATTTTCTTTAAGATGGGTGATGGGAGAAGAGTGAGGTTCTGGTTAGATCCACAGTGTGGTCACAGACTTCTTTAGGAGGTGTTTCTTGGTTTGAATCAGTTAACCACTGACCTTCATGTGAATGTGGGGGATTATTTAGAGGTGACATTTGTTAGGGAAAATTGATGTGATTCCTCACAAGCAAATCAATCAATGGGAATAAAAATTAATGTGGAAAAATTAAATCAAAGCCAACACAAGAATTTTTACGTGGTTCCCTTAATGTGAGGTACGTCCACGGGATCGAAATCCGATTCCACTATCAACCAAATAAGTTCCAAACGATTACAAACGAGACACTAATGGTCTCACAAAACCACCCTTAGGTGAATTCCAAATAATCACAAATAAACAAGAGGAAAGACCTCACCAAATAGATGAATCAAAATCTTCAGAACCTGAGTTGAAGAAGACCCAAAAATAACGAACCAAACACCAACCGAAGATGCCCAAAAACCAAGCTTCAAAAACCAAAATTGAACCAATTTGATTCCACCAAATATTATGTAAACCTGCTGCTCATACACCAAAACCAAAGTCACCAAATAATCAAAGTTTGTGTCTATAGCAGCCGTCCATTTTTTCTTGGGAAAAATAACATCAATCATTATGTATTGTGAATCTAGGGTTTTGTAATCAAACCCTAATTGTTTCCAACTTGGATTAGGCCTCCACAAATATAATATATAAAAATATATTATACCTAAACCAAGTCAAATTAAACTCTTTTTCCAAAACCAATTAGGTCCCACACTCCAATAAGGAGGTATACCCAACAACATTGTGTGGAATCCACAGTTTCAGAGGGCTTTCAAGGGCTGGGCACTCCAATCTACAAAGACCTATAATTCAGAGATTTAGAGTGGTGGTCAAGATCTTTTGGCTTGGAGAGTTTCTAAACAAGTTTTTTCGATTAGGTCTTTATCTTTGGGGTATGTATGGTGACTGGGATTCTTCTTTTCCTTGGAAGGGTATAGAGAGGAATAAGAATCCTAAGATTGATTTCTTTGGTTGGAGAACTTCTTTTCAGGCTATTCTCATTCTCACCATGGATAACCTTTGGTAAAGATTCAAGTTGATTATTTATTGACGTTACATGTGTAAGCAAGTGGTGGAATTGTTGAATCACCTTGTTCATTGTCTGGTCGCAAGTGAGTGGACCTAATTTTCAGGTTTTTGGTATAGTTTGGGTTATGCCTGATTTATGGAGCTCTAGATGCGCTAAGAGATCAGAGAGGAAGGCTTGGCAAACCACAACTTTATGTGCTCTGTGGACGATATGGACTGAGTGAAATAGGAGATCGTTTGATGGTGTCAAGCTTCCAATTTGTAGTTTGAAAGGATCTTTACTCATTTCCTTATTTTTTAGGGAAATTTGGCTATAAACCCCCTTTATCTTCCTTTTATTGTTAGAAGGACTAAGAAAAAAATTATACTTTCTAAACCCCCTCATAATTATAAAGTTTTGCATAAAGGACAAAATTTATTATTTAAATATTTTATCAGACTATTATACCCTCACATATACACAAAGCTTCTCCTTCAACGAGTCATGGCGGTGGTGATTGCCGTGACTTTGACACGTGGTTGGGTACAGACAGCATTGGGTCAACCTCACCAATTTCTTTACCAAATCGACGAGTAATCGACATATTCCGATCAAAGCTTTGTGCTTGAAATTACATGATTTGATATATATATATATATATACGTGGTTGGGTACAGACAACATTGGGTTAAAGCTTTGTGCTTGAAATTACATGATTTGATATAGTTGCATAAAAATTAGTAGAAGGGGTAAATTTAGTTCCATAATTTATCTTCTCTCTCGTCTCTCACTTCTAACCCTAGCTTCCTCCATGGCTAGAGCTGTGTCTTCTCAACTCTTCTCCTTCAACTCTCCTTCAACTGTTCATCTTTTATCTCGTCTCTCTCTTCTAACCCTAGCTTCCTCCATGGCCGGAGCTGTGGAGAACTTACAAATCGCGCTGATATATATATATATATATATGTGTGTGTGTGTGTGTGTGTGTGTTTGTGTGTTTTGAGATTTGAATTCGAATATATATATACATCTACATATTCTGATCTGTAATATATATATCTATATATATATATCTATATATATGTGTGTGTTTGTGTGTTTTGAGATTTGAATTTGAATATATATATATCTATATATTCCGATCTGTAATCTATATATATATATATCTGTATATTTGTGTGTTTTGATCTTGATTTTATTATTTTTTTCTTTTCCTTATTGACGTTTATTTTCAGAAATTTCACATGTATTCAAATGCTCCATACTTTGCAACCTCTTTTCCTCCTGTGCGAGAACTTGCTTCCATTCTTACTGCTACTGTGAATATATGCACACAAATAACCAAGTTTTCTATGATTATCTATAAATTTTAGTGTAATTGTTTGTATCCACCAAAATCAAAGAGCCTGCAATCAAATTTCATTTGATAGAACCAGAGTAAAATTTTACTTTTATACAGAGTAAAATTTTACTTTTAGCTTCAGAGTCTCACAGTTTACTTATTTTTCAGAGTAAAATTTTACTTTTATACAGAGTAAAATTTTACTTTTAGTTTCAGAGTGTAAAGTTTTACTCTCATTCAGAGTAAAATTTTACTTTTATACATAGTAAAATTTTACTTTAGTTTCAGAGTGAAAGTAAAATTTTACACTCTAAAACTAAAGTAAAATTTTACTCTGTATGAACATACAGAGTAAAATTTTACTCTGAAATACATAGTGAAAATGTCTTAATAGGAGAGCTGATGGATATGAAGGTAATATAGTAAAAGAAACAAGTTTTAAAATATCAGGGGTTTTGAAAGTACTTATATAATTCTTGTCCTTTTGAAAGAGAAATTAGATAGTGAGGGGGCTATTTTTTATGATTGAGAGACTACCGTTTTCTGTTTTTTTATTTTTTATTAGCAAATGTCAGATGTTAGTAGTTAGAATGGTACGTATGGCAGTTAGTCTCAACACCCTTGCTAAGCACAAAGTGCTTGCCTCCTAATTCAACTCCCCTTAGAGAGAGTTAAACCCATGACCTCTCCCTTGGTACTAAGCTCTGAGGAGAGTCATGGTGGCCAACTATTTTAGGCCTCGTTGGTTGACTGCCCTTTTCTGTTGACTTTATTGTGCAGAGTTCATAGGTGATTTGTGCATGCCATTTGATGTATATCCTATAGGTTTTGGCTGTTGAGTGTATAAGGTTCTTCCCCTCTAGGTGGCTTACTTTTGGGTTAATAAAGTTTTTCTTATTAGAAAATAATAGTCAAAAGCACTGAAACATTACAACATCAGTTGAACCAGTTTTAGATGGATAAATATTTATTGCATTCGTATTTTTTCTAGTTATATTGAGTCCTTTGCACTATTGGTAGTGGTTTGCTAATATCAATTAGTTTGTGCAAGTCTAGAATTCGGTGATTACAGTGGTTTACAAATGTGATGGCTTACGTTGGACATTTATTCTTCTATTTTTTTAAACATTCGTTTTTTCACATCTATCAGTTTGAGTAAGATATTACCGAAAGCAAAAGAGATGTTTCCTTTTTTTTTTTTTTTTTTTTCCTGTTTTTTTTGTTTTTTTTTGTACTTAAACTTCAATAAAGAGATATTGAACACCGAAAGACATGCTTAAGGTTCTACCAAGTGCACAAGGCATTCCTGTGGACCTCTAGAACAAGCTATGGGAAAATTGTATGTTGTCTCGATGCGGTGCATAGAAGTTTCTTGAAGTAACTCTATGATTTGTGCAGAAAAGACGGTGATCTTGTCAAAGAGGCACTTGATCCGCTGAGTGAGGTTGGTTGTGCAAACAAATGGAGTTCTCAACCGTATGTATCACGTCATATGGTCAGTGTCCATGACTAGTCTGAAGTTCTGGGAAAGTGCTACTCAAACATTAGCCACATCTACAAATCTATGCATAAATGTACATAAATAATGTACATTTGTTTACTGCTTTGAAAACTTTATTAATTAATGTACTTGGCATCAAAATAAAGTAATGCTAGGGATCATAAAAAAAAATATTATGAAGATGATTATGAAAGATTCTTCACCTTTGAATTACACATACAATAAAATACCACACATTAATCAAAAGATGAAAAATTTTCATGATGCATTTCATGATATTTTTTTCATGATCCCTAGTATTATTCATCAAAATATGTAGTTTAACTGTTTTAAATTTATGCGGCAGACTTCTCTTCAGGAGCTGACAACTCTTGGAATTAAAAACGCGGAGAACCTTGCAATCCCAAGTGTTAGAAATGATGTAAGTTGCACTGCACTAAATATTTTGTTCAACCTGAAACAATAGAAGAGCATGCAAACCGTTGCATAGATTTCAATGGGACTAATTAGTCTATAAAAAAATTCTTAGGACTAAATGAATCGTCATTCTTCAATATGAGATTTATAGATAAATTTTTCTTTTTCTAGAGGTTGAGATTTAATTCTATAAAAGTTGAGGGTACAATGGTACTAAATTAAGATTATAATAATATTGATAATCACTTTCAAAAAAATATCAACTATACAAAAAATCATTTTAAGATCATTCTACAAAAAAGAACTCTATGCGATTTGAATTTGGGTAGATTAGGCCTAGCGTCTTGTCGGTTCAGACTTGAGATGACAAATGAACTCTTACTAATATAGGGGTTGTTTGGGGTGTCTTAAATAAGTGCATTTTTTGTCTTTTTAGACTAAAAAATTGAGAAAGAAAATATGGAAGTTTGGGTTAACTTTTTGACTTTTTATGAAAAAATATGTAATAAAAAATTGTAAAAATTGATTTGTAGGGAAAAATTAGGATTGCGAGTTGTGCAGCCGTAATTATTGACTTTTGGTGAATAGTGTTAACTTTTTAACTTTTTGAGTAACTTTTTAACTTTTTTGCAATATGCCAAACTTGGCCATAGTGTCGGTCCGTTCCAAATCCAATTCAATCTGCACTCAATCCAACATGATGATTGCCCACCCCTCTATGAGAGGGATTAAGGAGTCATTTCACCATTGCAGGAAAAAGACTCAAAATAAACGAATTGATTGAAAATAAATCAGTTGGGTTGAATTTACATATTGAATATTTATATATGAGAATTTTGATTGATCGTTATCAAATTTAGTGAATTTGAATTCACATTTAGATTTAGATTAATGATTAATAAGATTGGATTATATCAAATCTAACCCTTTTAATCCTTTTAACGGGTTATTCTACCCCATTTATTACCCAACAATTGTTTTTGGTTATATCCCAAAATTCAATACAAAAATATTAATTTAATTTTCCCTCCATGCGAAGCGTCGATATCGTGGTTTGATAGGTAACCATCAAGCAAACCTGAGAATGGTCTTTACCAACCCCACCATTGGTAAGTTTTGTCACCTACCATTTTGATCAAAAGTTGGTGGGTGGGAGTAGGGTAGAGACAATAGGCAAACAATTTGATATTTTACTTATTTTAATATTATTTTTTGGAAAATAAAAAGCAACACTACGATGTACGCAAAACAAAAAATCCAAGAATGAATAGGATATGTAGCTCATAATAGTAGTAAGAAATAATTAATTCAGGATTTATTTAGGAAGTAGCTTATTTTAGAGTTTATTTATTTTTTATTTTTTAGTTAAACTATGAGATAAAATAATTAAAGTTTTTGAAAATATATTTTGATTTTTTACATAAAAATATGTAAAGAAGTAATAAGATTGAGGAGAAATTTTTTATTTTTTATATATTTATTTATTTTTGGATTTTTTTAGTATTTTTTTAATTTGTTGACTATTTTAGTCTATTGCTAAACAACTTATCATGGTTAGCATGATTTGATTTGGTTTGATTTTGAAATAAACCAAAACCAAATACTATTTACAATTCCATAAACCAAACCAAATCATGCTGTATATAAACCAAACCAAACCAAAGCAAACCGAATCATGAAAACGTGAACACTTCTACGTAAAAGGTTAACAACTTACGAATATATATATATAGAATATTAATAAGATAACAACTTATATAAATGTATATATTTAAACGGTCTGGTTCAATTTCTATTTGGAATCATAACTATAAAATTATAGGCTGAACTGTATAGTACGATTCACTTATTTTAATAATTAAGGGTTTATTTGGGATGTGAGTTGGTTTTTTGAAATTTTTAGATTGGGGCTAAAAAAGTCTCGTTTGGAATGAATATTTTGGTTTTTTTAATTTTTGTGAGAGAAAAAATAAAATGATTATTGTTTGGATGTGACATTTTGTCTTATTAGATGAAAAAGTCTATTTTATTTTTTTATGACTAAAATAGCTCCAACCTCACCCAAACTCACATGCCAAACAAGCACTAAAATTGAATCATGTATTGAGAATACTAAACATAAATATTGTGATTTTATCTAGGTCGGATTAGTTTACTATTTTTTCAATGTTTTTTCTTAGTTCTATGACCCATACAATAAAAAAATGTCTATAATATAGAGAAATGATTAATTTTTGTTATTCATAATATTTGACCCTATAACCTACATCAATTGAATTAACCTAATTGAGGGCTGGTTTGATAATTAACTATCTTAGTGATTTTTTTATTTTTTATAATAAAAAAATTATGTAAAAAAATAAAAAGAGTAATGTGACAATTTGTAGTGACTTTTTACTTTTTGGTAAAAACTCATACTTGCCAAGTGAGACATTGAGAGTGTATTTTACCTGAAATATTTTAATTATTCTTATATTTTTTTATTTTTAAACACAATCATAAAATAAATGTAAGAATATATATATATAAAAAAAAATGAGAAGTAATTTCAAATTAATAGAGAAGGAGGCAAGTTTGGCAATGCTATTTTAGCTTTAAAAAAAATCAAAAAATAACTATAAAAAAAGACAAATATTCCCTTTATTTTTTACATGTATTTTTCGTAAAAAATTAAAAAAGTTAATCAAAATAGTTAGGCTTCGTTTGGGAAGTGGGTTGGCTTTTTGGCTTTTTGACTTTTTTAGCCTGGGCTAAAAAGCTTGGTTTGAGAAGGACTTTTTGGCTTTTTGACTTTTTTGACTTTTTTTGTGAGAGAAGAATATAATGATTATGGGTTGGATGTGATGTTTTGTTTGTTGTGACTAAAATAACCTATTTTGTCTTTTGTAACTATTTTAGCTAAAAAATCCCAAAAAACCTCTTCCCAAACAGAGGCTTAGTTTCTAAAACAACTGTGTTTTCGGGTACATATATGTCATTTACAGTAAGTTACATTTTTTTGGGGCTCATTTTTGGTTCATCCAAAAGCTAGGGCTGTTTTAGGAATTAACTACTTTAATTAATTTTTTAATTTTTTATAAGAAGAAGACATATAAAAGTAAAAAGAATAATTAACATTTTGATAGTGATTTTTTAATTTTTTTTAAAAAATTAAAATAGTCTATTGTCAAAGTTGCCTTCAATAAATGAACAATTCTTGGACAAATTACAGTATTTTTTTATAACAACACTACAAATCCAAAATTATAAACTCATAATTTACCAAAAAAATAATCAATAGTTAAAAATTTATTTCATTCATAGGCCCCACACTTCACTAATTTCTCCACATAAACACATTTAAGATAAATTTTAGGTAAGATAAGGGTGGAGTTTATATCATTTTTAATATAACAAGTCTAAGAACACATATTCAAGATCCTGAATCAGAATAGGTTGTGTGATGGAGATGAGATTAAAATTATTTTATTGTAAGATCTATTTGTAAAATGAATCTGAGCTCTAGGTTGATATTTCTAGATAAATTCTGAATATATTATTTTGGATTTATAGTATTGTTGTTTTTAATTTTGGGGGTGTTTGGGAAGTTAGATTGGAGGTAAAAATAGTCAATAAAGATAAAATAAGCTAAAATAGTTAATAAGATAAAATATCAATTATTTTATCTTTTCTCTCATCATTATTAAATCAACTATAAAAAAAAAATCAACTATCATTTTAAATATAACTTTTTAAACCAAACTAACATAATAAAAAATAAAATAAAATAAAATAATTAATTTAGGATTTGTTGAGTCCAACTACAGTATAGAAAAATGGTTTTCTTGTACCACACATAAAAGTGGAATACCACTCTCAACACACTTTATCCACGGAAGTCACCGGTTTTGCAGGTGGTGACTTTTTATTTTTATTTTTTTATGCAATGGGAAGATATAGTAAAAAAGAAAAAGAAAAAAGAAAGAGGTACACTAATTTTTTTTTTAAGGATTTAAAAAATGGAAAATAATTTTTTCTTCGAATTTGGCTCCCTCTAATCCCCCGAATGCTCAAAACGACGTCGTTTTGAGCATTCTTTTTTTTTTTTCTTTTCCTTGTCTTCTTCTTCTTCATGCAGGTCGAGCGTCTGAGACGGAGGGAGAGAGAGAGGGAGAGGGAGAGAAAGAGGGAGAGGGAGATCGTCGGCGATCGTCGACGATCGGAGCAGCTTGCAGATTAGAGCAGCTCGTAGCTCGTTGGCGATCGTCTCTGCCCCGCCCCCACCTCCGCCTCTGCTTCCACCCCCTACCCTGTTGATGTGGCCCCTCCAGTCCAGTCCTTCTTCTTCTTCTTCTTCAAATTCTGGGGATTCGGGGGGGAGCCTTTCGAGCTCTGTAGCATCACTCTTAAAAAATAGATTAGTTTATAAAATTTCACATAATTAATTGTATTAGACTTCTTTTAAAGTTTAATTTACATAATATTTAATTCATTTATTTATAACATTTTGTTAGTTGTATGAATAAAAAAATTGATACTATTTCTTTAACATTGAAATATTATTTATTTATTTTTTTTATTCTTGTGTTTACATACAATTTGTATTAGTTACAAGGTTTTAACTTTCCTAAATGAGAGATCATTGTAATTATATTAAACTTATGAGATTTATTTTATTTAGTAATAAATAGACTTACATCAAATGGTAAGTAGAGTCACATTAAGTTTTAAGTTGTCTTATTAAGGGTGAGTATAGTTCAATTTGGTTCATTTAAGAGTAAACCAATGATTAAATGATCAAACTGCCTACGAATTCATGAAATTTGAAATCAAATCATAAAAATCTTATAACCAAATCAAATTGAACTAATAAAATGAAGTTTGATTCGGTTTGAAATCGCATTTTTCACAACATAATCACAAAATATTACTCACAATTTATTTGAATATATATGTCGGTATTTTGCAAACAAAAGTATTTTAGATGATTGTTTAGAACTAATTTAACTACTATACAAAATCACACTTGTAAACATATAGGATTAACAACTTATGTACAAAAATAAATCTAATCAAGTGAGTGTATATAGTAAATAATAAATTACATATATATACATACATACATACATATATAAACAAATCAATTTGGTTCCAAATCATAATTGTAACTATAAAATTATGGACCAAATCATGAAGTATGGTTCACCAATTTTAAAAATTAAGACCAAATCATGTATTAAAAAAATAAATCAAACCATGCAGTTTAGTTTAAGATTGAATATTACTTACTATTCACTGAACAAACTTTTAAAGTTGTGTAACCTAATTTTAAATTAATTTTCAATTATACAATACTAAGTTGTTTTATTGATAAAGTTGTGTCTTGTTACAAGAAGTGACAAGTAGATTAGTAACAAATAGTAAATATATGAGAATTGTAAATATAATGAAATATTAAGTGGTAAGTAAAGTCACAATGCGTGGTAAGTAGAATCAAAACATGATAAGTATTGTTGTAACAACCTGACCTATGATTAGCTGATAAATCATGATTAATTATGCTTAATGAGTAATTAAGATAAAATTTTGAATTATTTGCAGGTGTTGCATTATTTGTATTTCTATTTGTTTATCGTAGGAATATCTGTTTGAGATTTTGTTAAATGTTGCGAATTGAAGACGTTATCAACATTCGATCACGAAATTGACTTGATTTTTGAGTTATTGGGAATATTTAGAAAGTTATAGTAGGTTTAATTGAAATTCGATTCGGAACGAATTAATTAGAATTAATAATACCCATATGCTTTGGTTAAGCCAAGTGTAATTAATCCTTCTTAATTGAGCCTGTATAAGGCATATGAGACTTCAAGACTACACGTTACATTCTCATTTTCTTCCTCCTTGAGCTTCCAATGTGAGAGAGAGAGAGAGAGAGAGAGAGAGAGAGAGAGAGAGAGAGACTTAGGAAATTAAGTTCAAACACTTGAATGTTGTAGAGACTTGGAAGTTTTGGCTTGGAGACTCAATAATTAGCCAACTAGAGCTCAACTAGACATCTAAGGTATGGAATCAAGCCTCTAAATTTGAAATTTAGTTGGTTAAGGCATGAAATCAAGTGAGATATGGAAATCAACTTGGGAATTGAACTAGAAATTGAGAGATTGAGGTCATACCATGCATGCATGCACATTATCTTGCATTTTGAGTTTAATTGCTAAGAATTCTCACATGCATGTCTCAATTCTCCCTTAGTTTTGAGAGTTTATCATGTTTTTCATCAATTGATCTCATTTAATCATGTTAAAAAAGTTTTGAAGTCAAGAATTGTATGCATGTCATGGTTTGAACATTTCAAGTTTGAGTTTGAGTAATTCACATGCTTTTGGGGCTTTGTTTTTGCAAAATTGTTTTCAATTCATGAAGTTTTATGAGTTCATATATATTTTCTCAAGTTTTGGGCCCAAAAGGATATGAATTGTAGCTTTGAATTTGAGTTTTGGGACTTGGGAGTGTAATATGGAAATTCCATAATTCGTCTTATCCGCTCAAGCGACGGATCCTATGCTCGAGCGACTATCTTTGTCTTTGCATCCCCACTCGAGTAACCAAAAGTTGGCTCGAGTATAAATTTCATGCTCTTAGAAGTTTACACATTTTGCAGACCGCTTGAGAGACAAGAGTTGCACTCGAGCGAGGACCTCAGTCTTTTGCTCGAGCGACCGTCGAGTGTGTGTCGAGCGGAAAAATTAAGCAACCAGTACTTTTGCAGAGTTTACAGATTACTCGAGCGACCTCTTATATTTTTGAATGCCCACTCGAGCGACAGAAGTTGCGCTCAAGCGAGACCCCTATTTTCAGCAAGTTTTGTTAAGTGTTTTCAAGTGTATTTTAGCATCCTCATTGCATCCTAGGCATTCCTAGGCCAAGGTTAAGATATAAGAATGAGGATAAAGGCTAGAAAACACTAAAAAATACGTGACATAAGTTAAGAATTATCCGGGTGTGTGTTTCAAGTATGTATCTGTTATGTTTGTGTAGGTCATGTGCCGTAAGCTATTTCATTGTTTGCCTTGTCTGACAATTCTGGAGCCATCTATGAGTAATAACTTAGAAAAGCTATATTCAACTTTATTTATTTTCTGTATATGGAATAAGAGCTGTTTTATAACATGTTATATATTTTGTACAATGAATGATTGTCCAATTTCTAATGAGTATTCGTGGCAACAATTTCGTGGCTCAAGTAAGTTATCTATTCTTTGTCCGGAGGTTCTTTTATGAAACTGACAAGTTATCCGTACCTGGTCAGAGGTTCTTTTATGGAATTAACAAGTTATCTGTTCTTGGTTCGGAGGTTCCTTTATGGAACTGACAATTTATCCGTACTCGGCCGAAGGTTCCTATATGGAACTGACAAGTATGACCCTTGTTGCTCTGTATGTGATTTGTTAGCGCTAACGGATGTACTATGTAAGGTTAAACACGAACTCTGATTTTTGTTTATGACTCGAACAAGAACGTATATATGAATCTGTTTCTATTTATTGAATTAGTTAACGGACATCATTCATTTCACTCTTTACTCTGTTATTATTCACTGGGCTTCCGCTTACTATTTATATTATCTGTTTATGGGAATGATGTATGACTAATGTCTTTTTATGACGTCACAAGTGTGTCTATAAAGCTTTAAATTATCTGTCCCATGTATGTCAGCACAACTCGATGGACTATGTAAGTTTTATATTTACTTCCGCAGCCCCTTATATTTTGTAATGCTGTTCGGAGGCCTTTAGTAATCTAAGGATTACTGGCTGGTTACGACATTAACCCTTTAGGGGTGGGTTTGGGTTATGACAATTTTACTTATAAATGGTAAGTATTTAATGATATTTTACTTATTACTCAATTAGATTTCAGTTACTTCTCAATCAGACTTTACTTGCTACTCATTCATACTCTACTTACTATTCCATCAAATTTGACTTACTATTCAATCAACTATGATTACTACCCAATAAAATCCAGTTACTACTGATTGGTAGTAGAATGAAAACAAATTGTAAGTAGAGTCACAATAACTAATAAATAATAAATTTAAAATATGAATTTTAAATTATTAAACAAAATGTAAAAGTTTATTAGACTTCATTTAGTGTTGAAAAAAATATCACTTCATTTGACTTGACTTACTATACAAAAAAAATATCCCATGTTATTCGGGGGAGTGGCGGTTCCAATAATTTATTAGATTTAACTTGGTACTTACTAAGACATCACTTTATTTGATTTGATTTACTATTCAATTAAATTTCACTCACTACTTACTATTTCATTAGACTTTACTTACTATTTAAGAAAACCCTGCTTACTAGTCCATCAAACTTGAGTAGTAAGTTTAAAATGAGTAGAAAGTTGTTTCATAATAAGTAGTAAGTTCAGAACGAGTGGTAAGTAGAATAAAAAGGTATGGTAAATAGAATCAAAACGTATAGTAATTATGTTTATAAATGGTAAGTACTCGGTCATCTAATGGATGGGGTGCATTATTTTTTATTTGTTCCAATTTCGGTCTCTTCTTATTTCATTAAACTTCACTTACTATTCAAATAAACTCACTTATCACTTCATTAGATTTGACTATTAAACTTGATTACTAATAATGATTAAACATGACACTAGTATATTACATGTGACACTCATAGAATTCATATGTGACTATTAACAATGATTAAAATAATACTAATAGATCACATGTGACAACCTTATTTAATACATATATACATCACACTTCATTACAAGCCTAACTAGTGAAAATGCCTAATGAAAATCTAAAAATATTACATCATCGAGCTCTACAATTAGTCTTGGTAGCGATGATGATTTTCAAACACCTTTAACAATTGATTGGGTGTCTTGTGTGTCTTTTTGGGTTACAGTCTTACTCAAAAAGATAGGACCAAATTCAGTGTCCGATCTGTCTTGTGTATTTTTTTAGGTTACAGTCTTACTCAAAAAGGTTACTGCTGTTACGATCTTATCTCTCGTCGCCTTTATGTCTCCCGTCATGTTGCCTTTTTTGAACATCTGTCTTACTTTTAGTTTCTCCCTCTCACTGCTCTAGTTTCCAAAGAGGATTTGGTTCACATTAACCCATTTCCTTCTGAGATCTCGTCTGATGAGTACATCTCTACTCTTCCTCTTGAGCCCATTCCTACTTTTTCGTCTGTGTCACCTATGGCTCATTCTCTTCTTTCGGCTTCTTCTTCTCCTCTGTTGTTGGTCTATTCTTGTTGCCAGGTTTCTCCACTACCAGTTGTCTCTACTACTGTTGCTGCTCCTTCTGCTTTTGACGACTCTGATCGTGCTGCTCACCGATATCCTACTCGTCAGAGTCATCCTCCAAACAGGTTGGGTTCGTCTAATACATGTTTTTCTATTTCCTATCGTACTTTTTTGTATGTTATTCATTTTTTTTCAAAACCTCAATCTTACACGGAGGCCTGTTAGGATCCTAATTGGGTTCAAGCTATGGAGGATGAGTTGTTTGCCTTGCAGAAGACTAATACTTAGGAGTTGGTTCCTTTGCTTGCTGGCAAGAATCTGGTTAGTTGCAAATGAGTCTATAAAGTCAAGACTCATTATGATGGTTCTCTCGAGCGATACAAAGCTCACTTAGTTGCAAAGGGTTTCTCGTAGGAGTATGGTATTGATTATAAGGAGACATTTGCCTCTGTTGCCAAGATGACTATTGTCCGTACCTTGATTTCTGTTGCTGCTGTTCGACATTGGCCTATTTATTAGATGTACATTAAGAATGCTTTTCTTAATGGTCATCTCACTGAGGAAGTCCACATGCGTCTTCCCCTTGGCCTTCTCCACCCCTTTGGGTAGGTTTGTCATCTTCGACGTACTCTGTATGGTTTGAAGTAATCTCTTTGTGCTTGGTATGATCACTTTCAGATTGCTGTTATCGAGCTTGGGTTTCATCCTTCTGCTTCCGACTCTGTTTTGTTTTTGAGACATTGCTCTCTTACTCTATGTGGATGATATGATCATCACTGGCTCTGACTCTTCTGCTATCTCTGAGGTCAAGCAATATCTCTTCTGCATCTTCGAAATGAAAGATCTGGGTCCATTGCGGTATTTTCTTGGTATTGAGGTTGTCTCTTCTCCAAAGGGCTATTTCCTATCTCAGGCAAAATATGCTAATAAGGTTATTCACCGTGCTGGTTTTACTGATGCTAACCTATTGAGTTTAATGTTAAGCTCAACTCTACTAATGGTGTCACTCTAGATGATCCCACTATTTATTGTGAACTTGAGGGTTAATTAGTTTATTTGACTATTACTCGCCCTGATCTTGCTTATGCTATGTGTGTGGTTAGTCAGTTCGTTTCTACTCCTCGCTCTACCTATTGGGCTGCTTTCGTTGGCATTCTTCATTATCTCCGGGGTACCATCTTTTAGGGTTTACTGTTGTCCTTTACTTTCTTTTAGACTTGGTGGCCTATGTTAATTCTGATTAGGCTGATGATGTTAATGATTGCAAGTCCACCTTTGGTTTCTGTATGTTTTTTGGCGATTCATTGATCTCTTGAAAAAGTAAGAAACAAATTGTTGTTGCTCGTTCTACTGTCAAAGCTGAGTATCGTGCTACGGCTCATGCTACGGCTCAGGCTACTACTGAGCTTGTTTGGCTTCGTTGTCTTCTCTTTGATTTGGGTATCCCTCAGTCTTCTCCGACCTCTCTCTATTGTGACAACTGTAGTGCTATTCAGATTTCCCACAATACTATTTTCCATGAACGGACGAAACACATTGAGATTGATTGCCACTTTGTCCGACAGCATCTGTAGTTTGGCTTTCTCTCACTTCTTTTCATCTCCTCGGCTTTGCAACTTGCAGAATTCTTCACCAAGACTCACACTACTGCTCGGTTTCAGTTTCTTCTTAGCAAACTCTCAGTGTTTTTCGTTGAAACACCTTGAGTTTGAGCAGGGTGTGAGAATATATTGTATATATGGCATGGTTATGTATATTAGGACTTAGGTGTTAATTAGGCGTATGTATTTCCATTTTCAGTCATTCCTTGTTCAGCCATAGATTAAGACTATATAAACTGATGAATACTTTCTAAACATTAATAATTGAATATGCAGAAAACCATTCAAAAATCTTACAACTTCAAGATGTAAAGAGCCTTCTTCAACTTGCACACTTTCCCTTTAGTTTTCTAAGACAAAAAAACCTATAGGAAATAAATAAATACATTGGGGCCCAAATATTTTCTTACCACAGTACACAAAGGTACTAGGGCACACATTAATGAGTAAACATAAGCTTTGTGTCGAGTGGTAATAAATACAATTGGGTTGGACAACCTTTGTCTAGCGGGAAGAAATTTGTTTGTATAGCATTCTTGTAAGAACAACTGCGAATGATAATAATGGCATCACCTATATAATGCATGTTTACAATGAAAATGGTGATTTCAATTGTGTTTATCTATAATTTTTATCATTAAATGTAGCTTTTAATTTATTATTATTTTTAAATATTTTTATTTATTCCACGTGCTACCTTGTATTTATTTCATACGCACCATTGCTTTTGGAATTTTTGCTTTCAGGAAGTTATTGTTCTGGTAAGTTCTGATCTGGGTAAATGTTTGTATCCTGCAGATATTGCATCCAAGCTAGGTTACATAGATGTATGCAATCTCACACCACCAGTTATTGCAATTGAGGTCTCTTTCCCTCTCTAGTTCTTCTGAAATTCTAAATATATATATATATATATATTTTTTCTTCGGTAACTAATATCAAATTATTCCTTTCTTTGGTTCCATCCATTCATAAATTCATTTCTAGGAACACCCTTCAAAAAATGCCTCTCAAGATCTCATGTACTAGTGGACTATATATATTTTCATTGCCTTTTTATCCCACTAGAAGTGTAGAAGTACATTAGAATGACTGTTCTTGTTCTTCCTTGCTTACTTGATTTTACATTTTGTAGGCACTTGAACAAATTAAAAGCTTTCTGAAGAAATAGGGAATTGGCTGTTCCAAGGACCTAATTTGCTTTGCTTTCTTATTTCAAATAGTTGGGAATTAAACCCCATCTAAGCCGGAACAATTTTTTTTTTTTTTAAAAATATATTTTTTAAGAATTAGTTACGGTAGTCCTATATTTCTATTTTTTAGTAGGGAGGCATGGCATGTGTTGTGTGTGACAAAAATATTGGAGGTTTCTAGTAAGGCGTGAATATTTTGTTCATTAAACTCATGAGCACACTTGGTGCATTGGTTGGGCCGAATGGCATCACTACGAACTCATAGTGGCCGTAACGGGTTCAAAATGCAGTCTTAGGAATATCTTCTTCCCGAATATGTAACTGGTGATACCCAGATCTGAGGTCTATCTTTGAGAAACACTTTGCCCCTCTAAGCTGATCAAAAAAGTCATTAATCCTAGGTAGTGGATACCGATTCTTAATGGTGACTCTATTGAGTTAGCGGTAATCAATGCACAACCTAAGTGTCCCATCTTTCTTCTTAGCGAATAAGGCTGGTGCTCCCCATGGAGACGTGCTTGGCCTTATAAATTCCTTGTCCAACAATTCTTGCAACTGTGTCTTTACCTCTCTCAGTTCAGCTGGTGCCATACGATGTGGTGCCATTGAGATCGATGATGTGCCAGGTTGTAGTTCGATGGTAAAGTCTACTTCTCGCTTTGGGGTAGTCCTGGTAATTCCTCCGGAAATACATCAGTATACTCACGTACCACACGAGGTAGCCCTAGTTCCATACGGTCTCTATTTTCCAGAACTAAGCCAGCTAACCATCCAGCTAGGTGATCGTGCCATTTTGATTTTCAAAGCGTCGGTGATAGGGAATCTTGTCTATGCCCCTTAAATTGGAATCGCGTTCCGTCCCGAGAGTAAGCAGTCACCGTCTTTCGATAGCAATCAATGGTGGCTCTATGTGCTGATAACCAGTCTATTCCTAGGATAACGTCAAAATCTGACATTTCCATGACTCGTAGGTCGCAAGTCAAACGCAAACTGGAGACTCATAGTTCACATGATTTGCATACAAGATCTACTCGAGTTTGACCTACTAACGAAGAAGCTACACTCATAGGTGTTTCTAATCGTTCAAGCTCTAATCCCAAGATTCACACAGTTGTAGTAGAGAAGAAAGAGTATGATGTGGCTACGATAATAGCATAATTAGCATAAGAATTCAAATGAAATTTGAACAGATGGTACAGTCGGATGCACTCTTTTAATAGGATTAAGATTATGGGACTAGTGACCAAACTAGATATTTGAATTGAAATTGTGTTTGGCCATACATATTTCAAACCAAATACCTAAGATTCTTCACCCTATAAGGATTAAAAGAGTGCAACTGGTTTTCAAGAGAACAACATACAAGACACAATAATCAAGGCTCAAAAATTTCCAATTGATCATCTTAAGGTAATACTTTGTCGAATTGGAAAGGTTCAATGAAGATACAGAAGTGATGATTTTACATTTGACAAATTTGGCATCAAGCTAGAGAAATAGTTAGGATCAAATAAGGGTAGTTACTATGATTAGCATAAAGCTCACATAAACTATGAGTCACATAACTCTATTCCGTCTAACACATGACACTACTCCTCAATTGAGGTTAAACCTCTTCCCACCGTCTCTAGGTATTCTAACCTAGAGCTCTGATACCATGTTGTGACGCCCCTACAATTTAAGGACATCATAATAAGATTTAAAACTTAAAATCAATGTTGCCACCAAATTTACCATCATCCATTAATTAACTACACAAAAACTAAAAGTTCTTAAATTACAACTCCAGTCAAACTTAAAACTTTGTCTTTGTACACAAATATGAAAAGGAACTAGAGAAAAATTAGAAAACTCAGAAAAATGGTTCATGGAACTTTGGCACGCTTCAAACTAACCAGGGCTGAATGTTGCCTTCCAACACCTCGGTGTTTTCTTCAGTTTCTGGCGTGAAATGCCAGGGCAACGAGAATGCCAATGAGCGACGAGCTCAATAAGATACTACAACCCAAAATACCCACCCCGATAATAATACTCACAATTAATGAATAATGCGTAGTAACAGAATAACAGATAGCATTTAATAAGCATAACAGGAATGTCATCAGCTGAAATAATAACAATAGGTAATAAATAAAAATGACAAACAGTAGCAGTATTTCATCATAAGGAAAATGTCCACTTTTCTTTTTAAATTCTCATAGATTTAGTTTATTAGATAAGTTTAAGTGACTCCCCGCGGAGCACTATTTCCACTCAACCGCTAAACAATGGCCACGGGCAATTCTGACTCCCCCTTGGTCAAATATTCAAATGTTACTTACTGTAACTATCAATGATGCCCACGCACCAGGGTTACGTACCCGAGTCGTGACATCACAGTCTGCCCCAAGGGAACGGTCCATGTTGTGACACCCGCACCACCAACCTTATATCGCCTACACTGATAAGAGCCGAAATACCTTCCCGTGCCATGTTAGGGTTCGCAACTCACTTGCGCAAGATTTTAAACCGGGCTCGCCCCCATCACTTTTAAATTTTTAATGTATCATCGGTTCAATTTCGTATTTCTTTACTTCGTCGAATTCACATTTTTTATGCATATGCGAGTTTTAGTTTGAGAATCACAGTGATATAATGTTTATATAGCACAACACAATCATATATGGCAACCAAAATAAATGTAATAGAGTGTCTTAGGAATCATCACCAAATTTCTTAAGAATTCACATACTTCTTCTTTCAACACTGTATGGTCAAACAAAAAAAATATGAAACCCATACCAAACGATGTTCAACCATTATAATATTTTAACTGGTGCTAGTTCATTGAGTTAGGAAAATATTTCGAGCAGAATACCAGGGCTAAAAACAATTTTGGCTAAAAACGATTTTAAAATGGAGAAATAATTTTTGGAAGAAAACTAGTTTTCTAGGACAGTGAGTTACATTACCCTCCAGCACAGGTGTTCTGTATTCGAAAAATAAAAAGGGGCCTCAAACGGTGTCAAAAAGGGGCATGGTCAGAATAGTTTGCTAAATTTTTGAGTTTATAACATATTTACAGAAGGGTGTGAAGGCTGGAAACCAGTCGAACATGGTCAAATAATTTTTATAAGAAAACTGGACAGATTCTGTCACATTTTGGAAAAATTGACATTTCTCTCTCGATACTTAATAAAAAATTTTGAAACTAGCGGCATTTGAAAGGTAACTTAAAAATATAACTTTTTCGATTTGAATCACTTGAAAATTTATTCTGGGGAATAAACGGTGACCTGGTAAAGTCAGCATTGCTGCAGCCTCCAAACAGCAATGAAGTAAAAATATATTCAGGCCATGAAAATGTCAGCACAGGTGTTCTGTGTTCGAAAAATAAAAAGGGTCCTCAAATGGTGTCGAAAAGAGGCATGGTTAGAACGGTTTGTTAGATACTTGAGTTTAGAACATATTTCCAGAAGGATTCGAAGACTGAAAATCAATGGAAGATGGTCAAATAATTTTTCTAAGAAAGCTGGACAGATTCTGTCACATTTTAGTAAAACTACAATTTCTCCTTTTAAACTTATCCATTTTTTGTGAAATTGGTGGAAAATGAACGATAACTCTTATATCTAATTATTCCAAGTGGTCGTGCAGAAAAATACCATTTGTAGAGAAAATGGGACCTGTTTGAAGCCACTGCTTCTGCTGTGTTGTAGGCGACGCTTAGGGAAAATATTTGTTTCGGTAAGAAAATTGTGTCCAATGATTTTATAAAAATTTTACACAGTGTATAATACCTATATCTACTTCCAGTATACACAGATTTTAAACATCAATTATTTTCAATTTATTAGAGCCCTCTTTTTATCCAATAAAGTCTGAAACAGTGAAGAAGAATCTAAGTTTCAGATAAAAAGAAGCCATTCTCATCTCATTTTACTCTCTTGCAAGGTTATTTCAACAATGGAGAATATTGAACACATAAAAACAGTAGCTAAGCCATATATCTATATTTGCAAGAAGGAATATGAAATTATAACATAATAAAACCCTCACCCTATCAAAATTTCAAACATGCACGGTACTGTTTTGCTATATATGACTTAACCATGCTTAGTCTTGGATATATAATTTATATAAATTCAGTTAGAAGTATCTAAGGGAGGATAGAGGTGATGTATTCTTACCTCAATGAAGTAAAAAAAAAAATTAAGTGTTGAGCCTTTCTTCCCCTCTCTTCTCTCCTTTCTTTCTTGCTTTCTCTCCCTCTCCTTCTCTTTGTTTTGCTCAGTTTCCTGTGTATGCAATGGGGCTGAATAGTGCTCCTAATTATAGGAGATTGAGGGCCTAATTTTTTATTATTATTACTATTATTATTTTATTTTTACTTTACTTCTCTTTTGGCTTAGGAACTATGATCTAAGAGGCTAGATTGCAGTTGGTTTGCATGCTGTGGCAACCTTGACAAAGGCTTGAGATTTGCCATATGCATGTAGGCATGGAATGTAGCAGTGGGCAAAGGCATGCATTGGCATGCTTGGGTTGAATCCCTTTGGAAACACTTGTGGCAGCAAGCAAGGGCATGCATTGGCAACACTTGTGGCAACAAGCAAAGGCATGCATTGGCACACATTGACAAAGGCTTTGATTTCTTTTTTTCTTTTTTTTTTGTACAAAATAAAAATCAATTGAATATATATATAACCTAGCCACTAGATATTTTGCTCCCTACTATTCTCTTACTAACTTAGTTATTATTTGTTTAACTCATTTAGTTTCCACAACTATATTTAGATACAAAATTTTATTTTATTTTATTTTATCTTTTTATTTTATTTATTTATATATTTATTTTTTTCACAGAAAGATAAATAATTTTATTTAAAAGAATCTAATATTGGTATTAACCATGATGCTATTAACATTAAAATTCCATAATTTAATAGTCACTGTTAACTGACTTAATATTATTATTAATCAAACTAATTAGTTATCTAAAAATTTAAGTTCTCACATTTATCTGATTTTTTATACATAGCCAGGTAACGAGCCTAGCTTATGAGCCAAGCTTTAAAATGTTTGGGCTTCTTTATTAAAAATTTAACGAGCTCGAGCTCAAGCTCGAACGCAAAAAAAAATTTAATGAACCAAGTTCAAATAAGCTTTTATCGAGCCGAGCTCGAACCTCTTCACGAACGACTTTATTCATTTGCAGCCCTAGTTGTAAATATGGCTAAAATAGTTCTACCTACAAAATCTCATTTATTTGTTCCTTATAATAGTATATAACAAAAGCTGGTAATTAGCCGTTGCATTCTGTTTGCTAATTATGGCATGTAATTTACAGCTCTGAGGTGATTGTTCTTTTTTGAACAGATAGTACTACTAATTAGGAGAGAAATGACAGAGTTAGATGTGATTAGCATTCTTAAGATTGCTAATTTTGAAATTATTAATCCTTTTGGATGGTGTATCATATTTTTATGATTGGCTTGTCCTAGGATTACAAGAAGGAATACCTAAAATTTTATTTTTATTTTGTCATTCAATTAATCTAAATCTCTCCCTAGAACCCTCATTTTGTATCTCATCTGTTTCTTGGAATTCAATAGTACAGGAATACCATATTAGGTAGATTATTAATTCGGATCCTAATTTTATTAATCAAACTTGAGATATGTACTTTATCAAACTATTAATTTAATCCCAAAATTATATCCGCCTAAACAAATCACTACCCTGTAATTGCTTATGGGACAAGTTGGGAAGGAATAGTTCTAGCAAAATATTGTTTTTGAGTGCGTCTTCAACTCTTCATGTAGACTGCCCCCGAGAACTCTCTGGCTCCGCGCCGTAAGGGCGCGAATTCGTTTTGTTCTCTAGCTACTACAAGTTCAGACTCATGTCACGGTTTTGAATCTAATTTCGCAAAGTGCAATGCAAGACTGATAAATCACCAAAGAGTCCAAATCTGGCAAATCGTTTTGGAAAACTGATTTTATAAAGAAGTGCCAAACATGGACTGCTTTGCCAGATACAGAGTCACTACCTAAATATTTTATTTTGGAGGAATTTAGGAAACCCTGACTCGTGCCTAAGGCCACGTGTCCGTCATCATCAAAGTTGCCTCGGCTCGGGAACTTGGGTACGAGAGGGGAAGGTCATGCAATGAACACCCCCGCTCGCCCGATCAAAGATCGGCCTGTACTAAGTATGATATTTTGTTTTTTGAAAACACATATGTTTTTATTCCGATTATTAACCTAGAATTACTATGTGATGCGCACAGCATACAAGTATAGACTAGATCGCTTAAGTTGGAGCAAAACATTGCATGTTCGTTCGTTTGAAAACGGTTTAGAAGTGCTACTCGCAAGTAAGCTAAATCGCGGATTTCAATGAATTGTTCCAATTCAAGTAATCCAACCTTCTCCCACAGGCATTCAAGCAGTTAATCACTTAAGCAGTTAGCCACATGGCAAGCATGCTAACATGGCAACATACACATCTCATGCAGTATGCTAAAGCGTAAACACTCACAGTGTACTCCGAGCCAAAATAAAGAACTAGTTAGAAGTCATGCATGATCCTAGTTCATGTTAAGATGGCTAATGCAACACATGGAAGAATGCAACTAAAATAGGCTCGGCTATTCTAAGGTGGCATGTGAAATGTGACTTGATAACATGTATTCAAATCGGAATTGAAATACAATGCAGTTAGTATGATGCGCCGAGCCCGGTGCATGCAAAATAGATGAATGAATGCACGCATGCAAGCATAAGGTATGCTAATCAAAATATGCCCTAAAACTAACCATCGTAAGCGGTTAAGTAAAAAGGAGAAAGAAATGGGGGTTGAAAGACATGCATCACACACACACACGCATGCTTATTACAACTGTTGGCCTTCTCGACGGAGGGTCCGAATAATGAGCTAACTAGCTAATCTAAGCTAATTAAACTAATTATTACATCATAAAACTAATTAACTAACAAGCTAATTAATTAAGCTATTACAACACAAATGAATAGTTAAATGCATTAACTACTTGAGTACAAACCAAATAGCTAATTAGCTAATCAAATTAGCTAAGTAAAGCGATAAATCAGGAGCCTCAAGGCGGGAAGTATATGCTTGCTCGGTCGCCTCGTTCGGAAATCCGTCGTGATGCCCCAACTTGTCTCTGTTTGCAACTGTCCTCAGAACCTTGCACCAAGCTCCACAAAGCTTCTAACTCACCTTGGGGATCTGTAGGAGCATGGCCGACCACCTAGGGATGCTGCCAGCCATTGGCTGACCACTTTCCATTGCTGCAGACCAGAAAAAGTGGTCGGCCAGTCACTTTTACTGGTCGGCCGACCAGTTGTTGCTGCACTTCTCCAATTTGCTGCAACAGAGGGCAAGAAAGGACATGGCAATGTATTTGCAAGATATGTGTGCACAACCACCCTCCCTATCATTTCATAAGCTCAAGGGAGTGTGGTTCTTGACCCTCGGGCCACCAATCACGCATCTCGATGCATGATGGCCGAGAAGCCAAATTGTACAATTCAATGTAAAATGAATGCACACATAAACACATAAGTGCCTTGACCTCTATCATGTATGATCAAGAGGGTCGGCGACCGAGAATTGAAGCACGTTTCATCACTTCAAGTATGAAACCTCCATCGTTCCTTATGTTTGGACTAACACCTAATCCAAACAAATGCAATGCAACAACAAGCATGTTAAACATGTAATGTAACATGGCATACACAATGCAATGTAAGATGGCATGCACAATGTGAAGAACAAGGCATACACAATGCAATGCATAACATGGCATACTCAATGCGATGTAAGATGAGCATACACAATGCAAAGAACATGGCATACACAATGCGATGAATCAACATAGCATACTCAATACAATGCAACATAAGCATGCACAATCCAATGTAACATAAGCATGCAAGCAACATGCAAATAAACATGCTAAATGGACTTACACTGAATGTGGACAGACCTCAGCCATGCCCAAATCAGTGGCCATAACACCAAAACAAAGGCACAAAAAGGCAAGGCAAAGCATGCACATGTATTGGCCCATCAACTAGGCCTAAGAACACAACTCTCTAGCATGATGAAGAAGCGATGAACATGGAAGTGTGACAACACTAAAGGCTCTGAAATCAAGTGTGAAATGATGCCAAATCATTCAAACAACACAAGTAAAGCATGCAAGAGGGCCTAAGGCACAAAACCATTAAAGGGACTACACAAGCGGCATGCAATACATGGCGTAAATGATTGAACCAATCATGGACAGAGCTTAATTAGGTCTAGACAAAGACCAAAACATGCTGAGATGGGGGCTCAAATGCCTAGGCAAGATGGCATACATGCTAGGCCACAAACTAGGCAACAAATGCACAACCCTTAGAGGCACTCAAAGGGTGAATGAAGTGGGAACATGACAATGCTACATGCTCTGAAATAACATGGTAAATGATACCAAATCATGTACATAATGCAAATGAAGCATGCTATGAAGCTCAAAACTTGAAACTATCATAGGCATTTACACTATAGCTATGTAAAACATGAAGCATATGGCAAGGGTAACCCAAAATAGTCCTAGAATATGTCAAAATGATACTAAAACATGTATGGAAGGAAGCCAAAATATGCTAGCATGAAGGGCATGAAGCATGATGTATGCAAGGCAAATAAGGTGGATTACACTACACCTACGAAGACCAAGCATGAGATGGCTTCGCCAACAAAAATTAGAGTTATATCATGGCAAAATAACCCCAAATACACATTGAAATGATAGCTCGCAAGCTTAGGCATGAAGGCATACGTAATGGTTCATATTAAGGCATAAAAGGCAAACCCTCCAACGCATTGAAAGAGTGGAAGATGTGAGTGTATGACCATGTAACATGCATTGAAATCTCATAACAAATGATTCCAAATCATTCAAATAGACCAAGCAATGCATGCTAGTGGACTCAACACACAAAGCTAACAAGCTAGAATGCACTATAGCTATACAAAGCATGGCATGCATGACCAAAACAACACAAATTAGAGCTTAAGCATGCTAAAACATGGACAAAAGCTTCTTAGAGTTAACCCAAAAGTATGCTAGAAAGATAGTCTAAAGCATGGTACACATTAGGCTAGTTCATGGAATTACACTTCAAGTGCATGGAGCATGCATAGGGCTATCAAACCCAACCTTAACAGAGTTATGGCATGTTAAAAAAACACCAAAAACCTACTGAAATGGAGTCAACATAAGCTAGAAAGACATGCTACTTCATGAAGCATACAAGACTAGTTTATGAAATTTACACTACAAGTGTATTAAGCATGCATGAAGTGATCAAGACAACTAAAAACAGTGGCATGCCATCTCAAAATAACCTCAAATACATGCGAAGAACAAGCCAACACAAGCTTAATAAACATGCTTAAACATGAGGCATTCAAAGCAAGCAATCAAAACACAAGGAGAGGGGATGACCCTCTCCTATTTGGGACCCCAAAACCACCTTTTTACTACTAAAAATCCTCTGGATTTCAGTGGTAGAAAGGTCATGCAAAGGCTAGAACAAGAGCCAAAAGGGATGGCTCAAAACAAGGCCTAACAAGCCCTAAGAGGGGGTAGACCAACCCCAACAAAAAAGTGGCCTTAAACAAACATTTTAAGCATGCAAAAACAGAACTTTTTGTAGTTAAGAGTTAAGCTTAAATCAGCATGCAAATAGGGTTAAAAGCTTAAGTAAGAGCAAGGTTCAAAAGGGTAGAAACTCACCCTTGATGAACACCTTCAAGACTGCAACTCCAGCACTCTCTTTAAGCTCAAACTAGTCCAAAACAACCAAAATAAACCTCAAGAAGCCTCAGCAACAAAAGGATTGTGTTTGAGTGTGTGTTTGTGTGTTAAAGTGTGATAAATATGCACTTTTGAACACAAATATAAAGAGAAGGAGCTAGATAGATACAAAGATGTATATGTATAACTTAAGCACTCCAAACTGAACCTGGAGGAGGAGGGGGGAGGTCCTCTCTTATAGAGAACAAGGAACAAGCTTGTTGGACAAGCTTTTGGCCTAAAGCCATCCCTTCATACACGTGTATGGAGGATGGCTTCTGTGCCTTCCAGCTGGCACAGCTATACTGAAAATATCTCCAAAAAGGTGATGAAAAGTAGCCGACCACTTGAAGTGGTTGGCCAGCTACTTGAAGTGGTCGGCCGACTACCACAAGTGGTCTCCCAAGAATAAAACTGGTCGGTCATGGTGGGAGAGGGTTTACAACATGAAAATAATGCAGTAGTGTGGTGGCCGACCAGAAAGCTGGCTGGCGGGGAGGAAAGTGGTCTCCAAAGGGGAAGAACTGGTCTCCTACCCTTGTACCACCTTTCAAACAAGGAAAACAAGGTTTGTGCCAAAAATTAATCAAAAAGGATGCAAGACGAAAGTTCGGGAGGCAAGGCGCGCGGCCGGAAGCCTCGAAACTAGTTTATGGGCATCAAAAGTGGTTTGCGACCACAAAAGTGGTCTCCCGGACCACAGTGTCCCTCTAGGCAGAGGCAACAAGGTGTGGTTCAAAAACCACGCCGAACGGAGAACATTAAGCGGTCCCGAGACAAGGCGCGCGACCGAGGGCTTTGAAAACTGAAAACTGGTCTCCAAACGAGAAAAGTGGTCTACGACCACGAAGAGGTGGTCTACAAGACCTCTCCCTCTCTCCAGGGAAGAGAAACAAGGTTTGGTCCACAAACCGAGCCAAAGCATAAAGAGTTCAGAGACCCGGAGGCAAGGCTCTCAGCCAAAACTCCGAAACCTTGAAACGAGCACGACATGCACTATCACCGAGCGCTCAATCGATGATGTCTGAATCTTAAGGTCAGTCAAAAATGGAGTGTCTACACTTCATCAGATGAAAACGACGCTCTAACATTTTTTCATCAGTTTGGTATCAAATTGAGGATGTTTTAAACTTTTCATCAAATTAAGGATGGCTAGAGCCTTTCATTAAATTACTATAGATAGCTGTTAGTGCAAGAGCACTGGACTATTAGTCGGTTATTCAGCTAGTTGTCTTCTTGAACATCCACTTCTTTGCAATTTACACTGGCCGGTCGATTAGCTGAACATTCTCTTGGTTGTCCTCTAGGTCAACTGGTGATTTGAGAAAAAATCTCCATTGGAACGCTTGATATCAGATCAAGATTTTACTTAAATTTAATAGAACAAAAAAAGAGTAGACGTTAGAGATGCTCTGACGAAATACATGTATTTTGTCAAGAATTTACAAATTAAACAAAGTAAAAGCTGTCTTTTTTGCTAAAAAGGGTTCCACAAGGGAGTAAAAATTCCTACATAATTTGATAAAATATTTGGTAAAAGTTTAAGGGAAAATAAAAAATAGTTCTTTGAGATTTACTTAAAATGTAAATTGTCTATGTAATTTTGAAAACTACATTTCATTCTTTTAAGTTTTTAGTTGCATAACAAATTGAAATGATCTATTTTATTAATAAATTATTAAATCAATTAATAATTGAAGTAATTTTTTTTTATTATATATGAGAGTAATTAGAAATTTAAGGCTATGTTTGGTTGTATTCTCAAAATATATTTCCACCCATCCATTTGCGCTTCGCGTTTGGATACAATTTTCAAATCGTACTTCCACCATACAATTCAAAATACATATCTACTTCCCTGTTTGGCAGATTTCTCCCTTCGTTTCTCCACTGTGAAAAGCTTCCAACGGTACATACTCTGTGTCTTCGATATTCTCCATTTCTAAAAAGCTTTACGTGAAAGAAATTTAAAGCTGAACTTCATGAGTTGTCTTCTTCTCTTTGAACGATCATAGCTCGAGATTCTTCACGGGTCATGTTCCTCTCTGTGAGCTGAGACCTTCAAATCTAAATCATGTCTGTGAACCCCCTTGTAACATGCCTGGAGAGTACCCATGTGCGTTAAATAGTTTGGACCCTTAATTTCTTTGATCTAGTCTCATGAGTGCAATGTGAAACATAGATGAGAGTCCTGATTTGGCAACTTTATAGAAAATCCATTTTTATTACAAAACCTTTTGCTAGAAATGGATTGCATCATCAAAGCTCAGAGTCGCCACCTAATATTTTTGGGAAATTAGAAAACCCATGACTCGTGCCGAGGCCATTATTCGTCATAACCAAAGTTGTCTCGGTTCGAAACTTTAGGTATGAGAAGGGAAGATCATTAATTGAGCACCCCCACTTACCTGGTCAAAAGATCGACCTTTACTAAACCATGATATGAATTTTATTTACTTTATATGTTCATATTTTGATTATTTAATAAATCCTAAAAATTACTATGTGAAGCATACAAGTATAGACTATGTTATTTATTTAGGAATAATTTGATTTCATATATTTTGAAAGAGTTTTGAAGATGTACAATCTAAAAAATCAACATTATTCCAAATTAAGCGACACAACCTCCATCCACTGACATTCATACAGTTATATCAAGTAAACAAGTAGCCACATGGTAAGATGCTTAAACATAATAAGGAAAGCACACACAGACGGGATGCTAAAGCATAAAAACTTACATGTTTGACGTCTCGTGAACAAGTTACAAAACAAAGTTAGTAAATCATGCATGATTTTATATACAAAATCCTAATACAATTCGCTCATAAGATGCAACTAAATATTCGACTTCTAAGATATGACATGTAAATCATCTCAAGAACATGAGGTATCGCATATAATCACATAGGAATTGATTAAATCCACAAATGCAAAATTAGCCGAATCAAGATGCATGAAGCATGGATGCAAAGTCAGGAGATACTAAAAAAATAAAATAAAATAAACATGATGCATATCCGCAAACAAGGAAAGCAAGTAAAAGAACGGGGATAGAAAAAAGTGAGGCGGAAAATTATTACAACACTTTGAATAAATTATTACAGACCAAATGAGAGAGAGATGAGGGAATATTGTAATAAAATGAAATAAAACCTCACAAAACACTCAAAATAAAAATAAACAAAATAAAAGCTTCATGTTCCTTGGAATCGTCGCCGGAAATTGGTCAACATTGGGAGATTACGCAATCTTGTCCGAAAGAAGCTAACCGACTGGCCAAATAGGCCGGCCGGCTAACTAGGCCTGTGAAACCAAGAAAATAAACAAACAAGAAATATGTAGGTGGCTCAACTAACTACTTTCAGTTAGCTTATAGCATAACTAATATGAAACAGGAGCAAGCAAAGAAGATTATATAGCATAACTAATATAGCATAACTAATTATTATTATTATTATTATTATTATTATTATGAGCTAAACAAACCACTTAGATTATAGCAACACACTATGAAATATAGAGTAAGAAAATAAATATGAGATAAACAAACCACTTGGATTATAATAAAACATTATGAAATATAAAGTATGAAAATAAACACGAGATAGAAATTATAAGAAAATGAAAGACTAGAAATTTACTTTGCAAAGAAATATTAAACTTCTTGGTTTCCAAACTTCCTCTTGATCACCCTCAAGTTTAGGAAGTGTGTTCTCAATCCTCAATTTGAAACTAGAATTTGAGCTTAGAATGACGGTTTTGAACAAGAGTATGATCACTCTTTTCTTGGCAAGAATACTCTCTCTTTGATTAAGACTTTGAGTGATTTTGACAAGGGAAGATAAGATGAAAAAGCTATGTAACTTCACTAGTTTGGCATGATAACTCTCTTGTTTTTAAGACTTTCTTTTCTTTCACATTCTAACACAATTTTAGCATTCTCTCCCTACATTTCTCTTCTTCAAAAATTCATTTCTAAATTCAAGATTAGAGCTCTCATGATATACCCAATGCAAGTGGGCAATGGTGGAAGACAAAGTGGAGGATAAAGTGGAGCATTTTTTGGAAGATAATAGAGTTAATGGGGGACAATGTATAATGAAGGTGAATGATGAATGGTGATGGTGGTGTGTGATTATGAAAGTAGATGGTGAATGAAGATAGTGGGATGTGATTATAAAAGTAGATGGTGAGTGGAGATGGTGGGTTGTGATTATGAAAGTAAATAATGAGTTGAGATAGTGGGATGTGATTATGAAAGTAAATGGTGAATGGAGATAGTGGGATGCGATTATACAAGTAGATGGTGAGTGAGCATGATGGGATGTAATTATGAAAGTGGATAGTGAGTGAGAATGGTAGGATGTGATTATGAAAGTAGATGGTGAGTGGGAATGGTGGGATATAATTCTGAAAGTGAATGGTGAGTGGGGATGGTGGGGTATAATTATGAAAGTGGATGATGAGTGGGGATGATGGGATGTGATTATGAAGTAGTCAAATATTATTTGGGGGGAAATATAACACAATGTGATACTTTGGCAGAGTGGTTAAGGTTTAAGATGTGGAGTCTTAGGCTAGAGGTTCAAACCCTTTCACTAGCATTCCTTAAATTCTTTTTTTTTTTTTTTTTTTTTGGGTAAACACAAGTCAGCGCCACGTCATCAGCAAGGACCAATTTAGCCATGCTACGTCAGCAAGACCGCCACATCAGCGTCACAGTCAGCAATAATTGAATATTCTATATATGGACAGAATATTTCCTGACTTAACAGAATATTCCCTTATATAATAGAATATTCCTTGAGTTTTGAAAATTACAATTTGACCTAAAAGTTTCAAATAATTGTGCTGTAACCCAGATTTTCGGAGAATTTTTCAGTGAGGCTCGCGGAAGTGTGGCAAAGGTTTGATCCTAGCTAAACGAACCATTCTTGACGCAACCATGAGGTCAGAATATTCCATTGGAAAGGTAATTTGTGGCTGTTTAGGGTTGAAAACAGGGTTCAAATTCTAAGTTTTCTTATTGAGGATTCTGTGAGAAACACCTTTTTATTTTGTCATCATAGGGTAATCAAAAGAAAGCGCCCAAGTTTTAGGGCCGGTCAAAATGGGGTGTCTACACCCTTCTCCACCCATAAAATCGCATCCACCATCTCCCACAAATTAGGTGAGTTGCAGTTTGTGTGTTGTGGAAGATTCACTCTCTGAACAACGAAACAACGACAAGACCAAGGTCAAATAAATCACAAATTTCTCTCAAATTTTAAATTACAACTCACTGAATTCCTCAAACATCCCAAATTCATTCCCAATTTATCTGTGTCAAGCCAAATTTGTGAAGCGTATTCTCGAATTAGACGCCTATCGAAGAAGCGCACATCCACCCACTATACCCATTTCGTCACTAGTGACAACTATTCCACTACTACTACTCTGGTACGTATATCCTTCAATCGATCTGCTCTGTAATAGTTGAGAAGCATAAATGGTTCTGATCTGTCAAACCGGTCGACCGCTAGGACAACTGGTTGGTTGTCCCACCGGTCTTTCGGCCAGTCGACCGCCAGTCCAGTTCCCTCTCTTTTGGGTCGACCGCCACTCACCCCCTTTGATGCTTCTCTTCTTCTGCTCTTCTTCTACTTATTGTCTACTATGTACACTTCTTTCACAAACTTTTTGCATGTGATATTCTATTTTTTCTTGTTGTATCTGTTTTTTCCAACACTGTTAACAACTTCAATTGATGAATTTTTTTTCCTAGCAATATTCTGCTTTTCCTTGTTGTATCTGTTTTTCCCAACACTGTTAACAACTTCAATTGATGAAATTTTTTTCCTACCGAAACATAATTGTAGATGATTCTTGCATTGATTTGTTTAGATATAAATTGTGTGTTGTTAGATGGATAGCAACAATTTTGATGACAATTAAGACACAAGAATGTGGAGTTCCAGAATTGAAATGAATTTAACAAACATGTTGAGAGACGAGGCACAAAAAAAATCAAACAACAGGCCATAGTATTATTTGGACAGTTAGGCATTGGAACCTGTGGGGATATATTTTCTGAGTACCAACACGTGGCAAGGTGACGCCAACGTGTCAGCCGAGGTGCCACGTGTCCTGGTCATGACGCCGAGGTTATCTTGACAAGGCCGAGGTTACCTCCGAAGATATCGGAATCCGAGATAAGCGGATAAGGCACAAGAGTCCTAGAAAGGGGAAAGACTTCAGTTGGGAAAGGATAAGACTCTTAGGGAGTTTATCCCAATCCTACTGGGAGTTCAAGATGAGCAGTAATCCTGAGTCCATTGAAGCTAGGCTTCTAGTGGGATTAGGACTGAGTTAATTATAAAAGAGAGGCACCTCCGTGGGTCTAAGGTACATAATTTATATTCTGAACAGTGAGTTTAAGCACTATTGATTATCTTTGAGAGATATACTGACTTGATCGTCGGAGTGTCCCCGGGTGGACGAACCACCGCCGGAATCTTCTCTTTCTGTTGCAGGTTAGACAGGTGTCATCTATTCTGCCAGTGCTCTCCAACTGAATACTAAGTTGGCAGTGTGGTCAGAAAATCACTCACACAATTTGGCGCCGTCTGTGGGAACGAAAGGAGAATAGATGGCCAACAACGGACAGAAAGAGAAGGTTGGGGACGACACCCCTACTGAGAGTGGGAAACATATTGACCTTGACGTCGAAGAAGACAACTGCAACGAAGAGACTCGTGATAAGAATCACGGAGGAAAGGACGTCGGCCTGGAGGGCGGCGTACTGAAGAAATTGGACTGGAGCGGGTATTATAACGAAGACGACCTCTAGGTATAGAAAGATAGATGCCTGCGGAGGGACGACGAAATAAAGAGAATAGCGGACAAATTGGTGGATCTGCAAACGGTCGTCAATTTCATGATATAGAACAATGTCATGCAGCCACTGTTCCCGCTACAAGATACACCAATTCTAGCGGCCAAGAAAGATGCCCAGAAAGGGGGACAGAACACAATTCCTGCAATCCCTCAGCACGACAGGGCAAAAGGGCATTCTCATCGGCCTTCACGAGAGGTCGGGCGAGAAGAGTCAAGAAAGGAAGAATCAAGGAGGATGCATCGCACCAAGGAAGCCGACCCTAAGGAACATCGGTATGTTCAAATGTAGGAGTTGTGCTTCGACGCAACCAATGGAGGGAAGTCCAAAAGGACCCACAATGAAACTGGGAGTAGTGCACCGAAAAGGCTGAAGTCAAGAGATAGCCGAGCTCCTAGACGAACCAAAGAGGATCTGGGGGATCACCTATAGAGGAAGCAACAAGATGCCGAGGTAACCTCCCCTGTCAAGCCGAGAACGCCATTCTCGGAAGAATTAGACAAAGTTGAGGTCCCGAAGAGATTCAGTATGCCAAGGTTCCAGATATATGATGGGAAGTCGGACCCCAACCTTCACGTCGGTTCGTACCTGAACTTGATGGCGTTGTACATCGGGAACGAGCCATTGCTCTGCAAGGTGTTCCCCTCATCCTTTGGAGAAATTGCATCAGATTGGTTTCACAAGTTGCCGAAAGGAACTGTGAAAACTTGGGAAGGCCTGGCCGAGATGTTTGTGGCCAGGTTCGTGACAAACAAGCTACAATCATTGAGGGTAGACGCCCTAATGGCCCTGAAGATCGGCGAGGATGAAAGTCTTAGGGCCTATGCCAAAAGATATTACGAGGTATTCAACCGAATACCAAGATGCAACCAAAAGGTGGCGGTCATGCCGTTTAAAAATGGCTTGAAGGATGACTGCCTTCTTCGAAAATCACTGGCAAAGACATTGCCAAAAAGCATGGAGGAGCTAATGGCCAGGATAGAAAAGTATGCCAGAGCTGAGGAAGACACACCGGGGACAAAGGCGTCCAAACAAGAGAGGAGAAATGGTTCGTCGAAGCAAAGTCGAGATAATACTGGACACAAGAAGACAAGAGCTTAGCCCAAGTGAGCAGATCCCAGATTCCAGATCTGGAATCCCAGATCTCAGAAGACAAGATCTCGGCTTAGATGATTAAGTCTGAGAAGAGAAGAACTTGGCCCAAGTTAAAGAATTTTTTCCACAAAGGAGTATGTGGAAGCCATATAGGGGACATATCTCCTAGAGCAATATCAAGGTCAAAGCCACGTACCTAATGAGAGCCCAAGTGGAACTTAAGTTCACATTAGGGGGCAAAGGGCTGAAGAACGATACTTGGGAGTTGGAATTTCACAAGCGAGATGATGTTTAACACTTGTTGAAACTTGTGAAAAGTTTACAAATTAAAGTTAAACCGAGATGATGTTTAACACTTGTTGAAACTTATGAAAAGTTTACAAGTTGAAGTTAAATCGAGGATATGTTTAACACTTGTTGAAACTTGAGAAAAGTTTACAAGCTGAAGTTAAACCGAGATGATGTTTAACACTTGTTGAAACTTGAGAAAAGTTTACAAGTTGAAGTTAAACCGAAATCATTGTTTAACACTTGTTGAAATTTGTGGACAATTTACAAGTTGAAGTTAAATCGAAATCATTGTTTAACACTTGTTGAAATTTGTGGACAATTTACAAGTTGAAGTTAAACCGAAACCATTGTTTAACACTTGTTGAAATTTGTGGACAATTTACAAGTTGAAGTTAAACCGAAATCATTGTTTAACACTTGTTGAAATTTGTGGATAATTTACAAGTTGAAGTTAAACTGAAACCATTGTTTAACACTTGTTGAAATTTATCGACAATTTACAAGTTGAAGTTAAACCGAAATCATTGTTTAACACTTGTTGAAATTTGTGGACAATTTACAAGTTGAAGTTAAACTGAGATGATGTCTAGCACTTGTTGAAATTTGTGGACAATTTACAAGATTGAAGACTAAGGTTAAGCATTTGTTGAAATTTTATGAAAAATTTATAAGGTGAAACCAAGCTTACGCCGAGAAAGATATTTCGGTATTTGCCGAGGTAAAATCATCAGTTGTATAACCGAGGTGTGTCACTCCGAGAAGATTGTACAAAGATTGAAGTGTATACTGAAGATATATTCTAAGTATGGAATCATACAAGAGTAATACAGAGAAGGCAAATATACAAACATTCAAAGAAAGAAGGAAGTTGTATTCATTGAAAGGCACATCGGCCAAAAACTTACAATTGTTCCTAAAAGAAGAAAAGCAAAAGTACAAAGGATGAAAGAGAATAACATCAAAATTAAGAGTCTTCAGCAGCAGTCTGGGTTTGGACCTCGAAGGACTGCTGAGAAGACTTCTCAGCAACCTTCTCGGTCACAAGTTCAGCATCAATTTCTTGAAGGGTTTTGTCTAGGCACTTGTTAGCAGGGGGAACGTCCGATGATGATTTCTCTGGAGTAGCATCCTTGGGGACTCCCTCATCCTCCTCATCTTGAGTCAAGTCTAGGACTTGCTCATTCTAAGAAGAAGACTTGGCCCCAGCAGCTTCCTTGGGCTTCCTTACCAGAACCTCCTCCTTAGATTCAGAGTTGTCATCAGATTGAGGAGGAGTTGGAGGGAATGCCAGGGGAATGGCATCAGCATTCTTAAAAGAGGAGTCCTCGGGGACATCAAGTTTCTTCAGCAAGGTCATCCAACCAAGGGTGAAACCCTTGTTGCATGCTTGCTTGACTTGCTTTTTGTAGGCCTCCGTAACATCGGCCATGCCCTGAGCATACGCCTTCTCGTCGGCATCTTTGATTTCGGCCTCTTTGGTGGCCAAGGCGTCTTGAAGCTCCTTCTGGGCCTGGGCTACTTTTTCCTTGGCCTCCTTCAGCTGGGCTTGAAGGACTTTGTTTATCGCTTCAGCAGTACCAACTTTTTCTTTGGCGTTGTCCTTTTCTTTGATAGCGACCTCGGCCTGATCCTCTAGGGTCTTCATCTTTGATTGCAAGTTTTTATTGGTTTTTTGAAGGCTGGAGGCCTCCCTGTTCTTTTCGACTAGTTTCTCACGGTTCTCAAAAGATTGTATTGAGAAAGAGTGGGCATGCTAGATGGCCTGAAAGAAAACAGGAGTATTAGAAAATATTCTAAGTATGAAATGAAGAGAAAGAAAGAAAAAGTACCAAACAAAAACACTTACCTGAATAGAGCGCTAAAGCATCAGAGCGTAGTTCTCGTACTCACTGAACTCGGCGTTTCGCTCCAGATCGCCTGGAAGAAGCAGAGCAGTACTGAGGGCAACGCCGACATTGATATCATTGGCGCTATCACTAGCCATAACAAGCTTCTCTTCCAGAGTGGTTTCGGGGGTCCAGGGGGCATCAGGCTTTTTAGACCCTGAGGTCGTTGCAGAAGATGACCTCGGCCTTTTGGATTTGGTAGATTCGGATGGAAGTGTTTCAGTGGACCTCTTCGTGGGGACAGAGGCAGTCTTCTCACTCGAAGCCAGTTTGGAAATTGGCAAGGTATCCTCAGAATCGATCTGAGTCACCTTTGCCTTGGGCTGAGCCTTTTTTATTCGTTTTTGCTTTGGTAGAAGCTAGGTTTGTGTTGGTTGTGCATTAACGTCAGAAGGAATGCTGGCCAGGAGATCTTTGGCAACTGGTTTTGGGCGACCCATCTCGGCAGAAGAAACTATTCAGCGTCGAAGGCGGCGTTGGGATATTGGAATCAAGTATGGAGCCGAGGTTGACGGTTGCTCAGCTGGATCAGAGGTTGATCCTTGGTCTGTTTGAGATGTGGACGCGGTTTGTGGAGTTGTGGCAGAAGGTGGAGAAAGGCTTTTTTTCTTCCTCCTAGGGACGTCGGGCAGAGCTGACTTGTATGTTGGAATAAAGTTGAGAAGTAGAGGAGCCTTCTGTTTATGAACTGGCAAGTCCAAAAGTTTCTTTAAATACTTGCTGGGAATGAAGGATTGGCGAAAGTTTTTTTGGTGGCTTAGGAACAGCTGCAAGAAAAGCAGACATTAAGAAATAGATAAAAGTATGAAAGACTTTAAAAAACAAGTAGGTATGAATGTAGGGCTCTTACCATTGCCCTCTACAAAGACTGATCGAGGGAGAGGGAAGAAATGGAGGTCTTTATTTGGGGCGAACTCCCAGTTCCCCGAAGTAATGAAATAATCGTCCCCAGCTCCCTTGTCGGAGTCAGGGAGGTCGGCAACGATTTTGTATTCAGTGGATCTCGGCTTGAGGTAGTAAACGTAGCTGGTGTCTTTTTTGAGGCCACACATAGTGTAGCAATATTGGATGTCGGCTAAAGTGATCCTAGCGTTTTCTTGTTTGGCTAAGGCTATAATACCATTGATGGTTTGATAGGAATTGATGGAAAGTTGCATTGGGTTTAACTTGTAATAATGAAGTATTTCACGAAAAAGGATGTTGAGTGGGAGCCGAAGTCCACACTCAATGAAGGCTACTACAGGGAAAGGCATGGAGTCATCAGTAGGCATGATGGAGTCATCATCCCCAGCCAACCTCAGATGGACGTCGGCTGGGATTTCAAACTCTTGTCTAAAGAATTCTAGTTTGGATGGGGTGTTTACCCTATGTTTCCACATACCCATGATATCGGCTTAATCAAAGAGGCTGTATTTCAGAAGATGTTTTTGAAAGGGTTATTGGGACCTCGGCAAACACTTAGGTAAATGCAGGTTTCAGTTTTTTCCTAAAATTGTGGGTTCTATAGACAAATCCTAAACCTAAGTCTATGGAAACGAAGATTGAAGGCACAAATCTGGAAAAGACACAAAAAACAGAAAACAAGAACAATTTTCAGAATCAAGAACAAAGATGGACTATCAAGAACATAGTGAGTACAAGGGGTACAAGGTCAAGAACAGTGGCAAAAGTGCAAGAAAATGGTGAACAATGCGTGTATTCAAGACATGGGCAAGGGCAAAATCGTGGAATAAACACACTCAGATATGAGATTCACAAATCGAATGTTTAAATAAAGCAGTAATGGTAACAAGTAGTAAAGAACATCAGAGAATTAAAAACGAAAGGAACAGTGGCTTACCAGAAAAAAGTGAAGCCGGTATGAAGATCGCCGAAGTCAGGCGACGGTTGCAGAAGTAACAGAACAGCGAAAGCTTCACCAGGAGGCAGGAGTGAAGGCAGTTGCAGAGCTTGAAGTCTAGAACAATGGCAGATTGAAGAGAAAAAAAGTAAGAGAGAGTAAAAGCAAGAGTATTGAATGAAAAGTGAAGAAATGAAAGAAGAGGGAAAAGTTTTTTGTTAAAACTTGAAACGGTGGCAAATAAATCATTAATGAAACCTAGAAGAACGTATGCGTCAGACGGCGCACGTGAGAATAATTCAATTTACAGACGCGTGTCAGGTACGATCCAGTAAGAAAAAGATGCGTGGCTGGAAACGATTGAGATGTTATGAATAACAGCTCATACGCGTGAAGGAGCTTTTGGAGTTCTTGATCTTTAAGAAGACATGTCGGCCTATGATGATGATCTCGGCTGTTAGCCGATGTACTGGCAGGAAATACCGATATAAGTTCCATCACCTCAGAATGCCGAGGTAATAGAACCTAGGGGGCAGTTATGAGGATATATTTTCTGAGTACCAACACGTGGCAAGGTGACGCCGACATGTCAGCCGAGGTGCCACGTGTCCTGGTCATGACGCCGAGGTTATCTCGGCAAGGCCGAGGTTACCTCTGAAGATATCGGAATCCGAGATAAGCGGATAAGGCACAAGAGTCCTAGAAAGGGGAAAGACTTCAGTTGGGAAAGGATAAGACTCTTAGGGAGTTTATCCCAATCCTATTGGGAGTCTAAGATGAGAAGTAATCCTGAGTCCATTGAAGCTAGGCTTCTAGCGGGATTATGACTGAGTTAATTATAAAAGAGAGGCACCCTCGTAGGTCTAAGGTATGCAATTTATATTCTGAACAGTGAGTTTAAGCACTATTGATTATCTTTGAGAGATATACTGACTTGATCGTCGGAGTGCCCTCGGGTGGACGAACCACTACCGGAATCTTCTCTTTCTGTTGCAAGTTAGATAGGTGTCATCTATTCTGCCAGTGCTCTCCAACTGAATACTAAGTTGGCAGTGTGGTCAGAAAATCACTCACATAGAACCATTTTGCAATTTAGTTGCAAAATCTGTATGGGTTTCGATACACACCAAAACAAGTGAGATAAAAATATTAGCGACTGAAAGCTGATTACCAAACCTTCAAGCGATTGCAGGCACAGACCGGTCTGGGATAGGATCCCATTGTAGGAACGGTTGTTACACCCAATGAATTTTGGGATAAGGTATTGAATTAACCTGTACCCTTTTAAAGTTTTTTTGTAACATTTGATCAAACGTACAGTACGCTTATTTTTAATATTTTCAATTGTTGTAGGCAACAAAAATTGTTAACAAATTTAGGACAAAAGGATTTGAGTATTTTCAAGAAATGGTCAAAATTGTTGTGCCACAGGGGCCTTAGCCGTGCATCCACACAAAGAGCCCCTGACTCTGAAGAAAATGATGAAATACTTAATAAATTTTGGTCGCCCAGAGCTGGTGGGAGTAATGCAGCTAAACCTATTGTTGTTGACTTATTTGGCGATGAGTACATGGAACCATTGAAGGGCAAAAGCTATAAGAGGAGCCCTGCCAGACTAATAGTGGTCGTTTTAAAAGGTCACGGTCAAATGGCTTTAATGATGTCTGCGCAACTTTCACTACCTACGTATAGGCAAAAACGGAACATTCCCATGCCCCGATCAACAGACACAGAGGCTGTAAGTGCAGGTGGTGATGACAATTCCCTTGATGCATGTCAAAATGCCCTATTAGAGCTTGGGGACATATCACCGGTCCAGCACATTAGGACACTGACACTATTCAAAGACAAGGAATGGAAGAGGTTTTTTATGCGTACTCCTGCCCATATGCGCCTAGCTATGATCCTAACTTTACAGTGAAGGGAGAAGTTGTGGCTTGATCGAGCTTGCAATTCTCTTTGTGGTTGTGCAACATGATTTGATGATGTCTATTTTATTTTTATTAATTTTTTTTTTCACCTGATGACATTCTCTTTTTTATCCGTCTTTCTCTGTTTATATCTATATTTTTCTAAAATTGTTTATGTTTTACATTTAGATGTGGTTTTATTCTTCTGCGTTTTTTCATGTCTGTTTTCTTATTTCTACTTCAACTTTTCAATTTTACACACAGCATACAATATGAAAAGGTAGTAATGACAATATGACTAAATATTAATATGTTTTTTCTTCGCATGTATATTTCCATCTAGTTCGATAAATGACTAAGGCTGACAAATTATAGCCTATGGTTTATTTTAGTTTCACTAATAATGGTAACAGTTAGCATGTTGTTAATCATTTTTTTTATAATTATGCGTTATTGTGATGTAGCCGAAACAATATGTCATCCGACACATAAAACAATGCAATGGAGAGGTCATTAGAAGAGGATGAGGTTATTGAAGATTTTATGGATTTTTTGATATTTATTTTTATGAATGAGCATATGAATATGTCAACCAGCAGACGACTGCAACAAACTTGTCCATTTAAAGGTGATAATTACATCTTCAGTTTATTAAATGGTCATCCAGAAACAATGATGGACATCGTGCGAATGGATGCCCAAACATTCATTTTATTGAAAGACACCTTACTTCAAAATGGTTTTGTCGAAATTGAACATATGCATATCAGTGTTGAGGAATCGCTTGGCATTTTTTTGTACACTTTCACACAAAATAACCGGTACAGACTACTAGCTGATAGATTTTAGCACTCCACTAAAACTATTTATCGGCACATCAAAATCATTATGCGAGCACTGTAAAAGCTTGCATCAACGGTTATCAAACCACGTAATCAAGATGAAATATCGAGAAAATTTTAAATGATAGGAGATTTTTTCCCTGGTGCAAGGTATAACTACATGTTTGTCCTGTAAGTTTTCAATAATAGTAACGAATTAATTATTTTTTTTAATGTTTTAAAAGTAATATCTAGGTTTGTTTTGCATTTAATGTCAAACTAATATATTTCAAGTAGGATTGTGTCGGTGCTATCGATAGCACATTGGTGGATACGTGGGTCCTTGCCTCAAGACAGAATACATTCCGTGGTCGCAAAGCGACAGTATCGCAAAATGTACTCGCAACTTGCAACTTCGACATATTGTTCACATTTATCAATTCTGGATGGGAAGGTAGCGCCCATGACAATGCAGTTTTAGTTGACTTAATTACAAGAGCTGATCTATATTTCCCACACCCACCTCATGGTGAATGTCACCAAATAACACACTATAATGTCTTAAATATTGATTTTTGTGTACATGTATTTGACAAAGCATTGCCTACATTATTTACATGTAGGCAAGTATTATTTAGTAGATGTTGGCTTCACGAATATGCTTGGATTTCTTGCCCCATTTTGTTCCCAACGCTATCACTTGCAAGAGTTTCATAGCCGTCATTATTCTAGACCCAAGGAATTGTTTAACCATCGACATTCATCATTACGCAATGTCATAGAAAGAATATTTGGTGATCTAAAGAAGCACTTTCCAATATTGTGGTCCATGCCAAATTACAAGTCCACAAGGCAAGGACCCCTTGTGATTGTATGTTGTATAGTGCACAATTGGATCCATTTGTATGTAGCTATGGACCCATTCTTCATGGAAGCTAATAATGAAATGGTAGCAGAAGCAGTAGCAGACGGGTTTGTTTGAGGCCAAGCTGACTATGTTAACATGTCACAACATGGGTTGACGTACCAATCAAACTTCAGGAATGTAATTGCTATTGCTATATGGCAAAATCATGTTGGCCATGAGTAGATTTGTGATGTAAAGAAATAATGTGAATTTCGTAGTATTGTATGTATTATTACATTTGACTTCTTCTTTTTTTTTAATGTGTAAAACATTTGAAAATATTAAAAAAAACAAAATATTTATAAAAAAAAAAAATCAACCATAATTTACAAAAAAATAACAAAATAATTTTGTTGGAAAATTTTTTACTAAAACAAAAATATTTTTTTAAAAAAAAATTAAAATTCATCTACCCTGTTGGTGTTCTAAAAAATCAACCATAATTTTTTTTTAAAAAATATTAAAAAGAGTAATTTTGTTGTAAATTTTTTTAGTAAAACAAAAATATTAAAAATATATATATATATTTTAAAATTCATCTACCCCATTGGTGTTCTAAAAAATCAACCATAATTTTAAAAAAAATATTTTTGTTGTAAAATATTAAAATATTTCAGTAAAACAAAAATATTTAAAAATTCGTGTACCTCGTTGGTGTTCTACAAAATCAACCATAATTTTAAAAAAATATATTAAAAAAATTATTTTTGCTGTAAAATATTAAAATATTTCAGTAAAACAAAAATATTTTTAATTTTTTTTTAAAGATTCATCTACTCCGTTGGTGTTCTACAAAATCAACCATAATTTTTAAAAAAATATTAAAAAAATTATTTTTGTTGTAAAATATTAAAATATTTCAGTAAAACAAAAATATTAAAAAAAAACATTTGAAAATTCATCTACCCCGTTGGTGTTCTAAAAAATCAACCATAATTTAAAAAAAAAATATTAAAAAAAATAATTTTTTGTAAAATATTAAAATATTTCAGTAAAACAAAATTATTAAAAAAAAAACTTTTTAAAATTCATGTACTCCGTTGGTGTTCTACAAAATCAACCATAATTTAAAAAAGAAAAATTAAAAAAATTATTTTTGTTGTAACATATTAAAATATTTCAGTAAAACTAAACTATTAAAAAAAACTTCTTAAAATTTATCTACCCTGTTGGTGCTTTACAAAATCAACCATAATTTTAAATAAATTATTTTTGTTGTAACATATTAAAATATTTCAGTAAAACAAAAATATTAAAAATTAAAAAAAAAACATGTTTAAATTCATCTACCCGTGAGTGTTCTAACAAATCAATCATAATTTAGGAACTAAAATATGATTGTAGACATATTTTTGTTGTATATTTAGTAAATAAAAAAAAAATGACTTATTTCGAAAGGTTATATAGTGTCAAATGCGGTACTAACTTATAAATCAGACGTACATTCTCATATCTATAATTAGGTGCTACGCACAAGTTACATATTTTCAGAAACTTCCCATGAAAAATTAATAGGTAAAATACTAATAGTTATTTTTGCTACATTTAATTCAATTTAAATTTTACTGAATATTTTCTTATTTAATATTTTTTTGTTATAACTGTTATTTTACTGAAAATTTTACTAATAGAGTTAGCAATAGTGTTATTTTATTGAATATTTTATAACTGGTATATAGTTACTAATTGATATTATTTTATTTTAAATTTTATTGAAAAGTTGTGCAACAGGAAGGGAAAAAGTTTGGTTATAACTGTTATTATTTTTGTTAATAATTAATTTTTCCAATTAAATTTTAAGAAGAGTTTGGTTAATAGTGTTTTTTTTTTTTTTTTTTTTGTTAATAAATATTTTTTGAATTGAAATTTGAAAAGAGTTTGGTTATGAAAAATAAAATAAAGACAAAATAAAATAAACAGATAAGTACATCATTTAAAAATAAAAATAGAAAGCAGTAAATTACACAAGCATACAAAAAGAAAAAAGAAAAAAAAAAGAAGCGAAATACAATGACAAATGGTGCTTACATCCATAAACCAAAAAATTAAGAAAGAAAGAAAAGGAAACAAACAATTAAGAATAGAAAGTATGAGTACATCTGTAACACAACTAAAAACCATAACATGCGTCAACCGTTTAATCGCTCAACGAAACAAATTAAGCGTCATTGTCAGGTGGTAGTGGAGGTGGAGGGAAGTAGTGATGGTAGACCTAAGTCACTCGATGGTCAATCTGATCAACGTGGTTGGTTGTCAGTACATCACGTCTTTTAGTGTCTACACGAAACTCACCAAATTGTTGAATTAGTGAGTTCTGAGCGGCGGCAAATACATCGAACTGATTACCAAATGTATTGAATTGATTCTCCATTTGTTGTTCCCATTGTACGCGCTGATTGTGTCGTTATTGTTCCAGCGCCAAATAATCAGTCCAGTATTGGGATTATTGATTTGGTGGCATGGCATTATCACTGGGGTCTTCGGGATCATCAGCTATTGGTGCATTTGCAATATTAATAGATCCCAATAAGTTGTCAGTGCCACCAACTCGGGTCAGTGTATACTCTGAAATTGGTGAAGTGATTTTCACTTTTGCTTCACCTACAAGGCTGACATGATAAGCTTTGAAAATTTTGGTTAGCAGAGCTCCGAAAGGTAGTGACCAGCCACTGAGAGTACCAAGATTTGCAACTATCATTTCCTTCAGTAGTATGTAATATAAATCTAATGTTTGTCCAACTTCAAAATAATATAACAAATAAACATTATAAAATAGAACAATATCAGAATGTCCTTTTTTGGGAGTGACATTTTCGATTATCCATCGATAAAGAATACGAAGGTAGGGTTTCAAATGTCTTGCTTATAAATTAGTGTCGATAAATCAGTTCTCACAAATTGTAATATAAATCTCACTTACATCACCAACAATGTTAATTAGGTCAGACTCACTTTGAAAATGACTTTGCAAATCCCCGGACTGAACTCCAATAATTTGTGCCAAAGTGTAAGTGTTCAGTGTGATTAGTTTACCTTTGACGTAAGATGTCAAACTATTCTCTCTAACTTCTCCCTCAGTAGGTCTCAAGTAAAGGTAAAATAAATACACAAGAAGTGGATATATCTTTTGTGGAAAATTGGTTAAAGGTAGCCATCCCATCGTCTCCAGTTTGTCAACCAACAAAGGATCATATTAAGAAGGTAGATTTACCCTTCTCCCGTTAACAATTAATCGGTTGGCAAAATTTGGATAAGCTTGTTCATAATTGTATGTGAGAAAATCAATAGTTGGATAGGTCTACTCTTGTTGGCGTGGTGGAGGATTAGAGGTTTGGCCACATTCTGGTTTGGCTCTTTTTGTTCTCAGCATTACTTATGAACGTAAGCAAAATGATAGCAAAAGGTAACAGAAATATAAAAAATGTATAGAAAAATATATGAAAATGGTGTGCAAAAGGTAAACAACAGATAGCCAAAGCTCAGCCTCAGGTTGAGACTTGCTAGAAACTGAAACAGGCGAGGCCGGTTGACCCGCGGGATGACCTACCGATTATTCTGCCAAATGACCCACCGGTTGACTATCGGGTCAACCTGTTTGCTGAATTGTTCGGCTTACTTCTATAGCTCGGAAATTGTGAACAGCTTTGAAATTGTGAACAGCTCGAAAAGAACCTTTGATTAAAGCTCTTGGTCTCTTGTTTTACACAGATATGAATTATAAAAATATAGACTGAATTTTTGAAATTAATTGAGGTAGGTGGTGGAGGTGGTGGTTGTATCGTTCGGGTCTCTGATCTAGTTGTATTGATACTATTTTGATATGATTTGAATAATGAATGTCAATGAAAATGGTGAAGAAGTTGGTGAAAGTTATGAAGTAATGAAGTTATTGGAATGAAGATGGTGTTGCTGAAAGTTGTGAAGTGAAATTGTTGGTTAGTAGAGTGATATAAAGCCTCGGTCAAACAAATGGCCAAAAACACTATAACAATTTTGACCCATGATAAACGTTAATTCATGCTTAATGGCGCCTAATAAATAATTGAAGTGAAATGTTGTATCATATGTTGCCTTGTGTGTGTGTATATATCCGTTTAATATAGAAAGATCTGTTCATGTTTTCACTTCGGTTTGCGAATTGAAGGCCTTATCAGCATCCGATTCAGAAATTGACTTAATTTATGTGTTAATTGGAATTTTTAGAATTTTATGGTAGGTTCAACTGAAATTCGATTCGGAACGATTAAATTAGACTAATTTAATGCCCATTTATTTAGCCTTAATTAATTATTTTCAAGTGAGCCTATATAAGACTTCTTATATGCCTTTATTCTTTCTTTCTTCTTTATTCAACATTTTTGAGCTCCCTTATTCAAGCAAAACGTGAGAGAGTGAGAGAGAGAAGGCAATTGAGATCAAAAATTGGAATATGAGAGAATTGCCAAGAAGTATTGGAGATTTGCCAAGAATTTAGGAATTGAAGCTCCCTCACTTGTGCAATTCAGACTCTAGGAAAGAGAATTAGCCTTTGATCTTGTAATGTAGTTGATTAATGTATGAAAACAAGCGAATTAAGTGAATTCATGTAGGAATTGAGCTAAAATTGAAGAAAACTAAGTCATTCCATACATGCATGCATATTTTCTCACATTTTGGGTTTAATTTCCAAGAATTCCCTCATGTATGTCTTGAATTCACCTTAATTTTGGGAGATCATCAATTTTCATGATATTTTATAGCATTTGATCATGTTTTGAGAAGCTTAAGCTCAAAGAAATTCATGCATGTCATGTTCATGGAGCATTCATAAATTTTAAGTTGAATTTTTACATAATTAGCAAGCTATGGGGCCATGAATTCAAGAAATAATCCTTAGCTTATGATGTTTTATGAGTTTCTAAGTGTTTCCTCAAGTTTGGGCCCAGAAAAATTGAGTTTGATGCTTTAAGGTTGAGTTTTGAACTTGGAGAACAAATCTAGAAATTTCAGAATTTGCACCTACGCTTGAGCGTGGGAGTTCATGTTCGAGAGACCACTTTGAGTGCGTGCACTTCCGCTCGAGCGACCATAAGTCCGTTCGAGCGTGAAATGCAAGCTTCTAGAAGTTCATGTATTTTTGCAGATCGCTTGAGCAAGGGTCTGAGTCTCACACTTGAGCAAGGATCGAGTGTCCATCGAGCGTAAAAAGCAAGCAACCAGTACTTTTGCCAGAGTTTACAGACCGCTCGAGTGAAGGAATGTGCGCTCGAGCGACCTCTCACATTTGCTCGAGCGTGGACCCTATTTTTCGCAAGTTTTAAAAAATGTTTTAAAGTATATTTTTACATCCTTATTCCATTCTAGGCATTCCTAGGCCAAGATAAAGACACCATAATGAGGATAAAGGCTAGAAACACACTAAGAACAATGAAATAAGTTATATACACCCCGAACATGTGTTTTAATGTATGTATCTATTATGTTATGTAGGTCACGTGCCGTAGGACATCCGATTTACTTGTTTTGTTTGTTTACCGTGGAGCCTCTGTGATCTGTGAGTAATAACTTTGCAAAACTATGTTCAATTATAAGCATTTACTGAATGATATAAGATGATCTGTTTCTGAAATATTAGTTTCTATATGAATGAATGATTGTCTAATGTTTTTGACATGTATTCGTGGCATTCTTAGCTTCAAATGACATCTGTTATCTGTTTTGTTAGGTCCCAATTATGGGCCAACTGTACGTCTCATGAGCCAACCGTTATGAATCCTTATGTATACATCCCTTTATGGGCCAACTGAACGTCTCATGAGTCAACTTGACCGTCTCTGTGCATGTGAGTCAATTGTATGCCTTTATGGCTGTCCCTTTATGGGTTAACTGTTTTTGCTAGTGCTAATAAATGTGCCACGTATGATTAACTGCAAGTTCTAATTATGAATACGACTCTGAAACTGTATATGTTATGTACTATGATTTCTGAACATAATACGAATTCATTTCTGACAACTATTGAATTCTGTTTTCTGTAACTGTTATGGACAACATTCATTAAACCTCTTTACTCTGTTATTATTCACTGGACTCGAGCTCACTATTTATATTATGTATGTAGGTGAGCAGGCATGTGACTAGGCCCAGAGTTGACGGCCTATGTTTCTGTTTTGTCAGCCAACTACCGTGCCTCTTGAGGAGGTTCCTTTTGAGAGGATTATGTCAAGGCTTTAGTTGAACTTGTTTTGTATAACTCTACTTGCACTAAGTACCCTTTGATCCTATCTGTGTAGTTGGGTGACGTAAGACTAATGTATTTTTGACGTCACATCTGTATATATATATAAGTTTGTTTTGAAAATTTCTGTCCCATGTATGTCTGCACAGCTCTATGGACTATGTTAATTTTGTATATTTACTTCCGCAGCCCCTATTTTATGTTATCCTGTTCAGAGGCTTTTGGTAATCCAAAGATTACTGACCGATTATGACTCTTAATCCATAGGGTCGGGTTTGGGCCGTGACAAACACATTGCTGAGTTTTGGATTTTTTTTTTCTCTTCTTTGATCGAAAGCTAACTGTGATGACCGGTTTCATTGTGCGTTCTTATTCCTTTCTGTTTACCTTTGGGTTTACACTTGTTAGAGTGTCGGTTTCAACTTGGAGTCTTGTTGCTCGTTTGAGTTAAGTTGTGTTTAGAAATTTTTCTCAAAAGTTCTCCTTTTTGTTTATTTCGGTGTTGCGTTTCACTTGTCGCGGAGGGTGCGAGGTTGAGTTTGGAGGATCGGGAGTTGAGTCGAGACATTCCCGGGCTGGGGACCAGGGCCGCACGTGCAGGATCTGAGTCGTACGTGCGGGATGTGAGACCGCACGTGTGGATTTCAGGGGAAGGTGGTACAACACACTGCTAAACAAAAGCGCAGAGGTGCTTGGGAAGGCCACACGCGGAGTAGCGCCACACGCAGAGCAAGCTCTGCACGTGCGTGAGGTAGGTGAGATTCGAAATTTGCTTTTTTCTCCTCTTTTTGGGCTGATTGAGTGTCACTTTTGTATATCTCTCTCTCTAAAAACATTTCCTCTTCATTCTCTCTATATTTCCTATGAAAAACCTCACAAGATCTTTGATTTCTCCAAATTCACTGGGATTCAGATCCAAGTTCTTCATCAAAGTTGGTTGTCTAGACGAGAGTTACGTTGTGTGCGGTGGAGATCGAGTTTCATTGTCGTTGATTTTGGAATTTTCAACTCATTTCTTCTTCAAACTTGAGGTAGGGATTTCCTTTGAGTTATATATATGTTTTTGCAAAATCTAGATGATTTTTGAAATCATCATTTGATTAGTTTTGAACGTTGATTGTTGATTCAAAAAGAAGAGTAATTTTGAAAGTAGATTTACTTTCTTTTCCTTTTTAAAAATGGAAATTGAGGGTTTTGAATTATATTGATTGAAGAAAGATGATTTTGATGAGATCCTTCTAAATATTTTGGAGGTAAGTGGTTTTGGTGAGAAAACCTAGAAATAGGGTTTTTTTGAAAGATGTTGAAAATCCTTGGATGATGTTGACATATTTATTTTGGGGGTCAAAATAAATGGATGTTTTGAAAACTGTTTATTTATATATATAAATGATGAAGTTTGTAAATTATGAGAATTGTTGTTCATTTTGGAAATTGTTATTCAAAATGTTATTTTAGTCTTGAAATGGCTAATTTGTAGAGAATGCTCGAAATGTGGGAAATGTGTTGTTCCTTGGGGGAAATTGGAAATCAAAGTTTATATATTCATCTTGTGATATTATTGTTTTGAAAAGAGAAATGGGAGATTTGTTCACAATGGAATTATTGTGCGGAAATATTGAGAATGGAAGAAATGTTGTATTGCATCTAATCATTTCATAAGCATATCAATTCATTTGATTATGTTGAGCTTTGAGCATTAATTTGAAAACCTTGCATTGAGAAAAGAATGTTGGGAAACGGGTTCTCATGAAATAGTTTTGGGGTAAATACGGTGATAAGTCTTGATAAGTGGTATAGATAAAATTGATTAAATTGGCCTGAGTGTCCTTGGTGAAAGACCAGAAAGTTGCATGGGTAGGTGTCGAGTCTTCCGGTTAATACCGGTAAAAATGACAATTGGTAGTACTCGTATAGTCTACTTGCAGACACCGACCTAGGGATTAACAGAGTTGTATTTACCGTCCCTTGAATTAAATTGTTAAATTTTGAACAGTTGAAGTTGCATAATATCATTGAGTATAATGGTTTTTCAAAAGATGAAGATGTGTTTTATTTTCAAAAAGGCAAGGCATGGCATGTACACTTATCTCTTTAGATTTGTATAAAATGTATATACTTTGTTAAGGATTTCCTACTGGGCTTTATGCTCACCCTACTGGATTTTTATGTAGGAAAAGACGTGGTGAATCCACCTAATTGAGGGCGCGGAAATGTGTATGTTGAGAGCACTAAAGTTCTCATTTGCTGTGATCTTATTTGTAAGTCAAGGGCTATGTATGTGTGGGTTTGAATAACCATTTTGTGTAATCAGGTTTAAGCCTTGGAAGATTGTAAACCCTTAGGGGTGCTTATTTGGTTATTTACTTGTTGTTGAATCAATGTAATATCGCATGACGAACTGTTATTATTACGTAATGCAAGTATGAGAAATTATATTTGGTTTTCCTTTAAGAGAGTTATGATTGTTGCATTATCATTTTGGGCTAGAAATTTGGGACGTTACACTGACCAACTATTTTGGCTTTTTTTTTTTTTTTTTTCCCTTTTATCGAAAGCTGACCAACTGAGATTTTGCAGAGGACTGATGGCTCTGCACAATATGAGTTAAATTACAATGTTGTCTTTTTTATTTTTTTCTATCATATGAATTTAGTATTCACTGAAAGAGGGGTAATATGGTCATTTTAATGTCAAATACATCAATGAATAGTCACACTAATATTATTGATGGTACTTCCACTTCACGGGTGAAATGGACAGGTGAGACATAACAATGAAGGTGAAGACAATGGTATAGGTTCACGAATTTTTTTATCAAAGTGATAAAATTTAACAAATGAAAAAATGTTTAGGTAGCGTTTGGTAACGTTTATATTTTTGGTTCCTATTTACAAAAATATTATTAATTAGTTTTTATTTATTTAAAAAAAATATAAATTACAAAAGCATTTGATTTGAACAAAATATTTATTGTCTAAATTTAACAAACATAAATAAAAAAAAATATGTTTATTCAGGTCTAAAATATTTATATTTATTTTTTATTATTTTATGACAATGAGATCATACACATTATAATTGAAAAAAAAATAATTATAAAAATAAATTGAGAAATAATTAATTTTAAAAAAATAATTGAAAAAAAAATAAATTGAAAAACATTAATTGAAAAAAAATAATTGCAATGCAAATTATTTCAAAAAAAATTATTTGGAAAAAAAGTAATTGAAAAAAAAATTATTTCAAAAAAAATTATTAATTCATTTTTGAATTGAATTTTAAAAAGAGGTTGGTTATGAATGTTGATCAAAAATTTCAATCGAGTTTTGAGTTGTATGTTTGATTATGAATGATAACTTTTTGAATTAAGTTTGATTTTTTTTTTCAAAACTCATAACTAAATAAATTTTCTTATTTCACATGTCACATCAAATTTCAAAACTCAATTTCATACTCAATTCAACATTCTATTCAAAAATCATAACCAAACAAATTTTTTATGCTTAAATCATAATTCCAAAACTCACAAACTCGAAATACAACTCTATTCTCAAATCATATTTAGAAAATTCAGGCCCGGTCCTGAGATTTTCGAGGCCCAAAGCCAATAATCAATTACTAAATTTCTGGGGTCCTTCACATTTTTTTTTTATTGAATGGAAAAAAAAATTAAGGTAAAGGACAAAAGATTTGCATTAAAATCACAAAAAATACTTAGCAATACATTATAACAACTAATATGTATCACTTGATCCTCGCACTTCTTGTATTTTTAGAAGCAAATAAATCAATCATACTTGCATAAAACTTAAATGAATTCTTCTTGATGATGTAAATATCAATATTATAATAGCAATTAATTGGGTAAAAGACAAGACAAATATTTAATTAATTAAATCGAAAAAAAATATTTACCTGTGCTTACTGTGTTGAGATCAAAATATTTTTTTAAATCAAAATTCCAAACAAAAGCACCATCACTTGACAAAACACAAAACTTTTAAATTATGTGATGTGAACTATTATATTTAAATAAATTTTTCTTTATGATGTAAATACCAATATTATAATAGTAATTAATTGTGCAAAAGACAAGATAAATATTTAATTAATTGAATAAAAAAATAAATAAAAAGAAAATTACCTGTGCTGCTAGAGAATTGCTTCGTCTGGCTGCACAGATTCGTCTCCCTTGCTGGTGTGGTGTGACTATCAAAGGAAAGGTTGATAGGGTTAGGAATACAATTAAAAAATGGACCTTTTAAGTTGGTTTGGGTTGATAGGGTTAGGAATATAATTAAAAAATAGGCCTTTTAAGTTAGTTTGGGTTGATAGGGTTAGGAATACAATTAAAAAATAGGCTTTTTAAGTTGGTTTGGGCCTTAAACTTTTGGCTTTTTAGTAGATCAAAAAAATTAAATTGGTTTGGACCTTTTTTAATTTTTTTTTGGACTCAAAACACACCTAACATATTATACTAAATTATAATAGGAGGGACTCCCATTTTGAACTTATTTTGAGGGACCCTAAGCTATGGCCTTGTGAAGCTATGGCCAGGGCCGGGCCTAAGAAAATTTTACCAAACGTTACCTTAATTTTTCTATTAAATAAAAAATTCAAAATTCAGAAAATGTCATTCAAATTTTTCCAAAATTCAATTTAATATAAATGATAGATAGAAGGATTGGAAGTCAATTTTTATATAAAAAAAAATAAAATAATTTGATAGTGGTAAATAAATTGATGATGGATGGAAGATGACGAGACAAAAATATGAGGCTGGAAGAGAGGATGAGAAGAAAAATGAATTGCAAGGAAAATCAGATTCCACGTCGTTGGGATTGCAGATCCAAGCAAACTACTCCCTCCTCGCGCCCAGCCTTATCGACTTAACCAACAAGACACAGAGAGAGGAGGAGAAGAAGAAGAAGAAGAAGATGACAATGTCGATATCTGTGTCGCTCTCCTCTGCATCTCTATATGTGCCTACTAGTAGTAGTAGTAGTAGTGCACACTTGAACTTGGCCTTTGAATTGAGGAAATGGCGGATCAGAGCTTCCTCCGCTGCTTCTTCTGGCGTCCAATTCACCACTCTCGAATCAGCCATTGCCGAGGTTCCTCTTTTATCTCCAATTTCAAGCCTTTCCAATTATTTGATGTCTCTTTTCATTATTCATTGCTCAATGTCTCAGAGATTGGAGAAATTTCATAGGGATTTCCTTCTTTGGGGAAGAGTTTTTAACTTTAATTATGAGCTTTTTGAGAAGGGGGTTGGTAGCTAAAAAACTTTTATTTTGAGTTATATTATCTCTCTTATTTTTTATATGTTTTTTTTTAGTAAAAGTAAAAAATTCAGTTTTTAATATGGGAGCAGCTTGCCTCTGTCCGAGATCGGACTGACGGTGGTGTTCGGCCCGTGATGGTCCACGGTTTTTTTTTGTTGATAATTTGAACCATTTAATAATTAGATCTCGTCAAGGACTATATTTTTGTAAAAAAATTACGTTGATCGGATATTTAGATAGCTATGTGATCAAATCAGTTTTGTATAAAAAAAAATTGGACGGTGAACAAATTAATGGTTGAAAAAAAATTGATCTAATGAGATAACTATCGATATTCGATCAATGTGATTTTTCACATGCATATAGTACTCGATTAGTTCTATATATTGAATGGTTCGAATTATCAAAATGGGACCCGTGGTGGGCCTCCACGGGCTGAACAGCACCGTCCAGTCCGATCTCGGACTGGAGGCAAGCTGCTTCCTTTTAATATAGGGTGTGTTTTCTTATTCACAAGGGTAGCTTGGGGATCCATAAGTTGGAGGCTTTCAACCAAGGTTTAAGAAAATAAATATATATATATATATATCATTAAATTTGCAAATTAATTTCTCAGTCAATAATAGAATAAATTTATATGTCAAAAACGAAAAACAAAATCAGAAGAAAATAGGATTATACGGATATACTTTTTTATATATATTGTTAAACAAGTAATGCTATATAAACAAAAATATTGTACAAAAGTAGTGCTATACAAATGAAACAACTAGTGCTATGTGAACATAATTTACATGTTTGTCACTGCAACTTCATTTTGAAAGTAAATTCTGTAAGAAAATTTTGGCAATATATCATTTTCCTTGTAAAAAACATTATGTTAGTTTGGGCCTAAACATATAAAAATCTATGAAATACCAAGTTTACACACCCTTAAAAAAAAGTACATATCTCCACTTCTAACCGTTCGAATTTAAAAAAAAGAATTTGTGGGTTTACTTGCTTCATAGCTACCACCACTATATATCATTATCTAATATCACTAAATTTGTAATTAAAAGCAACCACGATGAGTGATAATCAAACACAACGATGAATTATAAACATTTCTAATTTAATAATTGTGGTGAGAATTGAAAGTATTTTGGAAGGGTGGCTACCTTTGCAATTACAAACGAAAAGACCAAAACATGACATAGTAATACAATTTTGCTGTACAGGTTATCGAGGACTAGTATGGGAGGGATTGGGTAATTGGTCTAATAGAATAGCTATTGGGGGCCTTTTGGGATGGTTCTGTGGAAAGGAATTATGAGGTGGTTGGTTCATTTTGCTTAGAGGATTTTCTTTAAGATGGGTGATGGGAGAAGAGTGAGGTTCTGGTTAGATCCACAGTGTGGTTACAGACTTCTTTAGGAGGTATTTCTTGGTTTGAATCAGTTAACCACTGACCTTCATGTGAATGTGGGGGATTATTTAGAGGTGTCTTAGAGTGACATTGTGTGGAATCCACAGTTTCAGAGGGCTTTCAAGGGCTGGGCACTCCAATCTACAAAGACCTATAATTCAGAGATAGAGTGGTGGTCATGATCTTTTGGCTTGGAGAGTTTCTAAACAAGTTTTTTCAGTTCAGTCTTTATACTGGGATATGTATGGTGACTGGGATTCTTCTTTTCCTTGGAAGGGTATATAAAGGAATAAGACTCCTAAGATTGATTTCTTTGGTTGGAGAACTTCTTTTCAGGCTATTCTCATTCTCACCATGGATAACCTTCGGTAAAGGTGCAAGTTGATTATTTATTGATGTTACACGTGTAAGCAAGTGGTGGAATTAGTGAATCACCTTGTTCATTGTCTGGTCGCAAGTGAGTGGACCTAATTTTCAGGTTTTTGGTATAGTTTGTGTTATGCCTTATTTTTATTGATTTATGGAGCTCTAGATGCGCTAAGAGATCAGAGAGGAAGGCTTGGCAGACCACAACTTTATGTGCTCTGTGGACAATATGGACGGAGTGAAATAGGAGATCATTTGATGGAGTCAAGCTTCCAATTTGTAGTTTGAAAGGATCTTTACTCCTTTCCTTATTTTTTATGATTGAGAGACTGTCGTTTTCTGTTTTTTTATTTTTTTATTGGCAAAAGTCAGTTGTTAGTAGTTATAGAATAGCACCTATGAGAGTTAGCCTCAACACCATTGCAAAGTACAAAGTGCTTGCCTCCTAATTCAACTCCCCCTTAGGGAGAGTTGAACCCATGACCTGCTCCTTGGTACTAAGCCCTTAGGAGAGTCATGGTGGCCAACTAAGCTAGGCCTCGTTGGTTGACTGCCCTTTTCTGTTGACTCTATTGTGCAGAGTTCATAGGTGATTTGTGCATGCCATTTGATGTATATCCTATAGGTTTTGGCTGTTGAGTGTATAATGTTCTTCCCCCCTAGGTGGCTCACTTCTGGGTTAATAAAATTTTTCTTATCAGAAAATAATAGTCAAAAGCTCTGAAACATTATAATTGAACAGCAAACTGTTACTATTTATTGGAAGCTTCAGGCATATAGTGTTGCATGAGTTCTTTTGTCATTTTTACAGCATCGGTTGAACCAGTTTTAGATGGATAAATATTTATTACATTTGTATTTTTTCTAGTTATATTGAGTCCTTTGCACTATTGGTAGTGGTGAGCTAATATCAATTAGTTTGTGCAAGTCTAGAATTGGGTGATTACAGTGGTTTACAAATGTGATGGCTTACAGAGTTGGACATTTATTCTTGTATTTTTTTAAACATTTGTTTTCTCACTTCTATCAGTTTGAGTAAGATATTACTGAAAGCAAAAGAGATGTTTCCTGTTTTTTTAATTTTTATTTAAACTTAAACTTCTTTACTCCAAAATAAAGAGATATTGAACACTGAAAGACATGCTTAAGGTTCTACCTTGTGCACAAGGCATTCCTGTGGACATCTAGAACAAGCTATGAGAAAATTGTATGTTGTCTCTGATGACAGTGCGTAGAAGTTTTACTGAAGTAACTCTATGATTTGCTGCAGAAAGACAGTGATGCTGTCAAAGAGGCACTTGATCAGCTGAGTGAAGTTGGTTGGGCAAACAAATGGAGTTCTCAACCATATGTATCACGTCGTATGGTCAGTGTCCATAACAAGTGTGAAGTTCTGGGAAAGTGCTACTCAAACATTAGCCACATCTACAAATCTATGCATAAATGTACATAAATAATGTACATCTGTTTACTGCTTTGAAATCTTTATTAATTAATGTACTTGGTATCAAAATATGTAGTTTAACTGTTTCAAATTTTTGCGGCAGACCTCTCTTCGGGAGCTGACAACTCTTGGAATTAAAAACGCGGAGAACCTTGCAATCCCAAGTGTTAGAAATGATGTAAGTTGCACTGCACTAAATATTTTGTTTAACCTGTAACAATAGAAGAGCATACAAACCATTGCATAAATTTCATTCTGTATTTTTTGGGACTGCCATTAATTATTTGGTGTAATGGATGAGTTTTGGGTTTTCCACATGGTTTAAAATCGTGTTCTGAAAGCATGACTTGATGAAACGACCTAGTTATAGGAAAAAGAAGTTAAGAACATGTGTTTGGGAAAAAAGATTCCAAACCACTGGTTTGCTAAAAAACTAGATTACTTTTTGTGGCATAAATTGGAGCAAGAACCTGAACAGGACAACATTTTACCTTATTCCAACATCAGCAGGATACACTGTGCATTGGGATGCCAATATATTTTGCCAGTTTTCAACTTGTATTCTTTGTTCTATTGTCCTCTTACCAGTTTCTGAGTGATTGAAATTCTAATATTGCATTAAGACTAGAATTTGATGACACCTGTGCCTTCCATTTGATTTTCTTTTCTTATTTTTGCAAGACTTAAACCATCATAATTCGTAAATATTATATTCTCCATGAATTTGATTTAATTCAGTGATGCAGGCAGCTTTTCTCTTTACGGTGGTAGGGACAACAAGCTTTTTGGGTGTTCTTGCCGGTCAGCTTCCTGGGGTAACTTCACATAATATCCTCTTTCTCTGTAGATGTCCATAAACATTAATAAACTGTCAAAAGAAATAATTTCAAATTCATATTATGTAGAGTTCTGAATTTCTCTTTTTTTAATCTATTGATTATTTTCTATAAGTTTCAAGGAACAAAGGACAAAGGAAGTACAATTGTAGCTGTGGATTATGCTTATAGAAGCTTCTTTCATTCCTTTCTTATCAGATGGCTGCTTCTGTGACTTTTGATATGTTTTAAAGACATTATAGAAATATAACAAATACAAGCTACATGTTTTTGTAGAGTATCTCACATAATATATGAGATAGTTTTTATAAGGTTAATTACACAAAGCCCCCCTTAACTATTGGTGAGTATCACTTTGTCCTCTTGATTTATGAACCCGTACATATTGATCCCTTCAACCATGAAAATCGTACAAATACATACCTTTTTAGAGGTGGTCTGGAGGGGGTGAAAGTGATACATTTTTATAGTTGAAGGGGTCAAAATGGATGAGTTTATAGATGAAAGGGGTAAAGTGATATTTGTTAATTGTTGAAGGGGTCTTCGTGTAATTAACCCTTTTTTGTACTCACCTATTCATGCGTGTCTATAGTTTTACCTTGAACATTGGGTCACTGACCTGTTTCATTTTCTTTGTGTTGTCTACTATATATTATGATTGGCACATTTTAGTTCCTTTATTGTGAGTAATGATTCTAATGTCTTTAATGTTCAACTCATCTGGGTAATGAATAAAGATATTTGTTTTGCACTAATATGTATTATGGTTAGGCTGTCAGACTAATACATTTTATTTTATTTTTTTGTAAAGAGAATGGAAGGAAATTGAGGCATTTTCACATCTACTAACATTCTTATCCACATGTAATTGTCACTAAGGATTGGGGCTTCTTTGTGCCATACTTGATTGGGAGCATTTCTTTAGTAGTTTTGGCTGTGGGAAGCATTTCACCTGGGTAAGTTGTTAGGCATTAACTATGTTATTTCCTTACTACAGGCTGTCTTGAATATGTCAACAAACCTTTCAATTTTGAATTACCATGATGTTTAAATCAGAATATTGTATAATTGTCACCTCAGTTGGGCACTTTTTAAATTGTATAATGAATTATTGAAGAGCACAATTGAGGGCTGACAGAGAATTTCGGGATCCTTGTTCTAAAGATGATTTTACATGTTTAATATAGGCTTCTTCAAGCTGCCATTGGTGGATTTTCATCACTTTTTCCTGATTACCAGGATAGGATTGCTAGACATGAAGCAGCTCATTTCTTAGGTAATTTCTCTTTGTTGGGCTTAAAATACAAACTATGGCTAGTATTGCATAAAAACATTTGAAACTACAGTGGCATAATGGGGAGTAGCGCAATGTATCTTCCTTTTTGTTGTAGTTTATTTTTTAAAAAACAGACCTATTCGTCCAAGTACAAACTTCTATCTCTGAATAGGTGAGACGACGTGGACTCTTTTATTACAATATTATGACATTAGGAACATATCTATAGAGATGGCACATGTTGTTTCTCTTTCTTGATCCATGTGCATGTGCTGTTTTGGATGCACATTGTAGTACTAGTGCTTAGGTTCATTTTCATGCAATTAAATCACTTAGTGATTTTCAAGATTCAAACTATTATTAAAGGATTGTCAAAGGGGGAAAAAAAGTATTGATAAGCCTGTTGACGCATCTTTGGAGGATCTGGAGTTCCTCGTGCGGCTTTTGGATGGTGTCTCTGCTTCTGGATCTTTCACAGATCGTGTTCCTTTAGCCATTGTGCATCTAGGGTTTTCCTGATGGGTTCCTTGCAGATGCTTGTGCCGCCTTGGATCTGGGGTTTTCTCCCAAATCCTCGTGTTGCTGTCAGATCTGGACAAAACCGAAGGCTATGACAATAGTGGATTTCTCTCTCTCTCTCTCTCTCTCTCTCTCTTCTGTTCTCCCCTCTGTTCAAGTGAAAGACAATGGTTGTGGAGGGGGCTAGGCTTTTCTGGATTTTTTTATAGGTGGATGAGAGGGCTGTCAGGGTGGAGCAAGTTGTGGTGGAGGACGGAGCAATGGCGGCTATGGTGGAAGGTGGCTGTGCAAGGTTGTTGTGGCCGGGATTTGGGCATGGGAAGGGGGAGGCTGGTGTAAAGAAAGGGGATGAGAGAGAAGGGGTTGGCATAATGGGAAGGGTAATGTTGTCCCCAAAAATTTGATTTTCATGTCTTTGAAATTATTGTTTTTCCATTCACGTTTTTGGTAATTTTGAAATATTCTCCCATTGAGTTGATATTATTTTGTTCCTTGAGATTTCCACTAATATGAAATTATAAGATAGTAAAAAATAAATATTTATTAACTTATGTAATTGATTAGTTAATAAAATTATTTTTAAACAACAATCAAATATACCCAAAAAAAAATTATATGTATAGCTATGGGAACCTAATAAAAATAATTAAAAATCTAATTTTAAAAATTTCAGAATAAAAATAAATAATTTTAATTTAATAAAGGGTTTGAGTAGGAAGGAAATTGCTAGATTAATTGATATGGGATTGTTCATTATTGGCTATATTATATTAGAACTTTATGTAAGTAGGAAACTATTAATAATAAATCATATATATAGTATTTCATATTTTTAAAAACCACATCATAAGGGTATCAAATGTTTAAGGGTAAACACTACTTTTAAGACCATATCAATGATTTTAAGGTATAAAATACATCTTAAAGAAAGGAGAAATTGAAGTATTGATAATTTTTGTAATGCCAGGCGTGAGTCATGATTCTCAAATCAAATGGTGGCTTTCTGGTTGAGTAACCATGTCTTATGGTGTTCTTGAGCATTTGTTAGGATCATTTTTAAAATTTGATACTCCAAATTCCTTGCCCTTGCTCTTCAGTCTCATGCATGGGCACCGTGACTTACCATATGGTTATACCAATTTCGTGCAAGATCACCTTATTTAACAATTTGCATATATGTGATTTTTCCATCTCTTCTTTAATTTCTTCTCCATTTGGGGTTGCATGATTTGACAAAACTTGCCCTGTGAATTTCAGTTGCCTACTTGCTTGGCCTTCCTATACTCGGATATTCTTTGGATATTGGGAAAGAGCATGTTAATCTCATTGACAAAAAGCTGGAAAAGCTCATATACAGTGGGCAGCTTGATGCAAAGGAACTGGACAGGTACAAGTATGACAGCTGTAGTTTCCATAACTCCAGTTTCACTCTGTGGCTTGTCTTTTCTTTCTCCACAACTTTTATTTTTCCTCAGTTAATCACCACTGTATGTCTTGGTTCATCAAGTTCATAAGGATGAAATGTATGAGGTCTTAGTTTACATTGATAGTGCTGCGTGCTTCGATATTAATGTAATAACATCTTGAGCCTGTCCCTATTTTTGCCATTGTTCCTTCAGTTCAAGTGCGATAGAGACTTTGTTCAAGCTGAAGGTGCCACTAAAATGAGGAAAGACAATAAAAAAATGGCCATAGGTATAGATGAGGGTTATGCTATACAAACAAAATTTGTATACATAATCATATATGCCTTATTCACGTCCATTCATTGGAAAACAAGAAGCCTATCACTGTGATTCATAAGTGCAAAAATATTATTGTCACATGATTTTGTTGGAGTTTTCTGCACAAAAATTCTAAACTTGGCTTCTTTTTTTTAACAAAATGGGCATGTCATTAGTTGTCTTGCAATTTTAATGCAGTTTTTTTAGCATAAGCCAAATAAGAGATACGTTAAGCCTTTATTTTATTTTATCTTATTTTTATGTACTTCAATATTTTCCTGTTGTTGCGCAATTCTAAAACAAGTAAGAGATAAGTTATGCTTCTTCTTTCTTTTTCTTTTCTTCTTCTTCTTATTTTAATGTACTCTGATATTTTCCCGTTTAAAAATTAGAATACTCCTTACGAAAGTCTAATTGTGGGTTAGAAAGATTGACTAACCATGATCGTGTCTTACTCTTCAGTTTCATGTTGGCATGTGAAGATAGTTTCTATTTCACATGTTTCCTAAGTTCTTACAACTTGATTGGTTCCATACAAGCCTTATCAATGTTCTCTCCATTTTGTGTCGGACAAACTGCATTCCCTAATGTAATATCCATTCAAGTTTCTACCAACTGTTGAAGCATAAAGGCACAAAAGGGCAACTTTATAAGGTCACTAAAATGTTAAAGCATAAAGGCACAGAAAGGCAACTTTATAAGGTCACTAAAATGTTAAAATCTAAGATTGAGGTTTCTTATATCAAAATGACGTGAATTCTTGAGACTCAGTATTTATAAGTAGAGATGATATCAAGAGTAATTATCTTTCTCAGGTTGGCAGTTGTAGCCATGGCTGGACTGGCAGCTGAAGGTTTGCAATATGATAAAGTGGTCGGTCAATCTGCTGATCTTTTCACTCTTCAGGTTTGTAAATATTATTGGCCTGAAGTCAAGTTGTATATAGATCGTACTTGACCTTTGGTCTTTTAATAATTTCCTTTTCTCTTCCCAGAGGTTGATAAACAGGAGCAAGCCGCAGCTTAGCAAAGAACAGCAGCAAAATCTTACCAGATGGGCTGTGAGTGTTTCTATCATGCAACCAATTCACATGTTTTACTTGCATTTTGTATTACAATCTTGACTTAGAAATTCTTCTGTTTCAAGGGTAGGTATATAAACTTAACACTTTTTGTTTTTTTTTGGGTTGAAAAAAATAAGAAAAAAAATGGTGTTTTTTTTTTCCAACAATCATAACACAATGTTTTCTAGTGAAGAATGCTGATGACCGGGGGAAATAATGCAGGTTCTGTTTGCTGGATCCCTTTTAAAAAATAACCAGGTAATTCATGAGTCCCTAATGTCGGCAATGTCGAAGAAGGCAACTGTGTTAGAGTGCATTGAAGCAATTGAGAAGGCTGCATAATGATTAAAACATACCGACAGTTGTAATATTATTTCAAGAATAAGGGCACTTTAGTATGTTTAGTTGCTTGTTTCCTAATTAGATTTTAGGTCTTGGTATATATACGTAGTGATGTAATTATTTGCTCTGATTTGAATTATGTCTGAAGATAAATTGGAAGCCATCAGCATTCATATGAATGGAGAAAATTAGGGATAGTTTGGGATGATCTAAATAAGTGCACTTTTTGACTTTTTATGAAATATGGGTCGGGTATGGGTTGGATTTGAAGTATTGTGTTAGAGAGGTGATGCGACTTAAATAAGATGATATGACTTAAATAGGATAGTGACTTTTTAACTTTTTTAAATTATGCCAAACAAGTCCTTATTCGTATTGGTCCAATGTTTTCAAGAACTTTATCCTTGGAAAGGGCCAATGGGGCTATCTGACTGGCTCAACGTGTAGACCCACATATTCTAAGGCCGAGGGTTATCACGTGGTTGTTTACACATGGTAAAGGGATTATGGCTAAGTCCTCAATATTTATAGTCCAACTAAAAGATAAAAATAAGAAAGAAATAAATTCTGAAAAAATCCAAAATTAAACTATTAATTCTCTAAATAAAATATCTCAAAATAAATTAAGCTAACTAAATTAATTCTAATTCTTTTGCGCCCACCTCATATAAGTGCAATGAATCTTGGGCTATAAAGCACTAACACTTCAAAACAAGTGTCGTAGCAGTATCAAACGCACGGACATGGCATGAGCACATAAGAGACACGTCCCCTTTTATTTAGTTAAGTTGTTTTTAGGGAACATTTCAGAAACACACCAACTAGTTTTTTTTCACTCTTTATTATTTTATGGATGTTGGATGTTGAATGTTTATTACTTTTTACTTAGATTTAAATAATTAATAGATCATTCATAACAATAGACTAACCATAAGAGTTAATTTGAGAAAGAGTTTTTTTTTTATATTGAATTAGTGTTAGATTTTATTAATTTCGATTGTTTGAAAATGTAATATTAATCTACATAGCAAATAAAAATAAATAAAAATTATTGGCATGTTCTTGCCATGTCCGTGTCTCCATTTTCTTTAAAGGGGAACTGACCCAAAGGTCCAAGCCCAACATATCCTACCCCATTTAAGCCCAAAACAATTTTACTACTCCATTAAGTCCTCAAATTAACAATAAGACGAAAATACCCACAATACATCATCCAATTTACACGCCACAGCCCATCACCCACGCCCCAAACATCTTAGATCGATCACTACATCACACGTCTCCGCTGCTCAAATCGACTCCTCGGTCCTCCATCTCTTCCGCTCAACTCCATCGCCTCGTAAACCCTAACCCTAACCAAAACGAACTGCTCATCTTCATCATCATCTCACCGATCAAGACACTCCGCTCGAAATCGCATTCTCAACCCTCCATCTCTCCTCCGTTTATTCCATTCCTCCAAACCCTACCATAACCACAAAACCAAACCGTTCATCTTCAACACAACACCAAGCCGTTCATATTCTCCAATCGGCGACCCTCAACAACACGAAGAACCATCACCACTCTGAAGAGATTTCATAGTTCCTGGCTTCCGACTCACAAAAATGGGGAAAAAAAGTAACATCTCTCTTCACCTTTCATTATTTTTCATTCACATTTGCACATCATTCTTTCATATTTCGTATATACACATTTTACATACTTCCAAATGTATAAACCCTATTTTATATATAATCCCCTGTTTTCAAACATTCTTCTCCCCTGTTTTTCAACATTCTAAACACTGTTTTTACACATAAATCCCCGTTTCTACAAATTCAACACCTTATTCCTGTTCTTGTTGTTCAATGTTAGCTTCTCTTATTCTTATTTTTGAATTTTTTATCTTCTCGTTGTTATTTTTGCTTTTTACAAAATACAATGCCTGTTACTATTGTTCATACTGTTTATAAAAACTGCAACATCATAGTGTTTCATTCCATCACTACACAAGTAACATATCTAAATTTATTCAAACTGCAAATGAAACTGCAAAATTACACAGTTTAACCACTACTCAAAACAAGTATATAACTTATTATAAAGTGCAGATCAAATCACAAATTATACGCCAGAATCATACCAACAAAATACATATAACATCATGTGAAATCGCATATTAAACTTCAAAATTATACAGTTTTGTCACTATATTACTCATACCCTGCTGTCGCTTTCATTTTTTCAGAAACAGCTGTTGGAAGATATTGGAAGAAACAAACCCATACGCCCACAAATCCAATCAGGGATTTAACCATCTCACCTTTTGAAAATCCATTTCCGTTATCCATTAAGATGCCAACACCATCTCCCCGTCCACAAAAAACCAAACCACCAGACCCAAAAAGAACCAAACCCAACAGAGCCCACCAAAAAACCCACAAAACAACCACACCACCAACAAGAAAAAGCCCAAGAACTACACCACAAACCCCACCCACACAACAAACACCCACCACACCCCCCACCACAACAAAACAAACAAAAGAAAGCCAACAAAAAACAAGAAGCTCCTCCGACCAAAAGAAGAAAGCTCCAAGAAAGCCAATCAACTCCCAAAACAAAAACCAAGCCATCAAAAGAAAAACCAGCAGTCCTCAAGAAGAAAGTCCAACAATTTAATTATCGCTCCAACATCTAACAAGAATCAAACTGAAGGGGTCAAATTCACAAAACCCCAATGCATGAGCTCCAAAACCCCTTTTGGCACCTAATAAATGCTCTCCTCAACACACCAAGGCCTTCTGAGTGCAGATGCTACAATTCCATTGTAGCGTAAATGACAAAACTCTACAACAAAAGAAAAAGAGCATTTGTACTTGGCAAAAAGGAAATGAAACTCGTAAATGATGTGAAGATCATTTTTGGTATCGATCGGAGAAGACAAAGATCACCACCAAATCCTATGCAACACCAAAAGATTTTGAGCTTCCATTTTACAAAAGAAGATGCAAATCAATAAAGAGACTGGATGGCAAGACTTTGACCAACATGTTTCAACAAACAAAAAAAGGAAAATCAACCAATGATCATCAAGATCTTGCAAGGGTAATCACCCTTTACTTGTGCTTGAAACTTCTCATGCCCACCACAAGCCCTACACTGAGTTGAGTTTCCTCAAATATGTTGACAATCTCAACAACATCAAGAAGTACAATTGGGTTGAGGCAATCAAAGACACACTCATGAATTCAATGGCAAATGCAAACAACAACCCAAGGCGTGTCACTGGATGCGTGATGTTACTCTTGGTAAACACATTACTCAACTACTTCACACAAAAATATCGACATCCACCTATTTCTAACTATCTAACATATTTCAATTTTTTTTTTTTTTTACAAGATCGCACTGCGGAGCACAAAGAACTCCTCCGACCATCCAACAAACAAGTCTTCCCAAGGTTTATGAAATGGAACCTTGGAATGTACTCAAGTGGAAACACATCACCTTGCTCACTTTGAAAAGGTATGCAAACTCTTCTATACTATCATAGTACAAATCATATTGTGAAACCGTGAAAATTATCGGTTTCAAAGCACACACTTATTTCACATCACTCATGTCATGAAATCAGAAATTGTTCGGGCCAAAAACATATTTCGACACTTAACCCACATTACTCACAAGACAACTCATCTTATGAAATGACCAAATTTACTGATATCGATATATGCCACATTGTTCCAATGCAGTTAACCAAAGTGCTTTAACCCCAATCAACAAGAAATACGGTTATTGCATATCAATCAAACCACATCAACAAACTTTTTCAAAGAAAGAAAAATGACCACAAAAGGACAATAAGCGAAAGAGGAAAACAAAAGCAACAAAAAAGAAAGACTTGTAGAGTGATGAGGATGACTTTCTTGAAGAAGAACATCATTCGTAATCAACATCGAATCGTAACAAGAAGCACAACAAAAAAAAAAGAAAAGAAAGCAAAAACAACAACAACAACCGAAAAGTCTTTGTCAACAAGAAGAAAACAGTGATGATGAAAAAAATCTAGTGACTGATGAAGAAGAAACTGATGAAGAAGAAACTGAAGAAGAAGAAGAAGCCGAAACTGAAGAAGAAGAAGAAGAAGAAGAAAAAAGACAACATACAAAAGGTGATCAACAAAAAGACCTTGATGAAGAAGAAGACCAACAAGAAGCAGTCAATGAACAAGAACCGACAACCCAACAAGAAGAACTGCAAGACAAATCTCACATATTTCATGCACAAGGTAAACCATTGTCTAATACTAAAGCATACTGCAAAATTTCATTAAACTAACCAAAACACAATCCAACATTTTTATAGGTCATGACCAACCAGAAACACCAACAAAAGAGAATGAAAAGGACAAGCTCATATCAGCCATGAGAGCACAAATGCAAGAAATGGAACAAAAATTCATGGCTGAATTGCAAAAAAAAGAAGATCAATTGAAGGACATGTCCACCAAAAAAACTGCCACTCCCCAACAAAGATCCATGGTCAAGAGATTCAAACAAAAATCAAGAAAACAAGCACATGATCCAGATTTTGAATACCAACCAATCACCAAACCCAAAGAAGATGCAACAAAAAGACACAAACCGCCGATGTACCCAAACCACCACAGGTACCGATGAAGAAAAAGAGAAGGAGAATGACAACAAAAAGAAGGTGCTCATAAAGCAAAACAACAAGCAGAAAGAATGAAAAAAATTCAAGAATTGGAAAGTGATGATGATTTCCGTGAAGAATCAATCCCAAACAAGCCACTCGCCATTTCATGCCAAAACAAACAAGGTTTGGCATAGCCTATCCAAAAAGACCAAGACCAAATTCAACTCATCAACAACACACAATCAAGTGCTTGTGTCCGTCCGGCAAATAAGATGAAAATCAAGATACTTTTCAGATATATGCATTGACCAACAGGAACCCTTATATGGCAATGTAGGTCTCTAATCGCAAAATTTTACAGCTTCAGACAAATTCAATAACCTATTCCACAAACCTAACACATTCTCATATATAACATGTTTCGTGATTGATGCCTTCTCGGAAAAGCAATTGGAACTCCAACCAACAATTGAAGAATTTGAGAAAAACGATCTTGTCTTTGCAAGCAATCCATATGTAGAAGATCTTACGCTTTTCAACACCGATCAACGTAAGCAAAACTTAATATACCTTACAACCGCAAAATTTTCTACTTTCTCAACATGAATTATTACATAGTTTTATAACATATTTCAAACATATATATAACTTACGTGCTCCACTACAAAACCAAGATCAAGCACTCAGAGAAAACCGATGGACAACCATTTTCCGTATAATGAAAACAGATACATCCACTTCCCAATCAACCACGACAACCATTGGACAATCGTGGTCTTTGACAATGCCGATGGAATATGGAAACACTATGACTCTTTGAGACCAAAGAAAAGGTTGCCACAACAAGCACTTTGAAATTGCAAAGCAAATTGTAAGTTAAAATAAAATTTCATACTCGCCCATTCCTTTACAAAAATCTCAACTCATCACTATAACTAACAAAAACACCAACTAACTATTTTGTAGCAACAACATCAATCGAGATGGAATAAAGCATTACTCAAAGAATCGTGGAAACATGCTTTCATCTCAAGAGTGCGAGATGTAAATTGAATCAATTGAGGAATGCCCACAACAAACCCGACACTCGTAAGATACAAAATCCATAAACTAATCTTCCAATATGCTAAATTTTACAGTTTCACCTAACTAATTAACTTCATCTCAAACACTGCAGGAATGATTGTGCAATCGCCGTCTGCAATGTCATCAACCAATATCTCAACGCAACTCAGCGTAAAAAACTTCGTCCAACCGAAAGTGGGTCAAATTTCGAGCACAAATCATCAAATTCTCAATGATCGAATCGATCCCGAAACTCGAGCACTACAAAATGTTGACAAAACATACCAAACCATAGAAACAATGAACAAACTTCTTGACAACACAAATATTCAATGGAACATATCTTTGTACCTTTTTTTTTTTTTTTATTTCTTTTTTAACATGTGACAAGTACTTTATATACATTTGGGAATGATCTTTTATGGTTATTATGGTTATGGTGAAAATGATTGATCTTGTTGTTGCTCTTCTTCTTGTTATAATTATTGTGGTTGTTCGTCGATTGTTTGTCTACTTGTTTCAGTTGCATATATTTTCATACAAGAAAGGTTGTTTCTACTAATTCTTCAAATCGCAAAATTTTGCGCTTCATCACCTTGTTTCAATAATTCTTCAAACCGCAAAATTATACGCTTTTGTCGCTATGACATATGAACGCATTTCCATATTATACGATTTCAGAACAAATTTTAAACAACCTTCTCTGCATTCCATCAAAATAAAAAACAAAACCAAACTGTTACAAAACAACTTCAATAAGTAAAGAACACATCAACTTTATTCATTACTTCCATACTAACAAGTATCCCATTTTTTATTATCATAAATTCCTCAAATTCAAATACAAATCGCAAAGAATAGATTCTGGCCTCAAATAGCAGCCTTGCACGTCTTCTTATTGTGATTCCCATATTTCAAGCACCTCCCGCACTTCACATTCTCACCCCTAGAAGGTATCCTCTTCTTCTTGTTCCGCCCAGGCTGCTTCTTCGTTATAGGAGGTTTGATAACCGAACTACTGGCACCATCAAAGCCAAATCTCTCACTTGAAGGCACTGGATAAACAGATTCCTTGTATGACTCTCTAAAACAATCTACATGAAAAAAAGGATCAATGAAACCATACACATCTCTACCACTACTACGCAAAGCATGCACGGCATGACAACAAGGAAAACCATTCAATTGCCATTCATGGCAAGAACAAGTCTGTCTACCAATATCAACATAAAAAGAAATAGAAGAATGAACCTGATCCACAGAATCACTAGCAACAATCACATCCCAAGACTTAGCTAGCTCCAAAGACTCCACCAACTTCTTTTCCATAACTGGACACAATTTCGTAGTCCATCTTCCAGATTCAGCTCTTCTATCTGACAATTGAGTCATGATTTGAACCCTAATCATATCAACCATACAAGTAATAGGCAACTCACGGGCCCCGCCAATCCAATTATTGTAAGACTCGGCAGCATTAGATGACATCTCACCATATCGCTTCCTCTAAAAATGCATTGGCCCACTTATCATTTTGCAAACCATCCAACATACTATCAACTCTACCATTCCCAAAGAATACGCCTCAATTTCTCCATATAATGTTGGAAAGAAGCAACCGCTATGATAAGCACATTTAACTAATATTTTCATCAAACACACTTATAGGTAGTACGAAGTCCCACCAATTTGTCAATCAAATTTCTTCAAATGATTCAAGCAATAAGCATGATGTGCATTGGGGAAAACCACCGAAAGAGCGTCTAGCAATCCATGTTGACGGTCCGACACAAAACTCAATCTCCGCCCGAACCAACAAACCTTTAACAACCGACTTAAGAACCACATCCAATTATCTTGATTTTCAGCGTCAACAATCGCAAAAGCCAAAGGAAACAGACCTGCAAACAAAATCACATGAAACTGCAAAACTTAGCAGACTCACAATACAAAAACACACTGACAAACAAAACCTATACTAACTGCAAATAAATACATACCTTGATTACCATCCTTTGATGTTGCCGCAAATGCCCCTTGTAACGCCCCTTCAAAAATGTACCATCAACAAACAACAACGGACGACAAAATTGAAAGCCATACAAACATCCATGAAACGCCACAAACAACCTTCGAAAACACCCACTACTTTCATCCACATCTAATTCAAACACACTTCCCGGATTCGTTCTCATAGCCGTCTCAAGGTACCATCGGAGCTGGTCAAAAGAAGTTGCAAAATCACCAAACAACCCACCTCTTGCCTTGTCAACTCCTAACCATGCAACCCGATAAGAAACATCTATACCGTATTGCTTCTTCAACTTTTTTTTAACTTCAATAGGACGAGTCAACGGATTATCACTAATATCATTTTGCACAATATCAGACACAAGTCTAGAACCAACCATTTTGCTACAAGATCTACGAGCCACAACCCCACAACTATGCACATTATCCAACTTCATTATAAAAAAAACACCGGAATCCATCAACACCCTTCCATGCACAGACCATTTACAACCCGTGGACGACTTCATCACACACTCAGCAGTTACCCTTATTGCATCGTTCTTCAAATAATTCACTGCAAAACCACACTCAACTGCATACTTAGCCAATGCAATGCGGAATGCCGGCACTCCACCTTCAAATTCTTGACCAACACTATGTATAATCCCCTTCCAACTAGCAGACAACAAAACTCTCTCTGGTTCTGGATAAAAACTACGCAACAACCCACCAACATCATCACAATCATTCACAAAAGAACTCTCACAAGTTACAGAACCAATCTTACATGAATTACCATCATCAAACTCCACAACTCTCTTATCCCCCACAATAACATCAACAACATGACAACCACTACCACCTACCATTGACAGCATATTCCCCAAATCATCATCACATTCAACAATACAATTAGAATATCCAGGAACCGAGAAAAACAAACAAAAGTTACCAACACTCAACTCCTTGAACTTCCCACATATTTTCTCAACAACTTCATCATAACTACATCCCTCACTAATCTTGATAGCAGCACAACAATTATTGTATTTGCACATTAACATGAAACACACCTCCATCCTACAAAAGCACAAACCAACAAACAAATGTTCACCTAATCCAAACTGCAAAAATATACAGTTACAACATATCAATACCAACACTGCACAATTCACAATTCCAAAACACAACTTCAAAATACATTACACTATACGACAAGCAAAATCAACAAAATCAAAATCAAACAAACAAAATTTCCAAACACAAACCACATACCACGCAAATTTGCTTATCTATATATACATACATATATGTATCAACAAATACAAACTACATACACACACAGACATATATATATATACATATATATGTATGTCTACGTATCGACACATACATACATACACATACATATATCTATCACCAGAGAGAGAGAGAGAGAGAGAGAGAGAGAGAGAGACAACGTACGCAGATAAAACCTGTACACAGAGATTCAGATCGCACAACCAGATCAACCTCACAGCACAAACAGATCGACCACACAGCACAATGAGATCGCCACAACGAACAGAAATCGAGATCGCAGGGACGAAGATTTGATTTCCTTTTTTTCCACGCAGCAAAAATTTGATTTCTCACGTATATATAGATCTCAAAACAAAGGGTAATACAGTCTTTTAAAAATATAAACATAAAAAACGGGACCTCTTGGTATAAAATTTTAAAAACTGTGGACTTATTAATCTATTAAAAATAAATTGGGATTAGAAGGGAAATAGATCTCCTACATAGGACTACATGGTAATTTTCCCTTCTTTAAATCACCATGTTCTGTGTCCATATCCGTGCTTCTTAGACCTTGGGCTTCTGCATGTGACCCCTATCACTAAGTTAATTGGATCAAGGAAGCACATTGAACATGTTCATTTACCTATGCAAAGGTTATATTCATGTGCATTTGTCTGAGCATCGATAATACTTGTGTTTTATTTTGGTACATTGGAGGCTGCAACTTGAGAGAAGGAATAATGAGATTTCTGATATTATTATTATTGAGATATCTGCCACTTAGCTTAAAAATTGGGATCAGGTATTAAAGAATGGACTATATTCTTTAATTTTTCCTTTTTAAGCATACACCTAAGTGATTAAACGTTTAAGTTTCCACAATTGGATAATCAATGCCCACACAATTGGATTAAGCGTTTAAGTATTAAAGAATATTTGGATTTGATCAGAGTATTTAGACATCTTAAAGCATAAAGCCTTCCACAATTAACAATTGGCTTTAACAGAACAGTTGGCATTAAGGAAATTATTTTGGTACATGTACATGATGTAGTGACCATTTTAATTGTTGAGTTTTGGGGAGTTTACTGGTTACTTGAACTAAGTTATCTCGTGGAACAAAGAACTAGTATTTATGAAGATCCTGGAAAAACAAAAATATCTATATATGTTATTGGGTAATTGTTTGTGATTTGTTTTCTTATACCACATAAATTTTCTTTTAAAGGATTAATTATATTAGTGAGTTCTTTACCTTGTAAAGGTATTTTGAGTACGAGCATTTTATTTTTATTTTTATTTTTATTAAATTGATAATAATCTTCTGCTCAAATTTCGTTTCCCATGGAATTTTTTTTTTATAGTCAACTGTATTTGTGAGGATTGTGGCTAATCAATTATTTGTTTGGTCTTAATATTTTTCAAAGCTTAGTTATTGCTCATATAAATATATTTCATTTATAAGAACATGGAAAAGAAATTTGAAGTCTTCCCTAAATCCTTAGTTGTTTCAATTATTTTTTCCCGGCAAACAAAAAAAAAAAGTTCATTAAAAAAAAAAATACGACAGCCCTAAATCAGAGGGAAAAGCATACAGATTAAAAAACCTCCCAGAAAACAACTAACAAGGGCAGCGCCGCCCCTTCAATATGGTATGCAATTGAATAATCTAAAATATATTTTTTTAATAAATTAGTAATATATATGTTAAAACAGTCCAATTATGAATACCCTGTCCCACTACATTGAACACCCAATCAAACCAACTCATTTTGCTGAACACCCACTCCACTCCATTGAATATCCAATGTATAATCCACTAACTCTTAAAACAATAATATTAGGATTATCATCGTTTCTTATCATAATTTCTTTATCACCTTATGTGTCAACATTATATTAGTTTAATGATTCTTCCCCACTTATGTTTGTTACTAATGTTAATATATGAGATGATAAACAAAATATGAAAAAAATATGATAATCAACACTCTTACAAAGAAAAAACATATATGGTTAAGTTTCTTATATATACGATTCTTCTCGCTTTTGTTTCTTCTCTCCAACATAATAATACGTAACATATATATTCATGTATTTTATTCCTTATCTAAAAATTTTATGCCAATTCATGTTCAAAATTAATTGATCGATCAAAAACGCTTTGGGAAGTGACTTTTTAGTGCTTTGGTTCTCGACTAAAATATGAGGTGAAAAAAATATGTTTGAAAAGACTTTTGACTTTTTTTAAAAACATGCAAAAAGTAAAGTGAATGGGAATTCTTTGTAGATGATGCCTTATCCTCGTCTATTTTTTGTCCATTAATAAATTTCTTTGTTTTGATCCCAAAAATTAAAAAAAGTAAAGTGAATGAGAAGGAATCTTTAACTTCTTTATATGAGTTGAAAACTTTTTGGCATTTTAATAGCTTTTTGACTTTTTAGCTTTTTTTAGTAACTTTTTGACTTTTTGACTAAAATAGCACCTCATACAAAAAAAGTGAGATTTCCTCCCATTCACTCTACTTTTTGCATATTTTTTAGTAAAAAGTCAAGAAGTTCTTCCCAAACATATTGTTTTTTTCACCTAACATTTTAGCCAAAAGGCCACTTCCCAAACGGGCTTAATTTATAACTTACTCCACAAATTAACCATAGAGGTAGACTGTATGAGAAAAAAACATCATCTTATCATGCTAGTGATAAAGACAAAGTATATTTATGATAAAAGTTCATGTATCTACATTTTTTTTTTTTTTTTTGAAACAATGGCAACAATATATTATAAATTTTTTAATTTGTGATTTGGAATGCGGAGCTGCTGGATCATTTGCTTATTCATTTAGGTGCTTATTGCTACAACTTTTGGTTTGGTTTGGCTTGGGTTTAGCCAAGTTCGGTATTGGCGGTGTTGCAAGGTTAGGTTGGGTTGGGAGGAAGGTTGGGAAAAGGCGTCGGAAGGCATGGATGCTTGCGGGGCATTGTTTGGTGTGGTTGATATGTTTGTAGTGGAATAGGCGTATTTTTCATGATGTGTCTCGGTTCAATTTGTGGTTGGAGTGTCGGTTACTCACTGTGCTTCATAGTTGGGTTATGGTTACGGTTACGGTTATGGTAGATTCAAATCTGTTGACTTTTGTAAATTTTGTAGAGGAATTGATTAGTTTGAGCATCTCCAACGTTGTATTTTTTTTTTCACCAAATTTGAGTAAAAATTCTATCAAATATCCGGCACTCCAATGAAGGATTTTGGTCTTTCATCAAAACACCGGTTGGCTAGGAGAACAACTGGGCGAATGTCCGGCTCGTCGACCAGCCAATGTAAATGTCAATCAATTCTGAAATGATTTGTTATGGGAATATTTCAATTAAGCGGATGACCGAGTGAACATCCGGCCAGTCGTCCAATGATGCAAATCCAATGACTATGAACAATCAAATGATAAAAGATTCCAGCCGTTCTCAATTTGGTGAAAGATTTATCACATCTTCAATTTGATAATGATTTGATGAAAGGATTGAAGCAGCAAAAAGGATGATTTTTCATCAAATTTAAATTTGATGAAAGAATTAAAGATGCGTTGGAGAAGGGCTTAGGCTTTGTGCTGTTTTAGGCTACCTTTTTGTATTCTTTACATCATCTTGATGTTTTTATAATAAAATTTATTTATTTATCCAAAAAAAAAAGAAGAGTCTAATATACTACAATATGTTCCAATTTTTTTTTTTTTTTTTTTTTTTTTTTTTTTTTTTTTTTAATTTAGATAGTTTAAATTTTTTAATGTCTACCTTAAAGAAAATTCCTAGAATCACCACTACATACTAACAGAGACAACTAATACCCATCCTAAACCCCAAAACTCTAATACACAGTTTTGAATTCCTAAGGCCATCTCCAATCCTTTGTCAAATGCTTCATCAAATTTAAATTTGATAAAAAATTGATTAAAACTGTGCTCCAACCGTTTCATCAAATCGATATCAAATGACGAAAGAATTAAATTTTTCATCAAATTAAGGAAACTTTTGACCTTTCATCAAATTTTGTAGCTGGCCATTGGGCCGGATGTCCACCCAAACAACCGGACTTTCTTCATCAAAATGTCAAATTTAACTCATGGCTGAATGTTCGCCTGGACATTCTCCCGGTCATCCTCCAGGACAACCGAACTTGTAAACAAATTTGATGAAAATTTTAAATTTATCATTGGAGTGCATCATATCAAATCAAACTTTTTCTCAAATTTTTACTCAAATTTGATGAAGGATTGGAGATGCTCCAACCCATTTCAATGCTTAATGATAATGTCATTCATAAAATAATCCTTCAACCCATTAAAACCCTTGACCCAATGTGCAGGTTACACTGAATTGTTACGAGTAAGCCAAATGCTCCATGATACTACTTAGTTGTTTCAGCTGTTCTGCCATATATTTTTAAGTGTTGTAATGGAATGTTTAAATGGCATGTGGTATGTCACAGTTATGATCTTATATAAGGTTGGAGCATTCCAATAGATGAACTAATGAGTTTGTTAGTGTTAGCTCCTAAATCAGTTAGCAAGCAAGAGAGAAAGAGGAAGGAGGGGACAAGCCCCATTGTAAAAAGTACCACAGCAGAACATTTTTTAAAATTTTCTTTTATCCTTTCTATACATATATAATACATGCATACATTATATTATTTACTAACACATATCATTGGAGCACTCCGTTCACTCTCTAAATTAACAAACAATTAATACACAAAATTCGGTTCCCATTTTTCACAAATTAACACACAATCTAAACCATCCCACCATGGATGCTCTACTTAACATTACGACAGAAGTACGAGAAGGCTAGGTATGCATTTTATAGCTGTTTATACATGGGTTCGAAATGACTACTGAGTAATAGGCAGTGGTGTATAATTATTTAAAAGGTTGTCACTTCAGATATATATATATATATTAGAAGTCATATATATATATGAGAAGGGTAGCACTCACTGCATGTGCACTTTATACATGAAATTCGGTGCATTTGTTTTGTCTTAATAACTGATTATCTTTCTTTAAAAATAAAATAAAAAAGATTGTCTATGAACTATCTTCCATCATATACCTACTAATTCCTTTCTTTAATTCCATCATATACCTACTAATTCGGTGCATTTGTTTTGTCTTAATAACTGATTATCTTTCTTTAAAAATAAAATAAAAAAGATTGTCTATGAACTATCTTCCATCATATACCTACTAATTCCTTTCTCTATTCAATTATCATACCAAGTGTAATTAGTTGGGCACTAGCCGAAATTGAATCTCACATACATACATACATAATATAAGATGCATTTATATACTGTTTCAGAGAAAAAGAATCGGAAAAGCAAACATGCCATATACAACCAACATATAATTATATGATGCAAAGAAACCATGCAAAAACACACATTGTGAAAAGAGGCTCCTTTGTTCTTTTTTTTTTACCCTTCCACTCCAAAATCCAAAGGAGTGTCAAAACTCCTACATTTTATTGAAGGACCTAGGGAGAGAAAGAACCCACAAACACGTCACTCGTGAGTTAAAATTAAGGCTCCTTGACAAATCACTTTTAATGGAATAATTTTTAAAAAAATATTGAATTATTACTGGTCAATTGGGTCAAGTTAAATTTATGGGGATTATTGAGGGTGGGACATGAGCACTGAAATAATAACCTGAAGTGTTTTTTGGTAATCATTAAAAACTTACCATTGTACCAAATAAATGTAAGAGGCTTTTCCCAAAATAAGTCTTTTTTGCATTGTATTTCTCAAACTAGGCTAACTTCTGACGGAATTTCAAAACTAAGTTAAAGCGCCATTTCGATTCGCGCTTTTACTGTTAGGAGCGCAAAATTAGATGAACAGGAAAATCGCTATTACAAATAGCGATTTTGATTAAGAACTCGCTATTACAAATAGCACTTATAGCGTGAATTTTTTTCCAGAAGAAAACGCTGTTAAGAACAGCGATTTTAACACAAAACTTTTTTCTAAGAAAACGCTATTACTAATAGCGCTTTTAACACAAAATTTTTTTCCAAGAAAACGCTATTACTAATAGCGCTTTTAACAGATAATTTTTTGGAAGAAAACGCTATTTCTACTAGCGCTTTTAACAGAAATTTTTTTGAAAATAAACGCTATTTACAATATAAAACAAAAGAAAAAAACATAAATGAGCCACATGTTTACACTCTATAAAATTGAAATTGGCTTTACTAAAGCCATTGTCATGTTAAAATATATATATTTTTCTTTTGTTTTTGTTTTGATTTAGAATGTGTAATTCATAAATTTTACATAATATGAAAAAAACCTCTTTTCATATATTAATTTTACATACTATTTTTCATATATATAATTTTAAAATCATATTCATTTAGATATTATTAAGCCAATCATGTTCATTTATTTGGCTTTACTGGGCCCATTGTCATGTTAAGTTTTTTATTTTTTCTTTTGTCTGTGTTTTGATTTAGAAAATGTAATTCAATTTTTTTTTTCGCCTTTCTTGAAGTTGTTTTCATGTAAATTTTTTTTGTTTATTGTTTTGTGTTTGTTTTGTTTAAAAGGTGATAATGTAATTAATAATTTTTTTTTGGCTTTACTAAAATCATTTTCATGTAATTTTTTTTTCTTTTGTCTTTGTTTTGGGTTAGAAGGTGTTATTTAGAAAACTATTTTGGCTTTACTTAAAGTTTTCATTTAAACATACATATATATTTATTCTTTTGTCTTTGTTTTGGGTTAGAAGGTTTTATTTAGAAAATTATTTTGGCTTTACGAAAGCCGTTTTCATTTAAACATACATATATATTTATTCTTTTGTCTTTGTTTTGGGTTAGAAGGTTTTATTTAGAAAATTATTTTGGCTTTACGAAAGCCGTTTTCATTTAAATATACATATATATTTATTCTTTTGTCTTTATTTTGGGTTATAAGGTGAGAATGTAATTCAGAAAACCAGTTTAGTAAAAACGTTTTGTACCCGTTTTCATTTAGAAAATTTATTTTTTTGTTTCGTCTTTGTTATGGGTTGGAATGTGATATGCATGCTCTACAGTCCGAAGCACACCCACACACTGTGCAGCTCGACGAGCAACGCATTTAAGGGTGAGACACGAAGACCACCGCAGAGTAGGCCAAGAAGACGAAGGCCACAGCAAGAGCTCCTAAAATAAATTTTGTCAACATTTTTGTAATAATACTTAATACATAATATTGCCGAAGTCAGTACTTTACTAAATACTCATATAGGCATGAAAACAACACAACTGAAGTTGCAAATGTAATAGTTTTCAGTTACATAGGTAGTACAGACATAATTCTCCCACAAAAATACATTCTGGACACCATGAACTGAACACACATTACATACATCCCGACACCCCGAATCAACACACAATACATAAACATAACAGCTTACATACCAAACACTTGATTCATGACCTAATATTGCATATTAATAGCCGTAACATTTGGATGACACAATACATAAACATAGACTTAAGTATAAACATAACATAACACCTAATTCGCTTAAATCGGCAGTGGCTCGAGTCCGAACAATCCAAAGCTCGATTGTCGAGACAAGTTCAGATCCTCCATGATACCCTTGATAGCCGCAACATCCGGTTCGCTCGCTCTTCCGACATCCTTCTTAACTATGAGTAGTCTGATATCGCGGGCCAACCTACGCCCATTTGAGAAATCTCACGTTGTAGTCTTTGACATAGTCGATCAACATTTTCGTGATCTTCCTTTTGGATCTCAACAGAACGTGCTTTTGGCACCTTCAATGCCTTTTCCCGACATAATCTTTCATTTTGCACTCGCCTATAAATAGTGCGGCCACTTCAAGTCTAGCATTTGCATAACCATATCCTGTTTGATTCTTTGATGGATCCTCCACCAAACCACATGGATCTCGATAGTACTTGGGCATGACAAAATGTCGCCTCCCGAACCTATCATGATAAGCACAAGAGGCATCTAACAAAGGAAATGGTGGTTCATCTTCAAAGATCGCCACTTCGCCTTTCCTTCTCGCCGTGAACTTTCACCCTTTGCAAGTTCCTACCACCTCTGCGATTCCCACTCCCTCCATGAACCATGTAGCCATGCTAATTTTTTAAAGCAATAAATAATAATTTCATAGGGCGAAATGAGTTGTAAGGTTGTGTCTTCACCTTTACTCGTTTATATAGTTGGTTATGAACGACTTTAGAAAGATGCCTCTGCATGACAATCCCACATATATGAACAAGGTATGAGTTGTCAATAGATTGAAAAAACAGAGAAAAGCAAATCATGGTCAAGTCACGTGACTTGACAATCTATCTCAGATATACGACAAAATAAATGCATGCTGACTGTAAGGTAAATTAGTGAATTCACTGTTGCCATGTGACTTTATGAATTGAGAATCCCACATATATCAATACGAGATGAGTTGTCACTGTAATAAAAAAGTCCAGCAAAAAATTGAGAAAACCAAAGCATGTGCACCAAGTCACATGTCTTGACAATCCATCTGCATATAAGGACAAAATAAAGGTATGTTGATCAGAAGGTAAATCAGTGAATTCACTGTTGCCATGTGACTTTCTGAGTTGAGAATTCCACATATATCAATAACAGATGAGTTGTCACTACAATAAAAAATACGAGCAAAAAATCGAGAAAACCAAAGCCTCTGCACCAAGTCACATGACTTGACAATCCATCTGCATATAAGGACAAAATAAAGGTATGTCGATCAGAAGGTAAATCAGTGAATTCACTGTTGCCATGTGACTTTCTGAGTTGGGAATCCCACATATATCAATAACAGATGAGTTGTCACTATAATAAAAAATACGAGCAAAAAATTGAGAAAACCAAAGCATCTGCACCAAGTCACGTGACTTGACAATCTATCTTAATATACAGACAAAATAAAACAATGTCGATCAGAAGGTAAATCGATTGAATTCAATTGCTATGTGACTTTCGAGTTGAGAATCCCATATATCAATAATGTATGAGTTGTCACTACAATAAAAAATACGAGCAAAAAATTGAGAAAACCAAAGCCTCTGCACCAAGTCACATGGCTTGACAATCCCATCTGCATATACAGACAAAATAAAACAATGTCGATCAGAAGGTAAATCGCTGAATTCAAGTTGCTATGTGACTTTCTGAGTTGAGAATCCCACATCTATCAATAACAGATGAGTTGTCACTACAATAAAAAATACGAGCAAAAAATTGAGAAAACCAAAGCATGTGCACCAAGTCACATGACTTGACAATCCATCTGCATATAAGGACAAAATAAAGGTATGCTGCCAGTAAGGTAAATCAGTGAATTCACTGTTGCCATGTGACTTTCTGAGTTGGGAATCCCACCTATGTCAATAAGAGATAAGTTGTCACTGTAATAAAAAAATCGAGCAACAAATCGAGAAAACCAAAGCCTGTGCACCAGGTCACATGAATTCACAATCCATCTGCATATACTGACAAATCTCTCCACGATTTGACTACTCAATGTGTGAAAAAATGAAGCTTATGTAGCCAATGTTGTGTTTCACTTAGCTACGCAATGTTACGACCTACTATTTGTATTTCATTGAAAAGTATGACTATTTGAATTGTTGTTGTCATTTGGGAAGCTATTCACCGACCTACCTGTTATGTTTTTACGTGCTATTAGCCAGTAGTTCGTTTCACCGAAGTTTACTTTTCTCAACCCCTCATTCATTACCATAGTCATCATTTTTACTGAACTTTCAAGAATTGGAAGGTGACTCTTTCTTCTTCCCCGATGGAGATTGAAATTCGTTGTAAATTCATCCCTATTTCAACAGCCCCAGTTAAGGGAACCTTTTCTCCGAGTTGCCTGATCTATTTTGTGTGTTTTAAGTATTCACATAATTGAACATACATTAATCCATTCATTAATCCAGAACATTCATTAACTAATTGCAATTCAATAAAGAAAGTCATGAACTCATAAATGTGTAGTTATAAATGTAGTTATTTCATAAACTTCAGGTTCATAAAAGAAATACTTGAAATACATCCGTACGTTAGACCAACAACAACATTGTCTTACACTTCAGTAATGAACATATGAAAGATAACGGTGTTTGATTTCTTATTCCTCATCTGACATGTAGTAGTCAGAGAGATATTTTTCATTGTTTAAGACATTATTTCGCTCAACCATTGTCAAATCTCTGTTGCTTGCTTCTGCCATTTCAATGGCTAGCTGAAGCATGAAATGTCGACATCTCCGCATCAACATTCTGTTGTTCTCCTTCTTAATTCTGCTAACTGCTTTTTCATAGTCACTCATATTTCGTCTAGGCATGGTCAATGAACGACGATGAGGTACCGGTGCCCCAAGGTTACGTAGATCATTATACAATCCTTCTTGCTCCGTTACCCTGAACGCCCATTCTGCTCGGATACCAGCGTAATAATCCTTCGGACTCGAGTACTTTTCGCTCTTGTAGTCATACATAAATGGAGGTAGCAGCCACACTTTCGGATTTCTTTGCCGGCGTGAACTTCCTGCACCTCTTGAAGACATTGTTAATAACACAAAAAAAAAAAAATAATAATAGTAATTGTATATATATTACTTTTGTTATGACTTCAACAAACATCATACTGGGGTATTTATAGGCATCATAGTGGTGCTAGGGCAGTATGGAATAAGTGATACACGTGATATTATTTGATGTTATTCATTTCATGTAATTTTGATTACCCGTGACTTTGTGTACCTGTGATATAGTCACGGACGTGGTTGTCAGATAAAATCATAATTGCAGCCACGTAATCACAATGCAATCCCTTCATATTCGAAAGCAAAGGCATTGTCAAATAAAACAAAATGCATTGTCAAATAAATTATCATTATTTTTCTCACCAACATAATAAAATGGTCACTTGCTACGTAAACACGATTGGAACTTTGGTGCCTATATTTTTTGATTTTCGCTAATTAACTTCATCATCCGATTTTCATTGTCATTACACAACCGCCCATCATGTTTTTTTACCAACATAATAGCATTTTCGCTTCTTTTCACAACGTAATAATGTGACTCAGATGAATTCAAATGTAAGGAAAAACCAAGCATGTAAGTTGCAATGCGAAGTCACATGCATCACGTAATGTGAGGAAAAAGTCACAACGATACAAGCATGGCAAAGTCGAAGTCATATGTATTATCGCACCATCAAGATAAAGTGACATGCATCATTGCATCAATGCATAAAGTCATCGCTTCATGCACAATAGCCGATGCTATGTGCCTTTGATTCGCTCATGACTTGACAAAAGTGGAGTCCTAATGTACCAATGCACCGGATAAGGTCAAGGGCATGCATGTGATCGAACAGAAATGCTCATAATTGGTTCACCAAAATATTATAATCAATTAAAATATTTTAGTACTTCAAATTGTAAGTATATTTCAATGCAATATTGTAGTCAAAATTCAGTCGTGTTCGTTATATTTGTCAATTGTTCACAAATTTTATTAATTAATTTATTTATTAAAACAACTGCTAAAATATTTTTCATGACATATACTTGGTTGACAAATTTAAAAAACAACTGCTCATGTATTTATTAATTTGTTGAAATATTGTTTCACAATTTTTTACTTTTTGTTTTCAAATAACAATAAATTATGCAATTCATAAAAGTCAAGTGACAACTCCTATCAAGTTGATGCATAGTTGTTCAGTCATCAAAGTTGACGTGACAACTCTAATGCATAGTTGCCATAGTTGTTTACAATAATTGCATGCATACATACATACCATGTGTATATATGGTATAAATATCGAGCATACCACAACAAAAGTTTTACATTTATTTCTAGCGATATCATTATGACATATACTTGGTTGATCTATATTCAAAGAATGGGTCGCTATTGGGTTGCGATGGAGATGAATTTCAATACCCATTAAATCCATATTTGCGTTACTCACGTGCCACCGCCAATACCATGAGAGCCGAGTGGGAATTTCGCAAAACTCGAGCAAACGCTCGCTGAGCTATGCCGTGAAGTTAATCTTAAATTTCGCCGGTTAGCTATGCGTATGCCAACCGACACTCCACGCTTGTTGCAAAGGGCATTGCATCGTATCCGCGACGAGGTTAATCGCATGACCCAACGCTTGCAAAGGTCCGGACTAATGAAGACCGCAAATGAGCGTCAAGATGGGTTAATGGATGATGCACACTAGTACTACGCTCGAGCATGGATGTTATGTATGAATCGATATTGAGATGTCGATGATGATGATAATGAATGAAATTGTTTGGATGAACGCCTGGCATTTCGTAATGCATGCAATTTGTAATGCTTATCCATGACTTATCAATGAAGCGAGATATTTCAATTATTTTTAGCCTTGAACAAACATATTTTTTATAGCTTCTTTACACGCTTTTGTTCAAACCAAACGCGTTTGTAATTTATGTTTTCCTAAAATAAACATAAATGGTTGTATCAAATTTATTTAAACTTCAATTTTATAAATGGTTGTCTCAATTTGTAAATTTGAGGAAAAATCGAATTACTATAAATAATGCACAGACTACGGATAATGAGAGAGGGGTAGAGATGTGAAAGAGATTTGTGTGATTCACCAATATAAATAAGAATAAAAATTGTGAAATTATAATTATGAATAAATAAGTATGACACTTACATCACCGTAAATGTTTGACACATACAAAAAAGAAATAGAAAAAAACCTATATAGTCCATATCGCAACCGCTAATGCCCTAACTCGCCTCACCCCACAACCCCGATCGTGGATCTCCTCCTCGGTCTCCTACGGTAAACTCTCAATATCTCGCACTCTCCTCAGATACGCCCACCGACCGTCAGGAGCTCGTGGAGTGACCCCCTCTCAGATCGATGCCCCGATCCCGCCAGGCTCGCAGATCGAGCATCACAGGAGCCGTGAAACTCCCACTCCTCATCTGCTGCAATCAGATCACGATCCGCAGACTAGACCCGACCTTCGCCTCGCGCACTTTCGACCTCGGCCGCGACGTCCCCCAAGACCATAACCTCGGCCTCTCACTCGCGTTCTGGAGGGGGCTCAATATGGGCCTCATCATCAATGTGGGAGATGTCAGTGAGAACTGCATCATGTGTACTCCTGGACGCGGTCGAAGTAGTCCCCAAAAAAGCAGGTGGTAACTGGGTGGGTAGGGTAACAACATCATCAATGAACCGGGGCGCGGTCGAAGTACTCCCCAGGAAAGCAGGCTGTAACTGGGTGGGTGGGGTAACAACATCATGCATGAAACGGGGCGGTGACCAATCAGGGTCAAGGTCAGGGTCAGCATGCTGGGTAAGATGTACGTGTGGGGAATATGGAGAAATGTGTGGGGTATCATGCGGTGGGGTGACTGAAGTCGGCGACTCATTGCCGGGCGCTGGCGGAGGCACCGACGTGGACGGATCGATGTCGAGTAAAGCCACGACCGATACACCGTAGTCCCCAAAATGCAGACGATCTACCCGATGGGCATGCTGGATCCCCTCGTACAATAACTCTCTGATCTCTACAAGGGCTTGCGCAGCCGCCCATCACGCTCAAAATGGCGCCCTCAGCCAAGTGATATGACCTCCCAGCTCGAACCACTTGAATAAAAAATCAGATATATTAGGCTATAGTTGACTGAAAATAATCAATTATGATATTAACAATTATCTGACATATAGTACGATACTCACCAATGCCTCGAGAGAAGGCCCAACTCCCTGATATTCTACCTGGACAGTGGCTTGACACGACAAGTAGGTGTGTATGTCGCCGATACCACAACATGTAAGGGTTGGGAGAGGGGAGGACCCCATCGCTCTAGTCAGCCTGTACAATAGTGTCGCGACGGGCATCCCACAACTATATGTATCACATATGATGCACACTCCAACAAGGTCGGCTCGGCCACGCCTATCAACGCAACCGCCACTTTCGGTGTCACACCGATCCCAAGACGGCCGGACCCGACCAAACCGCTTGAGGACACGATCAGGAGATGCCACTCAACCACGTCAAAACAAATGAGTGGTACTCTCGCCATCCATATATCCTCACCTAGTGGGCAATAGTCTAGAGCGATGAAGGACATCAAAGATAAGGTCGCCAGATAAACTACAATAACGACAAGTCTATTAAAAATCGCCATAAACATATACACCCATATGATAATTAAAATTTAGGTATTTAAATTTGATACCGGCCGATCATCCGTCAAGCCGTCTCTATACACGACGACTACGCGGGTCGACACGACCTCGTGGCTCATGTCAACCCTCTACCGGTTACCTCGAGGTCCCGGCCGCAATCGTGATGTCTCCGCCCGATGGGAACCTCACCAGAGCAACTAGTTGCCGCCAGACGGGCAATGCTAATCAATCTCTCCCACGCCCAAATCAATAGTTTCAACGCAATTACAATCGATATATGCCATACAATATGAATTGACATGTAATCAAATTTTACTAACTCAGAAAAGACAAGGGGTCCTCCGATCCGAAGTCACACCCACCGAGTGGCTCGACATAACATCCTATACAAGCATGCCAAAAGCCGCGGCGCCACCAGACCGCCGATGACGCTAATGTCTCTCAACAAAGGGCAAATACATCAACTTGAGTAGTTCTCGGACTTATCAGGAGAAGTACTTCAATAAGCCACGTAATATATGCTCACAAGATGTCAGCATTAACTCATCTCGAGCATGATCCGAAGATCGCCTCGAAAATGCTCTGACACCACCTCACCTCACTCTACCCGCCTATAAGTTCTGCAGTGTAGGTGCTACTCCCAATAGCTCAAAGACAAAGGGCTATCCATCGCCCGTCGTCAATGATGGGTCAAGTCCAAGAATCGCCGCCCATCAATCCGTAGACCGTATAGGAAAGTTACGTCTTGCAATGTGACGGTGGCCTCACCGGTCGGGAAATGAAATGTATGAATCTCTGTGCGCCATTTCTCGACGAGAGCAGTAATGAGTGGGGGGTCTAGTCTGATAAGGCCTATACGATATACACCATAGAATCCCATGCGTAGTAGACATCGCAAGACTCTATGGTCCAATGGACGATCCCACAGTCGAATCTCACGCAAGATGCCACCACGGTGCGGCTCGGTCCTCGCATAATGTAATGAGTAGTTTAAATTATAGCATTATCAAGGAAATCAAAACCAAAATGCAGTGTATTTTCATTGTAAGCGTAAAGTCCAACAAACGTTATTGCATACCGGGTCCTCCCATATACTGTCAGCCCGATGTGGAAGACTCAAAAGGGGGACCTCATCAGGTAGATGTGCCATGAAGCCTGTACAGTTGAAAGACAAATATATTTTGAAAATCAGACAGGAGCATGTAATTTAACTATATCAATTAAGCTCAAATTATTATGTACATGACGACTTGGAAAACAAATGGTCGATAATTTTAAAAGTATAAATTTGTGTGCCATTAACATGGAAGCAATTCACTAAAATCAATTTTGCATATTATGTGCCATTAAATATGATAAGCAATTCAACATAACCTATCGCTATCTATGCTTCGAGGAATATACAAATCATATACAAAATCATATTACGAACTCCGTTACATAAGCTTAATAATGACCAATAACATGTGGATAGTTTTTGTATGTCAATATATAAAAAACAATGGAATGATAATTTTTTTTCTAAACTTCATTGTTGATTTTGGCATATTTGACATAACCACATTACTAATTTTGACATATTTGACAAAACTTCGTTATATTTATGGCATATTCGACAAAACTTCATTATTGATTTTGTAATTTTTGTTTTGCAATAAAGTATAAAATTTGTAAATTACGACATGTAATTCATAAATTGTAAATGTACAAAATGCTTACATCAAATAAATATTAAAATCTTAAAATGATAGAAGAACTATGTGATTTTAAATAAAATTCTGTAATAAACATTTTCAATGAAGTAGTAAAAATAAAAACTATAGGGCTATGTGGTATAGTTAAATGTTTTTGCATTATCATTTAGTTTAATTTATTTGTTTACTATGTTAGTTGTAAATTTTGTCAAGGAAATCAAACAATTACAATATATAAAGAATTAAACAATAGAAATGATCTATTACAAATAAAAAATGTTCTATTAAATGTACGAATTTACATAAATAATGAATTACAAAAGAAAAGAAAATGATCTATTACAAATAAAGAATTACAAAAGATCTATTACAATATGTAAGTATTACATAGTCTTCATCGACTGTCAAGTCGCTACGACATGTTCGCTGTCATGACTCTGGCCGGCACTCATCGCAACGAGCGGTCAAACGCCTATCCGATATGTCCATCTCATTCTAATACGAGACATAGATGTACGACCTGCTTCACTTGTCGCAGACGCAGACATTAGGCATTAAAGTCCACCGTGGATCAGCCCAATAATTTTGATGCGGTATTGATTGAATTTAGTTTCCCAAACCCTCATGTATACATGAAGCCTATATACTAAATCAACGTACTCGAATGGATTGTCACCGATTCGACATTACAAAGGAGCATATGAGAACATGGATAGTGTCGTATCTCATATTTCCCACAACTGCACGTGGGTTGATTCATCCGCACAATTTGTGTATTGCGACCTCGTCCATGGCGAAAAGATGTTTGCACCTCAAACTCGCGGCGGGGCCTATAAAAAAATTGTAATACAAACTAATAAAGTTCATGTTTTTAGGTGTAGTTAAATTGACAACATAATAACAATAATTTCATTTATATTACAAACTAACCTGTCATATGATATCAACTTGAAAGTATTTGCTCTTGCGATGCCATCCTCAATAGTTTTTTGCATCTCTAGGTATTGGAACTCATTTCAGACATCTAGTTCACTTGGGCTCCCATCTCACAAAATATTTTACAAGTCAAAATGTAAATTCAACCATAGCCGAGATAGGTAAGTTCCTTGCACCTTTCAAGACGCTTATTGAAGCACTCGCATCATTGCTAGTCAATACCCCCACCGATGTCCACCGTCATACGAAGGGCCCACTCTTCAGATTCATCTTGTAAACCCAAGTGATGGCTTTTTGGTCAATAGCCCGTATTTGTTGTAAGTAACCATTACACTTTCGTTGATGAGCACTTCGCTTCCATAGAAGTTGTTTCAGCTCCTTATTTTTGAACGTAGTGTTAAAGTTACTACAGACATGTCGGCAAAGGCCGATGATATCCAACAAATTGGAGCGAGGATTCAACCAATGCCGTCACCAAAGCCTAAAATACTTTCACCGATCGATATCAAAGTCACTCCTCTGTCGGTCTATGACAATATGTTCCTTGATATTTGAAATGAAGAACGACCAAGACTCCAAACTCTCCTCGTCGACAACAAAGAAATGCAAGCGGTATTACTTTGCCATTGGCAAGGATAATCGTTGCTACAAGCAACACACCAAAGGTATTTCGTATAAGAATGTACCATCTATGGTTATAATAGGCCTACAATGTCCGAATCCATCGATGACGGGTTTGAAAGACCAAAAACAAAGTGGAAGACGGGCATAATGGTTGTATTTCCAGATATCTATGCTTCCATTGCACGATGGTGCCAGGATTAGATGTTTGTAATGCATACATGAATTTAGGCAACATCATATATGATTCATCCCAATCCTCGAATACCATTCTAATTGCCTTTGCCCTTGCATGCCACGCCTTCTTGTATGATATAGTATAGTTCATGGACTTTTTTATATCTTCGATGACATTCTTAATGGGCATATCAGGTTCGTTCTGCATACAACAATACCTATGAGTCAGATTATTTTGGTGTGAACACTTTAAATAAACAATTTTGGTGTGAACACTTTAAACAAACAATGTGTATATAAATGTAAACATTTATTTTGTATACTTACCGCAACTTGTCCCAAAAGATGAGAAGCAATGTAACTGGAGCTAATATTTGTGTGGTCCCTGTTTATTCGTGGGTATAAACAATGGTGAGGACCCCTATACTGCTTTATTTCAAAAAGACCATGTCTCATACTAAGAGATGCACACAACCACCATCTACAGTCATGCTTGCAAGCACACACCCAAACGTCTCGCTTGGAGGTTACGACTTTATACTCGATTATTTGTTGCATGGTACAATTTCACAAAGATGTACGAAGTTGTTTCTTATCAATCTAAAACCATCCCTTTGTCCAACTCGATTTTCAAAGATTCCGCATTCTAAGTTACGGGAACGACATCGCGGTTAGTAATGTCAAAATCACCACCCATGTGAATGTTTTTATACAAAGGATTTCAGGTCTAGGTGGAATGGGGGCATTCTGAATATCAACGGGAGCGTCAACATCATCTTCATCATCATCATCATCATCTGATCCGCCTAATAAATTTTCTTCATCACATATTTCATTCTCATCATTGTCTAGGGCAACATCAGATCAGACATGTCATCACAAGAACCGCATGTAATTAACTGCTTTACCATATTACCAAAGAACTTCAATCGAGTCGATGATGGCTATAGGTGGGCACATCTTGGGTGTTATTGTAAAATTCACTCAGATCCACCACGTGAACTTGATCCTCCCCCATGGCCATGAAATTTCTGTTGTGTATAGCCAGCTGCATAACATTCATTTGATTCATACATAGGAGACTGAAATGCTGTCGTGTTAATCCCATGTGTCAGCAATGTAGTGAACGGATGCGAATCCATCTGTGTTATATTCGAAGATTCTCAGACAACCTCTTTCAATGTACACTTCCAAACAATTTGGTGGTTCAAATTTCCACCGATACTTAAAACGGTGTTCAACGCCTCATCGTCATTTATCGATAATATTTTGTATTTGCTGGTTGCTTGCCACTGGCGATAAGGATATCTACATTTGAAGATCAATCGGACTGTTTCCCCGTAACTTGCGACCTTGGACATAAACATCTCTTCCAAATTGCCAAGTGTGGTGCCAAGTTGCACCCTATATATCCCTTTCGGCTCACGATCATATGACACACCTTCATCGATCCCGGATTATGTTTCTCCCCCAGTTAAAGATAATTGGAACAGTTGCCATATACTTGCTTCAATGAAACAATAAATATTAAAATATCAACAATATGCATATATCGAATTCTACTTGTAAAATAAACATTACAAAAAACATTAAAATTTGTAGAAGTCACAAATAAAAGTAACCCTCTAATTTTTTGTCAATTTATATTTTCCAGGGTTGAAGGAACTGAGAGGTGAAACATTAATTCAATTTGTATTTTGTCAACTATATATTTGTGTCTCAACTTGTTCAACTCAAGCGATGTAATTGTTCGATTTATGGAAAATATAAGTTAATTTGATTTGCTCAAACATGTGTCATTACCGACCTTAATGACAAAGTTATTTCCTATGTGAACTAGTAACCTCGCCCATTTTGTAGAGGTCATACAGCTTTCTTATAAAATTAAAACAAAAAGCTCATTTTGGATCATTTTGGATTGTTCTCAAAAGTAAGAAAAAATTTAATTTATTTACCTTTTTTTTTTTCTTACACATACAAAAACAAAAAATAATTACGTATATAATTTATAATGGCCAAAAATTAGAGATAATTAAATTGAAGTTGGTGGTTAAATGTATGGACTACATTTTGGATAGTTATCCATGTGAATCTATCGCCATCCGCATTCAATTATTTGGTATTACAAAACACAAAGCTTACCCATCAAAGTGCCAATTTTTTTTTTTCCCTTCAGACGCATTTAAATTGCGATGGACTATTAATTAAAATAATTTAAGACTCTTTTCATGCATATATTGTAACTAGTCTAATAATGACTTCTAATTATACAAATATAAATAAAAATTATAAAAACATAATGTTTACATTTTCCTTTTCAATGGTAGTGGACAATCACAAAGTGGAAAAGGTAATAAGTCAGTTCGTTCAATACTCATTTCAAAAACTTTTTCAAATTTTGTTCAGTTTTCTGAGGAAATTTTAATTTGTACTACAATGCTATTATATGTATTACAAATTCAGCTCATTAAATTTTTTAATCATATTTTGGGTGCTGACCCCAAATATAGTGAAATAAACCAAACGAAATTAAACCAAAATTTTTTTTTTATTTAAATCAAATAGAGTCAAATTTAAATATTTTGAGAAACCAATAAAAATATTTCTTTTGAATAAAATATAGTCAAAATTAAATATTTTGAGAAACCAATAAAAATATTTCTTTTGAATAAAATAGAGTCAAAATTAAATATTTCAGAGAACATGATCTTTTACTTGAGAGAACATGATCTTTTCATGGAGAGAAAATTAAATATTTTTTTAATCAAATACATTCAAAATTAAATATTTTTTTGTTTAATAATTATATTTTGTAGAAATTAGACATTAACAATTTCTGAACCATAATTTGATTCAAAAAATATAGACATTTTCATTCACAAGCATAATTTCAAAATTTCAATTTCTGATTTCAAATTTCAAAATATAGACATTTCATAATTCGAATTCAACAATTCTCAATTACATGAATTTCGTAATATGACATTAACAATTACGAATTATATGAATTTCAATTTTTTCTAATTTTATTCTTAATTAAACAAGATTACTTTTAAAACCATAATTTGAAACCCTAATTTCCTTTTCATTCCTCTTAACAAGCAAAAAAAAAACTCACAAGCATCATTTCAAAATTCCATTTTCTGATTTGAAATTTCAAAATATAGACATTTCATAATTTCAAATCAACAATTCTCAATTACATGAATTTCATAATATGACATTAACAATTATCAATTATATGAATTTCGGATTTTTTAATCGCAATTCTTAATTAAAAAAAATTACTTTTAAAACCCTAATTTCCTTTTAATTCCTCTTAACAAGCAAAAAAAAAAAACTCACAAGCATAATTTCAAAATTTCATTTTCTGATTTCAAATTTCAAAATATAGATATTTCATAATTTGAATTCAACAATTTTCAATTACATGAATTTCATAATATGACATTAACAATTATCAATTATATGAATTTCGGATTTTTTAATCGCAATTCTTAATTAAAAAAAATTACTTTTAAAACCCTAATTTCAAACCCTAATTTCCTTTTAATTCCTCTTAACAAGCAAAAAAAAAAAACAATTTCCAATTCAACAAATGTACGTTGGTTTATTCAATATTCAAAATACAGACATTTTGATTCACAAGCATAATTTCAAAATTCCAATTTCTTATTTCAAATTTTAAAATATAAACATTTCGTAATTTCAATTCTCAATTCTCAATTCTCAATTCTCAATTCTCAATTCTAAATTCTCAATTCTCAATTCTCAATTATATGAATTACGAATTTCATCATTCCAAATTTCAATTCTCAATTCTCATATTTATGATTTATTTAAAAAATTTTAAAAATTTAAAAAATTCCAAACCTAATTTATGATTCAAAAGCATAAACATTCAAAAGCATTAGAACCGTTAAAACGTGAACCCTAAAAAGTCATCCTAATTTGAACAATCCTAATAATGTGAACAATCTGATATCGAACCCTAATTTCATAACCACAACCACACTGATAAAGCATAAACAATCATAACCATATTCAATTCACAAGCAACATCCAAAAATTCAAAAGCAAAAAAAATTCCACAAATTCAAAAGCATTCGCATTTCTGATTTACAAACCCTGATTTCTGATTTCAAAAAATTCCAAACCCTAATTTCATAACCACAATGATAAAACCCTAATACATTTAATAATTCACATGTAAAACCCTAAATACTAAATACTAAATACATAAAAACACAAAAATTAGGGTTAATGTCACATTTTCACAAACACAAAAACTAAATACATAAAATTAGGGTTGATGTCATACCACGGAGAGAGAGAGAGAGCACAGACAGAGAGTGAAGCAGAGACCGAGAGCAGAGAGCAGAGACCGAGTTGAGCTGAGAGCGAGATCGAGTGAGTCTGAGATGGAAGAGAGTGAGAGATGGAGAGTGAGTGATGGAGAGGCTGAGAGATGGAGAGTGAGCTGAGAGCGAGAGCCGAAAAACCTAAGTCTGAAAAACGTATGCAAATGAGGGGGGGCTTCGTATATAAGGCCTGTTAAAAACGCTGATTCAAAAAGCTTTTTCATTTAAGTGAACTCGCTATTAAAAATAGCGTTTTCCAAAAAATTTTCGTTAAAAGCGCTTATTAGCAATAGCGCTTTCCGGGAAAAAATTTTGTGTTAAAAGCGCCGTTTTAACAGTTTTCTTCGGAAAAAATTCACGCTATAAGCGCTATTTGTAATAGCGAAGTTTTAATCAAAATCGCTATTTGTAATAGCGATTTTCCTGTTCATCTAATTTTGTGCTCCTAACAGTAAAAGCGCGAATCGAAATGGCGCTTTAACTTAGTTTTGGAATTCCGTCAGAAGTTGGCCTAGTTTGGGAAATACAATGCAAAAAAGGCTTATTTTGGGAAAAGCCTCTAAATGTAAGCTGCAGTTGGTCCTCTGGAACTATCTAATAATTTTCCAAAAGATGACTTGAAGCTTTAAACTGTAGGGGAAAAAATAAATGATTGAAAATTTGATATTATAAATATATATATATATATATATATGCTATATTTTAAAATTGATATTAACCACAATAGTCTCTCATCTTAATTTTGCAAAATTACGATGTTCTCAGTATTAATAGTTCCGCATTAAGAGTTAAGAAAAGGGTAACAGAAATTCGATATCACAATTCAAACTGCCATCTTCATCATCCTTAAACCTATTCAAATAGAAATTAGCTTAGTCAATAAAACACATGAAAAAAACCTATACCTATATATATGCATGTACGCAGAGAAAAAGAGAGACGGAAAGGGGACAACATCTTGGAATTGAAGTTGCTCAATTGGCAAGATCCAGAAAGGAGGTAATTACAAAGCAAACTACTCCATACAGAACACACATCAAAATTCAAATATGAAATTAAATAGAGATGTACCAGGAACATGCATGTATGTGATGTATATATCGTTCAGTGTGTATATATATATATAGGTATATTTTAATTTGGGTATAGAAATCTTTTTTCATGGTAAGGACACCATCAACCAAACATTTTTTTTATATGGAAAATTTTTAAAATATATAAATAATAAAATCTACACAACTTCAATTTTGAGTGAACACCAACTGGTCTTCTGTCTTCGTAGTTGTCAAATCGACAATCACATTGTGAATCAAAATCCTAATTTTGTGAATCATGAATCAAATCAAATCGAGAAATGTTAAGATTCAGTACAAACTATTAAAAATTATGTTAAACAATTCTATATACAAAAATAAATAAATAAATAAATAAAAATTGATTTTAGCATGTTTTATAAAATAGTTTTTATATAAGAACATGATTACACCATCTAATTGGGAATAAATTGCCCTCATAACAAGAGGTGTGTCTAAATCCCACCAACCATAAAATTATTCAAAAATAATAATATAGTCTTTCTTAACATTAAAAAAAATAAACCTAGAAACTTTTTATAGAGTATAATAATAATAAAGAACTTAGTAGAATTTTTTATTGTAAAACCTAAAATACTTTAAAAAGTGTGTATGTGCGTTCATTGTTCAAAAAAAAGTTTTTTTTAAAAAAAAAAAAAAAAAACATACATGTATATATACATGTATGTAGAGAAGAAAAAAAAAGAGACAGAAGGGGACAACATCTTGGAATTGAAATTGCTCAATTTGTAAAATCCAGTAAAAGAGAGATTGAGAGGAGTTAATTACAAAGCAAACTACTCCATATGGAACACCCATCAAAAGGAAAATGTCTCGTAGAGATGTACCTGCATGATGTATGTGATGTATTTATCGTAACATGTATATATATACGTATATTTTAGTTTGGTTATAGAAGTCATTTTTCATGGTAAGGACATGGTCACCCAAATAGTTTTCTTTATTTATTTTAGATGGGACAAATTTTTAAATTATATATATATGACTGCACAACTTTAAATTTGAGTGAACACCCATAGGTCTTCTGCCTTCATATGTTAATATATGTTTCCAAGAGTTGAGTGGGAGCAAGTTTGATGACAGAAAGCTAAGGACCAGGTTTCACAATAGTATAACAAAATAATGTTGTGATTGAGATACTCAATGTTGCCTCTATCAAGGTTATTTTGTAATATATCCCCTGGTATTTCTTCAATTAGTTGGAAGAGCTAAGCAGATAGGTACATTGACAAGTCCATATGTCATGCACTGTAATGATGATAAATTTACATGTTTTGGTCCAATGCGTATATCATTTTAAGGTGTATAAATGGTCCCTTAAGCTGTTATTATTTTCCAAACTACATCTGTGCATTAGTATCATTATTAGCAGGTAGAATACATGGAAGATGATCTTGAACTGTCAGTATAGATTGTTGACAAGCATAACCTAAATTTGTATAGACGATAATGGTCAATGCTATACAAATTTTATTTTACCGTCAATGTATTATACGATGTGTTACGTAAGCATTTCAAGATTCACAGTTGATTTAGGCAAATCTTGACTTTGGGAAAATATTCATGCTAGAATGAGATTATTGTATCATTGTTGCACTTAATTATCTACACAGTTTATTCATGAATGTTTTATGGATGTAAAAGTGTTAGCTGTTAAAGAGAATATTGGTATATATACATACTAGAAGTATTACTATACACAGCCCTCAAAAGGAGCATATGGTATATACCTAAAGTTTGAACCACAATGGTTCATAACTTCTATCAATTTAGATCATAACAAAACCAAATTGGTTCATAACAAATACACCACAACAGTCTCATAACCAAGACCACTTTGGTTCATAACAAAACACCACCAAACGTCATAACCAAAGCCAATTTGGTGGACATACATACAAGAAGTGTTACTATACACACTCCCTCAAAAGGCATATGGTATACACCAAAAGTTTGAGCCACAATTTTTCATAACTTCTACCAATTTAGATCATAATAAAACCAAATTGGTTCCTAACAAAAACACCACAAAAACTTCATAATCAAGACCACTTCGGTTCATAACAAAACACCACAAAATCTCATAAGCAAAGCCATTTTGGTTCATAACCAAACACTACAAAGTCTCATAACTAAAACCAATTTGAGTCATAACCAAAAACACCACAAACATCTCATAACCAACCACCACATGTGTTACATGGACTCTTCTATTTTCCCTACAATACTCATGTCCATCAAATATGACATGGGTAAGGGTGGGATATGTGTCCCACACTGCACTCCAATTTAGACACTTAGATCCTTTAATTTGTGACAATATATGAGAAAAAGAAACTCACATTTGCTAGTAAAACAATAATTTTAGCCTCTCACATGAATTAGATACAGAAATTTCATATTTTTTCTGAATCATATTCAATTTCTATATAATTTACAACATTTCATTTGAGAATATTATATAATATGCAATTTATATGTGTATATGACGCGTCCGCGCACCCTTATCCAATTTTGGATACGCATCCCAAGATTCAAAGATTTAAATTTATGAAGGTCTTGGATTCCTAGTTAAATAGAGATAAACTCCTTAAGAGCTTTATCTATATCCAGATTGAGATCCTCCCGACTCTTGTCCTTTATCCGCTTATCTCAGATTCTGATGTCTCCAAAGATAACCTCGGCCTAGCCGAGATCATCTCGCACATGACTAAGTCACGTGGCACTCTAGCTGACATGTCGGCATCACCTCGACCACGTGTTGTCATTCACAAAATATGTCCCCACAACTACCCCTTAGGTTCTATTACCTCGACATCTTGAGGTGATGGAACCTACACCGTTCATTCAAGTACTATGTCGGCTAAGACTTACTCTATCCTTTACAACCGAAATCATCACTCGTCGGCTTCATATGACCAAAACTCTACAGTCTACTTTATTAATGACCAAGAACCAAATTCTTCAAGTTCCTTAACCGATATCGCTCCTCTAGCTAAGGTTTCTGCTTCATTAAATCAAGAACTCCAAGAGTTTGATCTGCATATGAGCTGTTATGCAAGATTTTCTTAACCGTTCCCGCCAAGCTTCATCTCTCATTAGTTCGTTGTGACAACCCTCACCACTGTTTAGTGCTAATCTATGATTAAGCATGATAAGTAACTGGTTAGACTGAAATTTTGAACTGATTGTGTGTGTATGTTGTTTTAGTGCATTTTTATCTGTTTGCCATTGAATTATCTGTTCATGTTTTAAGTTTCAAACTGTAAATTGAAGACCTTATCGGCGACCGAATCAGAAATTGATTGGTATTTTATGATAATTAGAATTTATGTGATTTTATGGTACGTTTAATTTAAATTGATTTGGAGCGATTAAATTGGATTAAATAGTGTTGAATTACATTAGTTGCATTAATTACCAAAATGCCATCTAGTGGGCCACTTTTATTAACATCTTGAGGCTTGAACTAAACACTTAGACACAACATTTCTTTAGCCCCTTTTCTTGAGCCTAAACTGTGTGAGAGAAAGAGTGAGAGAAATTGGTTTCAACAGAATTCTTGTTTGAACTTGGAAGAATTGAAGAGTAGATTGCATAATTGAGCTTCTAGACTTGAAATTGAGGACCTAAGGTAGGAGAATCATCTTCTGGAGCTTGAATTCTAGTTGTAGCTTGCATGGTCCATGAGCCATTAGTGATCTAAGTCTAGAATTGGTTTTAAATTGTTGAATTGAAGCTTGAATCATGCATGCATGTATATATTGTTGAGTTTTGAGGTTGATTTCATGGAAATCCTCACATGCATGTCTATATTCTAGCTATGGTCCATGAATTCATCAGGTTTTTGAGTGAATTGACTCATTTGATCAAGTATTTGAAGTTTTGATTTCAATTGAACACTTGCATGTCTTATGTTCATCATGTTCTTGAAGTTTTGTTTGGATTGTGTTTCATTGAACTACCTTTGGGCCTTAATTTTGCAAATTGATCTTTGAAACATGTCATATTATGAGTTTTTAAGTGTTTTCCAGAAAATTAGCCCAAAAGAATTGAATTTGAGCTTGGAGGTTCAATCTGGAAATTCCAGATTTTGGACCCACGCTCAAGCGTAAGACTTCACGCTCGAGCGTACACTCGAGTACGATCCCGCCGAAGCGGGAAAAGTAACGCTCGAGCGTGAAATGCGTGTATCCAGTACTTTTCATATGTTTACAGTCCGCTCGAACGAAGGAATGCACGCTCGAGCGAGGACTTGTGTCTCACGCTCAAGCGGAGGTCAAGCGCCCATCGAGCGTGAATTGCATGCATCCAGTACTTTTGCTTAAGTTTACAGTCCACTCGAACGAAGGAAGTTACGCTCGAGCGGAGATCCTTTGTCTGCATGTCCGCTTGAGCGTAGAAAGCCACGCTCGAGCGAGACCCTTGTTTTCTGAAAATTTTGAAAAGTGTTTTAAAGTATATCTTTACATCCTCATTTCATCCTACGCATTCTTAGGCCTAGTTTAAGGCGTCTTAATGAGGTTATTGATGTAGAACCACATCGAGTCAAGATAGGGACTAAGTCATTGATTCCCAAGTGTGTAACTTAGTGTGTGTTCGTTCTGTAACTGTGTAGGGTTGGCATCCGAAGACGCTCATTAGCCGCTTGTAGCCCAGTGCTCTGTGAGTAACAATGTTGTAAAGATATGTTCAATTATGAATATGTTCTGAAAGATCAACTGTTCTGTTTACCGAAACGTTATTGTTTAATTAATGAATGTTTGTCCTATTGTAAACTATATCCGTAGTGTCCATAGGAATTTATCGTTATCGCCATCACACAGAGATCTCTCGCTTCCCATGTTTGGAACCATTATCGCTATCGTTATGATGGCTATCAATCGATCGCTCAATGCTGAGACCTGCATCGCTTGCTATTGGATATACCACATATAACTGCTATGGTTTCTAAATGACTAACATGACTGTTTAATGACTGAAAGGACATTCATTCTTAACCTCTTGACACAACTGTTATTCACTGGGCTTTAGCTCACTGTTTATATATATATGTAGGTGTTCAGGCACCGGATCGATGCTAGGAGCGTCGGGTTAACTCCCTTTTTGTCAAGCCAACCACTGTGCCTCACCTTGAGGTTTCAAGTCTGACCGAGCTAAGGTTGCTTTAGGGTGTCTCAGTTTCACCCTTCCGTCCCTATTTTGTAATACTGTTTAAGACTTGTACTGTACTCTGAATGTTTGTACATATGGTGTATATATGTTTTACTTATGAATGTGAATAAGTTCGAAAAAGTCTTTTTGCATACAGATTGTCACAGCTCATTGGACATCTCTTATTATCGCTTTTGGCTTCCGCCACTGCACTCTATATTATCAGATTTATCGTTAAATGTGCCTTCGATAATCATGGATTATTGGCTATTCAGATTAAACCCATAGGGGCGGGTTTGGGTCGTGACAGAGTGGTATCAGAATGATATCAAACCACGAGTTATACCACACACCCGTGTCCAAATGAGCTATAAGATGTCCTAGAAAAGTGAATAGGGCATTGCATAAGCATTGAAAAAGTCTGTGTGGCCATGACATGAATATATGTACTAATGTGCTAAGGTGTTTAAGTATGCAACTGCCTATGTTTATTATTACTGTATTGCATACAGTGAAATGGACAATGCAAGGAATGCTGATGAAACAGAATCATCTGATGCCAGAATGGCAAGATTAGAAAGAACAGTTGAACTGTTGACTGAGGCCTTGAGGCTACATCAAAACCAACAGCCCCCACCTCCTCCAGTTCAACCCGAACAGAATGTTAATGATGATTAATTGCTCTGACATAGAAGTTCAGCAAAATGAAACCAGCATCCTTTCAAGGAGGCCTTGAACCATTAAAGGCCGAAGCATAGGTGCTAGAAACAGAGAAATTGTTCGAGGTATTTTTGTGTTCTGAAGCATATAAGGCGCTATTGGCTACCTTTACTTTGCAAAAGGAAGCTAGACGGTGGTGGATGCTTATCCGTGATACCGACACTGTTATGACTTGGGTTCAATTTAAAGAATCCTTCTTTGAGAAATACTTTCCTCAGTGTGTCAGGGATCGCAAAGTGACTGAGTTTGAACAGTTGAAGCAAGGTACCATGTCTGTAGCCGAATATGAATCAAAGTTCACTGAACTTTCCCGATATGCACCACACATGGTGGACACTGATTACAAAAAGGCCAGGAAGTTTGAAGGCGGCCTTAATATTGAAATACTTGACAGAATCAATGTTCTGAAATTATTGAAATACGTAGATGTTCTTGACCAAGCAATAATGGCCGAGTCAAATATCGAAGCATTGAAACAGACTGAAACACTAGCGTCTGAATGGCGTGGTAAGAGACGGGGTTTTAAGTTTAAGAAAGGCCGAAATAACTCACTGAACAAAAAGCAGAATACAGGGTCAACAACCAGTTCCAGTCAGAGGAGTGGCTCCATACCGCCCTGTTCAGAATGTGGTAAGAGACATATATGGGTTTGTTATAAAATCTCAGGTGCTTGTTATAGGTGTGGCAAGGTGGGCCACATGGTCAAAGATTGCCCTTCCACTTCTCAAGGCAATAGTAAAGCTGCACCAAGCGCAGCAGCATCAACTGCTCCACCGAAACCTAACCCCAAAGCTACTGGAAAAGAACCTATGAGGCAAGACCGAGTGTTCACACTTTGTAATAACCCTCACCACTGATTACTGGTTAACCACTGATTACTGCTAAACTGAGACTGATTATGATAAGTAATTGAATCGACTGAAATACTGAGTTGACTGATTGAATGTACTAGTTTAAATGCATTTCTATCTGTTTGACTGTTAAATTATCTGTCCATGTTTTATGCTTTAAATTGCAAATTGAAGGCCTTGTCGGCGGCCGAATCCGAAATTGATCGATGTTTTATGATCATTAGAATTTATGTGATTTTATGGCATATTTAATTAAAATGTGATTTGGTATGATTAAACTAGATTAAATAATGCTAATTGTAAGAGTTGGCCTTATTTACGAAACTACCACTCAATGGGCCACTACCTAAGACTATATTGAAGCCTTATTACACTCAAACAAGATATTTCATCAGCCATTTCTTGAACCATAGCTGACTGAGAGAGAGAGAGTGAGAGAATTGAGTTGTTCTTGAGAGTTTAACTTAGAGACTTGAAGAAGTTGTAGAAGATTTGCAAATTGAACTTCTAGACTTGTGAGAAACCTAGGTAAGGAATTTATCCTTTTAATTGTGAATTAAGTTAGTTCTTGCATGGTTCTTGGAGGATTAGAGTTTTAAAGTTAAGAATTGGTTCAAGATTGTTGAATTGAAGCTTAATCTATGCATGCATGCTTTTATATTGAAGTTTTGGAGTTGTTCATCATGAAATTGCTTCATGCATGTCCATCTTTTGACCATAGTTCACGAATTCACCATGTTGTAAAAAGAATTGGCTCATTTGTTCATGTTTTGAAAGCTTGAGGTTGATTAAATTCATGCATATTATGTTTTACATCATGTTCATGAAAGTTAGGTTGAAATTCTGTTTAATTGAACTACCTTTGGGCTTTGATTTTACAAATTGAGCTTTGAAACATGTTATATTGTGAGTTTTGAAGTGTTTTCCAGAAAATTAGCCCAAAAGGATCGAATTTGATGCATTGAAACTTAGTTTTGAGCTTGAGGTTCAAATCTAGAATTTCCAGAATTTGGACTCACGCTCAAGCAGGGAAAGTGGCGCTTGAGCGTGAAATTCGTGCTCCCAGCACTTTGCATTGTTTTACAGTCCGCTTGAGCGGGGAAATGCACGCTCGAGCGGGGACTTGTGTCACACGCTGGAGCGGGTGTCGAGCGCCCATCGAGCGTGATTTTCACACATCCAGTACTTTTGTCATGTTTTGCAGTCCGCTCGAGCGTGGGAAGTGACGCTCGAGCGGGGAAAGCCACGCTCGAGCGGGACCCTATTTTTTTGAAAATTCTGAAAATGTTTTTAAACTGCATCTTTGCATCCTCATTGCATTCTAGGCATTCTTAGGCCTAGTTTAAAGCATCTTAATGAGGATATAGATGTAAAATCGCACCGAGTCAAGTTAAGGATTAAGTTATTGTTTTTTCCAACAGTGTAACTTAGTGTGTGTTCATCCTGTAACTGTGTAGGGTTGGCATCCGGAGACGCGCTCTAGCTTATCTGTAGCCCAGAACTCTATGAGTAACAACTGTGTAAAGATATATTCAAATATGAATATCTTCAATGGTTAAACTGCATCGCTTCAATTGATATCGTTAATCAATGAATGTATGTCCTCTATTCTCAATCAGACAGGCATCCATATCAAGTATCGCATATCGTTATAGAGATCTCTGTTAGTTCCTATCTTGGAACTTCTGTTTACTGTTATGATGGCCATCATTGACTGCTCGGTCTTTCAAGACCTACTATTTCAGATCGCTCGCTAATGGATGTACCACATATGACCGTTATGATCAATGATCGATATATCAATCAATTGATCGCTTTTCATCGAAAGGACATTCATTCTTAACCTTTTTACGCATTATGTTATTCACTGGGCTTTAGCTCACTGTTTATATATATATGTAGGTGTCCAAGCACTAGACCGGAGCTAGGAGTGTGGGTTAGACTCCCTTTTGTCAAAGCCAACCACTGTGCTTCACTGTGAGGTTCTGAGCCCATTCAAGCTACAACTTTGAGGTGTTTTAGTTTCTCCCATCTGTTTCTGTATCTGTTTTGTAATATTGCATCGACTGATAGCACTCGCATCAGATCGCCTTAATAGGATTAAGTCCTCGACCGATGATGGTAAATCAGACATACCGCTTTTGGTACTGATAGTATATATGTTATGAAAAGTCTTTTTGCATACAGACTGTCACAGCTCATTGGACATTGTTTAATTACTGTTTTGGCTTCCGCCATGCCCCTATACTCTGTAATACTGTCTTACTATTAAGTAGGCCTTCGGTAATCACAGATTACTAGCCAGTTACGGTGCTAAACCCGTAAGGGCGGGTTTGGGTCGTGACACACTTGTACCGGAGGATGTGCAGAATACCGAGACTGTTGTGTCAGGTATACTCTCAATTTGTGCTCAAAATGCTTATGTTCTGATTGATTCGGGGTCTACACATTCATATGTCTCGCATGCTTTTTTGCGAAAATTGAATAGACCACTGGAACCCATGAATTATTTGTTAGTTGTATCTTCACCCGTTGAGGGATCCATGACATGTGCTTATATGTACCCTACATGTGAAATTATTGTTGGGGATGTGCATTTGTATATAGATTTATTGCCTTTGAATATCGATCATTTCGATGTGATATTGGGAATGGACTGGTTAACAAAATATCATGCTACCATAGACTGTATAACAAAACAAGTTGTTTTCCGTCCACTTGGACTACCTAAATTTGTGTTTAACAGAGTTGGAGTAGTACTTTCCCCGTATCTAATTTCATCCGTAAAAGCTTTTAAACTGATTAAGAAGGGATGTAAAAGGTATCTATGTTGTATATTGACTGTACCTACTGATGCTAAAACTAATGTGGACAGTATTTCTATAGTCACAGAATTCCCAGATGTTTTTCTAAATGATTTGCCAGGGGATTTGATTGACAGGGACATTGAATTCATCATTGATGTGATTCCGGGTACACAGCCAGTTTCCAAGGCTCCATACAGAATGGCATCTACCGAACTGAAAGAACTGAAAATTCAGCTACAGGAACTGTTAGATAAGAAGTTCATCAGGCCCAGCACTTCACCGTGGGGCGCACCGGTTTTGTTTGTAAAAAAGAAGGACGGCTCACTGAGACTCTACATTGACTACCGTGAACTGAATAAGGTAATAGTGAAAAACAAATATCCATTGCCTCGTATTGACGATTTGTTTGACCAGTTACAGGATGCCTAGGTTTTCTCTAAAATTGACCTTAGATCCGGATACCACCAGTTGAAAGTCAAACCAAAGGACATTGAAAAGACTGCCTTTCGAACGAGGTATGGACATTATGAATTCCTTGTTATGCCTTTCGGAGTAACTAATGCACTTGCTGCATTTATGGACCTTATGAACAGAATTTTCAAACATTTCCTCGATGACCATAGATGACATTTTGATTTACTCCAAAAGCACAGAAGAACATGAACATTATTTGAGAATTGCCTTACAGACCTTAAGAGAACAGAAACTGTATGCAAAACTAACAAAGTGTGAATTTTGGCTAGACAATGTAATGTTTTGGGGACATGTAATCAGTAAGGATGGAATTTCAGTTGATCCGTAGAAAATTGAAGCAGTAGTGAATTGGCCCAGACCGTCTAATGTGACTGAAGTCCGAAGTTTTCTAGGCTTAGCCGGGTACTACAGAAGATTTGTGAAAGACTTCTCCAAAATTGCCCTACCATTGACTCAGTTAACTCAAAAAGGGATATCATTTGACTGGACTGATTAGAGAGAATCAACCTTCAAAAGTTAAAGACTCGACTTGTGACTGCACCGATTCTTACCCTACCCTCGAGTATGGATGGATATACTGTATTTAGTGATACTTCTTATAAGGGTTTGGGGCGTGTTTTGATGCAGAATGGTAAAGTTATTGCATATGCTTCCCGACAACTGAGACCGCATGAAAAGAACTACCTCACTCATGATCTAGAACTTGCTGCAGTGGTATTTGCATTGAAAATCTGGCGTCACTATCTTTATGGGGCGACATGTGAGGTGTATACAGATCACAAGAGCTTGAAATATTTCTTCACACAGAAAGAATTGAACATGAGGCAGCGGAGATGGTTAGAACTGATAAAAGATTATGACTTGCAAATTTTGTACCATCCGGGGAAAGCTAACACCATTGCCAACGCACTGAGTCGGAAATCAGTTGAAAATTTAGCTTGTTTACTCACCGGGCAGAAAGAATTGCTATGCGACCTTGAAAGATTTGAAATTGAAATTGTTTTACGTGAACAAGGTGGAACCTTAGCCGCTATTTCTACTCAACCAGCACTAATTGAGAAGATTAAAGAGAAACAGCAACATGATGACTTTTTAAAAAAGGTCATTGATGAACGGGAGTCCAAACCGAGGCCGGACTTTAAATTTGAGAACAATGCGTTGAAATTCTAGGGAAGTTGTGTGTACCGAATGATTCTGAACTAAAGAGACGAATTCTGTAAGAGGGCCACAACTCGAAACTGTCTATCCATCCAGGAAATACGAAAATGTACCAAGACGTGAAACTGAATTTCTGGTGGCCGGGAATGAAGAAAGAGATTGCTAACTTTGTATCGAAATGTCTTCATTACCAACAAGTTAAAGCTGAACATCAACGGCCCGCAGGCTTACTGCAACCTTTACCAATACCAGAATGGAAATGGGAACATATCACTGTGGATTTCATTGTTGGTTTACCTCGCTCCAGTAAAGGTATGGACTCAATTTGGGTTATTGTTGATAGATTGACTAAATCTACTCACTTCTTACCTGTCAAAACAATTTACAATGCGGACAAATTGGCTATAATTTATATTGATGAGATTGTTAGATTGCATGGAGTGCCTGTGCCCATTGTTTTTGATAGGGACTCGAAGTTTACCTCGAGATTTTGGCATAGTCTACAAATTGCATTGGGTACTGAACTGAGACTGAGTAGTGCATACCATCCACAGACAGATGGCCAGTCAGAAAGAACCATTCAGACTCTAGAAGATTTACTACGGATGTGTGTTCTTGATTTCCAAGGAAATTAGGAAAGCCATTTACCTTTAGCTGAGTTTGCCTACAATAACAATTTTCACTCGAGCATTGGTATAGTGCCTTTCGAGGCTTTGAATGGCAGGAAATGTCGATCTCCTATCTGCTGGGTAGAAGTAGGAGATGGGCCTTTGCTTGGGCCCGAGATTGTACAGGAAACCACCAAAAAAGTGAAATTGATTCAGCAGAGATTGAAACCGCACAAAGCCGACAGAAAAGTTATGCGGGTGTCCGAAAGCGAGACAGGGAATATGAAGTAGGTGATCATGTTTTTGTTAAAGTGACGCCAATGAAAAGGCAGACTCATTTTGGAGTCAAGGGTAAGCTAGCGTCAAGATATGTTGGACCGTATGAAATCATTGAGAAGATTAATCCGGTGGCGTATCAAGTAGCGCTTCCTCCTGAAATGGAGCATATGCATAATGTCTTCCATATTTCAATGTTGAGGAATTATCTTCGGGATTCTTTCCATGTGATTGAGCCTACCCGTGTAGTGCTAAGTGATGACTACACTTACGAAAAACGGCCTATTCAAATTGTAAACCGTCGGATCAAGAAGTTGAGGAACAAAGAAATTCCATTAGTGAAAGTGGACTAGCAAAACCATGGTGGCGTGTACGCCACTTGGGAAAGAGAAGATGATATGATGAAACGGTATCCTGAACTGTTCCCTCTGGATCCAGAATTCTTCCAAAATGAAGGTAATTCGAGTTTGGAAGACCAAACTCTTTGTAAGGAGGGGAGATTGTGACAACCCTCACCATTGTTTAGTGCTAATCTATGATTAAGCATGATAAGTAATTGGTTAGACTGAAATTCTGAACTGATTGTGTGTGTATGTTGTTTTAGTGCATTTCTATCGGTTTGCCATTGAATTATCTGTTCATGTTTTAAGTTTCGAACTATAAATTGAAGGCCTTATCGGCGGCCGAATCAGAAATTGATTGGTATTTTATGGTAGGTTTAATTTAAATTGATTTGGAGCGATTAAATTGGATTAAATAGTGTTGAATTACATTAGTTGCATTAATTACCAAAATGCCATCTAGTGGGCCACTTTTATTAACATCTTGAGGCTTGAACTACACACTTAGACACAACATTTCTTCAGCCCCTTTTCTTGAGCCTAAACCGTGTGAGAGGAAGAGTGAGAGAAATTGGTTTCAACAGAATTCTTGCTTGAACTTGGAAGAATTGAAGAGTAGATTGCATAATTGAGCTTCTAGACTTGAAATTGAGGACCTAAGGTAGGAGAATCTTCTTCTTGAACTTGAATTATAATTGTAGCTTGCATGGTCCATGAGCCATTAGTGATCTAAGTCTAGAATTGGTTTTAAATTGTTGAATTGAAGCTTGAATCATGCATGCATGTATATATTGTTGAGTTTTGAGGTTGATTTCATGGAAATCCTCACATGCATGTCTATATTCTAGCTATGGTCCATGAATTCATCAGGTTTTTGAGTGAATTGACTCATTTCATCAAGTATTTGAAGTTTTGATTTCAATTGAACACTTGCATGTCTTATGTTCATCATGTTCTTGAATTTTTGTTTGGATGGTGTTTCATTGAACTACCTTTGGGCCTTGATTTTGCAAATTGATCTTTGAAACATGTCATATTATGAGTTTTTAAGTGTTTTCCAGAAAATTAGCCCAAAAGAATTGAATTTGATGCTTTAAATGTTGAATTTGAGCTTGGAGGTTCAATCTGGAAATTCTAGATTTTGGACCCACGCTCGAGCGTAAGACTTCACGCTCAAGCGTACACTCTGAGTACATGCATCCTGCTCGAGCGGGGAAAGTAACGCTCGAGTGTGAAATGCGTGTATCCAGTACTTTTCATATGTTTACAGTCCGCTCGAGCGAGAGAATGCACATTCGAGTGAGGACTTGTGTCTCACGCTCGAGCGGAGGTCGAGTGCCCATCGAGCGTGAATTGCATGCATCCAGTACTTTTGCTTAAGTTTACAGTTCGCTCGAGCGAAGGAAGTTACGCTCGAGCAGAGATCCTTTGTCTGCATATTCGCTCGAGCGTAGAAAGCCATGCTCGAGCGAGACCCCTGTTTTCTGAAAATTTTGAAAAGTGTTTTAAAGTACATCTTTGCATCCTCATTTCATCCTAGGCATTCCTAGGCCTAGTTTAAGGCATCTTAATGAGGTTATTGATGTAGAACTACACCGAGTCAAGATAAGGACTAAGTCATTGATTCCCAAGTGTGTAACTTAGTGTATGTTCGTTCTGTAACTGTGTAGAGTTGGCATCCGAGGACGTTTATTAGCCACTTGTAGCCCAGTGCTCTGTGAGTAACAATGTTGTAAAGATATATTTAATTATGAATATTTTCTGAAAGATCAACTGTTCTGTTTACCAAAACGTTATTGTTTAATGAATGAATGTTTGTCCTATTTTAAACTGTATCCGTGGTATCCATAGCAATTCATCATCGCATCACATTACTGTCACAGAGATCTCTGTCGGTTCCCATGTTTGGAACCATTACTGTTTACTGTTATGATGGCCATCAACTGACTGTTCAGTCTGTTGAGACCTACTGTACTGTTTGCTATTGGATATACCACATATAACTGCTATGGTTTCTAAATGACTGACATGACTGTTTAATGACTGAAAGGACATTCATTCTTAACCTCTTTACACAACTATCATTCATTGGGCTTTAGCTCACTGTTTATATATATATGTAGGTGTTCAGGCACCGGATCGATGCTAGGAGCGTCGGGTTAACTCCCTTTTTGTCAAGCCAACCACTGTGCCTCATCTCGAGGTTCCAAGTCTGACCGAGCTAAGGCTGCTTTAGGGTGTCTCAGTTTCACCTTTCCGTCCCTATTTTGTAATACTGTTTAAGACTTGTACTGTACTCTGAATGTTTGTACATATGGTGTATATATGTTTTGCTTATGAATGTGAATAAGTTCGAAAAAGTTTTTTGCATACAGACTGTCACAGCTTATTGGAAATCTCTTATTACTATTTTGGCTTCCGCCAGCCCCTGTACTCTATATTACTATCTTTACTGTTAAACAGGCCTTCAGTAATCACGGATTACTGGCCGGTTACGGTACTAAACCCATGGGGCAGGTTTGGGTCATGACATTCGTACCTGACACGTGCTACCAAGTCGCGTCGCTTCTGCGCACGCCGCCTGACAGACACGTCATCCAAGGTGTATTCATTTCCTTTTGCCGCCTTTTCGAGTTTCAACAAAACTCTCTCTCTCTCTCTCTCTCTCTTTCTTCGTCTTCTCACTTCGTGTTCTTACATTCTCTCTATGCTCAAATTTTTCTCTCTCTAACATTTCCCTAACCTCCATTGTTGTTTCTTTGAGCTCTCTGCATCTGTGCTCCATTCACCTCCTTCGACAAAACATTTACTGTCATATTCCACTCGTCGTCACCATCTGAATCTGACAAACCTCGAGCCGGTGTCCTCAACCTCGGACCCAACTGGTGAGTTTCTAGTTTCTTTCAATTTTAGTTTTAACCCTCCATTATTCTAAATATGTTCCTTCTTTGCCATATGTCTATTCTGTTTGCTATTGAATTTGTTTGCATGATTGCAATCTATTTTTTCTTCGATTATGAATCAATTTCCTGTTCTTGAATCTTGAATCTATACAGTCTTTCGAAAATGGCAATCATGTTTTTTGCTTGAGTCATTTGCACACTGTTCTTCACACACTCATTTAATGTCTTGAAGTTTCGGATGTACACACCTGTTTTTCTGTTTCACCCCTGATTTTTGAATTTCTTTTCTGGTCTTTTTGCTTTGTTTCCAGATTCTTGACTTTGATTCCTGTTTCCGTATAGACTTAGGCTTGGGATTTGATTTAGAACCTGTTCCTTAGGAAAACTAAAACAAGATCCCTTTAGATCTTCAAAATCCTAGCTCTGGTACCAGTTTAAGGTTTGGCCGAGGTTTTTAAACCCATACCAAATATTCTTTTCTGAAATTTTGTACTATCTTCCATTTAAGTCGACGTTATGGGCATGTTTAAGTGGAGGGTAGACACCCCAGAGAAAATTGAGAACTTTAGGAGAGAGTTCTTTATCCCAACCGACATTCAGATGAAATTGGCTCGGAAAGAGGACTCCATTATGCCTGATTGAAATCTTATGCCCTTCCCAATAGTTGCCTTCGTAGAGTGTGGACTTAGGTTTCCCCTATACATTCTTTTTAGGGAAATCCTCTATTATTATAAGCTCAACCCCATGCAACTGGCCATCAATTCATACAGGGTTATCAATGGCACCATAGAACTGGCATGCCGAGAAAATGCTAGGATTACACTAGCCGATATCCAGTTTTGTTACACTATGTATGGTCTTAAGTCTGAAAAAGGCTACACCTATTATCCCATGCCCAAATCCACAGCCTACAAAATCGTAGCCGGCCTTCCTAACTCCAACAAGGGTGCTGGGGATGACTATCTGATCATCTAAGGCAATTTGTGGCCAGGTTCATTACAAACAAGTTGCAGCTACTAAGGGTAGACTCCCTGATGGCTCTGAAAATTACTGAAGGTGAAGGCCTCGGGGCTTATGTCAAGAGTTATTATGAGGTGTTCAACCGAATATCGGGATGCAACCAGGAATTGGCAGTCGTATCTTTTAAGAATGGCCTGGAGGATGAATGCCCACTTCGAAAGTCGCTGGCAAAAACTTTACCAGAGAGTATGGAGGAGCTCAAGGCACGAATCGATAAATATGCCATAATAGAAGAGGACACGTCGGAACGAAGGCACCAAAACAGGAGAAGAGAAATGGCTCGCCGAAGAGAGGGCGACCATTTTTTAGTTTGTCAAAGAAGGCCACAGATTTTTTATGGACAAAGGAATGCGAAGTCGCATTGGCCAACTTGAAAAAAATTCCTGATAACTGCTCCAGTTCTGTCAAACCCAATACCCGGAGAAGAATTGTTCTCATACTTGGCTGTTTTAGAACACACAATGAGTGCAGTGGTAATTAGAGAAGAAAATGGAGAACAAAGGGTAGTATACTATGTGAGTAAAACCTTAGCAAGTACAGAGACCAGATACTTATCCCTGGAAAAATTGACACTAGCCTTGGTGATGGCTTCGAAAAAACTGGATCACTATTTCCAAGCTCACAAGATTGTGGTACTGACTGGGCATCCTTTGAAGTCCCTGTTGCAATAAGGAGATCTAACATGCAGGGTAGCTAGATGGGCAGTAGTGTTGGGCCAATATGACGTAGAGTTTAAGCCCATAACAGTAATTAAGGGCCAAGTTCTGGCCGACTTTGTGGCTGAGTTCACCCCTGGTGCCATCCCGCATCGAACTCCGATGAGCCGTGGCTTGGGATGCCCAAGGGAGCAGGAAGAAACCCAACTGGAGCCCAAGAACCCCACTCTAGCAAAACAGAAGAAAAAAGAGAAACCAAAGCCCTGCGACATTTACATTGGTGATTCATTCCACCTGTTTGTTGATGGAAGCTTAAACTGTCAAGGAGTAAGTGCAGGAGTAGTGTTGGTATTGCCAGATGGAAAAATGATAGAGCAGTCTATTCATTTGGGGTTCAAGGTCTTAAACAATGAAGTAGAGTATGAGGCACTGATTGCAGGGTTAAAGTTGGTAGCATCAATGGAGGCCGATGAGGTGGTAGTCTTCTGTATCTCCCAACTTATTGTGAATCAGGCAACAAGCGAGTATGTAGCCTGAGATGAACGAATGACAGCCTATGTTAAAGAGGTTGTCAGATTGTTTTCTTTGTTCTAAGATTGCCAGCTACAGCAAGTTAACCGAGGTGGCAACAGCCACACCGACGCCTTGGCCAACCTGGCTAGTGTAATAAAGTCAGGGGAGCCAAGGACAATCATGATTGATTACTTGACGGGACCAAGTGTGGAACCTCTAATAACAGAATATGAGGCAATGCATGTAGAGATGGGTCCAAGTTAGATGGATGCAATAGTAATATTCCTCAGGGATGGCAAGTTGCCAGACGACCGAAAAAAGGCACACAAGACCAGATTGAAGTCGGCCAGGTTTAGCCTAACAGCAGATGGTCATCTGTAGAGGAGATCTTTCACTGGACCCCTTTTGAGATGTGTACATCCCTCCCAGATTGAGGACTTTCTGTATGAGATCCATGAAATAGTTTGTGGAAGCCATGTTTGGGGCAAATCACTTGCTCATAGGGCCATTACTCAAGGGTACTGGTGGCCCTACATGTAGAAGGATACTGAAGCCTACGTCAGAAAGTGCGAGAATTATCAAAGGTTTGCACCTTTGATACATTAACCAGCAGTTGATTTGAACTTAGTATCCAGCCCTTGGCTATTTACCCAGTGGGGCATAGATCTTGTTGGATAACCGCCCCAAGCGACCGGGCAAAGAAAGTTTTTGCTAGTAGCAACTGACTACTTTACCAAGTGAGTAGAGGTTAAACCCCTTGCAAAGATTCGAGATATTGATGTGAAAAACTTCATATGGAAGAACATCATCACCAAGTTTGGGATCCCAAGGGCAATAATAGCAGATAATGGTAAACAGTTTGATAATAAGCTAATCAAAAGCTTCTATGCAAAATACAAAATCAAAAACTATTACTCCACTCCAAGTTTCTGTTAGAGCAATGGTCAGGTAGAAGCATCCAATAAGACTATCTTAGATGGGATGAAAAAAAGGCTGGAAGCAGCAAAAGGGAAGTGAGTGGAAGAGTTGCCCAATATACTCTGGGCATATCAGACTACATCGAGAAAATCAACTGGGGAGTCTCATTTTGCTATGACTTACGGCACTGAAGCAGTTATCCCACTAGAAGTCGGCATCCCTGGAATCAGAACCGAGGGAGTGGAAGATGGGACCAATGAAGCATTTTTAGCCCGAGATTTGGATTTATTGGAAGAAAGAAGAGAGAGAGCAGCAATTCGGCTGGGGGCATACCAGCAGCAGCTTGCTAGGGCTTACAACAAGAAGGTCAACCCAAGAGAGTTCAAAGTTGGGGACCTTATCCTGAGGAAAGTTGTCAGCAACAAAAAGGATCCTAGAAAGGGCAAGCTTGGCCGAAACTGGGAAGGGCTTTATAGAATCATCTCTGTTGCTGGCAGTAGGGCATATCGACTTGAAGACACTGATGGCAAAGAGTTGCCAAGACCTTGAAACACTTTCAATTTGAAGTTTTTTTATCATTAGTTTTTTGTTTTTTGAAGTTTATGTCATAATTTTATTAGCTGAAGTAATAATAAAATGCCAGTTTGATTTTTATAAATTTGAAATTTGTGCAATAGGACTGACCAGTCCTATGACGATGTTTTTAGATGAAACATGACGAATAACTTAGACTTTTTATATGGCAGAGCTGAATTATATTTGCATATAATATAATTGAACTAAGTTGGCAATATTTCTAAATGAAACATGACGAATAACTTAGACTTATTATATGGCAGAGTTGAATTATACTCACATATAATAGAGTAAACTAAGTTGACAATATTTCTGAATGAAACATGATGAATAAACTTACTTATTATATGGCAGAGTTGAATTATACTTGCATATAATAGAGGTGAACTAAGTTGAATTAACCTAGACTTGCTATGTCAGCAGAGTTAAACTCAGAATAGAACTAAATTTGCTTTAGTTAGATTAACAGAGAAACCAAGGTTGAATACCTCAGCTAATCTTTGTTTAAATCTAACTTCGGATAAAGACTATAAACGCATAATGTGAACTTAAGTGGAACTTAGGTTCACATTAGGGAACAGGGAGCAGGAATGATAAATAAACTTGAGAGCTTGGGACTTGTTGAAATTTTTAGAAAAATTTACAAGTTAGAATGGACTTGACACTTGTTGAAATTTCAGAACAATTTACAAGTTAGAGTTAGCCGAGGTAATGATGAAAGAAGTATTCGAGGTACATATTACCCGAGATGACTAACCAGGTTGTCAAGCTTGGTAAGATTGGAAAGGTGAAGTCTTAATAGAAGACAGTAAGCGGAAGTAAAGAAGCAATACTTGACTGAATAAGTTTTAAGAAACAACACTTGTAAGAATATTTCAAAATATTTTTAAGTGTTAGCCTAAGTATTCCAATTATTGGCCGAGACAAACAGTCAAGATTTATATCCGAGGTACTCTAACCTGAAGTGATTACATAGTTAAGGTGTACTTTGAAGAAATGCAAAAATATTCTAAGTATGAAAGCATGAAAGGCATGAAAGAAAGCAAAAGAGAACATTCAAAAGAAAGGAAGGCATGCATTCAAAGAGAACTTGTTCGTTTACAAAGACAAAAGAAGGCACGTCGGCCAAATGAAAACCAACATTACTTAAAACAAAACAGAAGATTACATTGTTTGTGACAGTTCAAAATAACAGGTAAAGGAAAAGATTCTAAGTGCCAGGATCATTAAGGATTCTCTGCAGACTGCCCTGCCTCAGTGATTGATGGTGTCTCAGCCTCGCATAACCGAGTAGTCTTCTCGCTTTGTTCCGGATCTCTAGATCGATCTCAAGAAGAGTCTCATTAAGGCTCTTCTCGACAGTTTTAACCTCGACTTCAGAAGTGGTATCGGGATTCTCGTCCTAGTCATCCTAAGTCAAGTCTAGAACTTGCTCATCTAGAGTTGAGGACTTGGCCCTAACAGTTCCAATCTTTTGAGCAACATTGGCGACTGTGTCCTTGTCGACCTCAACTTCTTCTTCTTCCTCAGCCTCATCCTCGAATTGGCTTGGAGTAGGTGGGAATAGAAGAGCAAGTCGGCTGGCATCGTAGAGAGGCGAGTCGTCGAGGACGGCCAATTCCTTCAACGCAGACATCCATCCAAGGGTGTAACCCTTGTTGCATGCCTGGTTGACTTGCTTTTTATATGCGTCGCGAACATCGGTCGCATCTTAGGCGTAAGCCTTCTCGTCGGCTGCCTTTATTCCAGTCGCTTTGGTAGCAAGTGTCGTTTAAAGCTTAGTTGGGGCTTGAGACTCCTTCTCTTTAGCTTCTTTTGCCTCGGCCTTGGCGACCTTGGTAACATTTTCAGTGGCTTTGGCGCGATCCTTGGCTTTGCTTTGGGCTAGTTGGGTAGCTTTCGCTTGGTCCTTCAAGCTTCGGATGTGAGCCTCGGCCTCGTTTAGTGAAGATAGAAGCTTGGCTGCCTCCTTTGTCTTGTTGGTCAGTTCCTTCTTAAACTCCTTGATTTTGACTGCGACGGAGTGACCCTGCTGGATAGCCTGCAAGAATGGAAAGAAAATTCATTAAGTATAGGAACCAAAATTGAAATTGGACCAAAGGTTACAACTGCTAAAACTTACTAAAACGCAGTGTTGCAGCATCATTGCATAGTTTTCGTACTCAGAGAGCTTGACCATCCGATTAATGTTGGTCAGAAGGAGAACATCGATAAATAGGGCGGCACCAACTTCCAAACTATCGAGCGCACTGCCCTTGGCTAGAAGAGGTCGGTCTCCGACCTTGACAGACGGGGTCTAGGGCTCGTCGACACGAAAAACAGATGGCTCAGAAGCCCTCTCGGACCTCAACTTCTTGGATCGCAGGTGATCAGATGTCTCAGTCAGCAATAGAGCTTTTCTTCTTTTCAGCCAATTTAGAAATTGGCACTGTATCTTATGACTCAACTTCTGTGGCTGCAGTTTTGGCGTTAGCCCTTTTTACCCTCTTTGCCTTGGGCTTTTATTGGGATTGGGATGGAGAAGAAGAATGAACCAACACCACGCCAGGGATATCGGCTAGCAGGTCATCGGGCGATAGTAGCGGCAATGGTAACTCTGGGACCAAAATGAATGGTTGGCAAGATGATAGAAGGGTTGGAAGGGTCGGTCTCCAAGAAGTCAAGACCTTGGTGTCTTTTACTTCTAGTTCTGCCGGCAAGAGCGTTTGGAGGAGCTTGACATCGATGCTGGCACTGGGCTGGAGGAATTAATTGTGGAGCAGAGGTTGACGGCTGCTCTCTTGGATCAGAAGTTGAGGCCTAATCTGTCCTTGGAGATGAAGTAGTTTGAGGAATTGTGGCAGAAGGTGGAGTTTGGCTTCTTTTGGGGACGTCGAGCAACGGACTGTGGTAGGTAGGGATGTAGTTGAGAAGAAGAGGAGCCTTGCGTGCCTCGATTGGTAAACCGAGAAAGCGAACCAAGTCTTTGCTTGGCACGTAGTACTGGCGAAAGTTTTTTTTTAGGCTGAGGAAGGGGTGCAAAAATAAAGAGAGAACATTATAACAGAGTAACATAAAGAATGCTAAAGAAATTCAGAGAAGGGACTTTGAGGGGACTAAGTCCTTACCCTTGTCATCTCTAAATACTTCTCGGCGCAAAAGGAAATAGTGGAGCTCGTCATCTGGCGCAAACTCCCAATTGCCCAAGACAATCAGGTAGTCGTCTCTTGCGTCCTTATTTGAGTTTGGGATATCACCCATCAACTTGTATTGTGTAGATCTCGGCTCGAGGTAGTATGTGTAGTCGTTGTTGTTTTAAGGCTACATATGGTGTAGTAGTACTGGATATCAGAAAGGGTAATTCTGACATTTTTGTCGGCATGCCAGTGCAATAATGCCATTAATGATCCTAAAAGAATTGATGGCTAGTTGCATAAGGTTAAGTTTGTAGAAGTAAAGAACTTCCCTAAATAGAATGTCTAGAGGGAATCGAAGTCCATACTATATAAACGCAACTACAAGAAAGGGCATGGAGTTTTCATCAGGCATGATAAAATTCTCCTTCCCAGCCAACTTGATTTGAACGTTAATTGGGCTAGAGAACTCTTGTCGGAAGTACTTTAGTTTGGTCGAGGTGTCTACCCTCCACCTAAACATACCCATGATCTCGGCTAGAGGTGTTTTGCAAAGGACTTCAGGGAAAAACATTGGCAAGGTTTGAGAACCTCGGCTAAACCCTAAACAGGCTCTAGGGCAAGAGTTTTGAGGATCTAAGGGGAATTGGTTTCAATTTTCCTAAGAATATGAGTTTTAGAGCAAATCCTAAACCTAGATCTACAAAAACAAGAGTCAAGGCCAATAATATGGAAACTGAGCAAGAAGATCAAAAAAGAAATATGGTTCAAAATCAAGAAGTATCAAAGGCAAGCAAAAGTCAAGAATCAAAACGAAACAGAAACATAGAGAGAAACGCATATATGGAAAAAACAATGCCAGACATTCGAACAATATAATGAAGTGTAGTGATTCGAAACACAAAACAAAAAGGGAAATTGATCAGTATGGTAACAATGTGGCAGGCACAGTGGTAAAACAAAAATGATTCAAGAGCATAGAAAATCACAATCACTGAGTGGGTGTGTGTAAATGTGCAATAATCAGGAGCAAAAAACAAATTAATACAGTGTAAGACCATTATGACGAAGAACTGAGGCAGATTTAAGAACAAGATATGCAAGTAACTAAGTATGGCAATCGAGGCAAGAATCAAGGAGTGAATGAACAACAGATTACAGCAATAGATACAGTAAAAAATTGAATAAAAATGGGTGATATTGACGGCTTACCGAATGGAGCCAAAAACGAGGGCGCTGGAGTCAGAGTACTTGGACAGTCAGAATCAAGTGACCAAACGAGCGCAGGCAATAATGGACGGAATAGTTGCAGAGCTTGAGATCTTGAGAATGGTGGTTCGAGAGTAAAAGTTTAGAGAAAGAAAATTTGCAAAACGAGGGAAATTGTTTTTGCAAAAGTAAAGAGACGAAGAGAGAGAGAGGAAAGAGTTTTGTCAAAACAGAAAAGGCGGATAAATGAAATGAATAGGCCTTGGATGACATGCCTATCAGGCGGTGCGAGATAGATTGACGTGACTTAATGACGCGTAACCAGTACGAGCCAGTAGGGCCATGACACGTGGGGAAAACGATTGGAGAAACTGTGCGTGACAACTCATGCACAATTAGAACTCTTGAAATTCTTGAAGTATTGAGGCGAAGACCTCGGCTACAGGAGCAATCCTGATTGAGATGCTTAAAGAATAGGGTTCTTGGTTCTTGATCCTTGGTAAAGTGGACAGTTGAGTCTTGGGAACTTGAAACCGACGAATCATGATCTCGGTCGAGGGAAAGGAATGTAATTTTCAGTCGACATACTATATGGGCAAACGATATAGGTTTCATCACCTCAAGTTGCCAAGGTAATAGAACCTAGGGGCAATTGTGAAGACATATTTTGTGAATGGCATCACGTGGCCAAGGTGACGCCGAGGTGTCATCCAAGATGCCACGTGGCCTGGTCATACGCCGAGATAATCTTGGCTAGGCCGAGGTTATTCGTGGAGATACCGAAATCCGAGGTAAACGGATAAGAGACAAAAGTCCTAGAATAGGGGAGGATGTCAGTCTGGATAAAGATAAAACTCTTAGGGAGTTTATCTCTATCTAACGGAGAGTCTAGGATGAGTATTGAGCCTGAGTCCCCTGAAGTGAGGCTTCTACAGGGATCAGGTCAATGCTGGCTATAAAAGCAGGGCACCCCCATGGGTCTGAGGTATGTGTAATATATTGTGAGCAGTAAGTGTTTTCTTGTGAGTTAAGCACAATTTACTATCTTTGAGAGATATTTGATTATTGACTTGAGCATCGGAGTGCCCCCGGGTAGATGAACCACTGCTGGATTCTTATCTTTCTGTGACAGTTTGTTCAGGCTTAATCTATTCTGTCGGTACTCTCCAACTGAGTTCCTTGTTTGGTTATGTAGTCAGAAATCAACACCCACAATTAGAATGAATGCATGAACCAACAAAAAAGAATATTTGAGAAGACAAAGAGATGTGATTTGAGACTTTTCAATTGTTGAATTCTATTAATTAATAGTTATTAGGCTTTAATGGTTGGACTTCTAATATTTTTTAGCCATTAATTATGAATTCTTCGGTTTTATTGATATTCACTTGCTAATTTAAAGGTGGACACATGTCAAACCTTTACACAAATACTTGGCACATTTTTTTAGCATTATTAATGAAATGCCTAGTGTAATTTTTCTCTCTTTTTTTTTTCCCGCAATTACAACCTATTATTTTTTAATTTATATTTGTTTTAGATATTTTTTTAATATTCAAATTATTTTTTGAAGGTGGATACGTGTCAAAGCTATTACTTTTTGAGCATTATTAATGAAATGTATAGTGTAATTTTTTTTTCTCTTTTTTTTTTTTTTTGCAATTGCAACTTGTTACTTTTTAATTTATATTTGTTTTAGATATTTTTTTTAATATACAAATTGTTTTTTACAGTGTAATTTTTTTTCTCTTTTTTTTTTTTCGCAGCTACGACCTGTTATTTTTTAATAAGAATTTATATTTGTTTTAGATATTTTTTTAATATAGAAATTATTTTTTTTTAGATTTTAATGAAATGCACAGGGTAATTTTTTTCTTTTTTTTTTTTTGCAATTACAACTTGTTATTTTTTAATAAAAAATTATATTTAGAAAAAAAAGTAAGTAATTGTCCAAAACTAAAACTATTTTAAGAAAAAATAAATAAAAACAAAAATGAAATTGTTTGAAATATAATATGATTTAATTATTTATTAATTTTTAAAAATAAACTTTTAAAGAAAATAAAGAAAACTATATAATAAAAAAAAATACAGAAACTAAACATAAATATATAATACAAAAAATAAATAAATTATAGGATTTTTAAGAAGTGAGACTCACAAACAAATTTTGTAAAATCTTCTCTATTCATATATTTTTTATGTATATATTTTTGTACTTCTAATCTTGATAATGACATTAAAATAATTTGCATTTCTTGCATTAGGTTCATCTCATAGTTTTAACAAGCACAGATGTAATAAATTTCATAACACAAAATACAAACAATTGTAAGATAGAGTATATAAAAAAAATGAAAGTAACGTTCAATAATAATGTTAAAACACACCTAACGTTTTAATTAGAGGTATAACCAGATAAATCGTCATAGAAGAGGAAGAAAAATTTTATTTTTCATCACGACAATCAATAAATAATGGGTAAATTACATTGACATCCCCTGAGGTTTATATTTATTACAGTTACCCCCTTCACCTTTTAGAAATTATATCTCCCTCTAAGGTTTAAAGTTTCATTACAGATTCCCCCTCTTAGCAATTTAATTTTTTTTAAATACCAATTTTGACTTCACAAGGTAAATTACATTGACACCCCTCACATTTTAGAAATTACTATCCCCTCTCTAAGGTTTAAAGTAGCATTACCAATTGTCTCCTCGGTTAGTATTAGTTGGAAAAAAAATTCATTGAAAAAAAAAATTAATTGGAAAAAATATTATTTGAAAAAAAATTAATTGAATTTTTTTTTTGTAAAATTTTTAAATTTCTATTTAAAAACCAACATAAACTCACTTTTTGAATTTACATTTTTCTCTCAAATTTACAAACTGAGACAACCATTTATAAACTAAAAAAAATTATTAAACAAGTTTTTATGACAGTTTTTTAAATTTTTGTAAATATAAATTGAAAACTGAAAACGAAATGGTTACCAAACATGTTTCAAATGGTAAAAATGTTGTAAAATTACAAATAATTAAATAAGTTACCAACGTAAGAAATGACTTATTAAAAGATTTTTAGGCTATGTATAGTTTCATTTTTAGAAAAAAAATTTAAAAATTAAAAATTAATTTGGTTAAGAAATAAAAAATAAAAAATAATTATCATTTTTATATAATTTTTATCTTTCGAGTGGTTAAAAATAATTTTTTACAAATTAAATTGAAACAGCTATACGTATGTATATATCCTGCCCAAAAATTAAAACAATAATTAATTTTTACCCTTAAATGATAATTATTTTTTATTTTTTATTTCTTAACTAAATTAATTTTTAATTTTTTAATTTTTTTTTCTAAAAATCAAACCATACATAGTTTAAGAATTTTTTGATAAGTTATTTCTTATGTTGATAACTTATTTAATTATTTGTTAATTTTACGACATTTTTATCACCTGAGACCTGTTTGGTAACCATTTCGTTTTCAGTTTTCAATTTATATTTACAAAAATTTTAAAAACTATCATAAAAACTTGTTTGATAATTATTTTGATTTATAAATTGTTGTCTCAGTTTGTAAATTTGAGGAAAAAACAAAAATTCAAAAAATTAGTTTATGTTGGTTTTTAAACAAAAATTTAAAAATTTTACAAACAAAATTTTTTTTCAAATAATTTTTTTTCCAATTAATTTTTTTTTCGATTAATTTTTTTTTCAAATAATACTAACCGAAGGGCCAATTGGTAATGCTATTTTAAACCTTAGAGAGGTTATTGTAATTTCTAAAATGTGAGGGGTGTCAATGTAATTTACCTAGTGAGGGAAAAATTGGTATTTAAAAAAATCAAATTGTTGAGGAGGGAATCTGTAATGAAACTTTAAATCTCAAGGGGGAAGATGTAATTTCCAAAAGGTGAGGGGGAAACTGTAATAAACATAAACCTCTGGGGGTGTCAGTGTAATTTACCCATATATAATTTTAATGTCTCTCACTCTTTCATACATCTAATTCTCTATCAATATTAGAATGAATGCATGAACCAAAAAAATAGAACATTTGAGAAAATAAGGAGATGTGGTTTGAGACTTTTCAATTCTTGAATTCTATTAATTAATAGTTATTAGGCTTCAATGGTTGGGCTTCTAATATTTGTTAGCCATTAAAACTGAATTCTTTAGTTTCATATATATTCACTTGATAATTTGAAAGTCGACATGTGTCAAACCTTTACATAAATAATTGGCACATTTTTTTCCACATTTTTTCTTTTCTTTTTACATAAATACTTGGCACATTCTTTTTTTTCCACGTGTCAAACCTGATATTTTTGTAATGAAATGCACAATGTAATTTTTTTTTTCTCTTTTTTTTTTCCTCCACAATTGTAACCTGTTATTTTTTAATAAGAATTTATATTTTTTTTAGATATTTTTTTCATATACAAATTATTTTTTACAGTGTAATTTTTTTTTTCTTTTTTTCCGTAGTTGCAACCTATTATTTTTTTTAATAAGAATTTATATTTGTTTTAAATATTTTTTTAATATAGAAATTATTTTTTTTAGATTTTAATAAAATGCACAGTGTAATTTTTTTCTCTCTTTTTTCGCAATTGCAATATGTTGTTTTTTCAGTAAAAAATTATATATAGAAAAAAAAATAAGTAATTGCCCAAAACTAAAACTATTTTAAGAAAAAATAAAAAAAACAAAAATGAAATTATTTGAAATAGAAAATGATTTATTTATTTATTAATTAATTTTTAAAAATAAACTCTTAAAGAAAACAAATAAAACTATATTAAAAAAAAGGTACAGAAAATAAACATAAAATATAATATAAAAAAAATAAATTACAGTATTTTCAAAAAGGGAGACTCACAAACAAATTTTATAAAATCTTGTCTATTTATATACTTTTTGTGTATATTTTTTTATACTTTTAATCCTGAGAATAACATTGAAATAATTTGCACTTCTTGCATTAGGTCCATATAATAGTTTTAGCAAGTACAGATATAATAAATTTCATAACACAAAACACAAACAATTGTGAGACAAAGTATCTGAAAAAAATGAAAGCAACGTTCAATGATGATGTTGAAGCACATCTAACGTTTTAATTGGAAGTATAGCCAGATAAATCATCATAGAAGATGAAGACAATCTTTATTTTTCATCATGATAATTACATAATTCAATATATAATTTTAATGTCTCTTATTCTTCCACATTTTCAATTCTCTATCAATATTAGAATGAATGCATGAATCGAAAAAATGGAACATTTGAGAAGATAATGAGATGTGGTTTGAGACCGTTCAGTTGTTGAATTCTATTAATTAATAATTATTAGGATTCAATGGTCGCATTTCCAATTTTTGTTAGTCATTAAAGTTGAGTTCTTTAGTTTCATCTACATTCACATAATAATTTGAGAGTGAACACGTATCAAGCTTTTACACAAATAATTGGCACATTTTTTAAGCATTATTAGTGAAATGTATAGTGTAATTTTTTTTGTCTTTTTTTTCGCAATTGCAACTTGTTATTTTTTTAATGAAATGCACAGTGTATTTTTTTTTTGGGCAATTGCAACATGTTATTTTTTAATAAAAAATTATATTTGTTTTAAATATTTTTTTAATATACAAATTATTTTTTACTGTGTAATTTTTTTTCTCTTTTTTTTTCGCAATTGCAACATGTTATTTTTTAATAAGAATTTATATTTGTTTTAGATATTTTTTTATTATACAAATTATTTTTTTTAGATTCTAATGAAATGCATAATGTAATTTTTATTTTTTATTTTTGCAATTGCAACTTGTTATTTTTTAATAAGGATTTATATTTGTTTTAGATGTTTTTCTAACATACAAATTATTTTTATCTTTTTTTCACAATTGTAACCTGTTATTTTTTAATAAGAATTTATATTTGTTTTATATATTTTTTAATATAGAAATTATGTTTTTTAGATTCTAATGAAATGCACTGTGTAATTTTTTTTTTCTCTTTTTTTTTGTTTTTTTTTTTTTGTTTTTGCAATTGCAACATGTTATTTTTTAATAAAAATTTATATTTATTTTAGATATTTTTTTATATACAAATTATTTTTTACAATGTAATTTTTTTCTCTTTTTTTTCACAATTACAACCTGTTATTTTTTAATAAAAAATTATATTTATTTTAGATATTTTTTTAATATACAAATTATTTTTTTTTAGATTTTTTATGAAAATAATTTAACAATCACATAACTAACCATTGTATATGGGAGAAGTTTAAAATAGTGCTGCAGTAGGTATGTGAGAAGTCAAAAAGACTTGTGGGTTGGAAGAAGTCAATAAATGTTAAGGTTTTTTTTTTTTTTTAAATCAAAAAATTAAAAAATTAAGATTGAGATATTTGAACTTTCACAAGACTTCCTTTTTTTTATATATATATATATAAAAGCAAATGTAGTATGTTCTTAAAATTCTCCAATACTCCAATACTATCTATCAATATCTATATCTATCTATCTATCTATGCTATGCTATCTATATAAGCAAATGTAGTATGCTCTTAAAATTCTCCAAAACTCCAATACTAATATCTCAAGGGTTCTCTCTCCTACGTGGCACTTCCTGGAATCTCTCTACCTCATTTTTCTAATTTTCAATTTTTTTTAATATAATAAAAACAATGATTCTAGCTTTTTATCTTTGCTAAATAAAATTAAATAAAAATAAAAAATATAACCGAGAGATGAAAAGAAAAAATGAAAAAGAAAAAAATAAAAGGATAAAATCCCACATAGTTATCAATTATCTCTTTCTAAAACAAACTTACAAAAAAAAAAAAATAAAAAAAAAAAAAAAAAAAAAAAAAATAATAATAATAATAATAATAATAATAATAATAATCAAGAGATGAAAAGAAAAAAAAAAAAGAAGCAAAAAATAATCCTTGTCTCTTTGCTAAAAAACTTTAGAAAATAATAATAATAACCAAGAGATAAAAAGAACAAAAAATAAAAGAATTAAAATCCCATATAGTTATTCTTATCTCTCTTCTAAAAAAATCTAAAAAATCTCCTCTCATGTTGTTCTTCCATCTCTATAAATAGTTATATTATTCTCGCTAAAATGAAACTTAAAAGGGTGGAGAAAAAAACCCACTACCCTTGCTCTCTGTTACAACAATATAAATACTTCTCTATATCTTTCTAAAAAAAACTTAAGCTCAAACCTGTTCATCTACAATTTACTTATAGAGATATGGTATGTCACTAAAATTCTAAAGGTTTTATTGTCTTTTACTTTAATTTGTTTTCATTAATTAATCCATAGATAAGTTAAAAGTTGATTTTTTTTCTTCTCTAACATTTTTCAAGTATGTGTTTCATGTTTTTATTTTGTGTTCATATTGAATCACTTTTTAAAGATCATACAATCATTTCTCCATTTTCATAATGTTTTCTTTTTCAAAGATTTTGGACAAAAAAAGGAGCAATGGCAGTGTTGTAGTTATCATCCCAAGAAGTTTGACATTGAGGGTTGTGTAAAAAGTAAGAAGAGGGAAGAAGAAGAAGAAGATGATGATGAAGAACTAGATGGAAAAGCAGAGAATGTGAGAATTTGAATTAATGTGCAAAATTGATTCTTTATGTGTATGAAGTTGATATTTTTTAATTTTTTATTTGTTTTATTTTTAAATTTAAACATTTATTTGGTTATTACTATTTTTTTTTTTTTTGAATTTTTTTGAATTATGGCTGTATTTATACATTATTTAATTAAATAAAAACCAAAATTATAAGGTATGCACGGGAATCTCTTGGAAGAAGAGTTTTAGAAGCTCCAAACTTCAAACTAAATTTGTTAATTTTTTAAAAAATTTTAATCAATGAGTTTTGAAAGCATAAAAATTTCAAATTAAAATTTTCAATTTTTAATTACCTAAAAAATCTATTGTTTAGTTCCTTTGCTCCTTTGTCAATATGCCATAAATAATTAAATATATATTGGTTTGAAGTCACATTACACATTAAAAATTGTAAAAAATTGATATGATATCATGATTTATACTATTATTAGAAATAAGCTCTTTAAAACAATTAAACTATCTAATTGAATTATTTGTTACAATGTAATCATAACTTTTGGCCAAAATTTAAAATAATTTTAAAACTATTTGTCAAAAAACACCTATTATTAGAAATACGTTCCGTTTGTTTAGAAATAAATGGATGATAGAAAATAAAATTGGTAGAAAGTAAAGTGAAAGAAACGAAAAAGAAATAAAAATTTATTTTCTTGCATGCATTTAAATAGATGAAAAATTTTGTAAGAAAATTATAAGAAAAAGTATAATCAATGTATAACAAGGAGTTGTATAGCCTAACTAACAAGTTAATTTGAGTTGTATAGGAAATTTTAGTTTTCATTACTTTCAAGGACTCTCTATCTAAGAAAACACATAATTTTATTTTATTTTTTTTCACTTTCATGTATTATCTATATAACCAAACTGAGGTTTAAAATTAAAAATATTCCATTAAAAGTTGAAACTACTGCACAATTTCAAAATCTCTATCAAAATATCCAATTCTTTAGAATCTAAATTACATTCATTGATGTGGATTTTGTAGAAAAATAAGTTTGACCTTTGAATTTTGAATTTATACAAAAGCAATTATTATAAAATTTTGGATTTCTATAAAAGATAATTTAAATAGATTTGTTCACTTTTTCAATTTTTTTCTCTACAAATTCCAAATGCAAACACGTCTTAATAATTTTTTGAGTGATTATGTAGGGAAAAAAAAAAGATATTAGTTGATAATAAGTTTTTTTTTTTTTTGGGTCCTGTTATGGTGTGCAACCCTTTAAGGTTGTACACCATATGCAACCAACACAAAAAGTATAAGTGTAAGGTATAAACATAAAACAGGACGGCAAACAGAAAAGGCGTAAGTGTAAGGTGTAAGTTGCACACTTAAGAAAAGTCCTTTTTTTTTTTTTCCCTTGATAAGTTTTATAAAATCGATAAACGTGTTGGGATATTTTGAAAAGATGGTTAAAAGTTGACTTTTGACTTTTCACCAAGCTTTTAGCTTTTTTAGAAAAGTGATTTGAGCAGTTGGTAAAAAGCTGCTTTTGGCTTTTTTGATTAATAGTTGTTTATGATGTCACATCACAATAAAATGATTAAACTATCCCCACCTAATGTAGAAAATTTATATTTTTACCCATGTAAATATAAAAAAAATATAAAGGATATAATTGTAATTTTATATGTAGTTTTTTTAGTCTTGTCAAATGACTCCTTGCTAAAAAAATATATTACATTTGAAAATTAAGATTGCTTGAATCTTCAAGACCTTTTTGTGTAGAGATATTCTCATCGAAAAAAAAGTATGAAACTACTTTATTTACTGTGTTCAAAAAAAACAAAAACTTTATTTATTATTACATGATTTACGACCCATGTTAATTATTATAAGAGTAATGTTAAAGATCTTAAAAATTTTACTAAAAATTTTATCAAGTGTCTTACATAAGTGTAGAATCTACACAATATGAATCCCATATAAGACATTTGGTAAAATTTTTAAAATGTCTAATATTTTACTATTACAATAAAGTAAGATCCAGATTGACAGGATGAAATAAATATGGTGGGTGGCATAACCCACCATTCTTAAGTTACATTCAAGGGATCCACCATTGAAGTTGCACCACATTTGCATTTGAATTTGAATTTCCATTTGCATTTTTTGTTACAAACAAATACATGTATATATGACTTCACCATTTGAAGAGTGAGAGCTTGAAATGATAAAGCCCAATTCTATGACAAAAACAGACATGATTATAATCAAAAGTTGTATTGAGGTGCGATTTGGTAAATGTTTTTTCAGTAATTTTTTTAAAAAAAAAAAGTTTTTTAAGAAGTATTTTAAAAAGTCAATGTATTTATTTATTTATTTATTCTTTCTAAAGAGCCTCTCGAAAAGAAGGCTACTTGGATTGGCAATTTAATGCACAAATTTTATCGCATATAATATATTATATATATATATATATATATATATATTCTTGTCCCAAGCAAGACCTCCCTTCTTCTACTATCAAAATAAATAAATAGCATTTTGTTAAGGATTTTCACTGGAACCATATTTATTTATTTATTTATTTATTTATGGGTTGGTGGATACATAGAGGGCCCAATGACTACAATTGTGCGAGAGCATTTAAAAAAACCAACAAAATTAAGCCTTGTTTGAGAAGTTGGCTATTTTAGTTTTTAGCTATTTTAGTAGATTAAAATTTTTGTGTTTGGAAAGATTATTGGATTTTTACTAGTTGAATGTGATATTTGTGAGAGAAAAAATGAAATAATTGTGGATTTGATGTGACATTTTGTCTTATTAGCAATTTTAGCCTATTTTGTTTTTTTTTTGTGAATTTTAACCTAAAATAGGCTAAAATAGCCCTTGCCAAACAAGACCATACTTTCAATTTTTTCTATGTATATTTCATATTTACCAGATAAAAGCTAAGATGAGTGAGGTTTTATGTTCCAGTTTATAAAGAGGCGTTGGCTTACGTTATAATCTAATTATTAATGTACTAACACTATTTTATGAAAATATATATATATATATATATATTTATAAAGGAATACTTTTTGATAAATCTCTTTTCACCTACTTATGTTCTATTTAGTTCACATTATTTTTTCATATTCCAACAAGTCCTATGAGTGACATACTTACCAAAATACCCCTAATAATATTCACAGGTTATAGTATGAATGTTCTGTAATGTGAATATTCACACCGTCAATGTGAATGTGCATGCCATCAATGTAAATGTTAACATGTCAATATGAATGTTCACACTGTCAATGTGAACATTCACATTACCAAATTACTAACCGTTCAAAAAATATTTGTAAGGATATAAATGCCCATAAAATAATTAGGATTTGAGAGATCAAATATTTAAATAATAGGACTTATTTAAATACAAAAATATCTTATATACTAATTAAAATACAAACACTTAAAAAAAGATTTTCCAATAAATCTCCCTCACTTGAATCATCCTAATTTATATTTATTTGTTACAATTGATGCCCATTCATTGGGCTACTTGGGCTCATCTTAAATTTAAAATGACTTTGGGCTTGGGCCTATAAGTTCAAAATCTTATTAAATGTAAACCTGGTTCATTTGATAGCATAATTAAATATTTTGAGCAAGAGAGGGCACCGGCCCTCGTTGAATCTGTTTGGCTGAATCATGATTTGTTAAAGCCGCAGGTCATGTGTTCGAGGGCTGGTAGAGAGAGGGAGAGAGAGAGTAGAGAGAGAATATGAGGTATTCTAAAATACCTCTTTTTTTAATGTTTGGTTTATCAAATATTTTGTTTTTATTTATTTTACGATAAAATATTCAATATTTATTTTACGATAAAATATTCATAATGACCCTTTACATTACATTAAAGTTAGCATATTATCTGTGAATAATATATTATTTATTAAAAATATAATAATTATATTTATTTTTTTTACATTTTGTCTCTCATAAATAAAATTTTGTATATGAGTTTAAGGATTTTATTTCATATGTTCCTTTACTATAAGATATATTATAGATATATTAAAATTGTTGTATTAACAATTAATAATTAAAATTATGCTTTGTTATAAATAAAAAAAATGACATAATTCAAATACTTCATTATTTCAGAATAAAAATATATAAATTTCAAAAAAATTATCATACTGGTTTTTGAAATGGAAATAATTAAAGAAATTTTAAAAGGAATTTTTATTAATAAATCCCATTTAGAAGTGTTCTAATTCAAGAAGTCCATGAAAGAATTTTTAATCCACTTAGTCTCATGTATTTATACTTTTATTCCATAAAGTCATTTTTCTTGATTATCACTATTTTTTTAGACTCTTATATTCTTATATTTAATATTGATATTTAATGTTGGGGGAGGAGAGAGAAGGGAAATGATCAAGACATAAGAAATTTCATACGCAAATTAAATAACATTGATATTATTATACAATGTGAATATATTTTTAATTGACAACATTAAAAATAATGTGAGCATTCTCTCTCATTTGATATGAATATATTTTTAATTGACAACAAATTAAAAATAATATGAACATTCTCTCTCATCTGATATGAACATTCACAACATCTTTTCGAAAAATTCTCTCTCATCTAATGTAGTGATGTGAACGTTCACAACATGTGAACTTTCTTATTTTTAATTGACAACACATTAAAAATAACATCCATTATATTTTTAATTGACAGCATATTTTTATTCAAAACATATAGTGAAGTGAACGTTCACATTCGTATATTTTAATATGAATATTCACATCATGTAATTAACAACACAATGACAAAATTTTATTTCAAATTAATGTGAATATTTATTTTTATTACATGATGTGAATATTCACATAATGTAATTAACAATACAATGACAAAAATTCATTTCAAATTAATATGAATACAATGACAGTCAGCGTCCTGATGTATGGGAACTACCAAACATAATGACAATCAACATTAATAGGGGTGGGAGAGATTGAGGGTGTTTTGGTATTCTTACCTCAAATAGGATCTAATGGAATAGTTGTTAGGTTTTTATTCTTGGCAATCCCGTTTGACAAAACTCCTTTCAGATGTATTTTTTTTTTTTTTTTTTTTTATTTCAAAGAGGGCTAGTTTATTATTAGAATGAAATCCCCAACCGAGCCATGAAAGTTTGTTTGTTGATGTTAATCATTCAAGATTGCCGCTTGATATTTTATTATTTCACTCGTGCCCAAGTGCTTTCGCTCAGCGTGCTGCCTCTTCAGCTAAGACTTCGCCGCTCGAGCCAAGACTTTCGTCCACAAAAAAAAAGAAGTGAATATCTCGCTCGAGCCATGAAGGATCTCCCGCCCAAGGCACAAGTAGCAAGAAATAAAATTAAATCATGAAAATCTCGCTCAGCTCCGGAGCCTCGAGCCTCGCTCGATTCTCCCTCAAGAAGTTTTCTTTTTTTTTTTTTTTTCTTCTTTCTTGGATTACTTTTCTCTCTCTATACTTGGTTTTTTTCTCCCAAAAACTAAGAGATAAGTTAAAGTTCTATTTATCTTTTTTTATTCTTTTTTTTTTTTATTTTTTTTATTTTTTTTATTTTTTTGTTTTTTTAACTTTTGGTTTAATTTATTAAAGAAGAGTACATCAAAGGTTTGTTTGTTTAGACAGAAGAGAGAGTTTCTTGATCTGTAAATCAATTGAGAATTGAGAATGGAAGTTGAGAGAACTGGGGGGTGGCTCATCGAAGAGACAATTAAGGGTGAAGAAAGGGGTGGAAAAAGGCATTTGGTTAGGTTGGTTCTTATTGTAATTCCTGTGAATTGATTATTAATTGATAGTAATATTAATTCCTCTTAGTATTGGTATCTTCTTATTTATGTGTTTTTTGTTTGTTTTTTTTTTTTTTTTTTGTGGTTTTTCTTGTTTTGTCTTTTTCACTCTTTTTCTTTGTGTCTTGATTTGATTGTTGGTATTGTGTTATTGATTATTAAAAATGAAATTTACATCTAAATTTCAACATAATCAATAGTCAAAAAGAAAATGGGTTGAATGGAATAAAACTATTAGAAAGAAAATTTATCAAAAAAGCTTCCATTTTAAAAACTTAATGAATAAAATAGAATCATCGTAGCATGTTAAACCGCTAAAATCACTATTAAACTAGTAAATCAATCAAACCAAAAATAGTTTAGCTTAATCGGTTAAGTCAAAAAACCAACCAACTTACACAAAAATTAATTCATTAAAACTTTAAAATTTTATTTTATTAAAATTAAAACTGTCACTAAATATGCAAAGCAATCTATTAATTTAAATTTAAAATTGATACAAAATAAATTTAAAATTATAATAATGTATCCCATGATCTATAAGTTTTAAATAAAAATTTAAAATTATCATAATTATCCCATAATTTTTGTATTAAGGAGCTATAAAAGTAACATTGAGATTATCAATGTATCTATACATTTTACAAAAGAATACTTTTAAGGAGGGATATTATGAGAGTGTCAAAATCTCATACAAAATTATTTTTAAAATTAAAGCCTCTATGTGGGATTATAAGATAAAAATTAAATTGAAGCTAACCAATGAGCATTTTCTTAATTGTTTAAGATTAAGAAAATTAAAAAAATTAGTATGACATATTAATCATAAGGCTTTTCACTAAAAATCTCTTTTTGCTTATATAAATGGAAGTATAAGATTCACTTTATGTAAGTGAAACAATTCACTTTTTTTTTCCCCGAATGTGGGATTGTAAAATAAAAGGTAAATGGAATTTATATATTTCACAAAAGAATACTTTTAAAGAGAGATATTATGAGGGTTTTAAAATTTCATACAAAATTATTTTTAAAATCAAAACTTCTATATGAGATTGTAAAATAAAAATTAAATAGAAGTTAGCTAATGGTGATTTTCTTTATTATTAAAGATTAAGAAAATAAAAAAAATAGTATGAGATATTGATTATAAGGCTTCTCACAAAAAATCTCCTTTTACTTATATAAATGGGAGTATAAGATTCACTTTATATAAATGAAGCAATTCACCTTTTCTTTCATTTCTCGATGTGGAATTGTAAAATAAAAGTTAAATGAAAGTTAGCCAATGAAAATTTTGTTAATTGTTTAAGATTAAGAAAATTCAATAATTTTATAATGAGGGTTTGGATATATCTATATATTTTACAAAAAATACTTTTAACGAAAGATATTATGAAAGTTTCAAAATTTCACACAAAATTATTTTTAAAATCAAAACCTTTATGTGAGATTGTAAAATAAAAGTTAAATTGAAACTAACTAATTAAAATTTTCTTAATTGTTCAAGATTAAGAAAATCAAACAAATTAGTATGAGATATTGATCATAAGATTTCTCACTAAAAATCTCATTTTACTTATATAAACGGGAGTATAAAATTCACTTTATGTAAGTGAAATAATTTACTTTTTTTTTTTCTTCTCCCAGTGTGAGATTGTAAAATAAAAGGTTAATGAAATTTATATATTTTATAAAAGAATACTTTTAAGGAGAGATATTATGAAAGTTTCAAAATCTCATATAAAATTATTTTTAAAATCAAAACCTCTATGCGGAATTGTAAAATAAAAGTTAAATAGAAGCCAACCAACAGAAATTTTCTTAATTGTTTAAGATTAAGAAAAAAAAAAAAATTTCTTATGAGATATTGATCATAAGATTTCTCATTAAAAATCTCTTTTTACTTATATAAATGAGAGTATAAGATTCATTTTATGTAAGTGAAACAATTCATTTCTTTTTTTTTCTTTTCCCGATGTGGAATTGTAAAATAAAAGATAAACGGATCTATATATTTTACAAAAGAATACTTTTAAAGAGAGATATTATGAGAGTTCTAAAATCTCATACAAAATTATTTTTAAAATCAAAACTTGTATGTGGGATTGTAATATAAAAGCTAAATGGAAGTTAACCAATGGAATTTTCTTAATTGTTTGAGATTAAGAAAATAAAAAAAACAGTATGAGATATTGATCATAAGGTTTCTCACTAAAAATCTCATTTTACTTATGTAAATGGGACTATAAGATTAACTTTATATAAGTGAAACAATTTACTTTTTCTTTTTTTTTTACCGATATGAGATTGTAAAATAAAAAGTAAATGGAATCTATATATTTTATAAAAGAATACTTTTAAGGAGAGATAGTATGAGAGTTTCAAAATCTCATACAAAATTATTTTTAAAATCAAAACCTCTATGCCGGATTGTAAAATAAAAGTTCAATAGAAGTTAGCCAATGGAAATTTTTTTAATTGTTTAAGATTAAGAAAATCAAAAAATAAAATAAAAAAATTGTTATGAGATATTGATCATAAGATTTCTCATTAAAAATCTTTTTTTACTTATATAAATGAGAATATAAGATTCACTTTATGTAAGTGAAACAATTCACTTTTTTTTTTTCTTTTCCCGATGTGGGATTATAAAATAAAAGATAAATAGAATCTATATACTTTACAAAAGAATACTTTTAAAGAGAGATATTATGAGAGTTTTAAAATTTCATACAAAATTATTTTTGAAATCGAAACTTGTATGTGGGATTGGAATATAAAAGCTAAATGAAAGTTAGCTAATGGGATTTTCTTAATTATTTAAGATTAAGAAAATCAAAAAACAGTATGAGATATTGATCATAAGGTTTCTCACTTAAAAATCTCATTTTACTTATGTAAATGGGAGTATAAGATTAATTTTATATAAGTGAAACAATTTACTTTTTTTTTTTTTTTTTACTGATGTGAGATTGTAAAATAAAAGGTAAATGGAATTTATATATTTTATAAAAGAATACTTTTAAGAAGAGATACTATGAGAGTTTCAAAATCTCATACAAAATTATTTTTAAAATTAAAACCTCTATGTGGGATTGTAAAACAAAAGTTAAATGAAAGTTAGCCAGTAAGGATTTTCTTAATTGTTTAAGATTAAGAAAATCAAAAAAATTAATATGAGATATTGATCATAATATTTCTCATTAAAAATCTCATTTTGCTTATATTAATGAGAATATAAGATTAATTTTATGTAGATGAAACAATTCACTTTTTTTTTTTTTTCAATATGAGATTGTAAAATAAAAGTTAGCCAATAAGAATTTTCTTAATTATTTAAAATTAAAAAATTTCAATAATTTTAGAGTGATAGTTTGAAACTCTTAGAAGGCTTCTTCCTAAAAACCTTTTTTTTTTTTTTCCCCTTATATAATATATATCTATATATAGATGGCAATCACTATTTTTGAAGCAGATTAATTTAGCTTTGCAGCTTTGAGGCTCCACAAGATAAATGTCAGGATCATCACCAAATATCTAGGTCCAAATTAGAAGACGCAATTCAAGCCGTTGACTTGGTAGACGATCAGATGGCCGTTCAAGCTTTTACGGCTCAATCACAAAATCATTCTTTTAACCTCTTGTGAAATTACAAAAAAGAAAAAGAAAAAGAAGTTACTTATGCATAGAATAGTTAAAACATTTGTGTGTGCCAAATCCTACACTATAGATGAAAGTGAATCGGAGTTCTATATAAGAAATGGACTATCTAAGAACTGGAGACTTATAACACAGAACACCGTCAGAGCTGTCTAGCCGGGATTGACCAAAAAATCCCTTCGACATGGGAATGTGTGATTAGAGAAAATAAAAGACTCTCTCTAAGTGTAGAGAGAGCAAAATAAAGAGTGTTTGAGTTGAAATGGATTGAGTTCCACTAAGTTAGTTCAAGTTGGATTAAGTTACCTTCAATGTGAAGAGAGTGATGCTTATATAGAAGACTTTACTTGTTGACCAAGATGATTTCATGGAGTTTTGGTGCCTCAAGGCTTCCCTTAACATTGCTCAAGGTTGGAGACCATAAGGTAGTTGACCATGGATACATGTGCTCATCATAATCATGTATATAACAGATCAAATTCCCTTTGCTAACTATTTTTGTCATTGTTGGAAAACAATATGGTTTTATAGGCTTAAATTGGGCTAACTTTGAGCCCAAGTTTGGATGGGGCCTACACGTCTTTTAAGATGGGTCTAAGGAGGTGGCGTGTTCCTTGCTACGTGGCAAGTCACACAATGAAGACGGTTCGTTAAAATCATTTATGAGTGAATGGGAAGTTGACGTCGTTTCGTCATTTTCGGGTTCGTGGAATGGACAATTAAAGAATAAAATGTGAGTTTTCTTGTAAGGCTTGTCCCACATTGAAACTTTAAGTGAGCTTATATGGGTATATAAGCTCTAGGTGGAAATACTTGGGTTGGGCCCCAAGAAGCACCCCAAGTTTATAGAAGGGAGAAATTATGGACAAAGTGAAACTTGGCTCAAACCACCACATGTGTGCGCCGTCGCCGCTGTCATGCCGGGTGCGCGTGTGAGTGTGGGTCGGGTCGGTTCTAACATTAATTTATGAGACAAAATTTATTTGAATTTTTTCAAATTTTCACAGGAAAAAAATTATTTGAATTTCAAAATGAAATTAATTTAATTTTTGCGCCAATTTTTTTTGTCCAAACAAGCCTCCTCCTGTCCAATTTCTAACCGTTTAAATTGCTCTAAACCGCCCAGCAGTTCGAACAAATTTAAACCTGTGTCAACAAATTCAAATTCAAAACCATACCTGTTCAGTTTGAAGATTGCATCTATTCAGGTTGTTTTGCACCTATTCAGCCCTTTTGAATGGTCACCTATCTGCCTATAAACACCAGGCCTTTCTAGTAGATTTCTACATCCTAAAAAAATCTAAAATTCTCTTGGTTCCCTCTCGGTTTTGCTCATTTGCATAAATTCTCTTCATACTAGTTTTTAGGAAAAATTAAAAGAGTATAGAACACAGGTTTTGTTCGTTGTACAAATTGTTTGGAGTGCTACTGCAATTTGTGTAGATCATTGTATCCTAGGAGATAGACGCTTTTATCCGTAAGCACCGAAGCGAGGCGAAACAGAGTATCACACACTCGACTTGATCTATTTTGTATTTTTCATTTTAGTAAATAAATTCGGTAAGTGATTTATTTTATTTGTTTGATTTGGTTTTAACTTACTTATTTTACATAGAAGATTGTTCCAACAATCTTAAGACAGATTCGAATTATTCGATTTATACAGAATTTTTCGTTTGTTTCATTTTCTCTTCCTTCTTCTTACATAAATTATTTTCTGTGGTTTTATAAAATAATATTTTGGTTGGAAAAACAAATAATAGTAATATACTGTTTGATAAATAGTAATAATATACTGTTTATTTTGTGACACCCTGAATGTTTAATTAAATATCACATAAATAATTATAATTATGGTTATATGTGATATATATTATTAAAACAATAAATAAATAACTAAATAAATAAATAGTATAGAAATATTTGAAGAATTGAACCAACGTGACACCAAAAGTTAAATAAATAAATAAATAATAATAATAATAATAATAATAATAATAATAATAATAATAATAATAATAATAATAATAATAATAATAATAAGATAGTTATCCAAACAAATCTGTGAGTTAATTAAGAGGGAATGTGGCATTTGTGAATGAAGACACCTGTACAAAATATATATAATTTTAGATTAGTCATCACGATGAAGATACTCACCAGATGGTGAGTCATCACAAGCACAAGCCTCGTGTATATAAGGCAAGCCGAGGCAGCAAAGTTGAAGGTACCAAAAAGAAGGCAAATTAGAAGAAGTACTGCATAGAAGAGAGTCTCGAAAAGATAGCAAAAGTAAGACTCAATCTTAAGATGAGTTATATTATACTTTGAGTCACTAAAATATATTTTACGTATGTTTTGAACTACAATAATTTATTTTATACAAGTTATGTTTTATAACTTATGTTTATATTTCAATTAAGTTAATTATTTTTTTAACTCTATTTATTTAAATTGAAACTCATGGATATATTTGTTTAAATTTTAGAAATTATTTGACAATGATTTTATAAATAATTATTTTCTGTGAGTACCACCACGGGAGTCCCATGCCTTAGGGGAATTAAATAACTATTGGCCTCTATTTAGCCACTTTGTGGTCCTCTATTTGTCATGGATCCATTGACTTCTGTTCTTACTGTCACTTTAGTGAACTCTATTCTGTTCTGTTTTGTACCATGGTTATGGTTATTTATTTACGTAATTTATGTATTTCAGTTTTTGCCATGTAAATAATTTGTTTATTCAAATTACATTATGTAAATGTTTTAGCTTAATTAACTATTCATGGTTATTTTGTGTTCCACATACTTTTGGCATAATATTTCTTGAACCCACCCGTGTCCTTAGCCTTGCCCTAGGATATGATCGCCCGCACTACATCGTTGGCCCTTTGCCCCCAAATTTTTTGGTAAGAAGGGGAAATGTATACCCCGAGGACTACATTTTTACCACTGTCCTTAACCCGTTGGAAATTACTAATATTCAAAATGTTAATTTTAGTAATGACCTGTCATACATTGAGCAACCAGGATAGATAGTTGATCGAGCATTTTGGGGCTACATACAGTTCGTTCCTGTTTACACCGTCCAGACAGCGTGGATGTGTTTTGGTGTGGTACAGTTAGGATGAGAGTTTGAACTTTTTATGCAATACTACTTTCCGTGGTTGTTTGACCCATTTGACCCACCACTCTAGATTTGGTACAAGGAAACTTTTTGTAAGCTAACCATGATGAGTTCTAATCTCTCTTTTGTTTTTGTATCACATGGATGAGACACTAACACAATTTTTTATTTTTGGAACAAAGATGTAATATTATATTTGCAAAAATAATAAAGTTGGTATTTTAGATATGTAATATATATACTGCGTTATGAATGTAATATCTCGTTTATCATTTTGTAGAATGGCCAGTAATGGAAACGGAAGTGACTCATCAGTTAGTGGCACTAATTCAATGGAAAGAATCATGGAAAGACCGGTTACTAGCTTTTTGCAAGCCTTGCAGACCAACATCAACAATGGGATGCCAAAACGGCGAGAAGAGCCAATTACCATAAAACAGTTTCAGGATCTGAAACCCACCACATTTACCGGCGATCCAGACCCAATGGTAGCAGGCGTTTGGGTTAAAGACATGGAAAAGATTTTTCGCGTTTTACCCTGCACCGAAAGACAGAAGGTAACTTTTGCCACTTTCACTTTCAAAGACAATGCGCAGGAATGGTGGCTTCTCACCCTAGAGAAAGAAGAAATTGTGACTTGGGCAAGATTCTTGGAAGTATTTTATGCAAAATACTTTCCAGATTCGTTGCGGGAACAAAAGGCGTCAGAATTCATACATCTAAAGCAAGGAACCATGATGGTGGCCGAATACGAAAGCAAGTTCACACAACTCGCTCGGTTTGTGACATATGTTATTCCCACCGAAGCTCGAAAAGTAAGAAAATTTGAAGCAGGATTGGATGCTGAAATCAAAGATAGGCTTGAGGTTTTGAAACTGCCAACCTATGTGGAAGTGGTAGACTGAGTATACATTGCAGAAAAATGGATTAAAGCCTCACGTTCGGGGGAACCAAGCCAAAAGAAGCGATTTTGGGAAAGAGACAATAAAAGATCTGGTGTTGCGCCTCCTAAGAGGGTAAATATGGGTGCAACCAGTTTAGGCAATCAAGGTCCTACTGACCCCCGAGATGGCACTATTCCAACTTGTCTTACTTGTGGAAGGGCTTATTGGGGACGATGCCATCGAGACACAGGAGCATACTTTAAATGTGGTTAAGTTGGCCACTTGCTGAGGGATTGTCCAAAGCTTACCAATCCTACAGCCAGCCCTTCTGAACCAGTCAAAAAACCCACAGGACCTAAAGGAGTGAGGAAGGACCAAAAACACCAAAGAAGGGCTTTTGCCTTGGTACCTAGAAAATCGAAAGTTACCGAAAATGTTGTGTCAGGTACACTTTCTGTCTGTGGTCATTTAGCTCAGGTATGTATTGACTCCGGTTCAACTCAGTTTTTTGTTGCACTACACTTTGTTGCAAAGTTGGCATCACCACCCAAACCCTTAGGATATATATTGTCTGTGTCTTTTCCTTCTACTAATTCTGCATGTAGTACTGATGTGTACAGATCATATACTATATCCTTAAAAGCCAAAACCTTATACGTAGACTTGATTCCCCTCTGCATTTGGAACTTTGATGTGATCTTAGGGATGAATTGGCTAGTTACCAACCATGTTTCTATTGATTGTAAAACCAAAAAGGTTTCCTCCAAGTTACCAAACCAACCCGAGCTTATCTTTGATGGGACTGGAGTTTCCAACCCTCTCTGTCTTATATCCTCCATGACAGCCCAACGACTTCTAAGAAAGGGTTGTTGTAGTTATATTTATTATGTGATCAATACACAAAAAGAGGTCTCCATCGTTGATGTAATCCCCGTGGTCCGAGAATTCTCGAATGTCTTTCTTGAAGATCTACCTCGTACCCCGGTTGACTAGGAAATCGAATTCACCATTGAAACTCAACCTGGTACCCAACCAATATCAAAAGCCCCTTACCGCATGTCAATGACGGAATTAAAATAACTGAAAACTCAACTCCAGGAACTTCTAGACAAAGGTTTCATTCGATCTAGTACCTCACCCTGGGGAGCTCCAGTACTATTCGTAAAGAAAAAGAATGGCATGATGAGGTTATGCATTGATTATCGGGAGCAAAACAAGGTCACCATCAAGAATCGGTACCCTTTGCCACGAATCGATGACTTGTTCGACCAACTTCAAGGCATAGGTATTCTCTAAAATCGACTTGCGTTCTAGTGATCATCAACTAAAAATCAAAACAGAAAGTATCGAAAAGACAGCCCTCAGAACTCGTTATGGGCATTACAAGTTTCTTATCATGCCTTTTGGCGTCCCAAATACTCCAGCAGCTTTCATGGACCTCATGAACCGAGTGTTCAAACCCTATCTTGATGAGTTCGTCATCGTCTTCATTGATAACATCCTCATATACTCCAAGTCACCAAAGGCCCATGAACAACACTTGCGAACGGTTCTCCAAACACTACGTGATCACAAACTTTATGCCAAGTTGAAAAAATACGAATTTTGGATCACTAGTGTACACTTCCTCGGTTACGTCATTAACAAGGATAGCATCTCGGTTGACCCCCAAAAAGTTACAGCAATCGTGGACTGGCCACGACCTACTAATGTGTCAGAAATTCGAAGTTTCTTAGGTCTAGCTGGCTATTATCGACGTTTTGTGCAAGATTTTTCAAAAATAGCATCATCTTTGACCCAATTAACTTAGAAGAACACATCCTTTGAATGGACTGGCAAACAGGAGCGTTGCTTCCAAGAAGTAAAAAGTCGACTTGTGTTAGCTCCTATACTAGTACTCCTTACAAGAGCAGATAGGTTTGTAATTTATAGTGATGCTTCATACAATGGTTTGGGTTGTGTTCTCATGCAAAATGAAAAGGTCATTGCTTATGCCTCATGCCAACTAAAGGCTCATAAGAGAAACTACCCAACCTATGATCTTGAATTCGTCGCGGTGATTTTCGCCCTCAAAATCTGGCGCCATTATCTTTACAGTGCAACCTGCAAGATTTACACTGACCACAAGAGTCTTAAATATCTGTTTACATAGAAGTAATTGAATATGAGGCAACGACGGTGGCTAGAATTTATGAAAGGCTGATGTAGAGATCCATCACCATCCAGGCAAAGCTAACATGATGGCAAACGCACTAAGCCAAAAGATGACCAGAAGTTTGGCATGTAATCTCATTTCCCGCAAGATCAATGGACTGCTTGCCAACATAATTGTAGAACCTACCTTGATTAAAGAAACTAAAGCACGCCAATGTGAAAATAACTTTTGAAGAAAAAGTACGAGGAGCAAAGGAGTACGCCTGATCCTGATTTCACTATAAGCAATAGGATACTACAATTTTAAAATCAAATTTGCGTACCCGACATTCCGAAACTCAAGAAGAAGATATTGATGGAAGCTCATAACTTGAGATTTGCAGTCCATCCTGGCAACACAAAAATGTACCATGATCTGAAGAAACACTACTGGTGGACAAGAATGAAAAGAGACATAGCAAGTCATGTCTCCAAATGTCTACATTGTCAGCGTGTTAAAACAGAACATCAGAAACCTGCAGGAATGCTGCAACCACTCCCTATTCCTAAATGGAAATAAGAGCACATTACTATGGACTTCGTGGTTAGGCTACCACAGTCATTTTCGAAGAATGATGCAATATGGGTTATAATAGACTGATTGATGAAGTCTATGCATTTTTTGCCAATCAAAATCATGCACTCCCTTAATAAATTTGCCACTTTATACATCAAGGAAATTATTCATTTGCATAGTACCCCAGTTTCAATCGTGTCTGACCAAGGCCCCCGCTTTGTGTCTGTAGACACCCCATTTTTGACCGACCTTAAGACTCAGACGTCACCGATTGAGCACTCGGTGATAGTGCATATTGTGCTTGTTTTGGAGTTTCAGAGTCTCGGCTGCGAGCCTTGCCTCCGCACTTCTGGGCTCTTTTGTGCTCTGCCTCGGTTTGCGAACCAGGTCCCGTTTTCTCTGTTTTCTCTTCCCGAAGGGAGGGAGAGGTCTCGTAGACTATCTCTCAGTGGTCGTAGGCTACGTTTTGTGGTCGTAGGCCATTTTTCCTGTTTGGAGGCCAGTTTCTGGTTTTCAGAGCTGTCGGTCGTGCACCTCGGTTTGGGACCGCCTAACTACCTCCGTTTGCTCCGGTTTTTGGCACACACCTTGTTTCCTCCCCTTGGAGGGACACTGTGGCCCAGGAGACCACCTTCGTGGTCATACGCCACCTCCGGTGCTTAACAGCCTATTTTTGGGGCCTCGGGCCACGCGTTTTGGCCCCCGAACTCTCGTTTTGCATCGGTTAGGGTTCATTTTTGGTGTGGAACTTTGTTTCATTGCTAGGAAGGTGATAAGATGGTGGGAGACCAGCAATTCTTTCAAAAACCATTTTCTCTCTCCTCCAGCCGATTTTTCTGGCAGAAAGCTGGTTTTTTTCACTTTTGAGCCACAATTTCTAGTTTTTCATACCATCATTATGTTGTGCACACCTGGGAGGCCACCAATATGGGTAGACCGACCAGTATTTCTTCTTAACCCTTTTGAACTTTGCTAAAAAGCTGGTTTTCCTCTCTCATGGGTCACTTTTTCTGGTTTTTCACTATACAGCTGTGTTGCACTCATCTGAGAGGCCACCAATCTGGGGTGGCCGACCAGAAATTCACCTTGACCCTTTTGACCCCTGGCCGGCCGACCAGGGGGGTGGCCGGCCGACCACCTTAGCTGGTCGGCCTACCATCTGCTTTTTGCTCTCTTTGAATGCATCACAACTGTGCCAGCTAGGGGCCATTTGGAGCATCCTCCATACACGTATATGGAGGATATTTGAGGCTTCTTAGAGAAGCTTTAGAGCCTCTCCTCTATAAAGGGGAGGCTAATCTTTATTTGCAAGGGTTGAACAAAATTTGAAGGCTTATACATCTCTCTCTCCCTATATCTTTATACTTGAGCCTCCAAATCCTAATTTTCTTGCACCATTTGCACTACACCTCATAGCCTACCACCTCCACCATCCATTCCAGCACTTTGGGACTGATTTGAAAGGGTTGAAGGTTCACCAACTTGGTCCAGAAGCTGCTGCTTTGCTGTGCTACAAGGGTAAGCCTCCATTTTCCCTTTTCTTGCCTTATTTTGCATGATGGCTTAGCCCTATTTACAAGCATTTCTGGGTTTTTTCATAAACTGTAAAGTGTCATATTTTGAGCTCCTCTTGAAGTTTGATTAAGGATACTTTTCTATTTGAGGTCTCCTACATCCTTGTATGCTTTATCCCTCTTTGTAGGCTTATTTTGCATCATATCTTAGTCCTATTTTTGAGCATTTTCGAGATTTGTTATAAACTTAAAAAAGTTTCCTTTTGAGCTTATAAACATGTTTACTTAAGGTCACTTCTCTATTTGGGGTCATCTCCCCCCTTTCATGCTTTATTTTCTCATGTTTTGAGCTATGCATGTGAGCATTTGCGTTTGCCTTGGTTTGGCCTTTTAGCCACTGAAATCCAACGGATTTTCAGTGGCTTAGATGTGTCTTTGAGCTTCAAAATCATAAAGGGGTGACCCTCTCACCCCTCATTCTCTTTACTAGCTTTGTTGGCCTTCCAAAGAGCCCCTCACTTGCATGTTGTGAAGTCACTTTTTAGGCCTAATTTGGTGAGTTTCAAGGTCTTCCTTGGCTCTGTTTGAGGCCCTTTTGGCCATATTTCATGTCCCTTATGCATGTGTGGAGTAATCCTCGTTAAGGCCTTTCAAGGGAGCCTTTCATTGCATGCTTTGTTGACCAATTTCAGGGCCTTTTTTGTGAGTTTTAGGGCTGTCATAATTGATTTCCAGAGTTGGTTTTTCCATGCTAAGTGTTTATCTTGTATGTGTTGAGTAACCCCTTGCATGGCCCTCCAAAGGAGCTTATCATTTTTGCATGCATTGGATGCATTTCAGTGGTTATTTGACATACCATGTCTCTTTTTTTGGCTAGTTTTGTGACCTCTCTTGTGCTTCATATACATGCCATGTAAACCATGCTTACTAGCCTAGGTTGCATATTGATTTAGCCCTTCATGTGAGCACTTTTGGGCCATGCTTGAAACTGATATTGTGCTTATTTTGGGACTTCCTTGGCTCTGTTTTTGTACTTCATGATCAAATAATGCTTTTTTTGCATGATTATAGTTCAATGCATTTGCCTAGTTTTAAGTTTCGGGGCCTCATTCATGCATTGGGTGCCATATTTCCATGATTCAGGACCATTGCGCATCATATTTCAATGCTGAAAATTGCATGTTTGTATGCCATGCTTTGGTAGAGTGGCATTTGATGCCTTAGGTTCGGTCCTTGGTATTCATGCATGTGTGCACGTATTTCGGTTGTCTCATTTTTATCTCATGGCCACTGATGTGAGTGTGGTTAAGGTCCACTCATATTGGTGTAAGTCCATCGTGCATTGTGTATGCCATTTTAGTCCACAGCATTGCGAGCATTGTGTATGCCATGTCATATCACGCGCATTATGTATGCCATTTTAGTCCACCGCATTGCATATGCTAGGTTGTATGTTAGAATTGCATTCATGCATATCATGCATATTGCATTGTGTTTGGGATAGGAGTTAGCCCAAACACAGGAAACGAGGGACGCTTCGTACTCCAAGTGACGAAACGTGTCTCGATTCCCAGTCGCCGACACTTCGGATTACCCATGATGGAGTCTAGGCCTTGTTATGTTGTCATGTGCATTCATTTCACATCGAGTCGTGCAATTCAACTCCTCGGCCATCATGCATCGAGATGCGTGATTAGTGGCACGAGGATCGAGGCGTGCATACATAAGTGAAAATACTTTGCCATGCCCCTTTCTTTCTCTCTGTTGCAGCAAATCAGAAATCAGCAGCCTTCTAGAGCTTTGCACACATTCCGGCATTAATTGCAAACAGAGGCGAATCGGGGCATCGCAATGGATTTCCATGCCAGGTAACTCAAGCATGCATCATTCATCATTCGGAACAGAGCTAAGGCGGTCCATGGATTTGCATACTAGTTAATTTGTTAATTAATTAGGGTTTTGTACTTATTCGGACTGTATTTATTTAGATTGTACATTATTTATTCGGACCCTCCGAGTGAGGGCACAATTGTAATAAGTGTGCGTGTGTGTGATGTATGTCTTCCAACCCCACATCTTTCTCCCTTTTATTTACCAGCTTATGATGGTTAGTTTTAGGGCACGTTTCAGTTAGCATCCTTATGCTCGTATGTTTGCATCTATTCATCTGTTTTGCATGCACCGGGCTCGGCGCATCATACTAACTGCATCGTATTTCAATTCCGAGTTGAACACGTGTTAGTTGTAGCATCTCATATGGCATTTTTTCGGATAGCCGAGCCTATTTCTAGTTGCATTTTGCATGTGTTGCATTAGCCATCTTAAAATGAACTAGGATCATGCATATGATTACTAACTAGTTTCTGTTTTGGCTTGGAGTATTCGGTAAGTATTTATGCTTTAGCATCCTTGCATGTGTGTGAGTGACTGCCATGATAACATGCTTACCGTGAGGCTAACTGCTTATGTGATATAATTGCCTGAATGCCTGTGAGTGGAGGTTGGATTATCTGGATTGGCATAATTCATCGACTGCAAGTTTTAAGCCCACTTGAGAGTGGCAAAATCATGTTTTCTAAGCCCACCTGAGGGTGGCAAATCCACATTTTTAGCCTACTTGCGAGTAGCAAACCGTTTTCAAAACAAACATGAGATGTTTCATTCCAATTCAAGCGATCCAGTCTATACTTGTATGCTGTGCGCATCACATAGTAAATCTAGGCTAATAACCAGAATAAGAACGCATAATGTTTTCAAAACTAGATATCATAGTTAGTAAAGGCCGATCTTTGATCAGGCGAGCGGGGGTGCTCACGAAGTGACCTTCCCCGATCGTACCCAAGTTCTCGAGCCGAGGCAACTTTGGTGATGACGGATACGTGCCCTTAGGCAACGAGTCAGGGTTTCCTAAATTTCCCCAAAATAAATATTTAGGTGGCGACTCTGTATCTGGCAAAGCAGTCCATGTTTGGCACTTCTTTCAAAAAATCTGTTTTCAAAAACGATTTGCCGGATTTGGACTCATTGATGATTCATCGATCTTGCATTGCACTCTGCGAGATTAGATACAGGACCGTGACATTGAGTCCTGAACTGTAGTGAGCCCAAATGAACAAAACGGGATTCCCTCCCAGGACGTTCGGGGACGTCTACAGTGTCTCACTTCTAGAACAAATTATAGGAGGCTTTAAGGACTACACTGAAGTTTAGCATTGCTTATCATCCACAAACTGATGGATAGTCCGACAGAACATTTCAGACTTTGGAAGACATGCTATGTGTGTGCATGTTGGACCTCAAGGGTAATTGGGATGAGCACCTACCTTTAGTGGAATTCGTCTACAACAACAGCAACCAAGCAAGCATTGGAATGGCATCGTATGAAGCACTGTATGGAAGGGGGTGTCGATCACCTTTGTGTTGCATGGAAGTCAAAGACAGGAAACTGTTAGACCCCGAGATCGTGCAAATAACAAGTGATAAAATTAAACTCATCCAGCAACGAATTTGCACTGCCCAAAGCTGCCAGAAAAGCTATGCAGATACACAGAGATGGGACTTGGAATTCCAAGTAGGAGATCATGTGTTCCTCAAGATCTCACCAAAAAAAGGAGTTATCCGATTTGGAAAGAGAGAAAAGTTAAACCCATAATATATCAAGCCAATCGAGATACTAGAAAGGATTGGTCCTATAGCATATCGCCTTGCACAACCACCTGAACTGTCCAATGTTCACAATGTGTTTCACGTTTCGATACTTCGGCGATATCTCCGAGATCCGAAGCATGTCATAGAGTATGAGGACCTAAAGGTTCAAGAAGATCTCTCGTATGAAGAACAACTAGTGCAAATTCTTGACCATCGTAATCAGGTTCTCCGAAACAAGATCATACCTCTTGTAAAAGTCTTGTGGAGAAATCATCGTGTCGAAGAAGCGACGTGGGAAACTTGTCGCGACCCAAACCCACCCCTAAGGGTTTAGCATCATAACCAGCCATTACCGAAGGCCTCTGACAGAAATACATATATACAACAGGGGCTGCGGAAGCAAATATACAAAGTTATATGGTCCATAGAGCTGTGCAGATATATATGGGACATAAAATTTAAAACTTTCATATATATGTTTGTATATAACAGATAAGGCATCAAAATACAGTAGCCTTACATCATCCAAGCCACATATACAGATTACTACGTGTTCAGGCCAGACATAAACATTTCAGAAATACAAAAATCCCAAGGACTAAGAACTCGGGTAGATCTCAGAGGGAACCTCCACGGGAGGCATAATAGCTGGCTGACACCAAAACTTGCCAGGCGACATCTCAGGTTTGGTCACGCGCTTACCCACCTACATACATATAAATAATACGGTGAGCTAGAGCCCAGTAAATAATAACTAAGTAGACGGGTTAAATGAACGATGTCCATCACAGATTCAGAAATCCGAATTCATATCAGAAATAGATTCAGATACATCTTCATATTCAGATTTTACATAAGATCATGCGTGGTACACCCATTAGCTATCATATCAATTTGGTCTGGAGACTCGCATGCATAGTTGGTACCAACGACCATAAAGGTCCATATCTGGCGCGCAAGTAGCCATGGTATTGTTACCCCCAGGTGAGAGCCACTGTTACGACCCAAACCCGCCCTTAAGGGTTTAGTATCAGAATCGCCGATGTCGAGATTACCAAGGCACATATGATAACAAGAATATAAGTCTGAGGGGCATGGCGGAAGCCAAACAATAAATAAACAATGTCCAATGAGCTGTGACAGTCTGTATGCAAAAAAAATTTTCATACATATATGCAGTCAGTGACAAAACAGTATGTACAACATTCACAATTCGACAGGACAGGGACCAAATCCCTATTAAACAGTACAGTACAGTGCTATCAGTCTATACAATTATACAAAACAGACACAGAGACAGACACCCCTAACCCATCGCTTGGCAGGCTCGGAACCTCGCAGTGAAGCACAGCGGTTGGCTTGACAAAAAGGGGAGTCTAACCCACGCTCCTAGCTCTAGTCTGGTGCCTGAACACCTACATATATATATATATAAACAGTGAGGTAAAGCCCAGTGAATAACATAATGCGTAAAGGGGTTTAGAATGAATGTCCTTACAGTAATGAAAACAGTTCATTGATTCAATATATCAATCATTCAGTCATTCAGTCATATGTGGTACATCCATTAGCATAACAGTACAGTAAACAGTATATCAATCATTCAGTCATTCAGTCATACAGTAACCGGATTGATTTTCTCAATAATCTCATACGGTCCAACATATCTCGGTGCTAGCTTGCCTTTGACTCCAAAACGAGTCTGGCCTTTCATCAGTGTCACTTTCACAAAAACATGATCACCCACTTCATATTCTCTGTCTCGTCTTCTGACATCTGCATAACTTTTCTATCTGCTCTGTGCAGTTTTTAGTCTCTGTTGTATCAGTTTTACTTTCTCAGTCGTTTCATATACAATCTCGGGCCCAAACAAAGGCCCATCTCCAACTTCTGTGCAGCAAATTGGAGATCTACATTTTCTGCCATACAATGCTTCAAAAGACGCCATACCAATACTTGAATGATAGCTGTTGTTGTAGGCGAATTCAGCCAAGGGCAAATGGCTTTCCCAATTTCCCTGAAAATCAAGGACACACATTCTCAGTAAATCCTCCAGAGTCTGGATGGTCCTTTCTGATTGGCCATCTGTCTGAGGATGATAGGCACTACTCGATCTCGATTCGATTACAATCTGATTTGTAAGCTTTGCCAAAATCTCAATGTAAACTTCGAATCCCTGTCAGAAACAATGGACACAGGCACTCCATGCAGTCTAACAATTTCATCAATATAGAGTACAACCAATTTGTCCGCATTATAAATTGTCTTAACAGGTAAAAAGTGAGCAGATTTAGTCAGTCTATCAACAATAACCCAAATTGAGTCCATACCTTTACTGGAGCGAGGCAATCCCACAATAAAATCCATAGTAATATGTTCCCATTTCCACTCCGGTATCGGTAAGGGCTGCAATAAGCCTGCGGGTCATTGATGTTCAGCTTTGACTTGTTGGCAACGAAGACATTTTGATACAAAATTAGCAATTTATTTCTTCATTCCCAGCCACCAGAAATTCAGTTTCAAATCTTGATAAGTTTTCATATTCCCCGGATGGATGGAAAATTTTGAATTGTGGCCCTCTTGCAGAACTCTTCTTTTCAGTTCAGTATCATTCGGTACACACAGTCTTTCTTGAAATTTCAGTACATTATTTTCAAATTGGAACCCCAGTCTTGGTTTAGATTCCCTCTCTTCAATGATCTTCTTCAAGAAGTCATCCTGTTACTGTTTCTCTTTGATTTCTTCAATCAATGCCGGTCGAGCAGAAATAGCAGCTAAGGTTCCACATTGTTCTCGCGAAACAATTTCAATTTCAGATTTTTCAAGGTCACAAAGCAACTCTTTCTGCCCAGTGAGCAAACAGGCTAAGTTTCCAATTGATTGCCGACTCAATGCATCAGCAACGGTGTTGGCTTTTTCCGAATGATACAAAATCTGTAGGTCATAGTCTTTAATTAGTTCTAGCCATCTCTGTTGTCTCATGTTCAGTTCTTTCTGTGTGAAGAAATATTTCAGACTCTTGTGGTCGGTATAAACTTCACATGTCGCCCCATAAAGGTAGTAACGCCAGATTTTCAGTGCAAATACTACTGCAGCAAGTTCTAGATCATGAGTCTAGTAGTTCTTTTCATGCGGTCTCAGTTGTCGGGAAGCATAAGCAATAACTCTCCCATTCTGCATTAAAACACATCCCAAACCCTTATGAGAAGCATCACTAAAAATGGTAAAACCATCCGTACCTGAAGGTAGGGTAAGAACAGGTGCAGTCACTAGTCGAGTTTTTAACTCTTGGAAAGCTGATTCTCTTTGGTCAGTCCAGTCAAATGATATCCCCTTCTGAGTTAACTAAGTCAACGGTAAGTCAATTTTGGAGAAATCTTTGACAAATCTTCTGTAATATCCAGCCAAACCCAAAAAGCTTCGGACTTCTGTTACATTGGTTGGTCTAGGCCAGTTTACTACAGTTTCAATTTTCTGTGGATCAACGGAAATTCCATCTTTGCTAACAACATGCCCCAAAAACATAACATGATCAAGCCAAAATTCGCATTTAGACAGTTTAGCGTAAAGTTTCTGTTCTCTTAGGGTCTGTAGGGCAAGTCTCAGATGATGTTCATGTTCTTCAATACTTTTGGAGTAAATCAGTATGTCATCAATGAATACAACAATAAATTCATCAAGGTACGGTTTAAAGATTCTATTCATAAGGTCCATAAATGCAGCAGGTGCATTGGTAACTCCGAAAGGCATAACTAAGAATTCGTAGTGTCCATACCTCGTTCGAAAAGCAGTTTTGTCAATGTCCTCTGCTTTAACTTTCAACTGATGATATCCGGATCTAAGATCAATCTTAGAGAAAACTTGGGCACCCTATAACTGATCAAATAAGTCATCAATACGCGGTAGTGGATATTTACTTTTCACGGTTACCTTATTCAGTTCGCGGTAATCAATACAAAGTCTCAATGAGCCATCTTTCTTTTTCACAAATAAGACGGGTGTGCCCCACGGTGAAGTACTGGGCTTGATGAACTTCTTATCTAACAGTTCTTGCAGTTGCACTTTTAATTCCTTCAGTTCAGTGGGAGCCATTCGGTAAGGAGCTTTCGATACTGGTTGTGTTCCCAAAATCACATCAACGGTGAACTCAATCTCCCTGTCAACCAAATCTCTTGGCAGATTATCTGGAAAAACATCTGGGAATTCTCTGACTATAGGAATACAGTTCACATCAGTTTTAACATCAGTAGGTATAGTCAATACAAAACAGAAATACCCCTTACACCCCTTTCTAATCAATTTAACAGCTTTCACAAATGAGATCAGGTACGGAGGAGGTACCACTCCACTTCCATTAAACACAAATTCAGGCAAACCCGGTGGACAGAAAACTACTTGTTTCATTACACAGTCTATGGTAGCATGATATTTCATTAACCTGTTCATTCCCAATATTACATCAAAATGATCAGTGTTCAGAGGTAGTAAGTCAATAAACAGATATGCATCTCCAATAATAATTTCACAAGTAGGGTACATGTATGCACGAGTCATGGATCCCCCAATGGGTGATGATACAGCTAACAGATAATTCATAGGTTCTAAGGGTCTATTCAATTTTCGTGAAAAAGCATGCGATACATAAGAATGTGTAGACCCTGAATCAATCAGTACATATGCATTTTGAGTACAAATAGAGAGAATACCTGACACTACGGTCTCGGTATTTTGGACGTCTCCCGGTACTAGGGTGAACATTTGGCCCTGCCTCATAGGCTCTTTCCCGGTATCTTTGGAGTTCGGTTTTGGTGCAACAGTTGATGCTGCTGCGCTTGATGTAGCTTTACTACTAGCCTGCAGAGCAGAGGGGCAGTCTTTAACCATGTGGCCCACCTTGCCACACCTGTAACAGGCTCCTGATATTTTATAACAAACTCCTTTATGGTTCTTACCACATTCGGAATAGGGCAGTACAGACCGGTTCCTTTGACTAGTAGTAGTCGTTGACCCTGTATTCTGTTTCTTGTTCAATAGGTTATGCTTGCCTTTCTTGAACTTAAAACCCTGCCTCTTACCACGCCACTCAGACGCTGATGTTTCAGTTTTCAGTGCCTTGATGTTTGATTCAGCCATCAAAGCTCGGTTAAGAACATTTACATTATTCGGTAATTTCAAAACATTAATTTTGTCCAGAATTGCAACATTAAGGCCGTTTTCAAACTTCTTGGCCTTCTTGTACTCAGTGTCCACCATGTGCGGTGCATATCTAGCAAGCTCGGTGAACTTTGTTTCATATTCAGCAACGAACATTGTGCCCTATTTCAGCTGTTCAAATTCAGTCACTTTTCGGTCTCTAACACACTGTGGGAAATAATTCTCGAAGAAGGCTCCTTTGAATTGAGCCCAAGTCATTACGATGTTGTCGTCACGGGTAAGCATCTACCACCTTCTAGCCTCCTCTTGCAAGGTAAAGGTGGCCAACAGTACTTTATGTGCTTCAGAGCACGAAAACACCTCAAACAATTTTTCTGTCTCAAGAACCCAAGCTTCAGCCTTTAACGGTTCAAGGCCTCCCTGAAAGGATGGCGGTTTCATTTTGCTGAACTTGTGGGTGAGAGCAACAATGTCCCCATCATTAACATTGACATTCTGTTCCGGTTGTACCGGAGGAGGAGGCGGGGGCTGTTGGTTCTACTGTTGATCTAGTCTTTCGGTTATCAGTTCCATCATTCTTTCTAGTCTTGCCATTCTTGTCTCAGAGGATGAGGATGAGGATTCATTTGTAGTTCTTGCATTATCTATTTCACTATAAGCAGTTATAGCAATTATCAACATAAGCAGTTGCATACTTAAACAGTTTATCACATTAGCATATATTCAGTCATGTCATAGCCACACACTTATCATGCTCATACGATGTCCTAATTGCTTTTCTAGGACACCCTATAGCTCATTTGGACACGTGTGTGAGGTATAACTCGTGGTAAGTATCGCTCTGATACCACTCTGTCACGACCCAAACCTGCCCCTAAAGGTTTAGTATCAGAATCACCAAGAATCCGAGATTACCAAGGCCCGCTAACAAGAAGACAAGAATACGAGTACGTAAGGCATGACGGAAGCCAAACAGTAAATAAACAATGTCCAATGAGCTATGACAGTCTGTATGCAAAAAGATTTTTCATACATATATGCAGTCAGTGACAAAATAGTATGTACAACATTCACAATCCGACAGGACAAGGACCAAATCCCTATTAAACAATACAGTACAATGCTATCAGTCTATACAATTATAAAAAACAGACCCAGAGACAGACAGGGGGGAATAAAAACACCCCTAAGCCATCACTTGGCAAGCTCGGAACCTCGCAGTGAGGCACAGCGGTTGGCTTGACAAAAAGGGGAGTCTAACCCACACTCCCAGCTCCGGTCTGGTGCCTGAACACCTACATATATATATATATATATATAAACAGTGAGCTAAAGCCCAGTGAATAACATAATGCGTAAAGGGGTTTAGAATGAATGTCCTTACAGTAATGAAAATAGTTCATTGATTTAGTATATCAATCATTCAGTCATTCAGTCATATGTGGTACATCCATTAGCATAACAAGATAAGAAATGAAGAGGTCTTAAAAGACCTAATGAAATGATGGCCATCAATCAAGAAATGAGTGGTTCCAACTAGGGAACCGGCAGAGATCTCTCAGAATAAAGATGAAAATGAGTTGCTAAGGATGCCACAATACAGTTCAGAATATAGGACATACATTCATTCAGTTAACAATATCAATTCAGAATGCAGTTCAGTTAAACAATCAGAAAACATTCTCAGTTGAACATATCTTTACACAATTGTGACTCACAGAGTTTTGGCCTACAATTAGGCTAGAGCGTGCCTCCAGTCGCCAACCCTACACAGTTTACAGAACGAACACACACTAAGCTACACAGCTGGGAAAGATAATAACTTAATCCCTAATTGCCTCGGTGTGTTCTACATCTATATCCTCATTAAGATGTCTTAACTATGCCCTAGGAATGCCTAGGATGGAAAGAGGATGCAAAGATATACTCAGAAAACATTTTCAGAATTTTCAGGAAAACAGAGTCCCGCTCGAGCGTGTCTTTCCCCGCTCGAGCGGATATGCAGACAAAGGTTTCCCGCTCGAGCGTCACTTTACCCGCTCGAGCGGACTGTAAAACAATCAAAAGTACTGGATGCTCAAAAATCACGCTCGATGGGCGCTCGACACCCGCTCGAGCGTAAGACACAAGGTCCCGCTCGAGAATCAATTATTTCGCTTGAGCGGACTTCAAAACAAAGGTAAAATCTGGGAGCACGAATTTTCGCCGGCGCCACTTTCGCTCGGCGAGGAGTCCAAAATCTGGAATTTCCAGATTTGAACTTCCAAACTCAAATCAAGTTTAAATGCATTAAAATCGATCCTCTTGGGCTGAAAACCTGGAAAACACTTGTAAACACATAATATCACATGTTTCAAAGATCAATTTGATAAATCAAAGCCCAAGGGTGTTTCAATTAAATCCAATTTCAAACCAAATTTTCGTGAACTAACTTCAAATATGTCATGCAAGACTTTAAATCAATTCAAAGCTTCAATACATGCTCAAATGAGCCAATTCTTTTCAAAACAAAATGAAATCATGGTCTACTCTCAAAACATGGACATGCATGTGAGGAATTATGAACTACAACCTCAAAACTTCAATATATATACATGCATACAACAATTAAGCTTCAACACAACAATTTGAGCCATAAATTGGCTCTTGACTTCAACTTTGCTCTAAACCATGCAAGAATCAACTCAAAACATAAACAAGAAGACAATGAATCTACCTTAAGTCTTGTAGTTTCAAGAAGGGAGCTCAAATATGCAATCTCTTCTACAATTTCTTCAATTTCCAAGCAATTCACAAGGTAAAACTCAATTTCTCTCCCTCTCACTCTCTTGGTCGGTTAAGTCTAAGTAATGAACTGATGAAATGTGTATGTATGAGTATAATAAGGCTCAAAGATGATCCAAGTAGTGGGCCACTCAATGGCATTATGGTAAATAAGGCCAATTATACAATTTAGCTTATTTTAATCTAATTTAATCATACCAAAACACATTTTTAATAAATATACCATAAAATCACATAAAATCTAATTAACACAGAACATCAATCGGTTTCAGATTCATCCGCCGATAAGGCCCTCAATTAGCAGTTTAAACGTAAAAACATGAACAGATAATCAAACAGGCAACAGATAGAAATGCAATATAACAGATACACTTAATCAATTCAGTTTCAGATTCCAGTTAGTCAGTCCAGTATTTCAATCAATTCAATTATCCATCTTGATCAGTCTCAGTTTAGCAATAATCGGTAATCAGTGGTGAAGGTTATTACAGCTACGTGAATACAGGCATCGGTATTGTTACCCTCGGGCAAGGGCCACGTGAATATAAGCCACAATATTATTACCCCTGGGCAAAGGCCACGTGCATATCGGCCACGGTATTGTCACCCCCGGATGAGGGCCACGTAAACTAAGGGTGCCACAATACATTTCAGAAAATTGGACATTTATTCATAGTTCATAAAATAGCATTTCAAAAAACAAATCATATCATATCAATCAGAAAATACTTAAAGTTAAACATAACTTTACAAAGTTATTACTCATAGTTGGTTTCGGGTGCAGACAAACAGAGTAGATTAATCAATTAATTCGGGGCATGCAACCTACACGAACATGCACACAAATACACACTTGAAACACTCGCTCAATGATTCATAACTTGCTTTATTTGTTCGTGGCGTGTTTCTAGTCTTTATCCTCATTATGGTGTCTCAAGCATGGCCTAGGAATGCCTAGGATGGAAAGAGAATGCAAAAATGCACTTGGAAACATTTCTCAAATTTTGCTAAAAATAGGGTCCGCACTCAAGTTTAGCCTTCCCTGCTTGAGCGGACATACAAGATGTGAAGGCTCACTCGAGCGTGGCTTTCCCCGCTCGAGCGGACTGCAAAACTCAACAAAAGTACTGGATGCATGATTTTCACGCTCGACAGACGCTTGACCCCCACTCGAGCGTGAATTTCCTCGCTCAAACGGACTGCAAAACATATGAGCTTCAGGGTATATGCATTTCACGCTCGAGCATGATTCACGGCGCTCGAGCGGAAATACATGTACTTAGAATGCACGCTCGAGTGTAAAGATCCCCGCTCGAGCGTGGCTCAAATTTCTGGAATTTCCAACTTTGATCTTCAAGTTCAAACTCAAACATTAAAGCATCAAACTTAAATTTTTTGGGCCAAAACTTGAGAAAATACATGAAAACCCTTAAAACAACATGAATTAAAGATCATTTCAAGAAATCATGGCCCAATGGCTTGCCAATTATGCAAAAAAAATTCAACTTGAAACTCAAGAATAATTCATGAACATGACTTGCATGCAATTCTTTGAACCAAAGCTTCTCAAAACAAGATCAAATGCAATATTCAACTCAAAAACATGGTCAACTATGACAAAATGACATAGAACATGAAGAATTTCCAAAACAAAGCTAGGATTATGACATGCATGCAAGAATTCTTTGGGAAAACAACCTCAAATGCCATGAATTACATATGCATGTGTGTATCGAGCTTTAATTCTTCAATCTTAGCTTAGTTGCACACCTAACTCTCTTGAATCCATTTACTTTTTGTCTTAAATACAAAGTTTAAGAGTATAGTTCTTACCTAAGGTTGAACTCAAGTGTGATTCTAACTCAAGGCCTCAAATTGTCTTCAATTTCCTAGCCAATTCTTTGTTTGAGCTCAATCTCTCTCTACTCTCTATTTCTTACGTTTGTGTATGTGTGGGCACAAGAGTGTGTGTGTGTTGAATGCAAGGAGATGAACTAGTGGGGTCAAAAAGGCCCACTAAGTGATAGGTAAACAAAACTAATCAAATAGCATAAATTTAATCTAATTTAATCATTCAAAATCATATTTCAATTAAACCTACCATAAAATCCTAAAATTTTCAATTAACACATAAGTCAAGTCAATTTCTAAATTGGATGCCAATAAGGCCCTCAATTTGCAAACTGAAACTAAAATATGAACAGATCTTTCTATGCTAAACAGATACAAACACAGATAATGCAACACACGCACATGCAAATTAATTCAGAATCCCTCCTTAATTACTGTTAGAGGCATAATTAATCATAGATTAGCGTTAATCGGAGTTCGGGATTGTTACAAAACTGAAAGTCAAATGCGGACCAAGTATCCACACCTTTTCAAAAAACCAAGGTACGTCAAGTTTGAGGATAAACTTTTATTTAGGTGGGGAGAAATGTGACACCTGAATGTTTAATTAAATACCACATAAATATTTATAATTATGGTTGTATGTGATATATATTATTAAAACAATAAATAAATAACTAAATAAATAAATAGTATAGAAGTATTTGAAGAATTGGACCAACGTGACACCAAAAGTTAAATAAATAAATATAAAAGTAATAATAATAATATAATAATAAGATAGTTATCCAAACAAATTTGTGAATTAATTAGGAGGGATTGTGGCATTTGTGAGTGAAGACACTTGTACAGAATATATATAATTTTAGATTTAGTCATCATGATGAAGATACTCACCAGATGGTGTGTCATCACAAGCACAGGCCTTGTGTATATAAAGCAAGCCGAGGCAGCAAAGTTAAAGGTATCAAAAAGAAGGAAAATTATGAGAGGTACTGCATAGAAGGGAATCTCGAAAAGATAGGAAAAATATAAATGAAATAGTAAGACTCAATCTTAAGGTGTGTTATATTATACTTTGAGTCACCATAATATATTTTACGTATGTTTTGAACTACCATGATTTATTTTATACATGTTATGTTTTATAACTTATATTTATATTTCAATTACGTTAATTACTTTTTGAACTCTATTTACTTAAATTGAAACCCATGGATATGTTTGTTTAAATTTTAAAAATTATTTGACAATGATTTTGTAAACAATTATTTTCTGTAAGTACTACCACGGGAGTCCTATGCCTTGGGGGACTTAAATAACCATTGGCCTCTATTTGGCTACTTTGTGGTTCTCTATTTGTCATAGATCCATTGACCTCTGTTTTGACTGTCACTCCAGTGACCTCTGTTCTGTTCGGTTTTATATCATAGTTATGGTTACTTATTTACATAATTTCTGTATTTTAATTTCTGCCATGTAAATAATTTGTTTATTCAAATTATGTTATGTAAATGTTTTAGCTTAACTAATTATTCATGGTTATTTTGTGTTCTCTATAATTGTGGCGATGACTATTTCTACATTACTTATAAATGTTGTGATTCTTGTGCCTATTATATTTTGCACATATTTGCGAACATACTTATATCAGTATGTTTTCTATCCTTGCTCATGTAACTGTATTGTGCTAGAGATTTATTTTCTCAAAGAGAATTGAAGATTCTACTGGTTTGAACAAAATGAAAAGAAAAAATATGAGAAAACTACAACCAAGACACGATGGTGCTAGGATAGGAAATAGAAAAACCTTAACAAATGTTTATATATGTGATGCCTTTCGACCGGGTCCATGACTTGAGTCACTTGCTAATACCTGAATATGTTGTGTCTGATAGATCTAAAAGATAAAAGTGAAATTGGTGCAAATAAATTCTATATTTTGGCAGCACCACGCTTGTTGTAATTCTTCATTTGATTCTCTACGTAAATTGTTGGTTGATATCGCAATTTGGTGGCATTTCAACTTTGTTGTCAGCAAGTTTATTTTCAATCCTCCATCAACCACTTCATCTATCTTTTTCAAACCCTCAACCTCAATTGATGCACATGGAAGCCATAATCGCATCAACCCACCAGCACCTATTGGCAGCAGCCACCGTCCTCGCAAAGCTAGGACTATCCTTTATTCATCTTAATATTTATGTAATTTATGTCTCTGCTGATATAAGCCATTTTGATCAAAGGCTATGAAGGGAGCACTTGAGTGATTAAGCTGTTCCTCCAGAAAATTGTGACTGAGAAACAATGTAAGGAGAAAAAGGAGAACAGATGATTTCTTATATGTAATTTCTGGTGTCTGGGATGCTGAATCTTTTCTCTTCTTTTTTTTTCTTTTTTACCCCAGGATCTGTCCCTAATTCTTAACATTTGTATGTTTTAGAAAGAAACGTACTAATTTTCACATTTACTTATTACTGCTTTAATAGGCTTCTTGCATCATTTTCATTGATGAAATTGATGCTGTTGGCTCCACACGGAAGCAATGGGAAGGCCATACGAAGAAAACGTTGCATCAGTTACTTGTTGAAATGGATGGTTTTGAACAGAATGAGGTACGTATGGATAACAGAGTAAATTAGTTTCATACAACAGTTTCCTCTTGGGTTGTTGTCATCCTTAGGAAGGGGCAAGGCTTTTTTCTATACCTACACAATTTTGAGCTACAAAGTAACAGAGTAATCCGATAGGAAGTGGTATTTTGTGTAACAATAACTTGAAGATTCTTATCACAAATCAGCAACCAAAAAAAAAAAAAATGCAAATATCTTTGTTTCCCTACATTGTTATTCCTCAAGGTGGCAATAAAAATCACAAGTTCAGCCACTTTTTCAGTAACTCAATATATATAGTAGCAAAATGGATTACTTACATCTCAAATTCAGAACCTGCTTTGTAGAAGAAAGGTACCCCAGCTTCCCCAGCAATAGCCTTCAAAGTTCCAGATGCATTCACCAGGGTCAGAAGTATATAAATGTACCCATTTGATACAAGTAATGAAAATTGAAGGGAAGATGGGAGCATTAACAAGTTACTATTGGGGAACAGAACATGTCCTTCCCTCCTTTTGTTTGGTTGAGCAGAAAGAAAGAAGGGATCTCACACATTAAAAAAATTAAGGGCAAAAATACTATAAACAAGTTTCCTTCCTTCACCCCCTCTTTTCTACTCACTTTTGGGTAGAAAGAGAATGGTAGTGCCCCCTCCTCTCCTTCCGAACAAACAAGGGTAACTCCCTTCATTTCTTCCCTTCTCCTTCCTCAAACTCCACCCTTGTACCACATGGACTGTTAGAAACAGAGGAACATAAATTTAGCAAGGTACTATTCAGAGAATGTTAGAACTTCCACCATCACCAAAAATCATAAAGCAAGCCATAAACACAGAAATTCATTGCTGATAAATGACATTTTAATCACACGATTAGAAACCATGAAACAGAGTTCTTTTGAGATAGCATAAAATGCGAACCAGAGCATCATAGTATGGAGAACAAGGAGCAGCCATGAATTGACTGACAATGTAAACAGCATAAGCAATATCTGAATAAGTAACCATAAGATAGACAGACTGCCAACTAGCTAACGATATAAAGTGGCATCAGTCAATAGGGAACTGTCAAGGGAGGTAAGACGAGTCTGAGGATCAACCGGAGTAGTGGCAGTCTTGCAATCGGTAAGGCCAACACGAGCCAAGAGATCAAAAGTATACTTGGCCTGGGTAAGAAAATAACCAGAGGAATCTTGGGAAATTTCCAAGTCAAGGAAGTAGCTAAGTAGACCCAAATCTTTCATCTCAAATTGGCGATTGAGAAATTGTTTGAGACTAGAAAGGCCCATTGTGTCATCTCCAGTGATAATCATATTATCCACATAGAGGAGAAGGAAAATAGTACCACACTTCGTCTTACGTATAAACAAGGCAGAATCATGGGCACTGGAGGAAAAACCAAAGTCACGAATGATGGAGCTGACCTTGGCCAAACCAAGCACGCGGAGCTTGTTTCAAACCATACAAAGCACAGCGAAGTTTGCAAACTTTGTTTAATAGAACAGAAGAACCAAGAGGAGGTTGCATATAAACTTCCTCAGTGAGGTCATCATTGAAAAATGCATTCTTGACATCCATCTGAAAAAGACTCCAGTGGCGAACAGCAGCAACTGTAAGTAAGCTGCGAATTGAAGTAAGACGAGCAACAGGAGCAAATGTTTCCTCATAGTCAATCCCATATTCTTGAGTAAATCCCCGGGCTAAAAGGCGAGCTTTGTAACGCTCAATGGAACCATCAAAATGAGTTTTGAGCTTGTAAACCCATTTGCAACTAACAGTACTCTTTCCAAGAGGAAGATCAACCACATCATAGGTATGAGTTTTATCGAAAGACTGCAGTTCATCAGTCATAGATTGTTGCCAAAGAGGTTTAGAACAAGCTTCTCGATAGGAAGTAGGTTCATGGGAGGAAAAGGTAGTGGAACCAACAATATAATCACGGAAAAGAACAAAATGTTGCCTTACCCGTGTAGAATAACGCTCTGGTGGAGGAGGAACCTCAATGGAAGGTGGAGATGGAGAAACCTCCACAAGAGCTAGAGAAGGTGTAGGACCATCAGCAGACACAGGATCCTCAGGATAGACGATAGGCGTAGGCGAATGAGGAAGCATGGAGCTATAATCTGTATCAAATTCATTAGAAAACAAGTCTATGGAAATATCGGTAAAGGCTGGTGTGTGAGTGGACTGTGGTAGTAGAAACTTGAAAAGATTGGAGAACATTTTGTGTTCTCAGAAGACCACATAATGGGAAATACGAAGGCGTTTGGAGATAGGATCCCAACAACGATACCCTTTATGTTCTATACCATATCCCAGAAAACAGCAAAGACGAGAACGAAGTTCTAGTTTAGTGTGTTCATAAGACTGGAGTAGAACAATACAAGCAGAGCCAAAAACTTTAAGAGTGGTATAGTCAGGAAGAGAACCATACAAGCGTTCGTAAGGAGAAGTGTTAGCGATGATAGGTGGAAGGACATGATTTATGGGATGAACGACAGTGAGGGCAGCTTCCCCCCAAAATTTTTCAGGACAAAAAGAGGAGATGAGAAGAGCCCAGGTAGTGTTGAGAATATAACGGTGCTTCCGTTTGGCTCGGCCATTTTGTTGGGATGTGCCTACACAAGATTGATGAGATAGTGTACCATAAACTTGAAAAAAAGAAAGAAAATCAGAATCCAAGTACTCCTTAGCATTATCAGAACGAAAAATCTTAATAGTACGAGAAAACTGAATGCGGACCATGGTAGAGAAATCATAATAAATCTACTTAAGTTCAGAGCGATTTTTGAGAAGAAAAATCCAAGTATAACAAGAAAAATCATCAACAAAAATCACAAAGTATCTTGACCCCCCCATGGTTAGTGTGGGGGAAGGTCTTTAAATATTAGAATGTACAAAATCAAAAAAAGCAGTAAAAATAGAAGTACTTTAATTAAAAGGTAAAGTAGGTTGCTTAGCAATTTGACAAGATAAACAATTGACATATTCAAAACGGACACGACCTAACCGACCACTAGAAACCAAAGGTTTCAAATGACTAAAAAAGACATGTCCTAAGTGACAATGCCAAAGATGAAAAGAAAACATAGTAGATGCAGCAGAGGAAGCAGCAGTAGATGCTTTGTGTGGAATGCAAAGATGTAGAAGCTCAAATAGACGTCTATGCTTACGGCCTATCCCAAGGATCTGTCTCATCTGAGGGTCCTGCACCAAACAACCATTAGCAAAAAAATGTAACGGTTAGACCAAGTTCACATAACTGACCAACAAAGATAAGGTTCAATTGAAGGGCAAGAATGTGATAAATATCAGAAAGAGACACAGTGGAAGTAGAGATTGGGCCAATGTGACTAACAGACATATGAGAACCATCAGTAGTGTGTATAAGGGGAACAAAAGATGATATTGAGAAAGAAGAAAACATAGTGGAGTCAGAAGTCATATGATTACAGCATGTGGAATCAAAATACCATGAAGAGTTACCTGAGGTCACTAAAAGAGCAGTAGAGGGGAGAGTACTAGATTTGGGAGCACCTGGTTGATGATGGACTCAACATCATCCATAGAGAAGGAATAAGTAGTGGAATCAGTGGAACGGTAAGTAGAAGAACCCTCAGAGGCAACAGCAGCAGAGTGAGAACCATGGCCAGATTGGACTGATACCTAGAACGAGAAGACCTGGTCTTAGATGAAGTAGTGGAAGAAGTTCGAAGACAATTGCTTTGGTGATGACCTGGAGTAGTCTTGTGACACGTCAAGCATTCGCGAACCTAGCACTGAACAAGAGAATGATTGGCTGGCAAGCCGCAGTTGCGACAATAATTGCATAGACTAGATGGTTGAGGAGATGAAGAACTTTGAGATGATGGCGTAGCAAGAACTGAATCCATGGTTGGAGATTTAAGAATCCCAAAACGAGTCTCCTATGATAGCAGCTCAGTAATGGCTTGCTCTAAAGTGGGCAAGGGCAAACGATGGAGCAAAGAAGCATGCATGGGCTCAAAAGTGCTATGAAGAGCCATAAGAACTGCAATAGTCGCTGATGATTCCGGTAAGTAATAAATAACTGTGCATCATTAGAATGACCCCATGGAGGTTTAGAAAGATCGAGCTGGTCCCAAACAGATGACATCTGGGATAAGAAGTCATTGAGAGATTGACCGGGTGCTTGGACCATGCAATGAAGAGTTTGCAACAGTTGATACTGATGAGCATGTTCAGTGGTCTGATAACATTCCTTCAAGAAATTCCAAATTGCTTTGGTAGGAGAGGCAAAGGAATCATCTTCCTGAAAGCGTCCAAACTGAAGGTTGATGGAAGGAACTGAGGTAGCCCGAAACCATGTGATAATTTGATAATCCTTACTTTTCCATTCGTCAAGACGGTTATCGAATGAAGAGTCAGGCTCATCCTCTTTTTGGTTGGGTTTGAGAAGAGCACCAGTAATGATTTGCCAAAGGCGTTTGCCTTTGATAAAACTAGAGAGAGCTTGGGCCAAACTAACATAATTGGACCCATCAAGGATAACAGAAATAGATTGGATGTTCTCAGTACGATCCATAATTTCCAAAACGGTAGTCACCAACAGAATCAGAAGGCTGAAAAACTTTAGGGACAGGTAGGGCTAATGTCAGCACTATGGCTGTGATGATGTCAACAGAGAGACAGTGGCTGAGTAGGGCAGACGTCAGCGGTTGATGAGGGCTGATGTCAACGGCTAAAGATAAAGGTAAACAGTTGAGGAAGCTGAACGGAAACCGAGGCAGGGGGCACGCGGCTAGGAGAAGTCGAGCAAAAGCCGATAAGGATTCGGTTGATGCGGAAGCCAATGGTGGTTGATGCGGAAGCCAACGGCTAAGCCGAGGTCAGATCGGCTGAGGTGGAAGTCGAGGAGAAGTCGATGGAAGCCAGATGAGACGTGTGCGGAAGCGTGCTGAGAGTGGAAGCAACGTCAACCGACGTGCTTCTCTTTAGGAGGCGCGTGAGAGCGCGTGGAATGTCTGATGGTGGTGATTCTGGTGCCTTTGGTTTCGTCTTGAAGAGGTGAAAAGGCTGGTGTAGTCTAAATGTGGAAACAGTGATGGACGAGAAACACAGAACCCAATAGAAACCAACGTGAGACAGAATCAAACCTGCCAGACCAAAAATAAAATAAATGTGATAAAGAAGAAGAAGAGGCTAGGAGAGGACCCTAGGCTCTAATACTATGTTATGAGAGTAATTATGATATATTGAATTGAATGAATAATACAATAGCAGAAACCTATATATATAGGCTGATAAGAAACCTAGTTAGGTACATAAGAAGATAGAGATACAACGAGATTGAAATAAGTATAGAAGGAGATAGAGATAAAGATATGTCTACAATACAAATAGCTAAGGATAATAATATACATCTAAAAATTGTCAAAAGGTTTTGGATCTGAAAGATTACTAGCATTTCTAAGATTTGTTCGCGTTTCGCATTTGAGCTCAGAAACAGGTTTGCTCTCATTTGTAGCTTTGAAAACAATGTTATTCTGATTAATGGTGGAAATGTTGTTTTATTTTTTCATTTTGCTTAGTGTTTGATGTTATTTCAATGATGTTTTTGAGTTTTTTTAGAATTTTTTTTTTTTGATTAATCGTTTATTACATTTATTGTTCAATGTATTAATTTGGGGTTGTGTTCAGGTATCCTTACTTTATTTTTGGATTTGATGGAATTATGGCCCTTTTTTGATGTCATTATGACCCTTTTCATTTTTTTTTGTTGATGATTTTGTGATGAAGTTTGGTTTCTGTTGTATTAATCTCTTTGGCTTCTGATTTTAGCCAATTAATAGTTGGTAATCTTGTAGGAGAGGCCAGCCTGTGGTCGAGTTCATCTTTCCTTCCATTGAAGAGGCAATCTTTGTCCACATTATAATATCTGCAAAGTTTGTGAAATTTTCATACCTTTTATTGGTCATAATGGCATAGCATCTATTTTTCTTTGAGGTTGATAAACGTTTATGCTATAATTGATGAATTAATTTGCATTTGTTCTACTTGTGTTTAGGCATACCTAGGCACTTTCAAGTGATGACATGGAGAAAATATTAAATCATTCTTCTAATTAATCTGGTGATAGTCTTCCAGGTTGGTCTCTATGTATCCTAGTTAGTGTTGTCATGTGAATTGTTGAACACATAGTTCTTGGTCGGTAGAATGTTTTTATGACTTTGTCGGCTAATTTTTCTAACTATTTTTTTTTATTTAGTTTTTGCATCATGGCATGAAATAAATACTAATTAGACAGGAAGTTTTTGAGACCCAAATTAGGAAGGAAGATTTGTTTTTTCTTTTCCTTTTTTTTTTTGGAGGGGGGGGGAGAGGAGAGGGGCATTGATTTGAAATTGAGGAAGGTCGTATCCTGGCTATGAAGTTGGGCTGGTTCACTATGATCTGGCTTGGTCATAAAAAAGACCACTACCCGTTAACCCCAATGTTGATCCTATCAGTCTGCGGTGCTGGGATTCATGAACTTGAAGCCTGCCTAATTGTCACACGAGACTAGCTGCTCTTGTACTTGGACCATATCATGCATAATCTGTTTGAGCTAATTCTGTAGCAATGAAAGGGATTGTTCAATAATGCAATCACTTGGGCCATACCACTTTATGATATAAAATGTCATGTCGTTGAGGAATTTGGTAGGCTATAAATGAGGACTTGTATAATAAGGATGTTGAGATGGTTTAGTGGCTATGTGAGGGATAATAATACTGTAAAAATAAGTGCATTTGGTACTTATTCGTTTTTTTTTAATTTTAATTTTATTATTTTTGTTCTGTTTTGGGGAACCTAGAGGGGGGAGGGAAGCGAGCGAGTGGTTGAGAACAAGATGTGTTATAAAAATAAAAATAAAAAGTAGGAGATTGAGGTACTTTGTAAAAAATCTCACTGGTTAGCGGGTTAGACCAAATATGAAAAATGGGAAACAATAGGAGAAACAAAAGTAGGAAATACAACCTAAAAATATATAGGAGATTGGAAATAGGTAAGCAATTACAAATCAAAGGGAAATCTACTAGGAATTCTAGCAAAAAACTTTTTAAAAATGGAAAGGGAGCATTAAAAAAGCTTCTTGGAAAATTTAAACTTATATCAATACTTGAATAGATACTTTAATAGAACATATCAAATGCTAAAATTGACTTGCAAGGAGAAACAATAAAGAAACAAATGAGAATCATTTATGGAAATAATTCTTAGTTTAATCTTTTAGTTGCACATGACTTGCATATTTAATGAGAATAGAGCAAAAATTCAATCCACGATGAATGAATTGGTTACAAAAGGATCTCTTTTGTACTATAAGATGATTCTTATTGCAATCCTTCCATATTCAATATGAAAACTATATGTATACACAAATATTTTAATGCATGTGTGTCTTTATATGAAATTTGTACTTATTCAATTCATTTTCATCTGGCTCAAAAGCCGAGGAGTGCCATGGCAGCCCCACATCTAAATGTAATTCCTCCCCTACATGCATCGTTGTCTGAACAAAAAAGGTGACCTTCAAGGAGTTTACACTTCATATCTCCTTACAAGGGAAACAACCCCCACTTTTCCCAACCAAAGCACCATGGTATGATTTAATCTCAGCTCATCCTCTGTGTTGCCCAACGTAGTCACATCATATAAAAACTTAAAGAAACTCTCAAAGTCCTTGAACTCCTAATCCTGTAAAGCTTGCCGAAATTTCATATCCTAAAATGCTTGCTTATCCGTTGAATGAGTATGGGAATGATAATTCAATTCCCACATCATTCCATGTTGATAAGTAATTAGTGGAACGAGAATGAGCATTCCATTAAAAGGTCTAGGCAACAAATATGAGCTAGTCTTTTTTGAAAGTTCTCAAGCAGGAATGTTGGTGTCTTTATTAATACTGATTTTTACATAGTTTGCCTTTTGGTTCTATTTGGATGTTGTATTAAGTACAGGGTTTTTGTTCATTGTGGGCTATAATTGGTATTTTTGTATCATATGTTGCTGTATACTGCTGATATATATGTGCTGCTTCACAGCTGCTATTGTCAAACTTCTAAACTACTATTGCATTGCTCTGTTCTGTGTAGCATCTTGTTCTAGGAATAGTTATATGGATGTTGTGCTGGGAACAATTTACTCTAGCCCTGTGTAGCAGTTTGTTCTGTGTAATAGTTTGCTCTGTTTCTATAGATGTGTTGTGCTACTGTGTAGTAATTTGTTCAAATGAACTAGGCACAGTTGTTAGCTTTTTGTTTTTGTTATGTATGGATGTCATCTTGTTTTTGGTTTTGCTTATAAAGTAGTCCCGGGGTAGATTAATCTATTGTCTTGTTCAGGGTCCCTATTTTGTTAGATATGGATATTGAATAATTGTATGGATTAGGTTTTTAGGCTGGTCTATAGCTGGCTGTCAGCCTTTTGTTTTGTTTTAGCCTTTTTTGTTAGGTCCGAATGTTCTTCTCTATATATTTTGTAGGGCCTTTTCTTTTGTTTGCTTGCTTGCTTTTCTAGTCAAAAGCTTTTATCAAATTTTCATATACATCTCACATCGTCTACTAAATTTGAGTAAACAAATATAACTTGATATTGTATTACAATCTTTTTAGGGTGACGAAAACAGTGAAGGGGATGAAGATATTTGGGTAAATTTTATATGGCATTAATAATAACCTTAATTTTGTCTTCAATTCATTAGCTCATTTTATGTATTGCTTTCATGATAGTTGCATGATGCAAATGAAACTGGAAATGGTGGATCCTTGGACAATGCCAAATGCAAATTGTTGAATTGGGATGGAACAAAGGCAATGGTTGCGGAAGGCACAATTGTATCAACAAATGCTAAAGCATTGGTATATCGCGTGCTTCTTGGCCTTAGGTATTGGAAAGTATGGGTTAACTATGTCATTGTCAATGCGTCATTGTTTCGCCCTAATCGTGAGATATTTGTGCTTGAGGATGCTATTGGAAGCACTGTTGCTTGGCCAACACATTTCATTAGCTTTGACTTTGAGTGGAAATCCTAACATCTATGGATAGTTTTTGTCTATGGGTTTACACAAAAACCCCCCCCATGCATGGCGCCTCCCCCTGGAGGCCGAGCACCTACATATATATATAAACAAAGAGCTAAAGCCCGGAATAATAAACATAAAGAAATCAATTCATTATACAAGATTTCAATCTTTCAAGATTTTCCAATCAAGATTTTCAATCAATCACATATATATACATACATTATAGCCTATAAATTGAGGGTCAAAAAAAAAAGGAAGGCCTAACAATAAAATAATGAATAATAATGATGGTCAAGTTCCACGAAGTGCTAAGGATGCCTGTCTGAATGCAGACATACAGACGCCATTCAATAAAAAATATGACCATTTGAACATATCAGGATTGGGCTATCAAGAGCTAAAGCGCTGCCCCTCAGTCAAAAACCTAAACAAATATCAAATAGAACACACACAGTTTACAGTTTGAAAGGATGATAATTAAATCCCTAAATTATGTCTACATCCTCATTAAGATGCTCTAAACTAGGCCTAAGAATGCCTAGGATGGATGAGGATGCAAAAATAATTCGATCCTCTTGGGCCCATTTCCTGGAAAACTCTTTCAAACACATAGAATAACAAGTTCTAAAACTCAATTTAAGAAATTAAGGCCCAAGGGTGTTTCAATTAAACTCAATTTCAAACCATTTTCAAGAACACTTTCAAAACATGACATGCATGATCTTTAAACCAATTTTAAGCTTCCAATCATGCTCAAATGAGCTCCAATTCTTTGAAAAGCAAGTTGAAAACATGGACTATGATAACAACATGGACATTCATGTGACAATTCTCCAAGAATTCAACTCAAACTCATCAATATATACATGCATGTAACATTTGAGCTTCAATTCCACATATTTGCACTAAAACATGGCTTGGTTCTACAATTTAGCATGAACCATGCATAATGAAGTTTATAGACAAGGAGGAGACCATGAATTTCTTACCTAGAGTGTTAATTCAAGGTGTGGAAGCTAGATTATGCCAATTACACTTCAATTCTTCTCAATTTCCTAGCATGCAAGATGAATTTCTCCAATCTCCTACTCTCTCTCTAATTTGAAGAGTTTGTCTCTAAGTGTATAAAGCTCAATATCATTGAATAAACAAAGCTCCACTTCATGGCAATTCGTAAATATATCTAAGTTTGCAATTAACTCGATTCAATCTAATTTAATCATTCCTAATCAATTTTCGTATAAAAATATCATTAAATCACAAATATTATCGATTACAAAACATCAAATGGTTTCTAAATCTTCAATTAGCGCTTTAAACATAAAATGCAGATAATCATACACTCAAACAGATGCAACACGCAATCAAATAGACAACTCATTCATTTTCTTTTTTTTTCATTTTCAATTATTTCGTTCATTCCATCACCATTATCATATTATTACATTAGCGGGTTTAAGATATAATCAGTTTAATAAATTGAGAGTTTAATCATCGCGGGTTTATACACTTTTCAGAACTTTGATGAATAGATTTCTATAATCTTTGAATAGTTTTGCGTAATGTTTACAAACTTATATATGTACAGTTTTGGATGGTTTATAACTTTTTGGATAATTTAGAAATTAAGGATAGTCCTTTTGGATGGTTTTGAACTTGTAGTTAGTTTTTGGAAGTTTAGAATGTATATATTAACAATTTTTGAATGTTCATAATTTATGGATATAGTTTTTTTTTAATACTTGAAACAATATTTTAGTGGTTGATTGATATTTTGCGAAGCTTGTTTGTATTGTTAGATCGTACAAAATAGGTCAAAATAGAACCTGTTGAATTAAATAATAATAATAATAATAATGCACATTCTATGGCAAGCAAATTAGGCTATTATATGAAATATTCCACATCATTCCACGAATGCCATGGTATGTTCTACTTATCTACGACAGACTGGGCAAGTAGTTGTATTACATATTTTACGGCGCATAATCAACGTTGTTATTTGTTCCACCAAATAACAGCATGCAAAAGTAGTTGTAGAAAAAGTAAAAATGACGCATAAGATCTGCTATTAAATAGTTTTTAACAACGTACTATAGCATGTCGTTGAAAGTAAATGATTTTCCATGACTGGTCATAATATGACGTGACGCTGCAATTCGTAGAATAGTATCTACAGCGTGCATTTGGCACCATAAAAACCCTTTCTTATTGTAATGACTTCACGAACTTTAGGCTCATCAAACACTTTCACCATATAGTCATGTGAAAAGTTGTTTTCATCATGTTTCCAAGCAAAAGCAAACAAGCTTTTCAAAAATTGTTCTTTAAATATCTCAAAAATTGGGTTTGTATAAAAATCTCTTACATTAATCAACAAGGGAATGGGCAAACCAATTTTTGGCAACTTCTGACGAGAAGCATACTCACAATCAAACTCAATATGAGTAATATCATCAATAACCCTTTCAAAATGCTTAAAGAAATACAATATCCCCAAATTTGATTGGAAGAAAGTACGTAGTTTACCATTAAAGCTTTCACTAACTTGCATGGCATCTGCCTAAGCTGACCAAACTTCCATGACATATGATTTTGAACACTCGGACACTTATTCAGTTTCTCTTGCATGATGACAGATATGTAATTATCATGTTTACTTGCCATTTCTCATGCATTACGGTTCGAACACTCAGACAGTTATTCTGATTTTCTTGCATGATGAAAGATATGTAATTATCATGTTTACTTACCATTTCTCATGTATTAGGGTTCGAACGCTCGGACACTTATTTGGACCCTTTTACATGATGGAAGATATGTAATTATGGTGTTTACTTACCATTTCTCATGCATTATGGTTCGAACAGTCGGACACTTATTCGGACCCTCTTCAACAAAGTTCAAATAAAAATATCTCTAAATTGCAAGTTTTAGCTAATTAATTGATGGATAGATCATTTCAAAGGCTAGGACAAGACTTTGAATATCAAAAAAATACTATGAACATAAAACCTTTTGTATCAACCATTGAATGTAGTACTGGAACGTTTGTGTATGCATTCATTTTTGTATACCATTTGGAAAAAGAATGTCCTTCATGGACTATATTTCGTGAGAGTATCAATATCCTTTATGGGTAGTGCTAGATCTTGATTTTTCGAACTCAATTTCAATTTTGGTCAAGAATATTATAAGGGCAAATTAGAATATATATATATATATATATATGTATGTATATGTGAAAAAGGCTCACAAAATTGAAAAATTCTCAATCCATTAAGGGTGATTTGATTAATGATTTTTTCCCTTTAAACTAATCCCCACAATCCTACATGTTATGAAAATTAAAGTAAATCAGTCCACCTTCATCCATACGTGTTATGAAAACTAAAGTAATCAAAAGCGCATTATGGCCTAAACGTAGAAGCTATAGCAAAGCAGAAAAGTGTCACCACATGTTTGAAAAGTTTAGATTATCTTTTTATAATAATTCTTCAATACCCAAATAGCAGTTGCCCGGATTTGCCCCACACAGAGGTGAAAGCTCCATGAACCATAATCCAGCTACTCCATGAACAGATTCATTAAGATAATCGGCCCCAGCCGCTCCATGAACTAATAGCATTCAGCGATTGAGTTCGTGCAGCTGGGGAGATGAATTAATCTAACCGGCCAGACGTCGAGGCCTTAAGCCATTTTAATCATTAGTCTATCGAACATCCATGAGCCAATTTTATTCAGCGTTCCAGTTCATGCACCAACTGGGGCAAGGGCAAATTCATTAATCTAATCAGTTTGAGTGCCCCAGCCACTTCATGAACTAATAGCATTCGGTGATTGAGTTCGTGCAGCTAGATTAGATTCATTAATCTAATCGGCCAAACGTCGAAGCCTCGAGTCGTTTTACTCATTAGTCTATCGAACATTCATGAGCTAATTTTATTCGGCATTCCAGTTCATGCACCAGCTGGGGCAAGGGCAAATTCATTAATCTAATCGACTTAATTGCCCTAGCTGCTCCATAAACAGATTCATTAAGATAATCGGCCCCAGCTGCTCCATGAACTAATAGCATTCGGTGATTGAGTTCGTGCAGCTAGGGAGATGCATTAATCTAATCGGTCAGACGTCGAGGCCCTGAGCCGTTTTACTCGTTAGTCTATCGAATATTCATGCCTTTCCAGATTGTTAACTGCTGATTCTCTTAAATATTCGGCTAAATAACAAAGAGGCAGAGGAGGTTTAATTGACTCAGTTAATTTATCGGATGCTTAATTTACTCATATGTAGCAAACAGTAAAGCATAAGGAATTGTCATTAACAAATTAAAGACAAATAGTATATGTAATAAACTGGAAAGCATAGAAAATTTTCATTTATAAACTAAGCACAAATAGCAGTCATTTACACATGAAAGTTAGCTTTCATTTAAAGAAATGAAAATCTACTAACAAAAACCTACGAAAACTATGCATCTAAGATGCCTACCAAAAACCAAAATATCCCCTAATCAATCCTCAAGGTCAAACGCCAGCGGCTCAACGTCCACCTGCTCGTATGGAATCAGTTGTGCCAATGTCACATTCGCAGCAGTGAGGGCTTTGAGCCAGCCGTGTTAGAAGCCCCGATTCTCGAACTTTAGCATTTCTTCCACGTAGTTATCCAAGGCGGTATCCTTCCCAGCTTGGAACGCTTTGGAAATCTCGAAGTCGGCTATTTCCTTTGCCTTCCTCGATTCTTCCAAGTCGGCTTCCAGCTTGGCGATCACCTCCTTGCCTAACTTAAGCACATCTTCGCTCGCCTTCACCCTCTCTTCGGCGGCAAGCCTTAGTTGGTTAGAATTCCTCGCTCGCTCGACCTCAGAGTCGGCTCTTGCCCATTCCTCTGCCGCTTGCGATGCCTCGGAATCAACCCTTTGACAGTCCGTTCCTTTCATTGTCAATTTCGACTTTCAAGAAGTCGATCTGTTCTATAGCATCATGTTGACGGCGGCCGATTTCGGCTATCCTGTCCACCGTCTACAAAACAAGGAAATAGAATTACAACAAACAAATAGTAAGAAAAATGTATATATATATGTATATGTATTTAGGTGGAAGACTACAAATAAGGCAAGTAATGTACCAATAAGGCTGACTAAGCAGCTAAAGCAACTAGCATTAAGTCTGGCTCCACCCGAAATATGGCTCTGTCTACCGGCAGGGATATTGAGGAAGCCATACTCAAGGCCACAGCCAGGTTCTTCAAAGCCGACGCATCAGAGGCAATCGATATATTCCTTATCCTTGGTTGAATAGTGAATGAAACAACCAAGTCTGATTCCTCAATGCGCGGCCGTTTATCACTTTGGTCATCTGGGACGGCTTCTTGCTCGGCGGGACGCTTTTCCCCCCTTTGCTCAGCCTCCTTATCCTCTTGCTCTACCTACTCTGTCTCGGCCATTTCGGTCTGAACCATTTCTTTCCCAACAATAGGCGGAGAGGCCTCAGCAACGGTGGCGGATGGAGTTTCCGATCAGATGGCCTCGGCTTTTCTCCGGGCGGATATTCTTTCAGTGTTTTTTCTGCAAGCAAGTTGCATGAGTGATTCTCCAGCCATGTTCTCAGGATAAGTGCCAGGGAGGTCTCCTAAGTCTGTAAAAATGTCTTCGAATGAGATGTCCCCTCGGCCTGATGTGGGTGGAGGGTTGGACGAATTGAGTCCGGCTTCCTCAAAGGTCTAGTTGAGAGCCTCATCTACATGGGCTTCCAACTGGTTCAGGTCCTCAGGGACCGCTTCAGCTGGTTGTTCTTCCACGTGCTCCGAATCGGAATCTTCCAAACCAATCTGCCTTAGGTTTTTGAAGTTCGGGAAGATAAGGGCCATAAGATGATCTTCGCCTCTGGGAATTGGAATGTGGTCTGCCGTCGAAAACGTTACGTAAGTCGGCTCGTACCGTAAGAGAATGTGGACCGCCCTCCCTTGTTTCTGAAGGCTTGGATCGCTAACGAACTGTAGTGCAATTTTAATTTCTGCAAGCACAGCGTCGTCGGCTGAAACCAACACTTTCTTCAAATCGTTGCCTGCATAAACAAAACAGTAAGTACGTAGAAGGAAAGCAAAATACATATATGGCAATAGAAGAAACAAAAATGAGCTATATGGCCACCTGGTTTGCCTTTTCGCCTTGGCACGGGATCTAGGCGATCTTCAGCCTCACTGAATTCCTATTTGCCTCGGACAACGACCATTACATCGTCAACACGCTTGCCAGAACTAGCAAGCATGGTCACTAAGTGATGATCGGTATCCTTGGCCCTAAGAAAATAGCGTCCTAGTCGGCCAATAGACTTGGCTAAGGCATAACAATGCCAAATAGTAGGTATACCTATGTTAATCCTAAGGCGTCGATTCAACTCTATAATCCCCATTATGATTCAGAAAAAATTTACGTTAGGCTAGGAAATGATTAGACCCCAGTGTCGAAGGACAGCCCTTAAAAATGGGTAAAAGAAAAAATGGACTCCACCCTTAGCAATCAATAGGAGAGGAAAGATGATTGTACTCTCATCAGTCCTCCCCATATCAGTGGTGCTATCTGCCACGAGTGATAGATGAACATTGTCGGGGACGGAATAATGGCGTCGGAAGCCAGAAATTTGACCCGCAGAAAGGAGTTCTTTCAAATGTTTTGCCATCTAGCCAGCCTAAGGATTATACGAAGCTAAAAATAAACGAGGAAATGGGATTCGAAGTGAAAGAGAAGAAAACTTACAAGAAGCAGAAGAGATAATGAGAGACAAGAAGAAGTTGTAGAGGTCGCGAAATGGAGGTATATCGAAAGGCAAACCAGAAACTTTGAGTATTCAAAAAGAACTTACACACGAAGGGACAACATAGTTTCAAATCGCATTAAATGAAGAACTTGTACGATGAGGCGGGAATATGTAATAATGCCTAAAAGCGTGTGCTCTGACATACGTTGGGATGAGGTTAGCCGCTGTTCTTTCTTTGACTTCTCAAATTCGAAAATAAACATGTCGTTTGAAACCAAACATGCCGAAGAACTAGCGTTAATAGGATGTTTAGGGGCAATTGTGGGAGCCAAATATTCTGGGGGCAATAAGGCCGGATACAGGTATAAAGACAGTCAAGGACGGAATTTGTATTTGGTATTGATCTTAGTCGACCACAGAGCTAAATAGGATAATCGACATTCTAACCAGCAGAACAAAAGCCGAATAAATAGATGTGCAATGGATCAAGGGTGGGCCCAACCCTAAGGCCCAAGGGAAAGAATATAAATAGAGGAGCATCAGTCAGAGAAAGTTATGTGAGAACAAGTTTAACTTAAGATATAAGTAACCAAGAGAGTATACACTGACTTATCCGTCGGAGTGCTAATTTCGGCACCCCCGACCGAAGTGTTCATTCCTTTTCAGGTGACTAGCTGAGGATCTCGAGCATCTCATTGGATCCAAAGAGTATTTCCAAACCACTTCTCTACAGTAACGAATTAAATTTTTTTTTTTTAATGTTTTAAAAGTAATATCTAGGTTTGTTTCGTGTTTAATGTCAAACTAATATATTTCAAGTAGGATTCTGTCGGTGCTATCGATGGCACATTGGTGGATGCGAGGGTCCCTGCTTCAAGACAGAATACATTCCGTAGTCGCAAAGCTACGGTATCGCAAAATGTACTCACAGCTTGCAATTTCGACATGTTGTTCACATTTATCAATTCTGGATGGGAAGGTAGTGTTTCTGACAACGCAATTTTAGTTGACTCAATTACAAGAGTTGATCTACGTTTCCCACATACACCCCATAGTGAGTGTCACCAAATAACACACTATACTGTTGTAGACACCCCATTTTTGACCGACCTTAAGACTCAGATGTCACCAACTGAGCACTCGGTGATGTTGCATATTGTGCTCATTCTGAGGTTGCGGAGTCTCGACTGCGAGCCTTGCCTCCGGACTTCGGGGCTCTTTTGTGCTTTGCCTCGGTTTGCGAACCAGGTCTTGTTTTCTCTATTTTCTCTTCTCGAATGGAGGGAGAGGTCTCGAAGGCCATCTCTCGATAGCCGTAGGCTACGTTTCGTGGTCGTAGGCCACTTTTCCCGTTTGGAGGCTAGTTTCCAGTTTTCAGAGCCGTCGGCCGTGTGTCTCGATTCGGGCCGCTTAACTACCTCCGTTTGCTCCGATTTTTGGCACACACCTTGTTTCCTCTCCTTAGAGGGACACTGTTGCCCAGGAGACCACCTTCGTGATTGTACGCCACCTCTGGTGCTTCACAGCCTGTTTTCGGGCCCCGGGCCGCGCGTTTTGGCCCCCGAACCCTCGTTTTGCATCGGTTAGGGTTCATTTTTGGTATGGACCCTATTTTCATTGCTAGGAAGGTGGTAGGATAGTGGAAGACCAGCAATTCTTTTGAAAACCATTTTCTCTCTCCTCCAGCCGATTTTCTTGATAGAAAGTTGGTTTTTCTCACCTTTGGGCCACAATTTCTGATTTTTCATACCACCATTGTGTTGTGCTCATCTGGGAGGCCACTAATATGGGTAGGCCGACCAGTATTTCTTCTTGACCTTTTTGAACCTTGCTAGAAAGCTAGTTTTTCTCTCTCTTGGATCATATTTTCTGGTTTTTCACCATACAGCTGTATTCTACTCATCTAGGAGGCCACCTTTCTGGGGTGGCCAACCAGCTTTTCTCCTTGAACCTTTTGATCCCTGGTCGGCCGACTAGGGGGAGTGGCCGACCGACCACCTTCACTGGTCGGCCAGCCATCTGCTTTTTGCCCTTCCTGAATGCAACACAGCTGTGCCAGCTAGGGGGCCATTTGGTGCATCCTCCATACACGTGTATAGAGGATATTTGAAGCTTCCAAGAGAAGCTTTGGCCTCTCTTCCCTATAATAGAGGCCCTCCTCTTCCTTTACAAGGGTTCAACAATGTTGTTTAAGGCTTATGCACCTCTCTCTCTATATCTCTACACTTGAGCTCCAAAACCCTAATATTCTTGCACCATTTGCACTACACCTCATAGCCTACCACCTCCACCATCCATCCAAGTATCTTGGAGCTGATTTTCAGAGGTTGAAGAACTTCTTTCTTGGTCCAGAAGTTGCTAGAGGTCTTCTCTACAAGGGTAAGTCTCTATTTCCTCTTTTCTTGCATTATTTTGCTCCATTGTTTAGCCTTGCTTGTAAGCATTTTCGAGATTTGTCATAAACTGAAAAGTGTCTTATTTTGAGCCCCTCTTGAAGTTTGATTAAGGGCATTTTTCTGTTTGAGGTCATCTACCCCCTTGTATGCTTGTTTGCATCTTGTTTTGAGCATTGCATCTAGGCCTTTGTTTCATGCTTTGTTTGGCCTTCTAGCCACTAAAATCCAGTGGATTTTTAGTGGCTAGCATACTATTTTGAGAGCCAAAATTAGAGGCGGGTGACCCTCTCTCTCCTTGTTTTGTTTGTTGGTCCTTTTGGCCTTCCAAAGGGGCTCCTACTTGCATGTTGCAAAGTCTTGTTTCAAGCCATTATTTGTGAGTTTTACGGTCTACCTTGACTCTGTCCAGGGCCCTTTTGGCCATATTTTGTGTCTTTGATGCATGTGTAGAACAATCCCATTCAAGGCCTTTCAAAGGGACCTTTGTTTGCATGTTTCCTAGACCCATTTCAGGCTCTTTTTAGTGGGTTTTAGGACCCTCAGAACCTCTTCCCATAGGTGGTTTTGCCATATTTTGTGTCTTTGATGCATGTGTAGAGTAACCTCTCTTGTGGCCTTTCAAAGGAGCCCATCATTCTTGCATGCATTGAGTAAGTTTCAGTGGTTATTTGGGCATATTTTGGCATGGAGTACTTCTTTTTTTGGCTGGTTTGGTGAGCCCTCATGTGCTTCATATACGTGTAGTGTAAATTATGGTTCACTAGCTTTCTTTGCATGCTTTGTTGACCCTTGATTTTAGCACTTTTTGTCCATGCCTTAAATTGATATTGTACTTATTTTGGACTGCCCTAGCTCTGTTTTTGGGTCTCATGGTTGAATAATGTTGGTTTTGCATGCTTGTAGTTCAATACCCATGCTTAACTTTGAGTTTTGAGGTTCACTCCATGCATATACTGAGGTATTTCCTTGTTTTGGGGCCATCATACATCATATTTCAGAGCATGTTTGAATGCCATATTGCCATGTTTTGTACTCTTTAAATGCGTTTGAGAGTCAGGCTTGTATGTCTTGTTTTCGGACCATTGAATGAGCTCCATTTCTTTGCATTCCAAGCCATCATTTTAGGCCATTTCCCCATTGTTTCAGACCTGCCTAGGGTCTGTTTGGGGTTGGTTTTTCCTTTGGTGCATTGCTTTGGGTACCTTTAGTGTAACGCACTTCACTAGTTTTGGTACCCAGGCCCCCTAGCATACATTGTGTGCCATATTTGCATGTTTCGGGACCACATTTTATGCCATTTCAGAGCTGTATCATGTGCCATTTTATGCCATGTTTCATCCCTTGCCATGCCTTGTTAGAGTTTCATGTTGTGCCTTAGGATCGGTCCATTGCATTCGTGCATGTTTGCATGTATTTCAATTGTCTCATTTTCATCATATGGCCACTGATGTGAGTGTGGCTGAGGTCCACTCATATTGGTGTAAGTCCATTTTGCATTGTGCATGCCATGTTGTGTCACTTGCATTGTGTCTGCCATTTTAGTCCATAGCATTACATATGCTAGGTTGCATGTTAGTCGCATTGTGTATGCCATCTCATTACATGGTGTTTGGGATAAGAGTTAGCCCAAACACGGGAAACGAGGGGCGTTTCGTACTCAAAGTGACGGAACGTGTCTCAATTCCCGGTCGCCGACACTCTGGATTACCCATGATGGAGTCTAGGCCTTGTTATGTTATCATGTGTATTCATTTCACATCGAGTCGTGCAATTCAACTCCTCAGCCATCATGCATCGAGATGCGTGATTGGTGGCACGAGGATCGAGGTGTGCATACATATGTGAAAATATTTTGCCATGCCCCTCTCTTGCTCTCTATTGCAGCAAACCATAAATCAGCAGCCTTCTAGAGCTTTGCACAACATTCCGGGATTAATTGCAAACAGAGACGAATCGGGGCATCGCAATGGATTTTCGCGCCAGGCAACTCAAGCATGCATCTTTTATCATTCGGAACAGAGCTGAGGCGGTCCATGGATTTGCATATTAGTTTATTTTGCTTTCCTGGTTAATTTGTTAATTAATTAGGATTTTGTAATATTTTATTTATTCGGACTGTATTATTTATTCGGACCCTCCGAACGAGGGCACGATTGTAATAAGTGTGCGTGTGTGTGATGTATGTCTTCCAACCCCATGTCTTTCTCCCTTTTATTTACCAGCTTATGATGGTTAGATTAGGACATGTTTCAATTAGCATACTTATGCTCGCATGTTTGCATCCATTCATCTGTCTTGCATGCACCGAGCTCGGCGCATCATACTAATTGCATCGTATTTCAATTCCAAGTTGAATACATGATTTTTGTAGCATTTCATATGTCATTTTAGAATAGCCGAGCCTATCTTAGTTGCATTTTTGCATGTGTTACATTAGGCATTTCTATATAGTTAGGATCATGTATTGATTTCTAACATAGTTTCTGTTTTGGCTTGGAGTACTCGGTAAGTATTTATGCTTTAGCATCCTTGCATGCATGTGAGTGACTACCATGATAGCATGCTTACCATGAGGCTATGTGCTTATGTGATATAACTGCCTGAATGTCTGTGGGTGAAGGTTAGGTTATTTGGATTGGAACAATTCATCAACTGCGAGTTTTAAGCCCACTTGAAAGTGGCAAAACCATATTTTCTAAGCCCACCTGAGGGTGGCAAATCCACATTTTAGCCTACTTGTGAGTAGCAAACCGTTTTCAAAACAAACATGAGATGTTTCGTTCCAATTCAGGCGATCCAGTCTATACTTGTATGCTGTACGCATCACATAGTAATTCTAGGCTAATAACCAGAATAAGAACGCATAATGTTTTCAAAACTTGATATTATGGTTAGTAGAGGCCGATCTTTGATCGGCGAACGGGAGTGCTCACAAAGTGACCTTCCCCAATCGTACCTAAGTTTCCGAGCCGAGGCATCTTTGGTGATGACGGACACGTGGCCTTAGGCAGCGAGTCAGGGTTTCCTAAATTCCTCCAAAACAAAATATTTAGGTGGCGACTCTATATCTGGCAAAGCATTCTATGTTTGGCACTTCTTTCAAAAAATCTGTTTTCAAAAACGATTTGCCGGATTTGGACTCTTTGATGATTCATCGGTCTTGCATTGCACTCTGCGAGATTAGATACAGGACCGTGGCATTGAGTCCTGAACTGTAGTGAGCCCAATGAACAAAACGGGATTCCCTCCCGGGACGTTCGGGGATGTCTACAACTGTCTTAAATGTTGATTTTTGTGTACATGTATTTGGCAGAGCATTGCCTACAATATTTACATATAGGCAAGTATTATTTAGTAGATGTCGGCTTCACAAACATGCCTGGATTTCTTGCCCCATTTCGTTCCCAACGCTATCACTTGCAAGAGTTTCATGGCCGTCATTATTTTGGACCCAAGGAATTGTTTAACCATCAAGATTTGTCGTTACGCAATGTCATAGTAAGAACATTTGGTATTCTAAGGAAGTGCTTTCCAATATTGTAGTTCATACCAAATTACAAGTCCAGAAGGCAAGGACCCCTCATGATTGCATGTTGTGTAGTGCACAATTTGATCCGTTTGCATACAACTATGGACCTATTCTTCATGGAAGCTAATAATGAAATAGCGGTAGAAGCGGCAGCAAACGGGTTTGTTGGAGGCTAAACTGACTATGTTGACATGTCACAACATAGGTTGGCATACCAATCGAACTTCAAGGATGCAATTGCTACTGTTATGTGGCAAAATCATGTTGGCCATGGGTAGATTTGTGATGTGAAAAAATAATGTGAATTTCATAGTATTGTATGTATTGTTACATTTGACTTTTTTTTTAATGTGTAAAACATTTGAAAATATTAAAAAAAACAAAAATATTTATAAAAAAAATCAACCATAATTTTAAAAAATATATTAAAAAAATAATTTTGTTGTAAAATTTTTTAGTAAAACAAAAATATTAAAAAAAACATTTTAAAATTCATCTACCCCGTTGGTGTTCTAAAAAATCGACCATAATTTTTTTAAAAAAATATTTTTGTTGTAAAATATTAAAATATTTCAATAAAACAAAAATATTAAAAAAAGCATTTTAAAATTCATCTACCCGTTGGTGTTCTAAAAAATCAACCATAATTTAAAAAATAATAATTTTGTTGTAAAATTTTTTAGTAACACAAAAATATTAAAAAAAATAATTTAAAATTCATCTACCCCATTGGTGTTCTAAAAAATCAACCATAATTTAAAAAAAAATATTTAAAAAAAACATTTTAAAATTTATCTACCCCGTTGGTGTTCTACAAAATCAACCATAATTTAAAAAATATATATATATTAAAAAAAATTTTTGATGTAAAATATTAAAATATTTCAGTAAACCAAAAATATTAAAAAAAACATTTTAAAATTCATCTGCTACCCTTTGGTGTTCTACAAAATCAAACATAATTTTAAAAAAAATATTAAAAAAATTATTTTTGTTGTAAAATATTAAAATATTTAGTAAAACAAAAATATTAAAAAAAATATTTAAAATTCATCTATCCCGTTGGTGTTCTTCAAAATCAACCATAATTTAAAAAAAATAATAATTTTGTTGTGAAATATTAAAATATTTCAATAAAACAAAATTATTTTTAAAAAATTAAAATTCATCTACCCTGTTAGTGTTCTACAAACTCAACCATAATTTTAATAAATATATATTAAAAAAATTATTTTTGTTGTAACATAATAAAATATTTTAGTAAAATAAAAATATTAAAAAAAAACATTTTAAAATTCATCTACCTCGTTGGTGTTCTACAAAATCAACCATAATTTTAAAAAAATTATTAAAAAAGTTATTTTTGTTGTAACATATTAAAATATTTTAGTAAAACAAAAATATTTTAAAAAAATGTTAAAACTCATCTACCCCGTTATTGTTCTAACAAATCAACCATAATTTAGAAACCAAAATATAATTGTAGACATATTTTTGTTGTATATTTAATAAATAAATAAATAAATGACTTATTCTGAAAGGTTACATAGTATCAAATGCGCTACCAACTCATAAATCAGATGTACATTCCCATACCTATAATTAGGTGTTATGCACAAGTTACATATTTTCATAGACTTCCCATGAAAAATTAATGGGTAAAATACTAATAGTTAATTTTGTTACATTTAATTCAATTTAAATTTTACTAAATATTTTCTTATTTGATATTTTTTTGTTATAACTGTTATTTTACTAAAATTTTTACTAACAGTGTTAGTAATAGTGTTATTTTATTGAATATTTTATAATTGGTATATAGTTACTAATTGATATTATTTTATTTTATTTTAAATTTTACTGAAAAGTTGTGCAACATTGAGGGAAAAAGTTTGGTTATAACTGTTATTTTTTTTGTTAATAATTAATTTTTTCAATTAAATTTTAAAAAGAGTTTGGTTAACAGTGTGTTTTTGGTTAATAAATATTTTTTGAATTGAAATTTAAAAAGAGTTTGGTTATGAAAAAAAAAAAGGAAAATAAAATAAAATAAACAGATAAGTGCATCATTTAAAAATAAAAACAGACAGTAGTAAATTATATGAAAACAAAATAAAAAACACAAACAAAATACAATGACAAATGGTGCTTACATCCATGAACCAAAAAATTAAGAAAGAAAAAAAAGGAAACAAACAAGTAAGAATAAAAAGTATGAGTACATCTGCAACACAACTAAAAATCATAACATGCGTCAACCATTTAATCACTCATCAAAACAAATTAAGCATCATTAGGTGGAGGTGAAGGGAAGTAGTGATGGTAGACCTGAGTCACTCGATGGTCAATCTGATCAATGTGGTTGCTTGTCACTTTATCATATTTTTCAATGTCTACATGAAACTCACCAAATTATAGAATTAGTGAATTCTGAGCAGTGGCAAATGTAAAGAACCAATTACCCAATGCATTGAACTGATTCTCCATTTGTTGTTCCCATTGTACGCGCTGATTGTGTTGTTCTTGTTCCAGCACCAAATAATCAGTCTAGCATTGGGGTTGTTGATTTAGTGGCATGGCATTGTCATTGGGGCCTTCGAGATCATCAGCTATTGGTGCATATGCAACATTAATAGATCTTGTGAGGCCCCTAACTTTTGTAAACCCTATTAAGTCCCTTACTTTTAAATTATTTCTTTGAAATTGCTCAATTTTTTAATTAATTACAATTTTAACCCTATGATCAAAATACATGCACCAACTGCAAACTCGCAAATCCTAATCGATTTTGATAACTTAAAAATCATTCTAATACCCTAATACTAATTAATTGACTCCATAAACATAGAATTACCACTTAAAAACCCTAGGTTTTTGTCACGCCCTCAAAAATAAATCCAAAAATCATACAATCTTGACATGCCTAGACATAAGAGAATAAAGTATAATTTCATTCATCAGAGTATTCATTACAATAGTATTACATGTTGACATCAAAAGTAAATGTCCCACGGGCTTACAACTTTCCAAGCCAACACTTGGTTACAAAAAAGAGAGTACTAACTCAAAATACAAAATAAGCCATTGGCTTGATTTACATGTAATACAAAAAATAATCACAAAAATAAACAAGAGAGTCTTCAACTCCCATAACCATCCAAGCTAAGACCTCGGAGGTGGCATAATACTTGAACCTGAAAATGATGTCCCATATAGGGTGAGCCAACGCCCAGTAAAGATATACTAAACATAATATGAGCAATAACTAAAACATTAGCATTCGATAAATGTTTAACTCATATACGCCAACTTATAACACATTTCAATTCCATGACCATTATGTCCATGTTTCATTTCATTTTCCATAACTTATCCAATTCTCAATTCATAACCATGGCTCAGAACCTGGCCAAACAATTTGGATGAGATTACATCTCATATCAACAATACTTCCATTTCAAATGAGATAACAACTCATATTAAACACTTCCATACTTCATATATGATGCACAGATTCGCTGTATCAATGTCAAATAAAACACTTCCAATACTTCATATATGATACATAGATTCTCTGTATCAATGGAGTCAATCCTCTATCTCCTCCCAAATATCTGGTTTAGGAGTCCATCCCCTATCTCCTCCCAAACCGTGGAGTACATCCCCTATCTCCTCCCACACAACACAATGTATATAAGTATCTAACATATACATGTTCAATCAATACACAAATTTGATGTATTATTCCATTCATCATATTCAATGACATTCAACCGATTAGTTTTAATTCGCCTAATCATCATGCAATGTCTATAACAATCAAGACTATCCTCCACCGATAGCCCAAAGCAATTATTTCTAAACAGATAATAATTATATCAACAGATAATTTATCAACATTTTCAAAGGTGAGTGATTAATGAATTCAACTCCACCATTCTACCTCATAATGAGCAAATTTCATTATTTCCACTCAATTTCACATTTCCATAATAAGTGTTATTAATTACACTAAGGACCCAAATATACCCAAACATGGCATTTTTCCCATTTTCTCAACATTGACCCAAAGGTCCAAATATTATCGACAACATCAATAACCTCCTTTTCAAACCCAAAACACATATGTTTGAATCAAAAGAACAAAACCCCTCTTTCCAATATAACGCATCTCAAACCCTAACTTCTCAAATCAAACCATCTATACAAAAAGCTCAACATTTATGTTAAAGTTCATAAAAATGAGTAGTTATCCCTACATCAAAGTCGGAGCTCAAAGGAGAAGGTGAAGAAAATCGAAAGTGCTCCAAATCCCAAGATTTTCGGATTGATAGGTAGCCCAAGCCAAACTCTACACTTCTTACAAAGACACTAAGGGGGTGGATCACTCAAACTAGATCAAACCCTAGAGAGAAGTTGAAGTTTTAGAGTGAGGTGCTCTCCAATGGAGGTTTTGAAAAGTAAGAGAGAGAAAGAAAGTGTGAAAAGTGATTTAAAATCACCCAGCTGCCATCTGATATATGACTAGTCCGCTCGAGCGGAGAATAGAACGCTCGAGCGTCAAACACAAAAGCTGGACCCGCTCGAGCGCAAGAATACCCGCTCGAGTGCCAAGACACAACTGCAAAACACACCCGCTCGAGCGCAAAGGGAAACCCGCTCGAGTGTAGATTACCTTCTTCCAGTATTTTTACAAACATTGAACACCCGCTCGAGCGCAAAAAGGCCCGCTCGAGCTCTACCCACTCGAGCGTAAGGAACTCAGCTCGAGCATGAAAAACAAACCTGTAGTACTTTTGCAGAGGCACAAAATGCTGGAAGTGTGCAAACTCCGCTCGAGCGCGAAGGGATCCGCTCGAGCGCGAAGGGATCCGCTCGAGCGAACCACCCAAAAACTAGGCAACAAGAAATGGAACCAAGGCTCAACCAACCTATTTGAAATACGCCCAACACATCCTAAAACACAAATATATGGAATTAAAAGATGACAACAAGACATATACAACAACCAACTCCACGAAACCTAAGTTCGGATACAACAATCAAAGGAGGAAGAACCAGGATCGCTATAGTTTTTCTGATTTTTATCACGCTCGTCGGTTGATAGCCTTTTTATTCGAAACAAGAAATTCAAACCGAATTAGATTCTCTAACCCTAACTTAGTTAAATTCTACTCTAAAATAAATGTTCCAATTCATAAATTAAGGCCTTAGCCCTCATATTTTACTTAAATCACAAATTGACCCCAAGTTAGTAACCATTGTATATATGTATATTTGTACCTCTTATTCATCAAATCTTTTTGTACACAATATCTATGGAATTTGTACACAAAATAAATAATTTTATACACAAATATCTTCATATCTATATATAAAATCAACAAAAATCCCCCAAATCTTGAGCACATGGCTAGCCATCATACCTCCTAGGCTATAATCATTGTATTTTAGAGACAAATCCCTTGAATCATGGAAATAATTATGACCTTGGTGCCAATTCTATATATACACATGTATATATCTAATGTACTTGTAACTAGAATGGATTAAATTAGACTTAAGCCTAACTAGATCATAATTAAATACATAATTAAGGTCCTAATTATCCACTATTCCATTTCATTTGAACTAAATACAACTAAAATCCATTACATTTCAACCAAAGGATATTTTAGACAATTCACACCATTTTTCTTATAAATACACCACTATCCTCCATCTATTTGAACATCAAACACCACATCCACACTCACATGTTATAGAGAGAGGGAGAGGAGTGGAAAGTGAGCTTGTGGGAGGGAGAAAGAAGAGAAAGAGAGCAAGTCTTGCAAAACTAGTTCTATAAGCATTTGAGTAAGCCACAACACAACTCTCTCTTTTATTTTCATTTTTCAAATACATGCTCTTAGAAGTTTTAAGCATTCATTTCAAATGTGTTTTGATAGTATTCTCATGTTAAAAAAAAATGAAAGGAGTTAAGCCTTGATTATACCTTTCTTGTATTTCTCTTAATCGGTATAAGACTACCTTTTTCCATATCAAACTCTCAAAATTTCCAAAAGGCACACCTTCACCTTAAATTTCTGAGTTTAATACATATTGTTTAGCAAGTTTTCATCACAAGATAAGTGGAAAATTTCCCCTAGTTGACCTCTTTTCTCACCAACTTTCCTGTTGCAAGAACTGTGCTAGGAAAATCTATTTTACAGCCAACTTTCAAATTTTATAGAAAAATGTAGAAAAATCTTCTAGGCCTCCATTTTATGTCAAAATCTTCCTTAAGGAGTTATCTTTCAACTAAAATTGGCTTCATTGAAAAAGAGTGAGCGATTTGTAAGAAAATCCAATTTTTGCAACGGTCGACGATTTTGGACAGCGCTGGAACACTTCTTAAATAACTAAAAATCTAGAAAAGTTATCACATTTCCAAAACATGTTCTGAAAACTAGATTAAATTCTCTACGAACCATAGGAAGGCTAGGTTCGGGAAATATCTGAAATAGCCCTTTTGATTTTAATCTTTAAATGGTATTGAATCTGGAAATTTAGTTTTACATGGGTGTTTTATGCTCTTGTGTACATGAATATGCTTATTAGTTTATGATCATGTCTTGGTATGGTATTTCATGTGTTATGGTTATGTTTCTTATCTTCTTCATTTTAATGATGGTTATGCTTATGTGGATATTACTATCTTGTTGAGTTTGTTCTAACTTGACTTAAAACATTGATCCAAATGGAAAACTTAATTGGGATGGTATTGGGTTTTCGATCACTTGAATAATGAAGAGATGATAATATGTTATGTATGGATTGATGGGATGTGCTCCCTAATTGGAGATTAAGTCTTGCACAAACAGTTGTCGCATAAACCCTAGAGTGGAACGAACGTATTCGAACTCTTTGCGATGGTTTGATTGCTGAGATAAGGTTGGGTCCGAATAGGACATTCAGGAGGATAAAACTTTTTTGGAAGGATAAGGTTGGATTCAGGAGATAAAACTTGTTTCTTTTCGTTGTCCCTTTTGAGGCCCTGCGGTTGGCGCTACGCGGTATATAACCGTTGGTAGGCATCCGAGGTTAGTTCTGCAACAAAGCAGCAAAATGGGAAGTTTCGAATAGTCCGGTATCCAATTCTTATGGTTGGGAGGATGAAATCTTTTTGGGGGATTTCTAGAATACTATCCACTAACATATAACCTTTGTTATCTATTTGAATGACATGTTCCTTTTCTCTATTATTTAAATTGCTGTTGTTGACTTGAATATCATGCTTCGCTACTTGCTTGCTATAAATGTGATGGTGTATTGGATTGGGAAAAAGGGACGGGATGTGTGTGCGTTTACTAGGCATTCAAAGCTCATGGCATTTCATTCCAAGTATTAAAGACTATTAGACCAGTCGAAGGCAAAGCTGAAGCATTTGAGGACGTATGACTACCCTAGGAGGATTAGAAACTAGTTTATAAACGTGTTTTGAGATTGTAAGTGTTAGATCCCATGTTGTATTTAAGACATGATTTTGTAATTTGTATATATATAACATTTGTAACCTATCCTTATACCCCGTCAACTCATGTAGGCCTTGTATTAATACCTTGTCAAGATCTATCAAAAAGGTAGTTTTGCTATCTAAAGTGGTTGGACTTTGAAGGGAGGTTATTTTGACTCCTCTGACCTTCTTGGGATCTTGCTTGGTTATTATCCAAATGACTCATTAGTGACATTTCCTACTTTTGTAACCTTAGATAAACCCTGTATTTAATGGTTAATATATTATCTGATGTTCCCCACTTTTGGGCCGTCACAGATCCCAATAAGTTATCAGCGCCACCAGCTCAAGTCAGTGTATACTCTGAAATTGGTGAAGTGATTTTCACATCTGCTTCACCTACAAGGCTGACATGATAAGCTTTGAAAATTTTGGTTACCAGAACTCCAAAAAGTAGTAACCGGCTACTGAGTGTACCAAAATTTGCAACTACCATTTCCTTTAGTAGTATGTAGCATAAATCTAATCTTTGTCCAACTTCAAAACAATATAACAAATAAACATTATAAAATGGAACAACATCAAAATGTCCTTTTTTGGGATTGACATTTTCGACTATCTATCGATGAAGAATACAAAGATGGGGTTTCAAATGTTTTGCTTGTAAATTAGTGCTGGTAAATTGGTTCTCACAAATTGTAGTATAAACCTCACTTACATCACCAACAATGTTAATTAGGTCAGACTCACTTTGAAAATGACTTTGCAAATCCCCTCATTGAACTCCAATAATTTGTGCCAAAGTGTAGGGGTTCAGTGTGATTAGTTTACCTTTGACGTAAGATGTCAAACTATTTTCTCTAACTTCTCCCTTAGCAGGTCTCAAGTGAAGGTAAAATAAATACACAAGACGTGGATATACCTTTTGTGGTAAATTGGTTAAAGGTAGCCATCTCATCATCTACAATCTGCCAACCAACAAAGGATCATACTGAGAAGGTAGATTTACCTTTCTCCTGGTAACAATTGGTCGGTTCGCAAAATTTGGATAAGCTTGTTTATGATTATATGTGAGAAAATCAATAGTTGGATAGGTCTACTCTTGTTGACGTGGTGGAGGGTTAGAGGTTTGGCCACGTTCTGGTCTGGCTTTTTTTGTTCTCGACATGACTTATAAACGTAAACAAAAGGATAGCAAAAGGTAACAAAAATGTATGAAAAATGTATAGTACAATGTATGAAAATGGTGTGCAAAAGGTAAGCAGCAGATAGCCAAAGCTCAGTCTCGGGTTGAGACTTGCTGGAAGCTGGAACAGGTGAGGTCGGTTGACCTGCTGATGACCCACCGGTTGTCTGGCCGGATGACCCATCGGTTCACCGCCGAGTCGACCTATATGTTGAACTGTTCGACTTACTTCTACAGCTCTGAAATTATGAACAGCTCTGAAAGAACCTTTGATCAAAGGTCTTAGTCTCTTGTTTTACACGGATATGAATTGTAAAAATATAGATTGAATTTTTGAAATTAATTGATTGTGAAATTAATTGAGGTAGGTGGTGGAGGAGGTGGTTGTATCGTTCAGGTCTCTGATCTAGTTGTATTGATACTATTTGAATAATGAATGTCAATAAAAATGGTGAAGAAGTAGGTGAAAGTTGTGAAGTAATGAAGTTGTTGTAATGAAGATGGTGTTGCTGAAAGTTGTGAAGTGAAATTATTGGTTAGCAGAGTGATATAAAGCCCCGATCAAACAAATGGTCAAAAACACACCGCTGTTTTGGCTTCTTCTTTTTTTTTTTCCGAAAGCTGACCAACTATTTTGGCGCGCTTTTTTTTTTTTCCTTTCCTTTTATCGAAAGCTGACCAACTGAGGTTTTGTAGAGGATTGATGGCTCTACATAATATGAGTTAAATTACAATGTTGTCCTTTTTATTTTTTTTCTAACATATAAATTTAGTATTCACTAAAAGAGAGGTAATGTGGTCATTTCAATGTCAAACACATCAATAAATAGTCACACTAATATTATTGATGGTACATCCACTTCACGGGTGAAATGGACAAGTGAGACACAATAATGAAGGTGAAGACAACGGTATAGATTCACGAATTTTCATCAAAGTGATAAAATTTAACAAATGAAAAAATGTTTAGGTAGTGTTTGGTAACGTTTATATTTTTTTGTTTCTATTTACAAAAATTTTATTAATTAGTTTTTATTTATTTAAAAAATATATATAAATTACAAACGTTTGGTTTGAACAAAATATTTATTGTCTAAATTTAATAAACATAAACAAAAAAAAATGTTTATTGAGGTCTAAAATATTTATATTTATTTTTTTATTATTTTATGACAATGAGATCATACACATTATAATTGAAAAAAAAATTAATTATAAAAATAAATTGGGAAAAAATTAATTTAAAAAAATTGAAAAACATTAATTGAAAAAATTAATTGCAATACAAATTATTTCAAAAAAAAATATTTGGAAAAAAAAGTAATTGAAAAAAAAATGAAAAAAAAATTAATTGAAAAATAAATTATTAATTCATTTTTTCAATTAATTTTAAAAAGAATTTGGTTATAAATATTGATCAAAAATTTCAATCGAATTTTGAGTTGTATATTTAATTATAAATTATAATTTTTTAAATTAAGTTTTGAAATAACCAAACAAATTCAAATTTTCTTATTTTATATATCACATCAAACTTTCAAAATTCAATTTCACACTCAATTTAAAACTCAATTCAACACTTTATTCAAAAATCATAACCAAACAAATTTTCTACACTTAAATCATAATTTTAAAATTGACAAACTCAAAACACAACTCTCTTCACAAATCATATTTAGATAACTCTATCCGAGGCTACTTTTATTTTTCTGTTAAATAAAAAATTCAAAATTCAGAAAATGTCATTCAAATTTTTCCAAAATTCAATTTAATATAAATGACAGATAGAAGGATTGGAAGTCAATTTTTATATAAAAAAAAAAAAAATTTAATTTGATAGTGGTAAATAAATTGATGATGGATGGAAGATGATGAGACAAAAATATGAGGCTAGACGAGAGGATGAGAAGAAAAATGAATTGCAAGGAAAATCAGATTCCACGTCGTTGGGATTGCATATCCAAGCAAACTACTCCCTCATCGCGCCCAGCCTTATCGACTTAACCAACAAGACACAGAGAGAGAAGAAGAAGAAGAAGACAATGTCGATGTCTGTGTCGCTCTCCTCTGCATCTCTGTATGTGCCTAGTACTAGTAGTAGTTTGTTTGTATGTATCTATCTATGTATTATTTGAAAATCATAATAAATGTATATTTAGACTCTTATTTATTCTCTTACTTTTGTCTTGGTTTATCTTATATATATAATTAGTTGATTTTTTTTTTTTAAAAAAAAGAAAAAACATAACACCTATAATTATATATTAATAGATTATTTTACACATTTTTTTTTTTTTATTTTATTTTTTTTTTTTTTTTTATCTTAAAATAAAAAAGAATGAATATTCAAGTGATCAAAATTTATTTTTAATTTTTTATATGATTATATTAGCATGTCTAATTTTTTTTTAAAAACTATCAAGTTAAAAAATTTATAGTAGTACACACTTGAACTTGGCCTTTGAATTGAGGAAATGGCGGATCAGAGCTTCCTCCGCTGCTTCTTCTGGCGTCCAATTCACCACTCTCGAATCAGCCATTGCCAAGGTTCCTCTTTTATCTCCAATTTCAAGCCTTTCCAATTATCTGATGTCTCTTTTTCGTTATGTCTTCAGAGATTGGAGAAATTTCATAGGGATTTCCTTCTTTGGGGAAGAGTTTTTAACTTTATGGGCTTTTTGAGAAGTGGGTTGGTAGCTAAAAAATTTTTAATTTATTTTGAGTGGAAAAAGTCAAAAATAGTTTTTAATATGGGAGCAGCTTGCTTCAGTTCGGTGCTGCTCGACCCGTGAAGGTTCACATAGTTTCGTTTTTGATAATCTGAACCGTTCAATATTTAGATCTCGTTGAGTATTATATTCTTGTCAAAAATCACCTGATCGGATATCAATAGCTATGTGATCAAACTAGTTTTGTAAAAAAAAATAGACGGTGAACAAATTAACGGTTGAGAAAAAATTGATCCGATGAGATAGCTATCAATATCCGATTAATGTGATTTTTCACATGCATATAGTACTCGACAAGTTCTACACATTGAACGATTCAGATTTTCAAACCGGGACCCGTGGTGGGCCTCACGGGCCGAACAGCACCATCCAGTCCGATCTTGGACCGGAGGCAAGCTGCTTCCTTTTAATATAGGGTGTGTTTCTTATTCACAAGGGTAGCTTGGGGATCCATAAGTTGGAGGCTTTCAACCAAGATTTAAGAAAATATATATATATATATATATCATTAAATTCGCAAATTAATTTCTCAGTCAATAATATGATAGATTTATATGTCAAAAACAAAACACAAAATCAGAAGAAAATAGGATTATATGGATATACTTTTTTATATATATTGTTAAACAAGTAATGCTATACAAACAAAAATATTGTACAAAAGTAGCGCTATACAAACGAAAAAACTAGTGCTATGTAAACATAATTTACATGTTTGTCACCACAACATCATTTTGAAAGTAAATTCTGTAAGAAAATTTTGGCAATATATCATTTTCCTTGTAAAAAACATTGCGTTAGTTTGGGCCTAAACATATAAAAATCTAAGAAATACCAAGTGTACACACCCTAAAAAAAAAGGTGCATATCTCCGCTTCTAACCGTTCGAATTTTAAAAAATGAATGTGTACTTGCTTCATAACTACCACCACTATATATCATAATCTAATATCACCAAATTCATAATTAAAAGCAACCACGATGAGTGATAATCAAACACAACTATGAATTATAAACATTTCTAATTCAATAAATTGTGGTGAGGATTGAAAGTATTTTGGAAGGGTGGCTACCTTTGCAATTACAAACGAAAAAACCAAAACATGACATAGTAATACAATTTTGCTGTACAGGTTATCGAGGACTAGTATGGGAGGGATTGGGTAATTGGTCTAATAGAATAGTTATTGGGGGCCTTTTGGGATGGTTCTGTGGAAAGGAATCATGAGGTGGTTGGTTGATTTTGCTTAGAGGATTTTCTTTAAGATGGGTGATGGGAGAAGAGTGAGGTTCTGGTTAGATCCAGAGTGTGGTTACAGACTTCTTTAGGAGGTGTTTCTTGGTTTGAATCAGTTAACCACTGACCTTCATGTGAATGTGGGGGATTATTTACAGGTGTCTTAGAGTGGCATTCTGTGGAATCCACAGTTTCAGAGGGCTTTCAAGGGCTGGGCACTCCAATCTACAAAGACCTATAATTCAGAGATTTAGAGTGGTGGCCATGATCTTTTGGCTTGGAGAGTTTCTAAACAAGTTTTTTCAGTTCAGTCTTTATACTGGGATATGTATGGTGACTGGGATTCTTCTTTTCCTTGGAAGGGTATATAGAGGAATAAGACTCCTAAGATTGATTTCTTTGGTTGGAGAACTTCTTTTCAGGCTATTCTCATTCTCACCATGGATAACCTTTGGTAAAGATGCAAGTTGATTATTTATTGATGTTACATGCGGTGGCAAGTGGTCGAATTAGTGAATCACCTTGTACATTGTCTGGTTGCAAGTGAGTGGACCTAATTTTCAGATTTTTGGTATAGTTTGTGTTATGCCTTATTTTTATTGATTTATGGAGCTCTAGATGCGCTAAGAGATTAGAGAGGAAGGCTTGGCAGACCACAACTTTATGTGCTCTGTGGACAATATGGACTGAGTGAAATAGGAGATCGTTTGATGGTGTCAAGCTTCCAATTTGTTGTTTGAAAGGATCTTTACTCCTTTCCTTATTTTTTATGATTGAGAGACTGCCGTTTTCTGTTTTTTTATTTTATTTTTTAATTGGCAAAAGTTAGTTGTTAGTAGTTATAGAATAGCACCTATGAGAGTTAGCCTCAACACCATTGCAAAGCACAAAGTGCTTGCCTCCTAATTCAACTCCCCGTTAGGGAGAGTTGAACCCATGACCTCCCCCTTGGTACTAAGCTCTTAGGAGAGTCATGGTGGCTAACTAAGCTAGGCCTCGTTGGTTGACTGCCCTTTTCTGTTGACTCTATTGTGCAGAGTTCCTAGGTGATTTGTGCATGCCATTTGATTTATATCCTATAGGTTTTGGCTGTTGAGTGTATAATGTTCTTCCCCTCTAGGTGGCTCACTTTTGGGTCAATAAAATTTTTCTTATCGGAAAATAATAGTCAAAAGCTCTGAAACATTATAATTGAACAGCAAACTGTTACTGTTTATTGGAAGCTTCAGGCATATAGTGTTGCATGAGTTCTTTTGTCATTTTTACAGCATCAGTTGAACTAGTTTTAGATGGATAAATATTTATTACATTAGTATTTTTTCTAGTTATATTGAGTCCTTTGCACTATTGGTAGTGGTGAGCTAATATCAATTAGTTTGTGCAAGTCTAAAATTTGGTGATTACAGTGGTTTACAAATGTGATGGCTTACAGAGTTGGACATTTATTCTTGTATTTTTTTAAACATTTGTTTTCTCACTTCTATCAGTTTGAGTAAGATATTACTGAAAGCAAAAGAGATGTTTCCTGTTTTTTTTCATTTTTATTTAAACTTAAACTTCTTTACTCCAAAATAAAGAGATATCCAACACCGAAAGACATGCTTAAAGTTCTACCTAGTGCACAAGGCATTCCTGTGGACATCTAGAACAAGCTATGGGAAAATTGTATGTTGTCTCTGATGACAATGCATAGAAGTTTTATTGAAGTAACTCTATGATTTGCTGCAGAAAGACAGTGATGCTGTCAAAGAGGCACTTGATCAGCTGAGTGAAGTTGGTTGGGCAAACAAATGGAGTTCTCAACCATATGTATCACGTCGTATGGTCAGTGTCCATAACAAGTGTGAAGTTCTGGGAAAGTGCTACTCAAACATTAGCCACATCTACAAATCTATGCATGAATGTACACAAATAATGTACCTCTGTTTACTGCTTTGAAAACTTTATTAATTAATGTACTTGGTATCAAAATATGTAGCTTAACTGTTTCAAATTTATACGGCAGACCTCTCTTCAGGAGCTGACAACTCTTGGAATTAAAAACGCGGAGAACCTTGCAATCCCAAGTGTTAGAAATGATGTAAGTTGCACTGCACTAAATATTTTGTTTAACCTGTAACAATAAAAGAGCATACAAACCATTGCATAAATTTCATTTTGTATTTTTTGGGACTACCATTAATTATTTGGTGTAATGGATGAGTTTTGAGTTTTCCATGAGGTTTAAAATCGTGTTCTGAAAGCATGACTTGATGAAACGACCTAGTTATAGAAAAAAGAAGTTAAGAACAACACGTGTTTGGGAAAAAAGATTCCAAACCACTGTTTGCTAAAAAACTAGATTAGTTTTTGTGGCATAAATTGGAGCAAGAACCTGAACAGGACAACATTTTACCTTATTCCAACATCAGCAGGATACACTGTGCATCGGGATGTCAATATATTTTGCCAGTTTTCAACATGTATTCTTTGTTCTATTGTCCTCTTACCAGTTTCTGAGTGATTGAAATTATTGAAATTCTAATATTGCATTAAGACTAGAATTTGATGACACCTGTGCCTTCCATTTGATTTTCTTTTCTTATTTTTGCAAGACTTAAACCATCATAATTCGTAAATATTATATTCTCCATGAATTTGATTTAATTCAGTGATGCAGGCAGCTTTTCTCTTTACGGTGGTAGGGACAACAAGCTTTTTGGGTGTTCTTGCCGGTCAGCTTCCTGGGGTAACTTCACATGATATCCTCTTTCTCTGTAGATGTTCATAAACATTAATAAACTGTCATAAGAAATAATTTCAAATTCATATTATGTAGAGTTCTGAATTTCTCTTTTTTTAATCTATTGTTTATTTTCTATAAGTTTCAAGGAACAAAGGATAAAGGAAGTACAATTGTAGCTGTGGATTATGCTCATAGAAGCTTCTTTCATTCCTTTCTTATCAGATGGCTGCTTCAGTGACTTTTGATATGTTTTAAAGACATTATAGAAATATAACAAATACAAGCTACATGTTTTTGTAGAGTATCTCACATAATATATGAGATAGTTTTTATAAGGTTAATTACACGAAGACCCCCTTAACTATTGGTGAGTATCACTTTGTCCCCTTGATTTATGAACCCATACATATTGATCCCTTCAACCATGAAAATCATACAAATACACACCTTTTTAGAGGTGGTCTGGAGGGGGTGAAAGTGATACATTTTTATAGTTGAAGGGGTTGAAATGGATGAGTTTATAGATGAAAGGGATAAAGTGATATTTGTTAATAGTTGAAGGGGTCTTCGTGTAATTAACCCTTTTTTGTACTCACCTGTTCATGCGTGTATATAGTTTTACACTGAACATTGGGTCACTGACCTGTTTCATTTTCTTTGTGTTGTCTACTATATATTATGATGGGCTTTGATAGAGACCCCCTCCAATCACCACCCCCACCATCCCCACACACACGTGGCAGGTGGTGATTGGAGGAGAAGGAGAAAAAAAAAAAAAAAACTAGCCAATCATGTTGAGAGGGGGTCAAAAAGAGTAGGGGAAAAAGGGGTCTGGAACATTTTTCTACTATGATTGGCACATTTTAGTTCCTTTATTGTGAGTAATGATTCTAATGTCTTTAATGTTCAACTCATCTGGGTAATGAATACAGATATTTGTTTTGCACTAATATGTATTATGGTTAGGCTGTCAAACTAATACATTTTATTTTATTTTTTTGTAAAGAGAATGGAAGGAAATTGAGGCATTTTCAAATCTACTAACATTCTTATCCACATGTAATTGTCACTTAGGATTGGCGCTTCTTTGTGCCATACTTGATTGGGAGCATTTCTTTAGTAGTTTTGGCTGTGGGAAGCATTTCACCTGGGTAAGTTGTTAGGCATTAACTACGTTATTTCCTCACTACAAGCTGTCTTGAATATGTCAACAAACCTTTCAATTTTGAATTACCATGATGTTTAAATCAGAATATTGTATAATTGTTAGCTCAGTTGGGCACTTTTAAATTGTATAATGAATTATTGAAGAAGAGTGCAGTTGAGGGCTGATAGAGAATTTCGGGATCCTTGTTCTAAAGATGATTTTACATGTTTAATATAGGCTTCTTCAAGCTGCCATTGGTGGATTTTCATCACTTTTTCCTGATTACCAGGATAGGATTGCTGGACATGAAGCAGCTCATTTCTTAGGTAATTTCTCTTTGTTGGGCTTAAAATACAAACTATGGCTAGTATTGCATAAAACATTTGAAACTACAGTGGCATAATGAGGAGTAGCGCAATGTATCTTCCTTTTTGTTGTAGTTTATTTTTTAAGAAATAGACCTATTCGTCCAAGTACAAACTTCTATCTCTAAATAGGTGAGACGACGTGGACTCTTTTATTACAATATTATGACATTAGGAACATATTTATAGAGATGATACATGTTGTTTCTTTTTCTTGATCCATGTGCACGTTCAGTTTTGGATGCACATTGTAGTACTAGTGCTTAGGTTCATTTTCATGCAATTAAATCACTTTGTGATTTTCAAGATTCAAACTATTATTAAAGGATTGTCAAAGGGGGAAAAAAAGTATTGACAAGCCTGTTGACGCATCTTTGGAGGATCTGGAGTTCCTCATGCGGCTTTTGGATGGTGTCTCTGCTTCTGGATCTTTCACAGATCGTGTTCCTTTAGCCATTGTGCATCTAGGGTTTTCTTGATAGGTTCCTTGCAGATGCTTGTGCCGCCTTGGATCTGGGGTTTTCTCCCAAATCCTCGTGCTGCTGTCGGATCTGGACAAAACCGAAGGCTATGACAATAGTGGATTTCTCTCTCTCTCTCTTCTATTCTCCCCTCTGTTCAAGCGAAAGACAATGGTTGTGGAGGGGGCTAGGCTTTTCTGGATTTTTTTATAGGTGGATGAGAGGGTTGTCAGGGTGGAGCAAGTTGTGGTGGAGGACGGAGCAATGGCGGCTATGGTGGAAGGTGGCTGTGCAAGGTTGTTGTGGCCAGGATTTGGGCATGGGGAGGGGGAGGCTGGTGTAAAGAAAGGGGATGAGGGAGAAGGGGTTGGCATAATGGGAAGGGTAATGTTGTCCCCAAAAATTTGACTTTCATGTCTTTGAAATTATTGTTTTTCCATTCACGTTTTTGGTAATTTTGAAATATTCTCCCATTGAGTTGATATTATTTTGTTCCTTGAGATTTCCACTAATATGAAATTATTAGATAGTAAAAAATAAATATTTATTAACTTATGTAATTGATTAGTTAATAAAATTATTTTTAAACAACAATCAAATATACAAAAAAAAAAAAATTTGTATGTATAGCTATGGGAACCTAATAAAAATAATTAAAAATCTAATTTTAAAAATTTCAGAATAAAAATAAATAATTTTAATTTAATAAAGGGTTTGAGTAGGAAGGAAATTGCTAGATTAATTGATATGGGATTGTTCATTATTGGCTATATTATATTAGAACTTTATGTAAATAGGAAACTATTAATAATAAATCATATATATAGTATTTCATATTTTTAAAATACCACATCATAAGGGTATCGAATGTTTAAGGGTAAACACTACTTTTAAGACCGTATCAATGATTTCAAGGTATAAAATACATCTTAAAGAAAGGAGAAATTGAAGTGCTGGTAATTTTTGTAATGCCAGGAGTGAGTCATGATTCTCAAATCAAATGGTGGCTTTCTGGTTGAGTAACCATGTCTTATGGTGTTCTTGAGCATTTGTTAGGATCATTTTTAAAATTTGATACTCCAAATTCCTTGCCCTTGCTCTTCAGTCTTATGCATGGGCACGATGACTTACCATATGGTTATACCAACTTCGTGCAAGATCACCTTATTTAACAATTTGCATATATGTGATTTTTCCATCTCTTCTTTAATTTCTTCTCCATTTGGGGTTGCATGATTTGACAAAACTTGCCCTGTGAATTTCAGTTGCCTACTTGCTTGGCCTTCCTATACTCGGATATTCTTTGGATATTGGGAAAGAGCATGTTAATCTCATTGACAAAAAGCTGGAAAAGCTCATATACAGTGGGCAGCTTGATGCAAAGGAACTGGACAGGTACAAGTATGACAGCTGTAGTTTCCATAACTCCAGTTTCACTCTGTGGCTTGTCTTTTCTTTCTCCACAACTTTTATTTTTCCTCAGTTAATCACCACTGTATGTCTTGGTTCATCAAGTTCATAAGGGTGAAATGTATAAGGTCTTGGTTTACATTGATAGTGCTGCGTGCTTTGATATTAATGTAATAACATCTTGAGCCTGTCCCTATTTTTGCCTTTGTTCCTTCAGTTCAAGTGCGATAGAGACTTCGTTCAAGCTGAAGGTGCCACTAAAATGAGGAAAGACAATAAAAAAATGGCCATAGGTATAGATGCGGGTTATGCTATACAAACAAAATTTGTATACATAATCATATATGCCTTATTCACGTCCATTCATTGGAAAACAAGAAGCCCATCACTGTGATTCATAAGTGCAAAAATATTATTGTCACATGATTTTGTTGGAGTTTTCTGCACAAAAATTCTAAACTTGGCTTCTTTTTTTAACAAAATGGGCATCTCATTAGTTGTCTTGCAATTTTAATGCAGTTTTTTTAGCATAAGCCAAATAAGAGATACGTTAAGCCTTTATTTTATTTTATCTTATTTTTATGTACTTCAATATTTTCCTGTTGTTGCGCAATTCTAAAACAAATAAGAGATAAGTTACGCTTCTTCTTCTTTCTTTTTTTCTTTTTCTCTTCTTCTTCTTCTTCTTATTTTAATGTACTCCGATATTTTCCTGTGTAAAAATTAGAATACCCCTTACGAAAGTCTAATTGTGGGTTAGAAAGATTGACTAACCATGATCATGTCTTATTCTTCAGTTTCATGTTGGCATGTGAAGATGGTTTCTATTTCACATGTTTCCTAAGTTCTTACAACTTGATTGGTTCCATACAAGCTTATCAATGTTCTCTCCATTTTGTGTTGGACAAACTGAATTCCCTAATGTAATATCCATTCAAGTTTCTACCAACTGTTGAAGCATAAAGGCACAAAAGGGGAACTTTATAAGGTCACTAAAATGTAAAAGCATAAAGGCACAAAAAGGCAACTTTATAAGGTCACTAAAATGTTAAAATCTAAGATTGAGGTGTCTTATATCAAAATGACGTGAATTCTTGAGACTCACTATTTATAAGTAGAGATGATATCAAGAGTAATTATCTTTCTCAGGTTGGCAGTTGTAGCTATGGCTGGACTGGCAGCTGAAGGTTTGCAATATGATAAAGTGGTCGGTCAATCTGCTGATCTTTTCACTCTTCAGGTTTGTAAATATTATTGGCCTGAAGTCAAGTTGTATATAGATCTTACTTGACCTTTGGTCTTTTAATAATTTCCTTTTCTCTTCCCAGAGGTTGATAAACAGGAGCAAGCCGCAGCCTAGCAAAGAACAGCAGCAAAATCTTACCAGATGGGCTGTGAGCGTTTCTATCATGCAACCAATTCACATGTTTTACTTGCATTTTGCATTACAATCTTGACTTAGAAATTCTTCTGTTTCAAGGGTAGGTGTATAAACTTAACACTTTTTGTTTTTTTTTTGGTTGAAAAAAATAAGAAAAAAAATGGTTTTTTTTTTTTCAACAATCATAACACAATGTTTTCTAGTGAAGAATGCTGATGACCGGGGGAAATAATGCAGGTTTTGTTTGCTGGATCCCTTTTAAAAAATAACAAGGTAATTCATGAGTCCCTAATGTCGGCAATGTCGAAGAAGGCAACTGTGTTAGAGTGCATTGAAGCAATTGAGAAGGCTTCATAATGATTAAAACATACCGGCAGTTGTAATATTATTCCAAGAATAAGGGCACTTTAGTATGTTTAGTTGCTTGTTTCCTAATTAGATTTTAGGTCTTGGTATATATACTCAGTGATGTAATTGTTTGCTCTGATTTGAATTGTGTCTGAAGATAAATTGGAAGCCATTAGCATTCATATGAATGGAGAAAATTATTCGTATTGGTCCAATGTGTTCAAGAACTTTATCCTTGGAAAGGTCCAATGGGGCCATCTGACTGGCTCAATGTGTAGAGCCACATATTCTAAGGCCGAGGGTTATCACGTGGTTGTTTACACATGGTAAAGGGATTATGGCCAAGTCCTCAGATGGTTGCATAATTTTGTTGAACGAAACATAAGTATGATTTTTTCTAAATATGACAGTGTCACCAAAGTTTGGGATTATTTGAGGATTTTGTATCTTGAGTCGAATTTTGCTAAGCAATATGAATTAGAGATGTCCATTCAGTGTGCAAAAGGAAAGGAACAAATCTGTTCAAGAATTTTATTATGAAATGTCTATATATTAGGACTAGTTGGCTCTCATGGAACCTTCTAACTTGTAGTTGTCAAACAGTAATCTTTAGTACAGGGAAAAGCAAAGATTGATACAGTTTCTTATGGCCCTCCAAAATCAGTTTGAGCCCCTCTGTGATGCTATTCTACAGAGGTCACATTTGCCTTTTGTTGACAGGGTGGTTTCTGAACTTATTGTAGAGGAGATTTATCTTAAGGTTGCTTATATTGTTCCTCCGTCTCAGTCTCAGTCTCTGTTTGCTACATCTCAGTTTCCTCTCTTAACCACTTCGTTTTCTCATCTTATTCAGGTTATTGAGAAGCCCAAACCTCGCATTGCAAATAATGAGTGTAGATTTTGTCATCGGAAAAGACATTGGAAATTTACTTGCCCTTGTCATATGAATCCAAATGGGCACAACACTTCTCAGTTCCCAAAGGGGCACACACCTATTAAATAAATACAATGTTGACCCCTAAGGTAGTAAACAAATTATGATAAGAAAATATGGTCATTTTGGCATTAATATTAGAAAAATGCTTAGTTATGAAAAACAATAATGTTAGGATAATCATATTTTGTCTATTATCTCATGTAACACTGAGATCATAAACAAACATCTATTGAAAAAATGTTTTGTGGTGTGGGGTGGGGTGGGGTAGTCCATGTGTAGTACGTACGATTATGTTTTTGACTTGTTTGTCACATTCTCCTTTCTATCTCACAGAAAAGAAACAAAATAAAAAAAATATTGATTTAATTAGTCTGACTAGTTGTGCTCAACTATTTACCCAAAAAACATGTCAAAAATTCTATTCAAAATGTGAATGTGTGGTTGAAAATTGATTACTATATTGTGCAATCTATGTTTAAGTAAAAATTCTTGATATGTAATAATAATTGATTTTAACTGCAACATGACTCAAAACTCAAAAGCTAAGTTAGGGTAGGAACAAGTGGAGAGAGGAGAAAATTTACAAAACTACTAATAATAATTTATATATAGCAGGAAAATCAATAATGCAATGTAATGCAATCATGTGATGCACAACACAAGAAGAGCCCAAAATAGATGTCCTGAGTTCCACAATTTCAGGGTCCGAAGACCTAGCCAAAATCAGTCTCTAATTTTACAGCCACAATTTGAGGGTAGGAGAGCCGGCCCAAACCCCCAACTTTAAACCCACGCCTACCCAACAACCCAGCCTTATCTCTCCCTCTCTCTCTCTCTCTCTCATGGAAACATCCCATTGCTGGTTATGAAGGTCCAGTAATGGGGGAGCCCAAACCTAGCACCAGCGTTGCAACGTCATCAGCGCCTCCTCCACCACCACTACCAAGCCAGCCATTGTCCCTTGTCCAGCCTTCCAACAAGAAGAAACACAAACCTGTCAAAGTGTTTCGGGTTTTTCGATCTGTTTTCCGATCTTTTCCCATCATAACACCTGTTTGCAAGCTGCCATCGCTCCCTGGTGGAGTTTTACCAGATATCAGCCGGAATGCTTCGGGCAATCGCATAACTGGCACATTGTTTGGATACCGTAAAGGAAGGGTAAGCCTGTCCATACAGGAAAACCCAAGGACCTTTCCCACGTTGGTGGTGGAGTTGGCCATGCAAACAAACGTGTTACAAAAGGAAATGAGTTTGGGGATGGTAAGAATAGCCCTGGAATGTGAAAAGAGGGGGGATAAAGACAAGACCAAGCTCTTAGATGAGCAATTATGGACCATGTTCTGTAATGGGAAGAAGACGGGTTATGGCGTCAAGAGAGAGGCCTCAGAAGAGGATCTACAGATCATGGAGCTCCTCAAGGCCACCTCAATGGGTGCAGGTGTCTTGCCTGGAAAATCTGACTTGGATGGACCGGATAGCGAGTTGGCATACATGCGAGCCCATTTTGAACGCGTCGTTGGCTCCAAGGACTCAGAGACCTTCTACATGTGTAGCCCTGATGGGAACAGTGGACCTGAATTGAGCATTTTCTTTGTTAGAGTATGATCTTTCAGGTAATTCATGAGGTGTAGTGTTTGTAGATATTTATAATATTAGTGAGGAAAGAAGAATAGGGAGAGGAATATTGAAGGGTTATTATCTTAGGACACCAAATAAAGAAGAGGGCATATCTACTAATGCATACTTTTCCTTGTCATATGTGTACATTTCAATACAATGCTCTCTTCCTTTCTTCTTATTATTCCTTTTTCCCCCTTTGATTTTGCTTTTGGACTTTATGAAGGGAGATCAAATATAATATATATAGACAAAATTAGCTGCTAGGAAGGTCACCTGACTCTTAAGGGCTAAGTCTTAAGGGAGAGGTTCAACTCTCTTAAGGGAGTTGAATTAAGAGGCAAATACTTGGTAAGGCTAATTCTTATAGGTGCTAAACTAATAAGTAACAAGTAACAACTAACTTTCGCCGATAAAAAAAAAAAAAAGGCCATGTAATGTTGTTTGCAACACATTTTATTTTTTTGTCGATTGTGGCCTATTAATTATGGCCAAGTTCAATTATGGTCTGCCAATTGAGATCATAAACTATTTTCAAAGAATAACCTTGACTACATTTGTTTTTATTGTTATTATTTCTACCGACAGACATGCTAACATGGCATGACAATTGTATTACGGATGTGGCATGATGATATGTTAAATAGAGGACCAGAAAGTTAACAATTGTAGCAATTTGAAAGTTAGTTGCTGAGATCAAAGAGCCAAGATCAAATCAAGCACCAAATCTACAAAATGGTTCCTACCAAACATGGGATATGGATAATTACTTCTAGAGAAGAATTTAATCTGTTTAAGGTATAAGACTCAACCACAAAGTTTGATCATTTTTGTGTTTATTTAAAATCTATTAAAACCTGTTGATCAATCACTGTCGATTGGGCCTAACTGAATTTTTGCCAACAAATGTATAAAAAATGTGAATAAGAATAAACTCAAATGCTATATGAGAACACAAGTTCTCCCACTATTATGGATTATTATTTTTTGTTTTAGGACAATGGAATTGATGGTGTTTGGATTTTCCACAACTATAACAGTTACTTTTAAAGGTCTGAATGTTTTTGCGAGTTTATTAAATCTCCTACTCTCTTAAAGCCCTTGCTATTAGGCCTCAAATGATATTTTCTACACTAATTGGATGATGATAAAAGTTCTAATAATGTATTAGGCCCTTGTGATGAAGTTGATCCAGTGATTAGAAGGGCCTCAAATGATATGGGAAGGTTTCTCATAATGACTATTGTGTTACAAATATTTAAGGCCATCACAACAGGCTCCCAATAATCTGAAAGACTATGAAGCACACTTCTTCTTGCAGTTCCATTAGTTTGTTTTGAAAGCTACTTGATTTTGGTTTTAGAAAAAAAATTGTGGACCGATTGAACATGTGAAGCGATGGTTTTTGAAAACAAAGTTTTTGGGTCAAGAAATTAATCAATTGGGTAGGGACATTTACGATGTTGTAGATATTGAAAATCTCTCCCAGTTACCCCCAAAGTTAGGCTTTGTACGATTTTAAGTGGCAATAGATAGACAAGTATAATGAACAAGATGCATAGCAAAATAAGATTAAAATGTATTTTTATTTACATTTTGACATGACATTAATAAATTTAAGTTTATGAAATTTAATACTGTTTTTTAAATTAGTTATTCTCTTATTTATGACTTGATTCGTCTTTTATTAATTTTACATTTTTCAACCAAGCATAAAAACATACATTTTTAATCATGAAAAATAAATTTGTTTCAATATACAAGTTCTTATTGGTCTAAAATAACAGGCCCATATTCAGAAAATATATGTTGAGTCCTTTATTATTTTTTATCAATCAACAAGTGCGAACAAAATGGCAGTCCACATTATGTGTGCGTATATATATGGGCAATGGTGCTAGTGAGATAATTAAAGGCAGAAAAAACCTGCACAGAGAGAGAGAGAGAGAGAGAGAGAGAAGAAATGGAGGATGCAGCAGAAGTGCAGAGGAGAAGAGAAGTAACATATCATTCTTATAATAATCCCTGCTATTTTTTTCAAAAAATAACCAAAGCTTTCATGTAGTGCTTTGATTTGGACTCCTCCAGAACACAAAGAGGACTGAATGTGAACACCACCACTGACACTGTAACCTCTCTCTCTCTCTCTCTCTCAATATACAATATATGTTTGTTGAATTGAATATATGATCCACATATATGTATTTTGTATATGATGATGAATGATGTAGGAAGAATTTGGAAGCAAGTGTACAAGGTCATCAGTAGTAGTATGAAGATCAACGACAAGGCAACCAAAGCCACCAATAAGCTCTGGAAGAGGTGCCCAAACCAACTCTGTCTCATCATCTTGAAATTGTATTATACCAAAGGAAAAAGATCCTTTGATTGGTCAATTTTTTTTTATTTATTTTTTTTTCTTTCTCCCCCTATCACCAACCCCACGTGTGTGTGGAGGGGGGGGGGGGGGGTTGGTGGGGGTGGAGGGTTTGAGGGGGTCTCAATCGTATCCCATAAACTTTGGTTTCATTTCATATTTTGTTTAGTTTTTGTTATGGGGGGTTTAAGTTATGTTTCCCCTATAAACCTTGCTTGCTCACCTTTTTAGTGCCCAAAATCCAAATTGAGCTTTTGCTCTCTTTGAATCAAACTCCCAAGGTTAGGTTAGGTTTTTTCTGTTTCTTTTTTTATCCAAAAAAAATTTCATTTAAGAAAGTCAAACAGCATTTACAAGAGTTCATTCAACTCAAAACTTACACCAAACAAAGTGAAAATAAAACAAGAAGCACGGAGGAGAGAAAACTATGAAAATATTCATATGCACATTTTGTGCTTGTGCTTGTGCTTGTATTGCAAAGTAGAGCCAATCATGCCCACTATGGTTGTATGTATATAGCTAATTTACATCACTTATTTTTTTTCATGCACCTTTCTTTTTTGTTTCTTTGAATTTGATTATAGTTTATATTGTTTCTTTTATTGATATGGACAACATCCCCATGAATTAATAAAAGTAAAGTGTTAATGTATCATGGAATTGTGTTCTGAATTTTATCTCGAAAATAAGGTATGGTATAAATTTAAAATTGATAGGATATGAGATACATTTAGAATGATTGTGATTCATAAATACAATTTTTAATGTAATATTTTAAATACATTTTCGATTCCTTAGCATTTTTGCTAATAAAAATGTAGAAAAAAGAGCAGGTGCCCATTATTGTCCTGTAACATAACTAAACATTATTATTTTCAATCGTAATTACTATTGGCTCACTTGAATTTGCTATTCTATCACACCATGATTTCAAATTATAAATTAATATCAATTTTTGACATAAAAAAATATTTTGTACTAAAAAATAAAAAAATTAGTAAAAAAATTACTTAAAAAGTGGAATGTATGGTAAAAATTGCAACCACTTGGACAAGGCATGAGAGTGACAAGAACGCATAAAAGTGATAGACCAAACTTCCCCATCAAAAAAAAAAAGATAGACCAAACACTCCTCTGTACAGAGAAGAAGGGCGGTGCTTTGGTGAAAGGAGTAAAGATAATTTGTCTTCTTCCATTTGTTATTTATGAACCCTCTCTTTAATATGTCTACCTATCTATACAAATATCATAAAATATCACTTCTCCTCTTAAAAAGAGCACTTGTATAATTTTTTAAACTTCATATAAATGAGTGAGTGTGAATTCCATAAGTTGATTCTAAATTTATGGTGTGCCGTCTACACTGTTTGATCGCCAATACACTCGATCAATGACCACATTCACGCTTGATCATGATCAAACATGCAATCGTCTACGCGATGTAGTGTAGGCATGTGTGCAGGTCCTTGTCGCTTTATGCACTACCATCCTACCACAATTTCTTATTTAAAAAAAATATTTCATGTAAGTATTTATTAACTCATCACTTTTCTCTCAAGTTTTCACTATTGTTTGCCCAAACCACATGGGGTAAAGTTTACCCTTAAATATTTCATGTAGGTATTTATTAACTAATCCCTATTCTCTCAAGTTTTCAATATGGGACAACCTACAAAGGCTAAAGAAACTTTCTATAGAAACAGGTTTGGAAATACAAGCCAAAAGAAAACCCATTTATTGTTGGGTAAATGGCGCGATAATCTTGTTTTCTTCAAAGAGATTCAAGCTCAATGATAGTATAACCTTCAAGAACTATCTGGTGTAGCAAACCATCTCATATGGCTAATCTCCTTCAGGATACAATAGCTCCACAATTATTCGTGTTGGCTTAAACAATCTCTACTCAAGTGGTTGAGCCTCCACCATGGAAACACCCTTGCAGCTGTGGATATCGAGCCCTTCATCGCACCCACACATCGGACTTGATCCGTCAATTTCATGTCACATGATTGTCGAGTGTTTCAGGGTTATGAATCATCGAAATCTATAGCGGCAATATATCATTTTTTTTCCACAATATTGTTCGCCCACAAATTTCCAGGCTTCAGCTTCGTTGTCAGAAAAGCTTATCAAATGTTTTCATAAAAATCATCCTAAAGTTTGCCTTTTCCAGTGTGTTGGAGTTGTTGGCTGGTACCCATCCACTCATGAATGCGGAATTTTTTTTTTTTTTTTGATAATCTCATGAATGGGAAATGCATCATATCAAAGCTACGAGGGTGCATTTTACATAGAAAACTTAGACCATCTTAGAAATTTACCTTCCCTACTTCCTAATAAAGTCTTGTTTATCTGAGTAGATGCTGGCTTAGGTCCCATGTAACCAAACAAAGAGTACACACTGCACACACACACAAACACAAATCACACAGAAGCAAACTGTATATAAAGTATTTTGACAGAACAGAGCTCATAAGCTTTACAATAGCAGGTACAAGGAGGCAAAATTTACAGCATGTACATGATCTCTGCCCAACAATAAAAAATCTGAATTATTAGTAATCAAAATCAACTGTCCAGAAGGCTATTCCAACGTTGTTTAAGGATGTCATATGCCTCGGGGCATGGAATTGCCTGCAATCTAATTTTTTGATCAACTAGTTTTTCTGTAACAAGACCCAGCCTCATCAATGTATCCAAGGCCTTGTCAACTGGCATTTCAACCTGCATGCATTACGCTATTTTAAGGTCAACCATCAATGAATGCAGCAAACTAAACTAGTTAAGTAGGTTATAATACACTTCATTTTATTACCTTTTCCTTGAACATGTTATACATAAACCTCTCACATTTGTCTTTAACATTTTTTGGGCAAGTGACCTGCAATCCAAAACAATTATGCATGATATACTCATTCAACAAATTGACAGTCTTCAGAAATAGCCAAATCACTGGCAAAATATTGCAAACCAAAGATGACTCTTCATTTCCGATGTATCCAATCCAACAAAAAAAAAAAAAAGATGACTATCTCTACATATTTAAAATGAAGGTTAAAAAAAAAAACACCAAATATTCTAGGGTCTGTATTGGAATCCAAAAACAAGAATTCGATTAAGAATTCAGGCTTGAGAAATTTAATTGTTGCGAAAGCAACTTAGCTTGCATGTGAATGTGTGCATACATTTTTTTCTCCCCATTAACAATAGGTAACGTATAACTGCAGTTGCTTCATGCTAGTTAACTAATAGATATTGGTTTTATTTAAGCGCCAAACATGAATAAAGCACCCAATGCCTCTTATCAATATGGCTTTTTGTTGGAAATTGACGTGAGACTCAATTCAAATGCTAGAATCTTTTATTTAATGGGTTTAGCCTCTTGCAGGTCTTCTAATGAAGCCAAGTATGAGATTTTCTACTACTCAATTGAACCAATCAAAATATCCAGCACACTACTGTGTTAATGTCAGTTTGAATAGTCAAATTTTATTGTCTCACTTTAATATTTAAATAATAAAAATTTTACTACCATCACCATCACCATCACCATCACCATTGCTTGCCTTCCTTCTATTTTTAAACAAAAATCCTTTTATTTTTATAAAAAAAATATAAAAATACAAAATCTTACACCAAAGACAATTTAACATATCTTTAGATCATAATATGGGCATAATAGTGGACATGTCAATTAATGCATCAAATGGAACCAAGACAACAAGCCTTCAATCCATTTTTTTTCCCCAAAATGCTAGACCCTAAAATAATGATCAAAAGTTTTACACAATATTCACATGGTGTGTGGGTCTAATATGGTATGGGTCCCACACCATGCAAGTATTGTGTAGAATTTTTGATAAATTATTTAGAGTACCTAGCATTTTTTTTTTAATATAGCAATCCACGTGTATTTCCATGTCAGGTATTACTTCTTTTTTTTTCCCTCTTTGGTTGGGCTTACAAGAAACTAAATTCAAAGAAATGGGTCATACATGTACATGGAGTTGCTGACTTCTTAAGAAGGGGCAATATGGTCCAAAATTTGAAGAGAAGTTATTGTGGTGGTCTTCACACTCCAATCAGAAAAATGTGAGGGACCTTGTGCATGAAAAGTACTTGTGGAGTTTACGCAATGTTTCACTAATTTTCCCTAAAACCTTATTTTATTTTAATTGATAAAAATTGATTTCCACTCCTTTTTGTCTTTTGAAAATCCAAAGCCTTAATATTTGATTCCCTCTTCTGATTTTGCAAAAGAACTAATTTTTGAAAAGCCCTAATTTTCTCCAGTTTATATTAATTGGTTTAATTTCTGAGGTTGGTGATGACCATACACTAAGAAGCACGAACACTTGACACGTACACGCTGACATAACAATTTTTAAAAAATACAGGACACGACATATATTTATTATATATCATATATATGAATATATCATTCCAAGACAATAAATAGATGCAATATAACACTAATTTCTATAAATTGATATTATTTTCTTTTATCATCATATTCTAAGTTATTTTGTTCAAACTTATAATTAGTTTCGTGTGTCTAATCACTGGACACGTTTGTCCTCCAAGTGTCCAAGTCTAAAATTTTTTAAGAAAATAAGACACATTTGGATAAGTGTTTGACACGTGTTAGAAAGTGTCTGACGAGTGTCGGTGTTTAACACAGACACACCACCTTTTTAGAGTGTCCATGCTTCTTAGACTATACATTTCTTTTTGTAAATACTCATACTTGCACTCTTTAATTTTAGGTTAATGATTATTGTTTGTGATGAACATCAGACTTGAGTACACCAACCGACCAATCGAACAGTTACTAAATTTCACACAATTTGCTCAGTATGCTCCCTTGATCAGTTGGGATTGATTTATGCAAATTTAACCCTGAAAGCTTTAGTTTGGTGGAAAACCTACCCTAAACTCCAACCAAACTGAAACACACTGCTTTCACCCCTATATATATATATATTTTATTGGCACCAAGGTGTCTTGATCAAAGCCCAACTAATCCCTAGGGTATACAGGCCCTTGGCAAGGAGTTTCCCGCAAGGACACCATAGTTAATTCAAGGATTTTCCTCCAGTCCGATAGCCCCAAGGAATTGTTAGCATCTAAGAGGTTTCGATCCTTGAACCTTGGAGAGAGCACACCCCAAACCTAAGGCCTTGCCACCAAGCTGACCCCTTGGGGTTCCACTTTCACCCCTATATACTTATAAGTTTCTAGACTTTCCTAATTCTTCTACAACTATAACCAAAGGAACTTTGATTCTTTAACTACATGATTGTAATAGACTAAACAAAATCATATTTAACAGTCTAATAACACGAGCCAACGTAACATCAATAGGCCCCTAATATTGCCCATGTCTAACAAAATTAAAATTATGAAACCACCCTTGACTTCTAAAATTCAATAGAAACGCAAATAAATCTCTTAAAAAACACAATTTCTATAAATTATAAAAATAAAAATTCAATTACCCTAAACATGATTGCACAATGTTCAAAGCATGCTTCTTCTGAAATTTCAAAGTTGCCTTATTATTCTTCACATTCTTAAATTCAATTTAAGTTCATTGCTCTTAACCCTTCCCAACCAATTAGAATAATCTTTTGTGACCTGTTCTTTGTTAGCTTTTCTAAAGGACTAACAAAAGTACGTTCAAATAAATTTCTCTGTTTGATTGAAAATAGAATCTAGAAACAACCATTTAACATGTTCAAATATAGTAATTTATAATTAATTAAATGATCACAAATATCGAATTCCATTCAGCATTTGCAGTGTTCAATTGTTTCACTGATTAGAAATATAAAATGGAGAAGACGAGACAAACCTGGCCGGTCTCTGCTTTAAGCAAGATTGCATAAGCCAATATGGCTTCCTTGTACTACATATTGAGAGAAGGAAAAGAATCAGACCAAAAAATAATAAGAAAGAAAGAAGGGAACAACCCATAGCATCTTCTCAATCATTTCCTTTTTCTTTTCTTTATTTATTTTTTATTTTATAAACACCTGTCTCTATCTTCTAGCAGAAAAAATGAATAAATAAATAAAATCATCAACTCACTTGCTGCTGTTCAGAAGCATCCAGAAGAAAGTGAACTGAGCCAAAGCCACTTGCTATGGTTTTCTCATAAAGTGTCTTGTTGACCAGAAGCTGTAATAATGCATTTCTTATAAAAATCATGTGGTAAACTAAAAACAAAAAAGGGTTAGTATGGCAATAAAGACGTCTACTTTTGTTCAAGATCAAGATCTCCACAGAGGACAAAACAAACTTGGTGAACTCACTTGATACCTATCCCATGTCTGTTTGTAACCCAAAGCCACACGGGTCACATATATTATAAGAGCACTGATTGCAATCACGTCTAGTAGTACTGCTGATCTGCATCAAAAATTAAACAATGCCAACATTTTCTCAAATGAAACTAAACAGGGAAGCATTAACTACTCAAAGCTGTAGTATCTGTTTAGACAAAGAAAGGAGATGGACAATTAGCCTAAGTAAATTCCATACTCCAGATCTAAGAGATGATTTAGACGAAAAGGAATTAAGGAGATGAATGAATTCAATTAATAATTGATGTTGGATGTGGGAAAACGAAAGAACTCTTTTACATTTGGGTTTCAACCTATTCAAAATAGTCAGAGGTCATTTTTTCAGTTTATTCCCGGTGATATAATATGCTCAGTGCAGGCGTCAATGTTGCTTATTGCTTACAAATTATCAAATTTAATGTGAAATACTTCAGCACTTGCTGGATGGAGTTGTTAATCCAAATCTAGCTCACACAAGCTAATCATGAATATCTTTTAGACCTCAAATTATGACCTATTAAAAAAATAGAGAGACAGCATATATACTGGGGAAGTAAAAAAAACAAAAACAAAAAAAAAAAAAACATAACTGATTATGCAAAAAACGATATAGCAGCGCCCAATGTAGGTAAACTATATCTAAAAAGAAGCATAAGACAAAGTTCTTCAAAAATTCTAGGGACCCCAAATGAATTAACAAATATTTTACACAATACTCATCTCAAAGTTTTTTCAAGGAACAAAAAGCACCTTGTGATTTATTACAAATATTTTTGTATATCACTAGTTAACATTTTCATGACAAGATACTTTTAAGCGTTATAACGTATCCTGTATCTTTAATGATGTAAGGTGCTCCAAATCTGTGTGGTACAACAAAATTGTGACACGTGTCAATCTCCTACTTGCCTACCTGCTCTGTAGGAATATCAAGGCATAAAAACAGCTTTAACCATGGTCCTCAATCATAAGGAGCACAAGTGATGCAGCGAGGCAAAATGTTTCCTGACCTTGGCCATGCTTTCATAGTGCTGCTAAGCACAACCCCCAACACACTTGCACCTTCCTAGGATTGAGAGTGGAGCCCGAGGAACCCACAGTGCTTGGCATGCCTAGGCTGTGCACCTCAATGTCCTGCTGTGAACCAATGGGAACTTCTAGGTTTCTTGGTTTGGTGAGTAGAGTTCTGGGCCAGCCAAAGTGGACCATACCCTCAATTTTGTCAAGGACAGCAGATCGCATTGTAGTCAACTATATAGAGGGGATCATGTTGTTCTTAGTAAAAGTGATGTGCTTGACACTTCCTTACTTTGTCAACCTATGAAGCACTAACACGCTCTCCCCTTCCCAAGTATTAGTGTCCCAGACTTCTAGCACATGGACAAGTTCTGGACTAGTGTCCAACATGTCAAAACGCACATCTGAATCTTAATTTTTTTTGGAATCTCCTACATGTCTTTTACATATTATGACATATCGGGGATGTGAAGCGAAGTCCCACATTGCATAGGTACTAAAGTAATGTGCCCTATAAAAGCGTGATGGAACCCTCACCTCAATAGATGGCTTTTGGGGTTGAGTTCTATCCAAGACTGTGTAACATGTTATCAAAACCAAAGTACCAAGGATGGGTAGGGTGTGTCACACCCCAATTTTCAAAGATTAATTAGGCAAAAACTAATTAACCTAAGCGTGAACCTTTTATTACTTAGTTCATTCTCAAAATGACGTTCCTTAACCAATTCTCATCAAGTCATCAAAATTTGATTTACCTCATAAAACGCATTTGGAGACCAATATCTTATTAAACTTGAAAATGTACCCTATAAATTACTATATTTATAAAACCTTGACTTAAAATGACAAGGGAAATGAAACCTTGACTTAAAATGACAAGGGAAATGAATTTCTAGTGGAAATGACTTGCATTCAAAAACATGTCCAAGTTAATAGTTTTTACAAAAATCTCACTTTAAGTTTAACAACAGTGAAATTCTCTCAAGTACAACACCCAACCTCACATGGCACACAACTCGATGTAAATGAAAGTACATACATCATAATACAAAAGAATAAAATACAACACTTACTTTACAGACCATAAAATAATTTACAATAGGATATATCTAAAATAAATAAGGCACACAGGCCCAATTATCTTATGGTCTATACTAACATGCTTAACAAGTCAACAACAAAAATAGTCTACTCGGCGTTAGCACCTATAAGATAAGGGGTGAGCAAACCATACGCCAACAATTCGAAACCAATAACTACCAACAAGGCATCAATAACATGCTAACAAGGAAAATAACTCCGCTCGCCAACACATACCGTGTCCAAGCCATAAATAAATACATACAAGGTCTTATCTCAATCACGCACTGGCTCTCTTCAAGCTACATGTCAGAAAATCCACACCACCCTCTCCACATAGGCTACTACTCCTCTCAATTGTGCAATGTTCGGAGGTCTAACCACAAATAGTTGGTACCACTATCTCCCTCAACCAATCATACCGGCTAAGGCGATAACCCGAGCGAAGCCCGTAAAATCAATAAACCGAAACAAGTCCAAAAGCAACTATGTAAGGAAAATATCAACACCCCAATAATCCAACACTTAGTTTTATTTGATGCCTTCTTCTTGGAAAATTTTTCAACACTTCCGAAATTTCACCAAATTCTTCTTTATAACCATTTTACCAAAATGCTCTTATGGTTAATAATATAGAATAATCTCTAAGGTCTCGTTTGGGAACAGGCTAATTTAGTAACTTTTTGGCTATTTAACTAAAATATGAGCTAAAAAAAACTAGTATGTTTGGGATGACTTTTTGGCTTTTTATGAAAAGATGTGCAAAAAGTAGAGAGAAAAGAGAATTTTTGACTTTTTGATATGAATTGTTGGCTTTTTGGTTTTTTTAGTGACTTTTTGGATTTTTGGCTAAAAAAGCCACTTGCCAAACGAGGCCTAAGTATAAAATCACACTTTGTCTTTATAGACCAAAATTATTATTTTCCCCCTAAGGGTCCACTTTACCATTTTGCTCATATTAACTTCATTAAATTAATCCTAAGTGCTAAAATCAACCATTAGTTCATTTTTACCCAAAATATTGACTTTGCTCCTAAGGAGCTAAAATGCACCATTTTTTCCTTTTTACACCAAAAGTCACCAAACAATTGAAGTAATCAAAGTATGAACTTAAGGTATAAAAATATCACATTAAATCCTCAACCTAGTAAAATTAGTAATCAAACATAACAAAACAACAACAACCACAACAACAAAAAAACCAAAACAACTCCATGGTAACTAAATCAATTTCTCCATAATTCATACACTTTATTAATAATCAATAATTATCCCAAAGTTAGCTAATAAACATGACTTTTATAAAAATAAAATAAAATAAAATAAAAAATTTGCCTAATATGGCAAGGAGTACACTTTTTAGGGTTTCATAAATAAGAGCCCTAATTTAATATTTAATAATTCCCAGTCTCAAGCAAACCTTATCAACATGTATATCATTGTTCGTCAAGCGTTCTATTTCAAATGTGTTGAATAGAACACTTCTAGGGTTTTTAATTAAAAAACAACTCTCTAGATTCAACATGAGATTTTTAACATTCAATACAATTAACTTGATGATTTTCTCAAAAAGAGTTCAAGAAGAAAATATAGAGGCATTGGAACAATATTTTTCAAATATAACAACAAAACTTGAAGATAATTTCAACAAGTGAAATATAACTTCCTAAACATACATTTTCTCAGAATAAAACCCAAGACATGCACTTCAAAGCAATATAATGGAGAAAACCTTACCTCAAAATCATGAGGCAAGAAAATGAAAAGGTGAAGAGTGTAGATCCAAGCCAACAAACGCTCCTAGTTTCAAGATCCTCCAAGAACTATTGAAGAACACCACTTCTCTTCATAAAACTCTCTCCAAACCTTGTCTAACTAACCAGTCAAGAAAACCCTAGATCTTAAGAACCAAGATTAGGGCTTTGCTTTCAAGGTCTCAACAATGGAGGGAAATCTATGAAGCACAGAGACGGACACGTCGACATGTAAAATTCCAAAAAAGTAGGACACGGACACGGACACGGACACAGACATAGACTCAGCTCAGACACGCCACAAATAATTATATGTTGATATAATAATATCTAAGAATATATTATATTATATAGTTATATATGTGCATAATAAGGGTGACCATTAGTTCAATGGTTAAGACTTGACCTAATAACCTTAAGGTTATGGGTTCAAGTCTTGGGGCCACCTCTTTGTGCATTATGCTAAAGGTTAGGTGTGTACTCAATTTTTTCCCTCCCAAATACACATTAATGTGTACTAATTGGGCGTTGCTTTTTAGTTATATATGTGCATAATATATACAAAATTAATTAATTACTTCATATTAAGTAAATCATGTATCTAATTCTTTTACATGAGTTTTTAGGCTATTGGATTGGACCATAGTAAATAAAAATTAGATAAACTATAGAAAACATATATAATTGCAACATTCCCTCATCCACCTAAGCCATCTATTTGTAAATTTTTTAAAGAATTATACATTACGTTATTCTTAAGAATTATACATTGTTTTTAAGAATATAAGCTATTTATGTCAAATTCTCAAACTTTGAAAATCATAAGTTACCAAATGTCAAAGTGTTGGTCTCATCTCATGTTTATATTTTTAGCGATAGATATGGCCAAGAAGCGACGGACACGTCGTAAAATGAGTGTCGGACATGTGTCCGAACTTAATATTTTCAATTTTAATTAAGGATACGTAAAAAAGAGTATGGGACACGTATCTGAGAGTGTTTGAAGAGTGTCAGTATCCAATACGGACATGCCGCCTTCTTAGAAGTGTCCATGCTTCTTAGAGAAAAATAATAAAATCAAACGGGAAATAAGGAGGAGGCTCACGGGTTGTGTATTAAAAATAGGAAAAGTTTGTTCTTTATTTCCTTGTTAGCAAGATCAAGTCTCCTGCGAGACACACACACACACACACACAGAGGGAGAGAGAGTATAAAGAACAAAAAAAATTGAATACAAATGAAAATGGGATGGGACTCTCTCAAAAAGGAGCCTACTAATCTATCAAGAAAAGTAGTTGGAATTCAAACAAAATAAGTCTTACAACTACTTATGCAAAGTGTATTTATGGAGAGAGAACATGATTAGGGGACATAATGCATGAATCAAGGAAAAAGGCAAGCCTTCCCTAGGCTAGATCACATGGGTGGCCAGCCAGCCGATTGTCATTAAGGATGTGTTCATTTTATTCTCCAAGAAATGCATTAAAGTTCACAACAGATGAATCTCCAAAATGGCATGGCCAAACAAGGCCTAAGAAAATGTGTAAAAATCCTCTAATAAAATATAATCAAGACAAGGGTTCAATGACTTAGGTCCAAATAAATAAAATATAAAAACACAAGGTGATTCCCGCAAAGCCCAATTACAAAAGTAATGCCAGAGATTAAAAAAAATTAAATGAGTCCACTCACAATGCTACTAATAATATATACTAAACACATAACTAAGTTCTTCATAATATTCATGTCATGTACATACACAAATTTTGTTCAACTCATCACTCAGTCACACTGTACCCTTTTTAATTAATCTAAAGAAAAAAAATTAAAAAAAACCTTTACACTATCAATTATACTTCATATTAATTTAAAACAATTAATATTTATTATAAGAAAATATTTTTCAGGTCTTTATAGGGTGAGTGTCCTTGGATTGCACATTGCAAGTGCCAACTAAGCACATTGGCCATGAGGAGGGGTGTGAAGCGAAGTTCCACATCGCATGGAGACTAAAGTAATGTGCAGTATAAAAGCATGAGAGCACCCTCACTTCAATAGTTAGCTTTTAGGGTTGAGTTCTATCCAAAACAGTGTAATAGGAGACACATTTTGCAATGTTTTTTTTTCCCGCCAATTTGAAATTTATTGAAAGTAACTTGAGTCTATGATTGTTTGGTTGTTCACATGTTTGACAAGAATGAACCACAAACGTATCATGTACCTAATAAAAGAGAATCAGAGGCTATGAAAAGGACAAGGAAAGCCCATGGCCAATCCCTTTGTGTTGTCAATTGGACATTCTAGAGAGAGAGAAGAGACGAGAATGTACATAAAAGTTACATCGAAGAGAAGTATCCATTGAATTGAAAGAGGGAATAAGTTTTTGAATGACCTCTATTTATGTACATATAAGTTACATCAAAGAGAAGTTTCCATTGAATTGAGAGAGGGAATAAGTTTTTGAATGACCTCTATTTATTTTTTTTATTTTGTCTGCCATGTGGCACTTATCTATTGCTTAGCTAGATTAACATTATTGGCTTATCTATCTCAGGCAATGATTATATATGGTGGGAGCATGATACTTTGCAATTTGTTCGGCTTCACAATTCATCTAAGCTGGTGGGCAAGATTAACCTATGAAGCTCTTCAAACCTTCTTTTGGACATCTTATTTGGTTCAATTGACTTTAGGCTTTTGTAAATTGGGCCAAACTTTGGGCTGCTATGCCCTTTTTTTTCCTTTGGTACAACAAATGCTACAGTGTAGCTTGGGGGATGAGGGGCAAGACCCAAACTGAGATGCAAAGATTTTGTTAGATAGCTTGATATACATTATTGGCCCCATTTCCTAATAGCTTAGGCTTTTGGGAAAATTAGTGACTCAACATGGTATTAGAGCTCTGGTTGAGAGAGGTCTTGGGTTCAAATCTCTCTGTTGGCATTTAGTATTCTGTCCCTGTTTTGTTTTTCCCTCTTTGCTTGGTTGTTTGCTTGTTCTTTTCTTTGGTTCTTTGTTTGTCTCTCCACGTGCAAGATGGGGTTGCACATGAGGGAGGGTGTTAGATAGCTTACATTGTTGGCCCCATTTCCTAATAGCTTAGGCTTTTGGAAAAATTGGTCACTTAAACAAATTTTGGCCAACTAAGTTTTGCCCATTTCATTTCATTTATTTTTGTTACAACAAACTCATTACATTTATTAGTCCAATGGGTTTTATGAGTTGAATGGTAATTGTACCGAATTTGGGGACAGATTTCACTTTACCCCTTTGTGGTATAGACCATGTGCACATAATCCCATATCATTTGAAAATAACCACATAACTCCCTGAAGTTTGTTCATACTATTGTTGACATCACTTCTATTCAACTGACTTTAGCATATTTTTCTCTCTTCTACTGGACATTTTGAATCTTTTCAACGCAATTCCAAATGAATATTAATGTACTACTAATTTGTGAGGGCAGATCAGGTACTAAATTAGGGTTATAAAGGGAAGAAAGAACAACAACAAAAAGAAGGAAAAAAATACTTCATATGAACAACATAAAATGCATGTTTCTGGAATGCTATTTTGATTTATTTGTTAGATAGCTTGATATACATTGTTGAGGTCCTAACAGCATAGGCTTTTGGGAAAATTGTTAACTTAACATAGTATCAGAGCTCTGGTTGAAAGAAGTCTCTAGTCTCTCCTTTAGCATTTTGTATTTTATACCCATTTGGTTTCTTCCTCTCTGTTTGCTTGTTTGCTTCTCCTTCTTTTGGTTTTTTGTTTGTCTCTCAACGTACAAGACGGGATTTCACATGAGGGAGGGTGTTAGATAGCTTCATATACATTGTCAGGCCCATTTCCTAACAACTTAGGCTTTTGGGAAAATTGGTAACTTAACATTATTTGCACAACATAGATTACATTTTCAAATTTTCATAAAAAAGTAACTCATGTTGATATTGTTCTCCTGAAATGTTAGCTGCACGTGATGAGAACAATAGAAGGGAAACTACTTTCACAAAGCCTAGGAACCAGCCAAGCAGGTAAGTTTGCCAAGGCATTTGCCCATGTGAGAATTAAATATATTGTGATCTAAACTTAATTTGACACCTTTAACATCATAAAACTCCATGAGCAAGACACGGTGAGACATTACTCATACAACAATATATTTCTATCTTTGCCAAGTTGCAAAAATTCCACAAAGCAATATGTAAAAACTGAGAACATACGTACGGTGATGATAAAATGTTCTCAAATTTGTAGTTTATAAAAAATGCCAGAAGTCCCAATACTGTGGCAATATCCAAGCGTACCTACAAAGAAAACATACATTTTGATCAAGATGAGTATGTAAAATATTTTGCCGTGAAACCTTTTGTTAAATATATAACATCAGCCCACTTCAACTTACTAGAATTGGCAGCAAATTTGTAGGACTAAAATTTCTAATGGTTTATTCTTTGGTTTAAGTTCCATTCACTACCTTGTGATGTTTCATAAAATAAGCTCCACAAAGAGGTGACATATCACAGCATTTGTGTCAAAATGTAATATTTTATGTAACAATGCACAAGTAAACTAAACCAACAAATTAAATCATCAGGTCTCATTATAAATTTCAGTTTTTGGGCACCTAGAATCTCTGAACGCCATAATTAAGCTACCATAAATGGTGGCAGATAACTAACTATACCCTACTATGGAGTTCTCCATGGGCATCCGGTTATCCCACTAGCTTTTTAACAATTTTTAAAAACTATGAACTAAATTGAAACTGAGTAATCCAAAAACTTCAGGAAGTGCCTAGTTGAACAAGAATTTTAAAGTGTTACGGAAGGTGCAAAGAGTGGTGGATTGGATGCAGACCTAAACTTCCAGCTTTGATTAGCACCAAATGGTTTCCCTTAGATGCGAAAGCACATTCTCAAGCTAACCAAAGTGGTTAACCGTGAGCTAGAATACCAAAGTGGCTAACCAAAGTAAAATGTCCCCTCAAGTTATGATAAACCAAGATCTTATCAGGCTATTCAGTATGTCAAGTGATACTAATAGTTGGATGTTTTACTTAACAAGATGTTATGTTTATGTAAACAAGTTTCAGCATCAGCTCTCTCGACATCCACGTGGATTTCCGATTAGTAGAAGATCATTAGGTCAAAGCAGATATCGCTGAACAGATGAAGAATGAATACCAAAATATATAATAATCTGATAATTATACATGTACACTCATACAAAACAAACTAGACAAATGACTGTGAAAACCAATTCAACTACATAGCTGTGTGAGCTATTTGACTCCAGTTTATAATAGAAACACAATGAAATTGAATCTTTCATTTCATACCGTGTCTAGGATACGAAAAGACAGCTTTATGTGAGGAAAAATAACCTACACAAGGGGGGAAAAAAAGTATCATAACAATAAATTGCATTTGCAAACAATGATAGGAAAAGGTGAAGATTTAAATACTAAAAAAATGAATATTTGACAGAACTGATGAGCACTGTGCACATAAGGATTTACTGGTAAATCTGGAATAGGAATTCTCTCATAGATCTTCAACTGCAACGAAGGAACCTCAGCTGTACTTTCAGTTTCTCCCTCACCTCTTTCCTTGGTGAAAAGTAAAATTAATTCTTCGAATGCTGGTTCCTAAATTGAAAACACAAAATTTTACAAACTATATTGACTGTTATCTCATGAAGGTTAAGCTGGAACAAAGCAGAATTCTTAAAATGAATTTAAATGATGCAGATATAAAAGTGACAAATATAAAGATATACAAAGCTAGAAGGAAATAAAGAATCAAAGAAGAAAACCCTCAACTCAACTTATCAAGCCCTTTATGTAGTTGACAATCCAATACGGGACTCTCTCTTATTTCATTTTGGTAGGTATCAGTTACAGAACAGGCACTTGATCTCACAGATTTTGTTTATCTTACAGATAATTCTAATAATTCTACCTCTTACGGAGTACAACCCATATTTTAACTAATTCCTTGTCACAAAACTTTTAAAACTATCACATGCTGAGCTCGCGTCCTGAAAAGAAAAATTCCAAATATACACGGGAAAAGGCATAACAAATGACTTAAAAGAGTATAGCTCTACGCTGCTATGGTTTATTCCAACTTTTAAAGTAAACAAAATTTACTGAATAGAGAAAAGGTCAAATGAAGGATGAGAAATCCTTCGCAAGGACAAGCAGGACGTTATTCAGAAAGGAACCTAAATCAGAAAGAAAAGATGTCCATCACAAATTACAGAGAAACCCTCCTAGATCAAAACTTAAGTGGAATCCCCCAACATCATAACCAAATGAGAATGAAAAAATGATCCCTAAATTTTGCTCCCAATGAATTGACTAAATCCAGAAATTCTTCTTCTTTTTTTTGGATAAATAAAACAAGCTTTTTTGAGAAAGCATTAAGGTGATGCAAAGAATACAAAAATTAAGAGCCAAAAGACACAACACACAAAACGCAAAACAGAAAACTCAAAGACTAGCCAATCAAGCCATCCACAAAGGCCAACAAATCCAGCTCAACCAAAAGCATGACCCAACTATGAAGCACTGAGAATAACCGGCTTTCCAACCACATAACTGAACGAGTTATGCCCTGAAAAATGCGCCTATTACGATCCCACCAAATCAGCCAAAATAAACAATGCGCAGCAAGTAACCATGCCTTCCATGAGATAATTGTACTACTAAGGTCCCACTCCTTCCATATAGCAAGTGTGAAGATGTATTTTTGGTATTTTTTAAATATTTTATATTTGGGTTAAGGGTACTTTCGTATTTTTGTCATCTTTTAGTCATTAGGGTTGTTTTCTATTTAATTTGTATCAAGCACACATGGCAAGATTGGAAGAGTAGGTGAAATAAGAATAATCATTCTTCTCTCTAAAATGTAACGTGATATCAGAGCCACTATCCAAAGAAGCCATTGTTGGAGTCGATCACCAGACCTAACCACAGTAGTCGGCCATTGGCTGTCAGAACGACATTGGAGTCACTGAAAATCTGGATTGCAGCACTCTGGTCTTTGTCAGGTCGAAGTCTCTTCATCACAGCACAGCTGTTTCATTCTTGTCCTTGACACTCTCTCTTGTTGACGAAACCCTCCATCGGAGTTTCTCCACCTCTCCCTGTCACTTCTCATCCTTCACCGCAACACTCTGGCCATTTCCTCCAAGCACTTGGTTTTGTTGCTGTCATCGACAATCTCTCTCATTAACGAAGCCCTTCGTCGGAGTTTCTCCACCTCTCTCTGTTGCTTCTCACCCTTCATCGCAGCACTCTTTTCTTTTCTTTTCTTTTCTTTTCTTCTATTTAATTGCAGTCCATACTTTCTTCAAATCGACTCTTGGTCTGCCTCTCCATCTCAGTTATAACGTACACCAGTCCAACCCAACCCAAACAGTGGTTACATCAACCCAGCCGACCCAAGCAGTGGCCTCCAACCTAACCTGACTACACCAGCAGCTTTGGTTATTACTCCCTGTGCTTTTCTTTCTAATTTTTCCACCATGGCTGAAGATAAAATACAAGCAATTAGCATTCAGATCAACGGAGACAACTATTCTTATTCGTCCACACTATCTCTATAGAACCATATCACACTAAAAACATTGTATGTAGATCTTTTTTGGCTCTATGTTTTTCCATGAATTACATAAACAAAAAAATAACTTCCATAGTAGATTCTCCCCAGTATAAAACCACACTGATTTTTATAAAGTATTGTTTCATGTCGTCTCTTGTGATTATTCTCTTCCATATTTTCATTGTATGCCTAGTAAGTTTAATACCATGATTATCTATACTATATAAATAATGTATACATCTCAGTTGATATAGGTGAAAGTATGTAACCTATTTTACTTACTTAAATCACCCTTACATTGATCAAATAACTGCCTCAATTCTCTAGTAGCTGCTCCTCACTTTTCTATTTGTGGCATGGGTGGTGGGAGAACGCATCGCGTGTTCCAACAATAGCTAGTTGGTATAAATTTGAACTTCACCTTTATTCTTATAATTGAAACCATTATAATTATCCTCATATTAATGGGCAACCGAATGCATGATAAGGATCCCACTAGCGCAAGGCCTAGAAAGGGTAAGATGTTTGCAAACATGACCTTGCATGTTGGATGCTATTTTCATGTTTCAAACCTATGATGCCCAGATCACAATAAAGCAACCTTACCTCTGCACAAAAACCTACCCTTAATTATCTTCATCTTCTATATATGCAAAATCTTATAAAAACAAATTTTCCCACTAAATTACTCCATCACCCAAACACCTCCAAATTTCAATAGGAATTCCATCTAATCCTACCATTTGTGCAACCCTCATTTTCTCCATAGCCTCATACCTCTACTACTCTAATTTTGTGAAAGAAACTATAATTTATGTTACTACTAGAGTTATGTAGTTCTGTTACGTCAAATAATTTTCAAATAACTCCTCCAACTTTCCTTAAACTCATCTTTATTAACTAACACAATTTAATATTTGCCCCTAATAGACTTGGAAAAAACTAAGCTCTTGCCTTATCTTTATCTTTATCTTATCAAAGCAAGTTTGTATATAAATTTTCTCCATCTTGATATTATTAACTTAAGATGAGAATCAACATAAGACTCCTGTGTCTCCAGCTTAGCTTCCTTAATTGTCTTCTTAGCCTTGCTTTAACTAACTTGTATCTTTTAAATTTTTTTGTTAATCCTAAGGCAGTGCTTGGATCATGGATTTGGATAAAGATTTGGAAAGAGAAAGGGAAAAGGTGAGAGAAATGTGAAAGAAATATAAGCTAAATTTTTTTTTCCATTTCCCTTCCCTTTTCAAATCCCTATCCAAATCTATGATCCAAACACAACATAAAAGTATTTAGAGCTTTGTGACAATCATTTTTTGTTTTGATTGTTTTTTGAAAATCTGCATTTCACCACCATATTCTTTAGACGATCACTCACTGCCCTTAGATTCTCCAAGAATTTCTTGGCCCAATGGTAATGTTTTATGTTAGCATCCTTGGTGACACGAGTTTGAGTCACTGAAACACCCTCCAGAAATGGGAGACTCCGCTTTATTGGGAGCCCCCACTTTAGCGGGAGACTCATGCACCAGGTCGCCCTTTTTACTCTCACTCCACATAACATTATTTTCCTCATTTAAATTCATTATCCTTCTTTAACCATTAATAAAACTAAAATCTCACCTTTCAAGTTACACCAACTAGTTCTTAAGTGCCTAATTCCCCTACCTTTTCCTTTTCATCTCCTCATACAAACATCTGATGATACCATTAACATATATTCGGTAGTTAAGCTCTCTCCCACTATTGTGGTGCATGCGCTAATTAAACTGACTTAACAATCAGAATTAGATAATTATAATTTACACATTGCTATTAGCAGCAAAAGAAAAGGAATAGGGAATGTATAAATATCTATCCTCAGATATAACAAAAGTAAAATATCAATAGAAATGAATAATTTTACGTATGACAAATACCTGGAGAATTGATTGAGAGAAGAGGATGGAAATAGCAGTTTGCAACATTTTCCAAAAATCATTTCCACAGAGTTTCCTTGTAGCAGGTTCCCATATATCACTGAGTGTTATTCTCGATAAGAAAATTGGCCTGGATCAACAATCCTTCTATACTCAGTCATTCTAAAGGCAATTAGCCATCTAATCTAGAATGAATGACATTAAGAACTAGGCTCTATTTGTTTTCACATAATCTTTTTTGCTTCAAAGAAACGGTATCTTGAGTAAAATCTTTCTCACAAAAATGAGTTTCAACGTACCTATTCAGCATCTGATTGAAGTTGTTAGAATAAGTTACAGATGCTAAAAAAAACATAAATGCAAATGTTTATACAAGATATTCCTTTTATATTTCTGCTAACAAAATCGACATGGGTAAACCAATTTTTATTGTTCAATTACTACTCAACTAATTAACAATATAACCCCAAATTACATCCATTTATAAATTAGAGCTCTGCTTGTCTTCATATGAAATGTTTACTAGTAGAATCTTTCATATTAAATAATAAGTTTCCTCGTAAGTCCTTTGACTGAAGATGCATCAAGTCTATGGAGAGGCATTGGCCTGCATAGTAATCTAACTACTAACTTGCTAATATCCTACCATGTGCAAAAAAAGGCAAAAATAAATAATTAAAAAAAGGGGGAGAGAGAGAGAGAGAGAGGGAGAGAGAGAGAGAATTAAAGCTATGAAAATTAATTACAAACCAAACCAAACCAAACTAAGTCTTGTGTCCCAATCAAATGGAGTATGCTACATGAATCCATTTTTGCCATTCTGCTCTATGAAGGGCTATAATCCCCAGATGGGGCGGTGGTCCAAGGGTTATATTTTGGGCTTTAATTCTCCATATGGGGCGGTGGTCCATGGGTTATATTTTGGGTTTCTAGTATTGGGGCTAGATTGTGGATTGGATCTTAATCCCACTGTTGAACAGGTCTTTACTTCTCTCAGCAAGTCTTTCGATGTGCCACAGCAGGGATTGGGTCGTGGTTCAAGGAGGGGATAGACACGGGGTTTTTCGATCTCATTTGGAGGCTGAGGTAGCTGCTATGGAGTGTCGTATGCAATCGCATGGGGTGTCCAAATCATTTCCAAGAGGGGGTGAAGGGGTTATTGGTTGGGGAGAGTGAAGGGTGGTCCAATGGATCTAGTGATGCCATGCTGCCAAGTCAGCCAAGCTGCAAGCAAGGCCGCAGCCCAGGCCGCGCGCATGCCAGGCTGCGAGGCCATGGCTGAGGCCACAGCGTTGCTGGCAGACATGCTAGGCCGCCAAGGCCATGAGCATGCCATGCTGCAACACCAACCAGACTGCGGCCCTGGATGTGTGCACGCCAAGCTGGCATGCCGACCAGGCCGCGGCCACGCCGCACACCAACCATGCCATGCTGCCGGCAAAGGCGGCTGTACCAGTGGGTTCGAAGGGGAATATTTTGGTGGACACATGGGGAGGTTTTGTCAATGTGGATGGGTCAAGTGGAAGGCAATATACAGTTGGAGTTGGCCATCAATGGGGTAAGGGTTGTTCAGCAGGAGAGAAGGACAGGCTACCGCTGGTCGTACGAAGGTGACATCTCATTGGAAGAGGCTCAAAAACCTACTACAACAGGGGTCTTGAATTTTGGGGGTCTTTTTTAAGGGCCATGAGGAGGAGGCATTGTGTTTGTTTTCGGCCATCGAAGCATCCCAGCAGAACAAGGTGGCACCCCAGGGTGTGGTTAGGAAAGAGGTGCAACAAAAAAAAGGGGTGAGAGAGTTGCGTAATTTAGAATGTTCTATTAATTATGATCGGGTGCCTCATTTTTCATCTTTATTCTCATTCTCTTCTCTCCTTACTAACCTTAATACATATTTACATCTCAATAGATGTACTAAAATACTTTTTCTTCACTCGTATAGCATTTTTCTAGTCTAACCTTGTTAAATAATTTTGTTAACCAATACACCCCTTTCTTACCTAGATATTTCCAAACCGTAATTAGGATACCATTTGAACCAAAAGCCTTACCTAATTTCATCATTAAGGCTACTATATAGCTCTCATCCTAAACTTTCTAAATGTTTTTCACATAATAGTTTCTCAAAATATGTCTTCACCTTTCTCTAATCTCCTCATCCCTCACTAACACCTTCGAATTTTTACACTTAACCTAATTAAAGTCTTTCTTGTTTTTCAGTCTCGTATAATGATCATCATAGGCTTTCAAGTATCACTAACTATCCTTTTAACCTCCTTGAGTGCCTAAGAACCTATATGTGATTGCTTAAACTCTTGCATCACAACCTATGAAGCACCAACACGTCCCCAAGGCCTGCGTACACACGTCGGACACGCAATGGACACGTGTCCGACACTCTCTCTAACGTGTCCTTTTTTTTTTTTTTTTTGAATTTTTGCAATCAGAGACGCCATGGACACGCTATGACACTTTCCGGACACGCCTGAGGTGGATCGAAGCCCTAACTATTGGAGAGAAAGAGAAAGAGATCGAGGGAGGAGAGGAGACAGAGAAAGAGAAATAGAGACAGAGAAAGAGATCAAGGGAGGAGAGAAGACAAAGATTGAGGGAGGAGAGGAGAGGAGACAAAGAAAGAGACAGAGACAGAGACAGAGAAAGAGATCGAATGAGGAGATGAGAGGAGCCCTAACCTGTTCAGATCAATTGAAGAAGGTGAGGTATTCTTCATCTGCTCGCTTCTTCTTCACCTCGTCCTCTTCGTCTTTTGTCTCCATCTTCTTCTCCTCCCTTCTCTTCGACTTCTCCTATTCTCTCTCTCTAATTTCACTTTTCCACCCTTTTGCTAATTCACTTTCCTCTCTTTTTTATTTCACCCGTTTCTCTCTCTCTCTCTCTCTCTCTCTCTCTCTCTCTTTTCTTTTTTCTTTTTTTTTAATCCTTATTTTTGTTAAACCTAAAATTCATAAAATAAATTATTTTTATTTAAAAAAACTCATTTTTTATTAAAAAAAAAATTTAAATATGTTTATTAATTTTATTAATATTGTAATTACATAAAAATTAATGATTTTCTTTTTATTTTAGACATATAATAAATAAATAAAATTATATATATTAAACGTGTCCCTAGCGTGTCGTGTCCTCCATTTTTTTAAAATTTGCGTGTCCCCGTGTCCGTGCTTCGTAGATCACAATCCTTAGATACCTAACCTAACGAGCTAGGTTCATTGGCATCAAGGTAAAAGAGATCTCCTTAGCTAGAGAAAAAAATATGAAACTCAATTGTAATACTCTTGTTGTAAAGAACAATTAATAATGCATTATGACAATAAAATTTTAAAGCAGCATTCTGGAAGTAAATTTTTCTTGTTTTAAGAAGAACAAAAGCTGCAAATGTAAAGCCATATATCTGACAAAAGCAGATGAGCAGGAGGACAATCACACCAACCTTAAATAAGGTTCGGAAGTAGTAACATCATATTCAAGATCAAATGGTCTTTCTGGCATATAGGGAATAAGGCCGATCCACATAAGCAACCTCCTTAAAAGCCTGCCACGGGGTCCAACTGGTGAGAGAATTCCTTCATAACGAGCAACAGCCCTTTGTGCTGCTAGCCAAATAGGAAGATCATCATTATCTGATAGTTGCGCAACTTCTAGCAGGTTATCAGAAGTTTGTTCACTGTAAGAATCTGACTGCTGGAAAAGGGGCAGTTCCTTGAACCAAAGCTTAACTCTTTCAGTCCAAACTTGTGCATCTTGTTCCTGACTTGCACTCTTAAAGGCCTATTCTAAAGCAGTAGAAGAGAACAAGTCAAATTTGATAAAAGTATAGCATGATGTGAAGAAAATGACCTCAAAATTCAAAAAAGAGATATAGATAAAGAGCATAATCATGGGCATTAATAAAATAAATTAGTTGATATCTTTTAACAAATAGAGTTGCCAGATCTGCCCGCAACTGCAATATAGTAAAAGGGGTAAATCATATCTAAACAGCATTCCTTTGCACCATTGGAACATCGGAACGTTTCCGACAAACCTAACCTAGTTTAAGGTACATAAGAAATTACTGAAAGTGTGCAACAGCCTATGTTGTAAGCATAGAAGTCACACTTTTTTACTGCAACAAATCACAAAACTTTCTACATCACAAGTTAGAACTGCACCAGCAGAGAAAAGTATTGGTAATTCTGGACAGCTAAATAATTGCTCAATCATTAAAAAATAACAACTACAAGTCTAGAACAGAGACACTCCCATTGGACACATAACAGACTTCTGATTAAGGTACCAAAATTCCACTGATAAATAAAGATATGATCACAGAGAGGACTGCAAAATTCCCAAAAACCTCAAAACTAGTGTCATATGTGAATAGAAAAGGGGGGGAAATACCTAATTAAACAGAAGATAAATCTTGAAAGAACTATTACCACTCCATATTGTAAGACAAAACTGGTAAGTTTGGCTAGGTGAAAGTGAAGTGTTTTGTCTTCCTATAAACAAAATAATTATAGTGCCCACTTGGTTCATAGCATACCAACAACAAGAGCCTGGAACTTCACATGGAGCAACATTTAAGGCATCATGGAGTGAAGTTTGGAAATAATTTTTGAGTCTTTATTTGTGTTTCATTATTTAGTATACTGTTGTGCAGATTTTATAGCATTATATTATGCATTAGTAGTTAAGGGTATCTTGGTAATTTCAATAATTGTTGAACATGAGTCAAAAGAAAAAATGACCCTATATCTGAAGATACTAAAATGGCAAAATAGTGAGACACAAGCTATAGTAAAAACAAAAAATGAATGTTTTAAAAAGTGGCAAAATGAGAAAAATTTTAAGAGATAAAAGATAGCTAATAAGGAGGTCAAAAGAACAATTAGAGATGGTAAGTTAACGTATGACGATCTTTTTTTTGATCAGCAACCCATTACAATCTTTACACTGGATTAGATAGTAAAGATGGAGAAAATAATATTTACAAACTTGCTAATTGAGAGAAAGGAAAACAAGACTTTAATCAACTAAAGTGTATAAAAAGTGAGGGTTTGAGTGTGTTGGTGAAAGATGACAAATTTAAAAAATAGATAGAAAAGTTATTTTGAGAAACTGTTAAATGACAAAAAAAAAAGTAGAAAACTTAATAGGAAAGGAATATGATAGTGTTCATGAAAATAGAGAATATAGGTTTCAATGTCAATACGGGAGTTAGAGGTGGATTTTGCACTAAAGAAGATGAAATTAGTAAGGCATTAAGACCATATTGTAGCCCTATTGAGGCTTGGAAAAGCTAGGTAAGGACGGGGTATTGTGGTTAACAAAAATCTTTAATGAGATTATAATGAATAGGAAAATGTTTGACGAATGGAGAAAAAGCATTTTGAAGTCTGGACATTGCAGATCATATTATGATGTTGACTGCTGGAATAGGATGGAACTTAGTCACATGCTCTGATATGCATTGACCACACAATCCCCATTCCATTTATGATATATGGAATAAGCATATGCTTCCAATGTAAATCAAGACTAACTTTATTAATCAAGTGCACATCAGCAAAGATTTGTCTAGGCCTCCGGTAACGATGTGGTTGCTGGCTGGTCATGGTGCCAAATCCACAGTGGGTGGCGTTGGGGCAGTGACAAAAGGGGCACGTATAGTGTAAAATAAGTTAAGTAGATGTAAGTAACAAAACTCTCTCTTTATAAACATTAAAGGAACCCAAGTTGTATGACATGATGCAAAGTAATACCTAACCATTAATGTCAATGCAAGAGTATGGTAAGAAAGAAAAATTAAAGAACCAAGACTTGGTGAAGTTGAATGGAAAAAAAGCCAAGCCAGATATGTAGGGTTTGGTGCCTAGATAATGTATACATAACTGATATTGGAACTCCGAAGGCAACATAATCAACTCTGTTGAGAAGGTAGGAATTTGCATAGTCAGCAACTAAGATACAATGCAGGGTTCTTAATGGTTTATAGTGTGGTACAATTCCTGGGAACTGAACCTGAAATTGAGAAGAGTCCGTCTTGACTGGGCATTTAAAACTAAGGATGATAATAAACAATATGACATGGCTTAACCAGTTTATAGTGTGATACAATGCTGAATTGGATGATACACCAATCCACACCAAATTCAGGTTCAGTTCTCATTTTCTCTGCAGTAAGAATCAATTGCAAAATAGTGCCTAGAGAATCCAAACTGACTCAGGAGATAAATTCTCAAATCAAGAGGGGCAAAGAAACCCCACAAGATCTCACGAGCTCTGGTAGGATTTAGAAGAATTCTAGGCTATAAAAGTGGGCGGTCGAATATTCAATTAAAATAATTTCAAAAGGGAAGGGAGGGAAGAAAAAGTTCAACATTATTTTTACAACAACAGCCGCAAAGAGATGAAGAGAGTAAGCACCTCCATCCTATTGCTAATGCTGCAAATTCCTACCACTGTTCACTTGGGAAATCCATAATGCTAAATTAAGACACGAAACATCTGTAATAACTCTTCATTGTAATAAATGGATTTTCATTTTATATGAAGGTGGGAAAGAAAAAAGAAAAAAAAGCAATACGGGATTTTAGTCCATCTGTGTTGAGACATCCAATAGTAGCATATGAGCTGCTCCAATAAAAAATCAGGGGCAACAAAAAAATGAAAACATGTCTTAAATGTGAAAGCAGACAAACTTTTCACATATAGAATTTAGTAATAAAACGGCGAACATCTCTGATCACAATGATATCTAGTCAGCTTTACATATGCCAAGGATCACTCTGCTAGAAGACTTGCTAAATATGGAGAATCCAATATTCCCAAAATTATGGCAGTTACCTCAGTTATCCATACACCAACTTTTGCCAATGGTTTGGAAATGACAAAGAAAATTCCTTGCAGAAGTTTCGACTGTAAGTAATCCAATTTTTCAACAATTAGTAAACCCTTCTGCCTCTCTGTCGCATAACCCCGCCTATACAATGAAAAATAATCACATATGAACTCTAAATGACCTGCCAATGTGGGCCAGAATTGCATAGCAGAAAAATAGGAACAGATTTTGTTTTTTTAAAGCATTAATATTTTACATAGAAGAATATCTGGAAGATGGTAAGCCATGCAAGAAAAAAAAATTAAATAAATAAATAAATAAAAAGAAAAAGAATGAAAGAAAATTCAGTATTATTTTATGGAATAGTTGTGACAGTGTCACAGTGCATACTAAGCCATTTACAGTTTCAATTACCATCTTGTAGTCAAAGACATTCCAAACATCCTATCTTGTTTTTCAATTTTCTCTTCTCCTTTGAGGGCAACGTAAAAGATTGGTAGAAGAGCAGAAAGTACTCTAAAAATAAAAGAAAACTTTCACCATATCTCAGCGGCACAAAGCACTAGACTCCTCTGCACTAACATGTACATTTTTTTTTTTTTGGGTTAGGAGATAAGTGAGCAAAATTTATTGAAGGCATCAAAAGGGGTGCAATATCTGTTCACTAGAAATATTTGAACAAAACAAGAAAAAAACCATCAACAATGTAGAGCTCTCCAATAAAATTTATATAAATAAAAAAGATTCATAAAAGCTTCCTTAGAGAGAGAGAGAGAGAGAGAGAGAGGGAGAGGGAGAGGGAGAGGGAGAGAGGCATATACACCAAAAACACAAAAGGCTCATATATATTCCTCACAAGTCAAGAGAATCAACAAAATCTACAAATTGGCCAAGATTGGGGAACACTATCCCTGAAGTCTAACTACACAATATGGCCAAAAAGGAACTCCTGAGAATATACAAAGGTGGGGTGTCTGTTGATACTTTATTGAACAAAATCATAGACTGGGAGAAAGTGACAACGATACTCCAGTTGACAAGGATTAGAACCAAAGACAGGTGGATTATTTATCTCTCACACACTCATTCTGATTTACCCTCACTTTTTTGGTAATAAGTGAGAATTTTATTGAAAATAAAAAGAACACATAAATCAAGAGGGGAATACCCCAGTACATGAAGAACTCTAAAACCAAAAATAAAATAAAATTATGGGGAATAAATCTAAGGCTCACAAAATGAAGATGTTGTATAGGATAAGCCAATTGCTACAAATGGTCAAATTTAGATTAAAAGTTCTGCAGTTCCTCTCATTCCATATACAATAAATCATAGCAGCCCAAGCAAGTTCTCTGACTATATTGCTAAAGGATTTGCCACTAAACTTTCCAGTAATCCAGTAGATCTCAGTAGGGCAGCAATGATGAGGTTTTGAGATGCAACAAAGCATAGATAATGATTTCTAAATGGATCTTGAGAAAGAGCAATCAAAGAATAGGTGATAAAAGTCTTCATCAGCCTGTCCAGTATCCACAAAGAACACAAGAAGCATCCCCAATAACCCCTCCACACTATAATCTTATTTCTGGTATGGAGCCTGTCTTCAATAGCTAGCCAGAAAATAAAGTTATGCCTAGAAATGCAACTTTAAAACCAAACCATCTTAAGGCATAGAACTACATGATGATGAATTCGAATGGAACTCTGATGCTCTAAAGCCAAAATGAAACGTTGCTCAGAGATTGGAGCAACATATTTTCTGCAATTTAGCAAGTTATCACCTTCAACTATAAGCCTAGTCTAATATTTCACTTCCACTTAACCTACAACCTTTCTTCCAAATGTTTAAGCCTTACACAACAAGCTTCCCATAACCTTAGCCAACAAAGAAACTAGAGGTAAACAGCACTTTTCCTGTAGTGTCAGATGTTGTCCACATCAATTAACCTTTTGCAACTCTGAAGTTGCTAAGAGATGCTGTCCACAACAAAGTCCACCTGATCCTGATACTGAGTACTCTGCCATCACCCATGTCCTTGTCCATCAATACAAAACTTCATATAATAGATCTACATTCAGATCCAAGTGGCCGAAAACATCCCAAGATGTCAAAGTCATCCAGTCCTTTCCCATTCCCTATGCCCATCAGCTGAACCATGGATCTACTCCCACAGAATCAAGCAGCTTCTCCTAAAGAATACATCCTTAACAACCCACAACCTATGCCTTAATTTCCAAGGACTGAGACACAAGTGCACTTCCTACGACTTTGCCAGTTCACTGATTGGTTCTTTTACTCTGTCCAAACAATGCCCTTGACAAGATTTTTTTTTTTTTTTTTTCTTGATAAATAAACAAACTTTATTGAGAAACCATCAAGACGATGCAAAGAATACAAAAATGACAAGGCACAAAACACAAAACACAAAGACTAACTAATCAAACCATCCACAGAATCCACAAAACCCAACACATTCGGCTCAACAGAAAGCGTAACCCAACTATGAAGCACCAAAAGTAACCAATTTTCCAACCACGAAACTGATCAAGTTATGCCCTGAAAAATACACCTATTCTGTTCCAACCAAAGCAGCCACAATAAAGAATGAGCAGCCAGCAAACATGCTTTCCAACGCTGTTTCCCAACCTTCCCCCCACCCCAACTCTGCAACAACTCCACCACCGACCCCGGCTATACCCAAACCAAGCCAAAAGTCGCCACAATAAACACCCAAAGCCTCGATGCAACCGGACAACACATGCAACACCAATTAACTAAGATATGCCTTTGACAAGAATTTTCATGACCTTAAGCTCAGATATCCTTGAATCTCTCACTGGTTTGCTATTTTTCATGTCCAAATTCTAGACTATGCCTTTGAGTATTTAGTCACGGCCTCATTTGTTTTGGGGAGAGGGGGATAAGTAACACCATGGACCCTACATGTTATTTTAGTATCATGGGATTATTGGATTGGATTATGAAAAACTACTATTCTGAAACATTGATTTGTACATATGATTCAACTCAATCAATAGCAACAACCAATCAATAACAATTCCCAACAATCACACATAAGTCTAATCTAATCTAGAGGGAATCAAATTAGATCTATTCACAATTAGTGACAACAGATAAGAACCAATTAACATAGAAAGAACCACAATTGGAGCACCTCCAATTGTGATAAAAATAAATAAACCACAGGCCAAGGGCCACAAATCAATCTACTATGAAGATATGAAAATTACACAAGATTTCTCACCCAATCTCCCAGCCAACCCACACCCAATTGAATCTAACTCCAAGTGTTGTTTCCAATTCCATCTTCATCTAAGGATTGCTCCACGAGTTGTCAAATCCATGACATTGATCCAATCCTCGAAATCCACCAAAGGGCTAGATCTCCAATCTCTGTAATCCATTGAAAAAAACTTCAATCGAAAGTAGTATTTGAATCAAACACCCTTGTGTAAGCGCAATCGGCTTTGGGATAAGCGCAAGCGGCTTATAACTTTCATGTTTCATTAACCCACAAATCGAAAAGACAAACCAATGATTAATAGTCAAGTAGCCTCTTATCAAAGCCCACTTAGATCCATCATATGACCTGCATGGATCTTTTATTGTTTCCCAGATAAGCTGAGTGACTAAAAAAATTAAAGGTTGCAAAATCAAAGCCGCCACTTGGTTTTAGTGTCCAAGAACCCATATTGACTCCAACCCTTAAGAAACTTGTCCACCGTAACCAAAAAACTTGGCTCGGCAGCTTCGCTACCAATGGAAAGGTTTTACGCACCCATCTCACCCGACACAAGGTCGGCCTCTACTCATCATCTCCTTGATCCTTAATTTTAAAATTGTTGAGCATTATGTATGATGACAGTTTATACAACAACAACACTAAATAACCTGAATAAGGGAATAAGTCCATCCAAGAGGATATCTTGTTCAAAAAGAGAATTTTGTAATTATTTAGAGGGGGGGAAAAAAAAAGTTTGAAAGTGAAAATTCGGATTTTATGAAAAAGAGTTCATTTTTAGAAAAAGAAAGGAGTTCATCAATTAGAAAAAGGGGGATTTATGTGTAGGTCCTACTAAGTGGACTTATTGTCCAATTGGTCCTATGATAATTAATGGCATTTTTCATCATACACTATTAAAAAACGTCACTAATTGTTAATTTTCAGCAACAGTTTGAAAATTTGTTACAAAAATGTCACTAATTATAAGTTTTAACGACAATTTAAAAAAATCGTCACAAAAAGTCACTAATTTTTAACTTTCAGCAACAGTTTAAAAAATTTATCACAAAAAAATCTCACTAATTGTAAGTTTTAGAGACAGATTATAAAAACTGTAATAAAAAATAAAAAATAATAAAAAAAGTCACTAATTGTCAATTTTTAGCAACGTATATAAAAAATCGTCACAAAAAATTATTTTTAGTGACAATTGTACTAGGACTTATTTTTTAATAGGACTTAAAAGGAATTAATCTAACTATTACGACCTATTGGTAGTTTACCCTTAGAAAAATTAGGTCAAGAATTCCAATCAACCCTATTTGTGAGTTATCTCAATGTTCCCCACAAAACACATAAAAAGTAAAAAAATCCATCAGTATAAGGAAAAGAAAGGGGTAAAGCATCCATCCACAATAAATAAGTAAAAATACTCATCTATTAAAAAGAGACTTAAGGAAGCGGGGAAAGAGGAGGAAAACGTTATATGATGGAAATAAAACAATTGCTAAAATGAAACAATAATCATATTATTTTTACTTGTTTAAGGGAAAAACAAAAAAATAATATAACTACATCGATAGTGATGCAATCATATTGCTGATTCAACCCAATATAATACACGTTACCAAATCAACGGTGATTTGATCCCAGACATAACAAACAAAAATCAATGACTCAATCACGCCATGATGGTAAGAGTAAGTATAAGATAAAAGAAAACTAAAAGAAAATACTAACTATGCTAAAGAACTAATTGGCTAACACATGCAACCAAGCCAATAATGGCTTGATCACATATGTCCATCTGAACAAAAAATAAGAACAAGATATTAAACAAAAATCAAAACCCTAACTAAGAAATAGAAAAGAAAACAGAAAAACAATAAAACTTACTAACTTCAAAACAAAACTGCCGCGAGAAACACATTTCTACTCTCAAGAACTCCTTACTCAAAGAGGAACTCCCGACACACCTTCAGATGAATCCAGCCAAGATGAAATCAACAAAGAAACCTTGAACTAAAATGTCAAAGTCTTGCACAACAGTGCAAAACAGCCTTGGATTCTCTCTAGGGAGAGCCTACTTGACTCAAGTCTTGGATGCCTTGAATTCTAAACTCGAGAATTGGATCATGAACTAAAATATTTGATGGAAAACAATGGAAGGGAAAGGGGGGTTTATATAGGCTCTCGTAGGAAGGATTTTCTACTCAAAACAATGTCGGATTCACAAAAACGGAACAGGATAAGATCAATTGCACAACTGAGGATCAAAACATGAAAACAAAGCGCTGTATCCAAAACCAACACTACAGAGCTGGTCCAGTCCAAGCATCTTTCGGCCTGGAAAAAGCATCCTATGGGCTGTCGGATCCGGCCATGTGGGGTTGTGCGTGTTTTTTTTTGTGTTTTTTGCTAACCCTAGGTGATGGAAAATGTTTTTAAATGGGTTTGGGCTTGGACCACCCATTTTTCTAAAAATTGGTCCAATTTAAATAATAAAATAGGCGCAAAATAAAATAGAAAAAGCCTGGTCCAAGTTTGGTCTATAGATTTTGTGAAAAGACCATTTTGCCATCGTTTGTCAAAAATTGATGAGCAATCGTAAAATAGCTACCAAATCTTCATTTTAAATCAGATTTTAGCGAATCTTATATCATTGGAAAGCTCTTTGAAAAAGCTACAGACCAATGTGAAGCGTTTTTGAAAAATCTAAAGTTTGTTACAAAAAATAATGTACAGAAGACAGTACCCTTTTCCAAACTTACGCAAGGCCAAGAGAGAATAGAAAGGAATGAACCCTGGGGGATCCAATACATCTCAAATAGGTCTAGAAAGGTTGGTTAGGATGTTTGGCTAAGCTAAAGTCCATCCGGGTGCATTCAGTTCCGGGTAAAAGTTGACAAATCGAGAGTTCTAAACCATTTTTGTATTCATCATCAGGCAACATTTCCATAGGGAGGCCAAGTATTATAGCCAACCAAAATGGGGTTTCTACTTGATGACCTTCAATCCATAGCCGAAAGACCCAGAGATCTAGTTCATTTTCCAATAATTCATGCGAGATCTCACACAAGCTCTCTTGCTCTTTTTTTTCGCACACCTAGAAAAAGAACTGGAGAGGAATCAATCCAGATATGATCTCAGAAAACAGTTATAAGTCAGTCATGCCAAATAGACCGCTCAACTAAACTTTTGACCACTTGAGCAGTTAATGCAACAAATTAGTTCTTAGTAAGACAAGCCTGAGAATGTGAAGAACCAATGATCGCTTAAGCCAACTTTTCACCGCTCAAGCGGTGATTGCAACTATCCAAGATTTTGAAGCTTAGGCCTAAGAAGCTGTGAGCATCAAAGGACCGCTCGAGCCAACAAATAACCGCTCGAGTGGTTGAGTTACTTTGAAAGGTGTTCGATCAATGGGTTCGATTCACATCTAACTCTCACTCAAGTACAAAGCAATAGGAAATATTACAACAGAAAAGTGTTTGTCAAACGGGATTGTTAAACAAGGTTGAAAGCTAAATCCTAACAGATTATATACACCATGGGATTATTATGCTTTATTTGGTTAGAGCAGACAAAGAATAAGATGAGATTTGGAAGATTATTTTTGGCCACTGCATGAAGAAGTGAAGATAATCCGGAGAGAATCCCAAGGACCAATGTGGGATCAGCAATAAGGACCGAACTAGTAGTCTGCCCAAACAAACACGGGATAACAAATCCCATGGGAGACATTCTAACATGTGGGCCCTTATGTTCCCCCAAGTCCAATCCCCTCTCTCTAATCCCTTCAAACAAACACAGCCATAATTCATAGGATAAGTGGACTAAATGCACATCAGCATCATACATGTAGCTAAACCGGAATGCCCATACTAAAATTTTGTTTCAGCAGAAAACCTAGTACTTTTAGACTTATCCACACGATTTTGAAACAATGAGAGCCTCATCTGACATGGTATTACAATATTAGTACTAGAAGATTAGCCTATCACTGTAAGATTTCTGAAGGCTTTTATGTATATTCAATTGTGTATGTTTACAAAGTATTCATTAGTTTATATAGCCCTAATTTATGGCTGAACAAGGAATGATTGAAAAAGAAAATACAAACGCCTAATTCCTAATATACATAACCATGCCATATATACAATATATTCTCACAATCTACAATATATTCTCACCAGGGCCGGCCCTGAAATTTAGGGGGCCCAAGGCGACCTTCGGAAATGGGGCCTTTCTTACGTTGAAAAAAAAAATTGATGGATAAAACTATAAGTTACAACAACTTTTTTATTTGTTTGTAGCCACAAAAAAAATTACTTGCACATATAATCATTAAAATTATAAACAAAAATTTACTTTCATATATTAAGATAGGAAGCAATCATTACAAATACACAAAAAAATAAAAATCTGATTTTGTTGCTTTATAGTTTAGCAATATCCAATTTACAATTGAACCAACTATCACATAAACATTACTCTTCTCACATTTTTAGCTTCAAAATCACTAATGAAGCTTGCATAATTGAATTTATCCACCATATCCTTTTCAATGGATAACAAAGCTAACCCATTCAATCTTTCTTGTGACATAGTTGACCAAAGGTAAGATTTGATTAACTTCAACTTTGAAAAACTTCTTTCTCTAGAGGCCACTATAACAGGTATAGTTAACAAAATTCTATACACAATCCATGCATTTGGGAAACAACCATCTACCATCTATTGTTTTCTAATAATTAATACTTCAATTGGCCTTTTGATTCTTTCCGGTAAAACTTCTTTCAAGACATTCAACTCTAAAAATAGATATCTCCCATCAATATCAGAAAGTTCATCATGTTTCAGAAAATCTTCAAGATTAACACAATAAGTCTTCAAACATTCCTTGTTGGTAGAACTCAACTTTTTCAAATCAAACAAAAATCCAAAATTTTCCTCATATACTTGAAATTGTTCAAACCTACTCTTAAGTGAAGAAAGAGCTTGATCAATTATATACATATTAGGTGCCGTTTAGTAACACTTACGTTTTCAATTTTCTGTTTATATTTACAAAAAATTTAAAAACTCAAATAAAAACTTGTTTGGTAAATTTTTGATTTATAAATCAGTGGTCTCAGTTTATAAATTTGACCAAAAAATGTAAACTCAAAAAAGGTGTTTCCATTTTGAGTTTTCAGTTTTTTTTTTTTTTACCACCCAACACTATCTACCACCCGCCACTATTTTCTACTACCGTCTTCCGACACCACCACCCACCCCCCACCACCACCTCCCACCACCACTCACTACCCACCTGCCACCACTACCCACCACCCGCCACCACCACTCCACTACCACCCACCAACCAAGACCCACCCACTCGCCATCACCACCCACCTCGTCACCACCACCACCACCACCACACCACCACCCACCACCCACCACCCACCTGTCATCCACTGCCTACCACCACCACCACCACCCGCCACTACTACTTACCACCCACCTGTCACCACCATCCACCACCACCCATCACCCATCTGCCACCCACCTGCCACCACCACCCACCACCCACTCGCTACCACCCACCACTCGCCATCGTCACCCACCCACCCACCACCACCAGCACCCGCCATCCGCCATCCACCACCCACCACCCACCACGCCACCACCACCACCACCACTGCCACACCACCACCACCACCACCACCACCACCACCACCACCCGCCACCGTCACCCACCACCACTCGCCATCCGCCACCACCACCACCCCCCACTCGCTACCACCCACCACCCGCTCGCCCGCCACCTGTTACTTACCACCTACCGTCACCACTTTCCACCACCGTCTTCCGCCACCACTTGCCATTTCTTACTCTTTTTTATATTTTTAAATTTTTTTAAACATTTTGTCAATTACCAAACGCGTTTGTAGTTTATGTTTTTCTAAAAATAAACAACCGCCCGCCCGCCACCTGTTACTTACCACCTACCGTCACCACTTTCCACCACCGTCTTCCGCCACCACTTGCCATTTCTTACTCTTTTTTATATTTTTAAATTTTTTTAAACATTTTGTCAATTACCAAACGCGTTTGTAGTTTATGTTTTTCTAAAAATAAACAAAAAATAAACAAAAACCAGTTTATAAAATTTTTGTAAATATAAACTGAAAACGTAAACGTTACCAAACAGACCTAAAGTAATTAACTCTAAAAGATTTTTCAGCAGTCTGTGTCACCTCTTCACTAACATTCTCATAAAATTGCTTCTTTCTGCGAATGACACGCTTTTTACGAAATTCTGGATCAATTTCCATTAGAGTAGCAACTTCTGTAGCCTCAATCATGGCATCCAAAAATCCAGTTTCTCTATACTTTTCAAGAAAGGTAATGAGTCCTTTTAACTGAATTATAGCAATATCAATATGCATGTCTTCCCTTTGAAATATTTTGCTAACTAAATTAACTGCAAACAACAAATTGTGCCAAATAATCATGCCAAGCAAAAATTCAAAGTTCTCAATTTCATATGTTGCTAAAGACTCAACTTCACTCTTTGTATTGTGGGGTTCACCAAGATTCGCCAATGATTTAAAGCATCTCTTATTTGTGGAGCTTGGTATCTTATTGCTTTAACACTTTCAACGCGACTTTCCCACCTTGTTTGTGACAATGGCTTCAATGTGAGACCTTCCACATGATCTTTGAAAACTTTCCACCGCTTTGTAGAAGATGAAAACAATAAATATATACGTTGTAACACTCCAAAAAAAGAGCTAGCTTTGGGACAAGAGTTAGCCATATCACAAAGTGCAAGGTTAAGACTATAACAACCACATGGTGTGTAGAATGCTCTAGGATTTATTTCAAGTAGCCTTTTCTGTATACTTTTGTGTTTTCCTTTCATGTTAGAGCCATTATCATATCATTGCCCTCTTATATCACCAATGTCAAGTTGGAGTGTGTACAATACCTCTTTAAGTACATTAAAAAGACCCAATCCCAATGTGTCATCCACCTTTAAAAATTCTAAAAAGAACTCTTTCACCTTTACTTGATTAGTTGAAACATCCACACATCTTATTACAAGAGACATTTGTTCTTCATGACTAACATCTGGAGTACAATCAAGAATAACTGAAAAATATTTCGCTTCTTTGATTCTTTTCACAATTGTACTTTTGATCTCACCTGCTAACATCTGTATCAATTCATTTTGAATTTTGTGACTAAGATAATGGTAATGAATTTCATTCCTTTCAATGCGATGAAGGTGGTCTTGCATTACCGAATCAAATTGAGCAATCATTTCAATTAAACTTAAAAAGTTTCCATTTCTTTCTTGATAAATCTTCTCATTGTCTCCACAAAACGCCAAATTATTTTTGGCAAGAGTTCTCACAATAGCAATTATCCTTAGTAAAACATTTTTCCAATGTTCTCTCTCCCTCTTGATTTGTTCTTGAACACCTTTATCAATTGTTTCATTCTTTTGCAATCTTTTTTCCAATTCAATCCATTTGCTCGTACAAGTAATGTGCTCATTGCTAGTTTCATGACTTCTAAGCCTGTGACCTAGATTCTTCCAATCTTTAAATCCATTAGTAGCCAACTGAGTCTTGTTCCCATATTCCTTAGATAACTTATAACAAAAGCAAAATACTTTGTTTGAAGCATCTGAATATACTAGCCATTTCCTATCTTGCTCCTCTCCATTTGATAAATTTCGAATGTAATATGTAGAGGAAAAATGTCTATCCTTGTCATCTCTAGGAAAATTGACAACTTTACTTCTTATAGGACCTCTTTCAACTAATAAATCTCTGAAATTTTGATCAATCTTGTCCCAATTACTTGGGTCATTAATATTTAAAGGTCCATATTCAACATTAAAATCTTCACTTTCAATGGGTTCCTCATTCACCAAATCTTCATTTTCATTCTCATTCAAACATTCAATAGGCTCTTCAGCACCCAAATCTTCATTATCATTCTCATTACATTGATTAAGTTCTTCAATTACCAAATCTTCATCAACCAAACATGAACTTTCTATTTATTTCTTGCTACCAAAAAATTTATCAAGCGCTCCCGATTGAGATTGAATAAAATTTTCTAATTTTTGCTTCTTTTTCCTTTTTTCACATCCAGAAATATACTTCCTAGGAGGCATGACTACTCTATATAATCACCAATCCACACAAATTCACAATCACTGAACTCTGCAAATAATATACTTTCATAATTAGAGCATAACAAAAATTATAAACTTCCACTAAAGCACATAAATTAGGTAATTTTCTTATTTAAAGAACAAATTATATAGGGCAAGAAATTAGGAGGAAAATTAGGGGGAAAATTAGGGCAAGAAAATAGGGCAAAAATTAGGGCAAAAACTTCCTCCATTTAAATGTGATATATATATATATAGAGAGAGAGAGAGACTCACGGTTTTGATGTCCAAAATCGTTAATGCTCAGTAACGTCTGTCAAATATGGAGGAGAAGAGAAGACTAAAGGTGGACACACGGTTTCATCAGTCCACTGCGAGAGAGAGATTAGTCCAATATGAGAGAGAGAGAGATGTATTTCTTTCAATGTTTCTTTCAGTGAGAGTGACCCACGTGAATTCATTCTTCTCCAGGGTGGGTATTATGATGTGCTTCTTGTTTTTGGGCCCATGTTGAATTGGGCCTCTATTATGATTTTTTTTTTTTTTTTTTTTTTTTGGCCCCATGTTCAATTAGGCATATAATATTTGGATTTTTTTTTTTTTATATCCAAAACACAAAATCATATTTTGGGGCCCTATGGCCTCTTTGGCCTTCCCTCAGAGCCGGGCCTGATTCTCACACCCCCGCTCAAACTCAAGGTGTTTCAGCAGAAAACACTGAGAGTTTGCGAAAAAGAAACTGAAACCGAGCGGTAGCGTGAGTCTTGGTGAAGAAGTCCGCAAGTTGCAAAGCCGAGGAGACGAACGAAAGTGAGAGAGAGCCAGATTGTAGATGCTATCGGACAAAGTGACAATCAATCTCAATGTGTTTCGTCCGTTCATGGAAGACAATATTGTGGGCAATCTGAATAACACTGCGGTTGTCACAATAGAGAGGTCGGAGAAGACTGAGGGATACCCAAATCAGAAAGAAGACAATGAAGCCAAACAAGCTCAACAGTAGCATGAGCCATAACGCGGTACTCAGCGTCAGCAGTAGAGCGAGCAATAACAGTTGTTTCTTGCTTTTCCAAGAGATCAGGGCATCGCCAAGAAACATATAGAAACCAGAGGTGGACTTGCGATCATTAACATTACCAGCCCAATCAGAATTAGCATAGGCTACCAAGTCTAAAGAGGAAGTAGAGGACAACAATAAACCCTGAAAGATGGTACCCCGGAGATAGCGAAGAATGCAAACCAAAGCAGCCCAATGGGTAGAGCAAGGAGAAGAAACGAACTGACTAACCACATGCACAGCATAAGCAAGATCAGGGCGAGTAACAAGCAAATAAACTAAACAACCCACAAACTCGCGATAGACAGTGGGATCATCCAGAGGGACGCCATCGGTAGAGTTGAGCTTGACATTAAGCTCAATAAGTGTATCAGAAATCGTAGTATCAGTAAGACCGACACGGTGAATAACCTCATTAGCATATTTTCCCTGCGACAGGAAATAGCCCTTTGGAGAAGAGGCAACCTCAATACCAAGAAAATACCGCAATTGACTCAAATCTTTTATTTCGAAGATGCGGAAGAGATGTTGCTTGACCTCAGAGATAGCAAAAGAGTCAGAACCAATAATGATAATATTATCCACATAGAGTAAGAAAACAACAAAACTAACCGAGGTATGTCTCAAAAACAAAGTAGAGTCGAAAACAGAAGGATGAAACCTAAGCTCGATAACAGCAGTCTAAAAGAGATCATACCAAGCACGAGGAGATTGCTTCAAACCATACAGAGCACGCCGAAGATGACAAACCTGCCCAGAGAAGTGGAGAAGGCCAAAAGGAGGACGCATGTACACTTCCTCAGTGAGATGACCATTAAGAAAAGCATTCTTAACGTCCATCTAATAAAGAGGCCAATATCGAACAACAACAACAAAAATCAAGGTACGGACAGTAATCACCTTGGCAATAGGGGCAAATGTCTCCTCACAATCAATACCATACTCCTACAAGAAACCTTTTGTAACCAAGCGAGCTTTGTATCGCTTGAGAGAACCATCAGAATGAATCTTGACTTTAGAAACCCATTTGCAACCAACCAGATTCTTGCCAGCAAGCAAAGGACCCAACTCCCAAGTGTTAGTCTTCTGCAAAGCAAACAACTCATCCTCCATATCTTGAACCCAATTAGGATCCTGACAGGCCCCTGTGTAAGACTGAGGTTCTAAAAAAGAATGAATAATAGACAAAAAAGTACGATAGGAAGCAGAAAAACATGTATTAGACCAACCCAACCTATTTAGAGGACAACACTGACGAGTAGGATATCGGTGTGCAATAGGATCAGAGTCGTCAAAAGCAAAAGGATCAGCATCAAGGGCAAAGACAACTGGTAGAGGAGGAGCCTTGCGACGAGAATAAACTAACAACGGAGGAGGTGAAGAAGCTGAAGGAGGAAAAGCAGCCAAGGTGAAATAGAAAGAGAAGATGAAACAAACTCATGAAGAACTGTGAAGATGTACTCATCAGACGGGACCTCAAAAGGAAACGGATCAATGTGAACCAAATCCTCTTTGAAAACTGGGGTGGTGAGAGAAGGAAGCTGAAAGTAAGGTAGATGTTCGAGAAAATAAACATGACGGGAGACATAAAGGCGACGGGAAACAGGGTCGTAACACCAATAGCCTTTCTGAGTAAAACTATAACCCAAAAAGACACAGAGGACACATCTTTGCAAGGAAGAAGGACAAAACAGGCAGACCCAAACACACAAAGAAGGGAGTAGTTAGAAATTTGGAAGAACAAAGCCTCATAAGGAGACCGACCAGAAAGAAGGAGAGTAGGTATGCGGTTGAAAAGAAAAGCAACAATAAGAACTGTCTCCCCCCAGAATGGAATCGAAACTGAGGCAGAGAGAAGAAGAAACCTAACTGTCTCAAGGAGATAACTGTGTTTACGCTCGACTCGACCATTTTGGGCAAGTGTATCTGTACAAGAAGTTTGGTGAATGATACCTAAATTGGCCAAACACTTATAGAACTCATTTTTAAAATATTTCCCACCCAAGTCAGACCGTAACACTTTAATTGTAGACCCAAACTGAGTAGTAATCATAGACTGAAAGGTACGATATATCTGATAGAAATCGGACTTATGAGTCATAAGATAAACCTAAGTGTAACAAGTGCAGTCATCAACAAATGACACATAGTATGCAGAACTCCCTTTGGTGAGAACAGGAGAACGGCCCCAGACATCAATATGAACTAAAGCAAATGGTGTAGCAGATATAGAAGTACTTTTACGAAAAGGTAAGGCTGTCATTTTGACAAGTTTACACCCCCAACACTCGGTAAGTTAACTAGGAGAAACTTTACCCAATATACCTGACTGAGCTAAAGACCGTAAGCGGTCAGCAAACAAATGTCCTAATCTAGAATGCCACAAATAGAAAGGACTTGACAAAGAATCTAATTGAAAAGAAGAAAAGACAGTCAGAGAGGTAGTCATAGGCAGATACAAGCTCTCCACAACATAGAGGTCTCCAACTCTATAGCCAATCCCAATCTGTTGCTTGGACATTCGATCCTGCACGGAACAAATAGAAGAGGAAAAGATAACATCAAAACTGGAGGCATCAAGTTGACTGATAGATAATAAACTAACAAATAACTGAGGAACATAAAAGGCAGATGGAATAGAGACTACAAACATAGCAGATGGTAGGACAGACCCAACAGATATAACAGACATACCAGACCCATTAACAACATTGACAGTAATAGGAAAGGGAGGAGGAATACAATTTTGAAGTAAAAAGAGATGGGGAGTCATATGATGAGAGGCACCAGAGTCAAAAATCCAGACAAATGAAGAAATACCTAAAGAAGACCCAAGCAAACCTGAATGAAGAGAGGAAACAATGGAGGCAGACGGGAATGGCTGAGAGATAGACAATATATGCTGAAATTGACTAATCAGTGTATGCTGAAGCTGACTACTTGGAGTAGTCAATGAAGCCAAGTCAGGATTAGGAGCCGGAGCAGATGCAGTAGAACCGGTGGGAGGCCGAATGGTACTCAGAAGAGGAGTGTAGAACTTGATCGGAAACTGCTGAGAAGACGAGGCAAACACAGGCGAAGCAGACAAACATCCCTTCTTTGGACAATGATACTTCCAATGGCCTTTTTGATGGTAGAAAACACACTCATCAAAAGTCAGAGACATCATAGTAACTAGAAAACTAAGGGGTTCAAGTGTAATAAACCCTAAATAAAACAAAATAACCAAACCAAGGGTCGAAGGGTAATAACTAAAAAGCTGAGGGGTTTAAGTATAGTAAACCTAAAATAGACCAAAGTAATGTATATCAGATGACCCTATGTATATCAGATTGACCCTACGAACCAGTCGAACAAGAGAGACAGAGAGACAGAGAGTAGACCTCGTGAAACCAGAAGGAGACGACCAAGATTTTCGCGAATCAGATGGTTACGGTCGATAGGCATGACTCAAACTCAGATAGGTCACGATGAACACAGATGGGTCGACCACCAGAGAACTTGATCGAGTCCAAAACCAGAATCAGAACCAGAACTCAACCTCGTGAGCCAAAAGTTGAGTCCGACGAGCCAGAGGAGGTTGTTCAATCGCGAATTAGAGGAGTTTCGAACCAAGTGGGATGGGTCGTGATTCTAGTGCTCGAGGGGTTGCGATTTCAACAAAGGCAGATTCTGAACCAGATGAAACTTTGAACGAAGAAGGAACTTTGATCAATCAGAAGCCAGAATGAATGATAGCTCTGATATCATGTAAGATTTCTGAAGGTTTTTATGTATATTCAATTGTGTATGTTTACAAAGTATTCATTAGTTTATATAGCCCTAATCTATGGCTGAACAAGGAATGACTGAAAAAGGAAATACATATACCTAATTCCTAATATACATAACCATGCCATATATACAATCATGCCATATATACAATATATTCTCACAGTTACTGCATTATCTAGCGAGCATTCTCAAAATAGAGATTCTTTGGATAGAATCTCAATTCTATTCATAAACTTGTTGTTTAGATTGTTACGTTTTTGTTTGTCGGTCGAAACCCAATGGTTGTACAGTTCATCAGAGGATAGTTTTTCTATTATGAACAAGGACATCTTACTTTGTATCATTTTCCAAAAAACTGATAAACCGGGCTGAAATGTAAAATATATTCTTTCTTTTCCATAAATTTTGTACTGTTCCACAATGTGGTCCATTCAAGAAAGAATCATATATTTTGGGCAGATAATCTTTTTTAGGCTCATCATTACTCAATCCACCATCTTTTCTTTCCTTTTTTTATCTTTGTTCTTTTACAGTCATAGTTGTTAGTATAAAACTATAGTTTAAGACAAGTCCCAAATATAATCATAAAAGGCATGGTTGATTACCCAGTTCTAATATTAGTATACATAGTTAATCATCTGTGTCGGTCTCAGGTAATAATCCAAAATCTATAATATGATTTATATTACTTTATTACAGCTACAAACAGAACACACATATACTTCATGCTTTAGCTTAACAAAAAAAAAAAATCTGCAATTACCCAAAAAAATAAAAAAAATCTGCCCATGCTTATAAGAAGATGCATAATTAATTAGGTATAAATGTAACCAAAATTCACCTGAATATTATTGCATTGGACTCGGATGCTCTTTTCCAGTCAACATATATTGGCAAAGTAAGTAGATAATCACTGTTTAATGCAGATGTCAAAATCAAATCCCTGGCTGATAGCTCTTCAAACTGAGCATTATAAAGAAGCTGCACGAAAGCACGCTGGAAACGAGTGGCAACAGCAACTCTACAGGCAATTTTGCAAAATCAGTTAGATCCAACAAAAGCATGAAGCTGAATAATGAGAATCAGTAAATTGAACAACCATCAGAACATGTCATTCAGTGAATTCATTGTTCTCATCAAAACCATTGCCTGACTGAATCATCTTAGAGGGAATAAACAAGTGCTGAAAACTGTATCTACAGAGTTTGATGTATGGTTTTAACAGAGTTTTATTTAGACAAGTAAAAAATAGGACACCACCAATGTACAAATGGGTTTTACACACAAAAGAATGAAAAACAAAAAATGTAACAAAGGACAAATATTTATGGAATTAATGAAAGAAAAGAAGTTCCCCTTTCCCCCAAGAGCCTCAAAAGACAATAGTTCCTACACATCAAAAGTTTTATCTATACACTTGAAGATTCAACAAAGTAGAAGAAACTTATTTTCTCTCTTAAAAAATGTCCCAGAACAAAGCATAGGGAAGAACTCTCCAAACACCAGCACTCCTCTTGGTACAGTTATTAATCTACCAACTTGACATGAAATCACAGACAGATCAAGGCATGACCCACCAACCCCTGAAAAAAGAGAAATCCAAGCTCACACATGCCTGCCAAACAACGAAGCAATAAATGGTCCATCGACTCGACAATCTCTTTATGAACAATGCACTAATTAGGAATTGTATACTTCCTTCAAGCATGTTAGTACAATTTTGTCAAATCCTGATACTATTTGGCATGATACAAGAAGCTGTTTTAATGTTATACTTTGATCCAAACTGTCATTAGATAGTTCATATATGTGCACTTACATACCCAAATAACTATGTTCATGTATATAATATATCTTTTTTTTGATAAATATGTACATGTATATAATATATCATTATATATACAATTATATACTCGTAAATTGTGTTTTTATTCAAGCTATTTGTTTATATTCCATTATATGAACGAGGCACCAGTGACATGCACCAACATAAAATGGTTTTTTTAATGACACCAGACCTCAGCATATCTTTTTGATTTTTTCTAGTAGTTTAATTGACATCTTTTCTCTCCAGACATTTAATGACCACCAATATTCCATTTTTTCTTTTAGTTTGTAATTTTTAATTTTCTCTCTAATCTCCAAAACTACCTTATCAAGTTATCATTCTAAACCAAAGTTCCCTGTGTAATTTTCATGTAACAGTTTGTAAAAGTAAATCTTTTGCCTCTCTTTAGATCTACCCTCTTGATCTATGAAGCACGGATACTTCAAATAGGGTGACGTATCCGTATCGTATCCGTATCGGATACCGATACTCCTTGGATACTCGCGGATACGTATCGAATACTTATTAAAAGTATCAGATACTTCTTAATTATTTTTTCATTAACTTTGGAGTATCGGATACTTAACTTTGAAGTATCGGATACTCTAAGTCATGTTTACTTGTTTTATGAAATTAAAATTGTAACATTTCTTGCATAGTAATATAATATAATATAATATAATATAATATAATATAATTGCAAGTATAAATATAAGAATATTTTTCTAATACTTTGTTAAGTTCTTTGATAAGAAGAGTATAGTGAATTAAATAAAAAAATTTATCAAATTGATGTATCTTAATTGTTTCATGCATGTCCCCGATAACAACATAGAAAATAAGAATTAACAAGAGAATATAACAATGGTAAAATTAAATATCAATAAATAAATAAACAAGTAAAGTTGAATATAATATTTTTCACTAGTGTTAAAGGAAAAAGTATAGGGACAAGTTGTGAATTGTTCTATTATTGTAATATAAATATATTAAACTTGATATTGAAATGAAATATTTGCAAAACTTATTAAAAATTTAAAAAGTAAACAAGCTACTAGTTTAAATTAATACAAAATTCTTAAAGGTTAGTATTTTACATTATAAAATTATATTGTAGTTTCTCAACGTTCTTTAGCTTATGTGTAACTTACTATTAATAATTTTAAAAAATATATTTTTCACAAACGTATCCTAGCCGTACCGGTATCCTATTTTTTTAGGTTTTGTCGTATCGCCGTATCCGTATCGTGTCGTATCCGTATCCTGTATCCGTATCTATGCTTCCTAGCTCTTGATGCACTTAACATGATTCAAATCTATTTAGTTTTCCTCTCTCATGACCTAGCAAGTTTTTTTCCTTTTTTTTTTTTTTTTTGATCGGCAACAAGAAAATAAGATTAAATAAAAAATAAACAAAGTAAAAAGAAGTACCAGGAGAACAAGAAGTCTTCCAAGGAGCAAAATTACAACTCTTTTTAGAGGTGAGAGAAAAATAGGGTGTCAACACCCTCGACATGATTTAATGGTTTTTCCTGCTCAAAAAGCCATTAAGTCATTACAATATTTGAATCTTAAAATATTAGTATAATATTGATCACAATTTATCTGTATGAAAAGGCAATCACAATAAGTATGAACTTTGCCTAAAACATCTTTGTGCATAAATGATGAGTCATGCTACCATAAGAACAATGACACGATTCCATTATATATACATATACATATAAGACCAAAAAATTGGGCAAAAGCTCATTGCACCTAAAGCCAACCAATGCATCCCTACCAAGGGACACCCATAGCAATGATACAAAAAATCCTGGTGTTATCTCTGAAAATAACACAATCAAAGAATGCAAAAATACCAAAAATTATTAGATGGTTTTCAAACAATGCTCCATAGCAACTAAAAATAAGGACCTTATTGTCTACATTAATAACTATCAAACTGAAACAGCATATAAACTTGTTCCAGATCATTGCCCAAAAAATAAAATAAAATAAATAAGCACACGATCAGTATATAAATAAAATCACACCACATAAGAAGTAAGAAACTACAGTGATTCATGATTCAAAAACAAAAGATAGATTTGGTTGTAGTTATGGCAAACTAAATACATAAGCAGTAACAAGTAGGGGTCAGTGTGGTATGTAACTTCTCATGAGTGAAGAAAAAACAAATTATATCACTCAAAAAAATTTATCCAACAAAAGTACAAATATTTATTATTATTAATATTATGATGATGATGTAGTACACAACAATTAATGGAAATATGTGAAATATATCAAAATAAGAATACAATCAAATCTTAAGGACCTTAACTATTTAGTGATGATACCATAGACTAGAAAATTACTCTTTCATATTTTCTTTCACTGAAGTTTTTTAACTGTTTTTGCACGAAATTTGAAAATACCACTGCCAATGAATCACTCTTTAATATTTTCCTTCATTGTAGTTGTTGGCCAATTTCTAAATGGACAATCTTTTGATTATATGTGTCAAATGTGGAATCATGAAATGTTTGATTACCGTCGAAAAAAATTTAAAATCTTAAATGATGATCAAATGAAAAATGTGATGGATGCATGGTTCTTGAAATTTATTTAGTGGTTTTCTTGTTTTGATATCTTGATAATATTATTGTTATTTGTGTGTTTGTTATCTCTAATTTAATTAAATAATGTTAGTTTTTTTTATGGATTTATAATATATGCATATATATAGTATTCAATGTGTTCCCAACATGTCTGTGTTCTAATTTTTAACAAATATCAAGTTTGCATGTCCGTATTGTGATATGTCCATGTCCTACATCAGTATCTATGCATATTAGAAAGCAACCATACATGACCAATATCAAACTATCATGGGAAGATTATATGGTCTTGGGGCAAATCCATGTAGTGCCCCAATTAGTGTTTCATTGGTTGAAACAATGAGACCCACCGCTTTTTTCTTGGCTTTTAGGGGACAAAGGGACAAGTAGCGCAATGTGAATGGTGTGGAGTATTGCTCCAAGACCACCAAATAACTTCTCACTATCATGATATCAGCTAGTCTAGTCATTCTGCAATAAAAGAAGCAATGAACCTGGACTCCGTTAAAGAATTTCTCTTGACATTTTTGGGTGAAGAATTCAAGAGATGTCTCAAGTCGAGGCTAAAATATGAAGAAATTGGCATTTCCGGTTCAATCTTGTCTTCACTGTATTCTTCCGTGTTCCCAATCCCAATTGTGTTTTCTATAGCCGAGTTAGATTCATTTCCATTGGCTATGACTTCTTTTTCTGAACAATCTGAGCCATTCCGACTAGTTCCCTTCTCTTCTGTCGAATGAGTATAGTTATAGTCCAATCGCATTTCCTCTAAAATGCATTTGTGCTCGGCGTGAAGAATAGAATCCAGGCACCTACAATTACAAAAATGTGTAAACTGTATTTGAATCAGGAATTTGAAGTGAAATAAGTAGATACATTTTCTGTTAGTCTTAAACAGCAGCAAGGTTGAAGGAGATGAAATCACAAAACTTTCGAGAGTTTCCTACATTGTCATCACAGTCTTTCAATTTTGCATCAAGGACAAAACAAAACTATAGGGTTGGGGAGAGGTAGTAAGTAACCTTTCCCCCCACTTTTTTTGTGGAGAAATTGATTCCCAGAACTTGAACATGGACCACAAAGCTGTGGGCGAATAGGACTTGCCATTATGCCTGGTCATGATCTCTCAATGGAAGAAAAAACTATCAATATAGAAATTTCTTGTATCAATATCCTCCTACCTAGTGAGGGTATTGATGGGGCAAATTAATTATTACACCATTAAAGAAAACACAAGGTTTAATGAACAAAATTTTTATAACCTCACTTGAAATCCAACCCCATATATATATATATATATATATATTCGAGAATTTGGTTGGGTTAGGTAGTGTAGTGTTTGGTTCACGGAATGAGATAGAATGAAATAATCATTGATTCTATCAAAATATTCATTTTTATGTTTGGTTAGTTTAAAAGGATAATGACAAATGCATTAAAAATAAAATAATGATTTGATAGGAAGCAAATACAGCATTAGGGTTTTATGTTATGGGTGGAAACTTACGAAGAGAGGAGAAGAAAATGATCAATCTCTTGTTGGGAGTCAAACATGAGCAAAATGGAATCCAAAAACTGAGACTTAGAGATGGGAATGTATCGCTGTCTGGGGACTTGAATTCCAGTTATGCCCGCCTCGTTGTTACTTTCTTCTCCATTGACTCCTCCTCCTCCTACTGCATCACCACCACCAGCAACTTGTTTGGACTCAGGGTCAGGATTCTTCTTGTGGTTATGGCTTTGGGTGGTGGCTGTGTCATTATTGGTATTCAATTGGGAGTGAAGCAGTTCCTGATGATACTCAACAGCTGTATCCTCAATTCTCAGACAGCAATGATGACGAAAAGGAGAAGCAACTTTGAGAATGGAAGCAGCATTTTTTATGCTGCAGCGCCGCCGAGATACAGAGTAATTGGATGATGATGATGATGATGGAGCTGTAACGCTGCTGCCGGAAATCTTCCAAGAAAACAACATGGAGTGAGATGAGATGAGAGCGAGAAATGAGGCTGACGAGCAGAGCAGAGCAGAGCAGAGCATAGCAGGCTTCACAAAATATAATCCATCACGACACGATCCTCCTCCTGCTTCCACTAATTTTTAACTACAAACACGACAAAATTGAAACATCGCTTTCAAGTAAGGGGGCCAGTTTGGTTTAGGCCGTTTGAAATTAAAATTATAAATTGAATCACAAAATTGATGGATTAATCAATCGTAATTTGATGGGTTTTAGGTGGATTAATACATTAAAAAATATTTTAATAAATTATTAAATATTTGTATTGTGCGGAAAGAAAATATTCGTCGTTCTCCGTACTCCTTGAATCCAAGCCTCATGTAGCGTCGCTTAACCTGAGAACAAAAAGGCGGTGAGCTGCCTGACGGTGTGCTGCCGAATAAACTCTCTGACAATCAAGTCAACACACTTGGAGAAGAAGAGAGAAAGCAGAGCACCTTCTAGAGAGAGAGAGTATATCAAAAATAGCTTCAAGTTGCTTACCTCCAATGTGTGCATTTTTCTCCTTTTCAAGACTAGCCATGCAACCACAGAGATTGTAGGCGCACTTCCTCTATTGTCCTTCTTGGACAGGCAGTTGTGCTCCCCTCTACCATTCTTACACGTGTAGAGATCAAAACCGCCAAACAGTGTTTGTCGCACCACCAAACAGTATTGACGCATACCAAGAATGGATTCCCCTATTCTCGTCATTGGTCCACGTGGAACAATGAACCAAGCTATTACTTGGGATAAACATTACGTTATACTGCCTAATGTCAAACCGGTCCAAACCGACCTATCAACGCCGACCGAAGTTGGGCACGCTGTTCGGCATCTCGACTAAGCACTGCAGTCTCGTGGACCGTCTATCATCACAACTCCAGTCCGAACCGTTTGTAGCTCGGCCTTCGCCTTTAGCCTGTTCGGCCTGGTCTAGTCCAACGCTGTAATCCGCGTCGGTCCGACATCGTGTTTCGTGAAATCTTTGCCCGACCCAATATATCCTAGACAACCCTAATCCGACGATGCACCATATTCAGTGCGGATCCGATTCAGCCTCACAACGGGCTCCAAGTTCTCTTTTCACGGCCTAACCCCGTATTCTGCGTTGGTGTAGCTCGGCTCATTGTTCGGCACAAATCTCCCTCTCAATTGCCACTTAATCCCATCCGAGCTAAACGTGATTGGGATTACTATTTCTAATCGAGCTGTCTGTTCGATCGATCATTGAGACTTGTGCAAGTTGTCTTATTATCAATCAATCGGCCGTACTAATCACCCATCACTTCAATGCCACGTGGCTTTCTTTGATTGGTTCTGTGCAACCTTACAACTGTCTTACTACCTCCAAAATTCGAAAAGTTGGCGCTCTTTCACCATCATTCATATATACATAAAAGGTCAGCCCCTTATCTCTTATCACTGTTCATTTTTTCTGTGCAAAACCCTAAACCCTTTGAGTTTCTACCCCCACTGCCATTGTCGTCACTGTCGTCGTTCTAGCTTGCACCATTTCCAGTGTTTTCCATCTCAATGAGCATCGCAGTGGCGGTTAAGGTCGATTGAAGCTCGATTCAGCGCCCGAATCTGTAAGTTTTTCTAGCTTCCAACTCCTTTCCATAGTTGTTCTTCATGTTCTTCAGTTTTTTTTTTTTTTTTTAGGAGGACTACTGGTATTCTGTCAATACCCCTCTGATGGGGTAAAATCGATAGGCATCTGTAGAAATTAGGCAAAACTAGAATCTAAAACACACATGGGGCCACTGTGCCCCTCATTCTTTTTAGCTTTAGTGTATGAACTTCACATTTAGGATAAACAGCATAGATTCTGGATAGAGTCGAGGAAAATCCCACTTTTAGATCCAAAAATAGGATTGAGCTAGGCTAAAGCTAGTTTGTGGTCCTGCCAAGGGCGGTGACTGCGCGAGGAGCTTCGTGGGATCCGAGCGAGATGAGCATCGAGCACTTAGGGAGAAGGCCAAAAACCAACCTAACGTCTTAGGCTCCACAACCGAGCTAAAATGACAACCAATTTAAGGCATATAGCGTAATAGGAACAATTATAGGCGAACTAGGCGTATTTTGAAAGCCGCACACTTGCTACCATGTTAACACTTGCACTTATTTTTTAATAATACAGAACAAACTAAGACCGACCAAGCACATTCAACATCATGGTCGGTGAGGTCAAAGACCAAGAAAATGATCACAAGAGTCACGTAATTTTGACTGAGCTGTTTGTCATACAAAATAAAACTGGGATAAAATGGGGAAATATCAATTTATGGTTAGCTCGCCTGGGGCCATAGCCAAGTTCTGTAGGGAATTCAACATTCCAGATGACGTCCATTTAGAGTTGGCCAAAAAAGAAGGCACTCTATGGGGCAAATTGGAAGCTTGCCCCTTCACCATGGTATCTATAGTAGAAAGCGGTCTTCGCTTCCCGGTCCAACCCTTGGTCTGCGAATTTTTGAGGCACACTAGATTGTGCCCAACCCAGGTCTCCAACAACACATATAAAATAATAAACGGCATGGTCACACTGAACCGGATACTCGGTTTGAATCTCGGTTATCGAGATATTTTATCAATACACACTTAGTAAGAATAAAGAGGGCTTCTGCTAGTACTTGAAAGTTAGAAAGGGTCGAGCAAAGCTTGTAAAAAGTAACCCTGATAAAGAGATGAACGACGATGACTTCTTATGGGTGTTTGGCCATTATGAAGACACCGAAGCGCGCATACCGGGCTGGTACATACTAAAAAACTTTGGGAGCGCTTGTGAGCAGCTCAACACGGTTTTAATTTTGTATATGTTATGTCTCTGCCGATCTAATACTTGCGTTATTTTTGCAGATTACAAACTTTTGGTGGATGAATATTCTCGCGCCAACTAAGAAGCTATCAAAGTTGCTCTACGACATTCGATCGCAGAGTGTGAGTCTCACAACTCGAATATGAACCGAGTTACCAGCACATGGCATCGCAAAAAAGCAAGGTTACTGATTTCCTTCGTACTCCTTCTCTAGAGCCGGATCCAAATCTTCCACAGATCAGACTTGTTTCTTTAACTGCCGAGCAAGAAATGACCAAAATTTGAGCCATTAAGTCCATGATCACCGGCAAACCAAGCGATTCTCCACCGGTTGAGACGACAGCAGGCCAATCATCGCATCCATCTACGCAAGAATCTGGCCCAGTTCTAGCTCTGGACAGTGAACAAGGTGCTGGTCGGTCGAAAAAGAGACCGAAGTGGACACAGACCAAGCAGTGCTTGGTCGATAAGGATTCAATCGAGATGTCTTCTGCTGACCAGGGAGAACAGACTGACCAACCTTTGGCCAAGCAATCATCACGCTCTATTACCTCACCAGTCTAGTCGCCCAAGCTGAAATACAAAGGGCGAGCGGTGAACACGGCTGACTCGATTTATGCTAATAAAGATTATTTGCTTGGATTCAACATGACCAAGGGTTTACTCCTCCCAGCGGACATGAAGAAGCACAAGGAATTGTCCGATCTGAAAATCCTCCTCTCGGCTTCAAAGTCGATTGTACTGGTAAGCAAGCGAGCCCCTAGCCCTTTTGTTGCCAACTTATTGTTTGGTTTCTATGTATTGATGCCTACTTTGTTGCAAGCCGCGCAAAAGAACTATTTGGCCCACGAACGCATGATCTCTGTGTGGCAAAGTCTGCAGAAGGCCATCACTGACAATAAGACCAAGATGGCTGAGCTAGAAAAGCTGAAGACCGCGCATGAGGCACTAATAGTCGAGCTGGATCAAATGGCCGAAAAACTTGCGATGGCCGAAGAGAATAAGCAAAGAGCAGTGCAGGCCAGGAATGAGAGATATTTGGCTGAGCTGCGCAAGCTCCGCGCTGCACATAAAGCTGAGTTAGAGAAGCAAGTCGACGATGCGGAGGATCGCGACTATGCTAAAGAAAAGAAGGTATACGCACGGCAAGTGGAGGGAATGAAATATATATTCTTTCAATGTGGCTGGAAAACTACCGCAGAGAAGCTTGGCCATGGCCCCGACTCTAACGTCTACAAGAACCCTCCACTTGCCTTCATTCCTCCGAACATGCAAACCTATGCCACAGCCATACAACAGAAATTTATTGAGATAGCGTAGGCGGCTAGCGCAGCTAAGGCTACACTCCCTCCACCAACCGATGAGAGTCGACAGCTGGTCAATGAGGAAGAAGACTTGCCGGGCGGTGATGGGGCCCGACTGAGATCTGATCTAAGCCCCATTGTCGAAGAGGGCGCCGTGGTGAACGAGACCGAGGAAGGTCTGGCCGAGCAGGAGGATACCGTAAACATAGATTAGGCGCATTTGTATTTCCCATTTTTTGTTTTTGATGTAGCCAGGCTGTGAGCCCCACTATTGTAATCAAACCATGTCATCAATGAAATATCAGTTTCTTTTTGCTCGTCATGTGTATTTGCTGTCTCATGTTTGTTTTCTGCAACTTATTTGCCTTGTGTGAATGATTAAAACTATGACTTTCAATCTAGCCAAGATAAAACTGCTCGGATTAACTTTTGAATCTGCATACATTTAAAAATCCCTTTCAAAATTGGGGAAGCATAACTGCCTCACAGGCAAGCAAGTTCAGCTCGGTTTAAGGGTAAAAATAACCCATGAGTTGGACAAATCGCAAACTTATTTCAAGGTGAGCAAAGTCAGCTCGGGTTAACGAACAAAGTCCACTTGGTTTATATCAAAAGTTTGGTGTGACGTCAACTTTTTTCTCGGCGAGCAAAATCAGCTCGGAGGATGTTAACTCTTTCAGTCGAGCAAAATCAGCTCGGTTCAAAAACATAGGTTGGACAGAACACCAACTTTTCCCTCGGGTGAGCAAAATCTGCTCGGGTTAGCGAGCAAAGTCAGTTTCCAATCTCAAGTTAGACAAAACACCAGCTGCTTGAGCGACAGGCAAAGTCAGCCCGGATTGCACTGAGTCAGTTCGGTCTAAAATTGTGAGTTAGCCAAAACACCGACCGATGTGGGGGTGAGCAAAAATCAGCTCGGTTCACATGGAGAAACAAGGAATGTCACCAGTTTTTTTATCACAGCGAGCAAAAATCAACTCGGCTGGAGTAGAGCCAAATTAACTCGGGTTCATTCCTCAGGTATTTTAAAAGAACTTTCTGTACGGCGAACCATTGAAACTGAAGGTTAAATGCCCCTAATGTCTAGCAACTCGAATACAACACTTCTAATACATGGAAACAATGATACATAGACAAATCAGAGGGTTCTTCTTATTACACGTTAAACATTACTTACAATGCTAATAGGTCAAACTCGAATATAAAGGAAGAAAGATTACATGTCAGAAGTAAAACAGTTTGAGATTTTCCATGGTCTAGGGACAACTTTGCCATCTAAGTCCTCCAGATGGTGTGCCCCTTTGCCAGCAAGGTTGGTTATCTTGTATAGCCCCTCCCAATTTGCTCATAACTTGCCTCACCAGGGACCACTGTGTTGCCCATCACCTTCCTCAAGACTCAGTCTCCAATCTTGAATAGCCTTGGATGCACGGTCTTGTTGTATTTTTTGGAAAGCTCTTGTTGGTAGGCTGTAATGTAAAGTAGCGTTCGTTCTCTTATTTCTTCAGCTAGGTCCAGTTCCAGGACTATAGCTTCATTGTTTAAGTCTGGTTCAAAACTTTCAGATTGGATGGTCGGCATGCCGATTTCTAATGGTATGATTACCTCCATGCCATAAGCCAAGGCAAATAGAGTTTCCCATGTCGAGCGTCTTGGTATAGTGTGGTATGCCCAAAGCACATTGGGGAGTTCCTCAGCTCACCTTCTTTTGGTTTTCTCTAGTCGCTTCTTCAGCTCGTCCAAGATAGTCATGTTTGAGGCTTCAGCTTGACCATTCGATTGAAGGTAATTGGTATAGAGTTGTAAAACTCAATCTTCAACTCTTCGCAAAATTCGCGGAAGAGTTTTCCGTCGACCTGTGTGCCATTATCGGAAATGAGGGCCTTTAGAATGCCAAGGTGAGTGATGACATTCTGCCAGACAAACTTCTTTACATCTTTTTCCTTGATGGTGGCCAATGGCTCAACCTCTACCCACTTGGTGAAGTAGTCAATAGCAGCGATGAAAAATTGGTTGTTGCCCGGAGCGGTTGGAAGCGGTCCTACAATGTCCAGCCTCCAAAGTGCAAATGGCCAAGGACTTGTCAGGGGGAGCAACTCTTTGGGCGACTAATGGATTTGGTAGGCAAATTTTTGACATTTTTCGCATTTGCGAACATATTTCTACGCGTCAGCCTGCATGCACGACCACTAATAGCCTTGAGAGATAGCTCGGTACTTTAGCGATCTACCTTCAATATGGTTGCCACACATGCCTTCATAAATTTCAAAGAGGAAAGCGTCAACCTTACTAGGGTGGACACATTTAAGATACGGCCCAATAAAGGACGTTTTGTACAAGGCCCTGTTTGAAATTAAAATTATAAATTGAATCACAAATTAATGGATTAATCAATCGTAATTTGAAGGGTTTTAGGTGGATTAATATATTGAAAAATATTTTAATAAATTATTAAATATTTGTATTGTACGGGAAGGAAATATTTGTCGTTCTTCATACTCTTTAAGTCCAAGCCTCGCGTAGCATCGCTTAACCTGAGAACAGAAAGACGATGAACTGCCCGGTGGTGTGTTGCAGATAAACCCTCGGACGATCAAGTCAGCACACTTAGAGAAGAAAAGAGAAGGCAAAGCACCTTCTAAAGAGAGAGTATATCAAAAATAACTTCAGGTTACTTACCTCCAACGTGTGCCTCTTCCTCATTTTCAAGATTGGCCATGCAGCCATTGAGATTGTGGGCGTACTACCTTTGTTGTCCTTCTTGGACAGGCGGTTGTGCTTCCCTCTACCATTCTTACACATGTAGAGATCGAAATTGCCAAACAGTGTTTGTCGCACTGCCAAACGGTATTGACGCATACCAGGAGTGGATTCTCTTCTCATCATTAGTCCACGTGGAACACTGAACCGAGTGATTACTTGGCATAAACATCACGTTATACTGCCTAATGTCAAACTAGTCCAAATCGACCTATCAGCGCCACCCGATGTCGGTCAATGCTGTTCGGCATCTCGGCTATGCACTGCGGTCTCGTGGACTATCTGTCTTCACAATTCCAGTTTGAACCGTCCATAACTTGACCTTCACTTTTAGCCTATTCAGCCTGGTCTGGTCCAACACTGTAATCTGCGTCGATCCGACATCATGTTCCGTGAAATCTTAGCCCAGCCCAATATATCCTGGACAACCCTAATCCGACTGTAATAACCTCGCATCGACATCAATAACCACAATTATATATCGATCACCGATAAACCGAATCGCTAATGACCGATAAGTGAATCGATGAACTCTTGAACAAACCGAATGAAACCTGAATCAAATCAATAAGTTTGTCTATTGAATTGCATATTGCATCTGTTTGTTTGTGTGATTATCTGTTTGCATTGTATGTTTAAATTGCTAATTGAAGGCCTTATCGGCGGCTGAATTAGAAACCGTTTGAAGTATTGGAATCAGCATAATATTTGTGATTTTATGGTATTTTTATCTGAAAATTGATTAGGAATGATTAAATTAGATTAAATCGAGTTGATTGAGAACTTTGACTTAATTACCGAATTGCCACATATAGTGGACATTAGTTTAATACCACTATTGAGCCTATACACTTCAAACAAACATTTGATCAGCCTTCTTTCCTTACTCTTAGCCGACCAAACATGGTGAGAGTGAGAGGGAGAGAGAATTGAATTCATTCTTGGTTGAATTGGCTAGAGCTACTTGGAAATTGCTTGAAGGTTGAAGTGTGTATTGCATATTTGAGCTTGTTCATCTTGAATTGGGACTTAGGTAAGAATTACAACCATTCAATTGTTGAGTTATGTTGTCTCTTGCATCTTTCATGCCAAATTGTGGAATTGAGTTTGGTTTTAGTTCATCCATGGTGAATTAAGTTAGAATTAGTGCATGTGTGAATTAGTGAAATTAGAGTTGAATTCATGCTTGAATCATACATGCATGTCCATGTTTACATGATAGTCCATGATTTCATCTCATTTGTCAACTATTGAGCTCTTTAGAGCAAGATTTAAAGATTGAAATTGGTTTGAAACTCATGCATTGCATGTTTACAAAGTGTTCTTGAATTGTTCTTGAAAAATGGTTTGAATAGACTCACCTTTGGGGCTTAAATTCTCAAATTGGCTTTTGAAACTTGTTATTTATTGAGTTGGGATGTATTCCCCAGAATTTGGGCCCAAGAGGTCGAGTTTTGAGTGTTGGAACACTTGGTTTGAGCTTGGAAGGCAAATCTGGAAATTCCAGATTTGGCTTCTTCGCTCGAGCGAAGAATTCCTCGCTCGAGCGACCAAGGTTTCCTCCGAGCTACGCTCGAGCGAGATATTGGTGGCTCGAGCGTAAAAATCGAACATCCAGTACTTTTACTGTTTCATCAGACCGCTCGAGCGAAGGAAGGCTCGCTCGAGCGAACCCTTTGATTTTGGAAGCTCGCTCGAGCGAGCATCGAGCGAGCATCGCGCGTAAAAATTGAGCATCCAGTATTTTTACTGTTTCATCAGAGCGCTCGAGCGAAGGATTGTTCGCTCGAGCGAAGCCTTTGATTTTGCAACCTCGCTCGAGCGAAGGAAGGCTCGCTCGAGCGAGACCCCTATTTTCAGCAATTTTTGAAAAGTGCCTTCCAACTGTATTTTTGCATCCTCATCTCATCCTAGGCATTCTTAGGCCTAGTTTAAAGCATCTTAATGAGGATTTAGACATAGAACCACACCGAGGAATTTAGAGATTTAATTATCATCATTTCCAATCAGAACTTAGTGTGTGTTCTATTGATTGATCTGTTAGGGTTGACTCTCGGGACGCTCTAGCTCTTGATAGCCCAATCACCGTGAGTAACAGATGTGTAAAGATATGTTCAAAATGGTTATCTTTGAATTGAATCATTTAACTGCTTCTTGAATCGATATTATTCTTGAATGAATGTATGTCCTATTTCTGAATCAGACAGTGGCATCCTTAGCACCTCTGTTATTGATCGTTACAGAGCTCGCTGGTTTCCTTGTGGAACCATACCGTTTCATCAATGATTGGCCATCATTACCGTTGGGTCTATTAAGGCCGGTCCTTTTGGACCTATCATATAGTCTATTGGATGTACCACATATGACTGATTGATTGAAATACTGAAAGACTGAAACTACTGTTTAATGAATTGATTTCATTTACTGCAAGGACATTCATTCATAACCTCTTTACGCTTTATGTTATTCACTGGGCTTTAGCTCACTGTTATATATATATGTAGGTTCTCAGCAGCCGAACCAGAGCTAGGAGCGTGGGATTGGTCCCCAGTTTTGTCAGCCAGCCTATGTGCCTCACTGTGAGGTTCCGAGACGCCATGCCATGGCTTGGGGTGTTTTTGTGTCCCCACTAGTCTCCTCTTTTTTGTATCGTTGTATAGACTGCTTTCAGATCAAGTTATCAAGGGATTGAGTTCTCGTACTGAATGTCTGTAATGATTGTATATACTGTACTCGTCTGAATGCATAAATGTATGAAAAATGTTTTTGACATACAGACTTCCACAACTCAATGGACACTAGTTATTTATTGTATTGGCTTCCGCCAGGCCCTCAGACTGACCGATCATTGTATTCATCGTTCAAGAGCCTTTGGTAATCTCGGATTACTGGCCGGTTACGGTACTAAACCCATAGGGCCGGGTTTGGGTCGTGACACCGACGGTGCACCATATTCAGTGCGGATTTGATTCGACCTCACAACGGTTTCCAAGTTCTCCTTTCACGGCCCAACACCATATTCTGCGTTGGTGTAGCTCGGTTCATTGTTCGGCACAAATCTCCCTCTCATGTATAATATAAAAATATCAATTTACATAATAACTTTTACATATATAACATAAACTAATTTTACATAATATGTTTCGTATATATAACTACTAATTTGTAACAAATTCCATATCTTAAATCTCTTTTACACTTATTTTTATTTTGATATTTCATTAGATGTTAATATATATATATATAGCGGTGCGGTTTCAAAAGCAAATTATAAATTTTAAAGTTTAATTTGTGGTTGGCGGATAAAACGGTGCGGATGGATGCGGATCAGTATAGTTTTAACAGATTGAGCAGTATTTTGCACAGTTCTACTTTCAAGTATTTGATTACTTTTCATCTCAAAATAATTACTAACTGATGAAAAAAATATTTGATTTTAATTATTAAAATTATGGATAATCCTTCAAAAAAATCCTACGAGAAGCAAAGCCACAGAGTCAAATTCAAGAGTAAAACAACAAGAAGTATGGAGTGGATAAAAGCACTAGTGTTGTTGATCAAATGGTGTTTGGATCCATTTCATGGGAGAGTAATAGGCACATTATTCACAATAATGTAGGACAAAAACTAGATAGTTGCTCAACTCAATGTTTTTTTTTTTTTTTTTTTGGGGGGGGAGGGGGGGTGTTTAGGTGCTCAACTCAATGTAAACAACCATAAAAATGGTTATATTGTTTAGTTCATGTGCATCATGTTCCCTTACTACTGATATCGCTTGTCAGAATATATATGATTTTATTTTTCTCCAAAAAAATAAAAGAGACTTTACATTACTTTTTTTGGTAGTTCTTGACAGTATTTAGGTCACCAATGGAAAGAAAATTACAGAAAATCGTAATGCAGATGAGATTGACATGCATAAATAAACCTGTCTTGTTAATGATCTAAGATGATGGGAGGAGAGAATAAATATAGATCATGCTAGATTAATTGGTTGGATAAAATTGGAAAGTTTGTAACTAATGTGTGACTTAACTCAGACGTCATAATCAAATCATTTAATTAGAATCAATTCAGACTGATTTTCATTAGGGGTACAATTCGGGCGAGTTCGGATTGATTGAGAGGTTGTCCAAACCCAACCCAAGTTGTGTTGAAACCTGTCCAAGCCCACCCAGGCCCGAATTGTAACCCAAGATTGCCTGTCTAAGCTCAGCCCGAGTTAAACCCGAATTGCCCAAGTTGACTGAATTGTAAATGAATTTTAGTTTTTTTGTGCAGTTACATTATTAAATTTTTAAAAATTTGACTCTATTTACATTTTTTTTTAATGGAAAATCATTAATATCATTAAAACAAATAATTTATGTAATGTGAGAGAGATGCCGCTATAGTAGTTTTATAATTTATAAGTGAAATTTTTTTTAAAAAAAGCTAACATTTTATGTCATTCGTATATATAATATATATTCAATATAATTTAATAATTTAAATTACGTTAATATCATGTAATGGCTAATAATTTATATGTATATTTAATATTTTTATATATCTGTATATGTATACTTCAGGTTTCGGGTTGCTCGAATTGTTTGACTTCTTTGTTCAAGCCCGCCCAAATTTAATTCGGGCTTCTAAATTTTTGCCTAAGCCAAATTTAAAAATATCTTATCCAAATCTTAAAAAAATTCAAACTGGATTCAGATTGCTCGGGTTGAGCCCGCTCAAGTTGTAACCCTATTTTCCACAACCCTAGGAGTTTGAGTTCTCATTTACAGGGCCAAAATTCATAGTTGGGTCATTGAGTGGTGCATCTGCTACATATACCTTTTGCACTGTTGTAAATTTATTTTTCTCAGCTTTGTTTTTGTAATCTTTGGGCACATTTGCATTTGTTAAATGTTTGAACCTATTGGCAGCATGTATATCAAAAGTAAACTATTGCTTCAGGAACACTAAATAATTTCTCTATATTAAAGTTTCACAAAGAAAGCAAAATATCACACGGGACTACAAATTGTTTTAGTAGGTAAAGAATCTCAAGTCTACAAGAAAAATCTTGAATCCAAAAGAGAGATTCTCAATAATAACAACAACAACAACAACAACAACAAAATTTTATATTATGTATGAAATCTTTGCCCTAAGCCTTACATGCCTATTCATAATAAGAGAAATTTTAAACAATCAATGAAAATTTGTTTTTGGTCTGCTTGTATGACATTTCAATGAAAATTTGTCCTATCCTATCCATTGTTTTGAACAATCAAGAAAACAATAAAGCAGCACCAGCTAGGACTGTTCTCAGAACAGAAATTATAATTTGTTTTTGAAACATTTATATAAAAAATAAAAAGATAAAAAAAAGTACTCATTCAAGTCCCATGGACAAAATTATATGGACTCATTCAATTTTCATGTATGGATGGGGATGGGGATGGGGATGGGGATGTCCTTAATAATACCCAATTAATGGTGAGTCAAAGTTAACCAGTAGCAGTAGGTAATAGGAGGGTACAATTAACTACACATTTATTAGTGAATCCTTAATTGTCAAAGACAGGTTCTTTTTTCACATTCAGCAAACCCCCTGCTTTCTTTGCTTAAATTTTTAATTAATTTTGTTGATATGGTCCTTCCACTTCCTTATTTTAAAAATAAAGGCCTCTTTAATTTCCTAGAGCAAAAACAGCCATTCCCATTAATAATATTAATAACACCATGTAATGTAGTGTATATACATATAAATCAGTTCATTTTGTACACCCCTCTATTCTTCAGCATAACCTACATTTGTTTAGTTGAAGAAGATGAAGTCCTTTACACTAGTTTTTGTTCTTCTCATGGTTCTTCTTATCTCACTATATTCTGGTACAAAAATAAAAAATAATAAAATCCTTTTAGGATTCCTCGGTTGGATCTATATGAAAATTCAAATTTTCCATTGTAGTTGGCTGATAGTTTTCTAACAAATTCCTTGTTAATGATAGTGTCTAATTTTCATTATTTCAACATCTTCTTGATCATTTTTTTTTTTAAATTCTTTTTTGCTAATATTGTACAATGAATAAATGCATGTGCATGGATGGATGACACAGGTGAATGCTACAATTTGAAAGTGATATGCAAGAATGAGAAGCATTCTCGGGCACCGTTCCCGTGCATTCAGCGGCATTGTGATCGGTATTGTGAAAAGGTGCAGGACAAGGGATGGGGAAAATGCAAAGACGATGACCAGTATGTTTGCCAGTGTTTCCACATTTGCAACAAAGATATTTCTAGTCCACTGCTTAGAGTTCAGAAGGAGGGTTAGCGCAATGTCATTGTGTTGCCTTCTTCAGCTTCCATAAATAGTATGTGCTAGAATGGGTCAGAACTAGAAGATTGTAACTACACTCCGTTCCTTTGTTAATTTTGTTTTTTATTTTTTATTTTTTTATAAATACATAGGGTTATTAGATTTTTATTCCATGTACAACTCAGCAATCTCTACTACATCCAAAGACAATAGTGACAGTATGAATTTGAATACAACTTCAAAATATATGAATCTTTTGTTGGAACAATCTTTTGTATAAAATAAATAACTTGAAACCAAATTAAATAAATAAAAATGAATTACTTACTGAATTTATTTACCGAACCGAATAAGTACAAAAAAGATTAAGTCGAGTATGTGGCATTCTGTCCTTAAGACAGATTCGCCCCACTTCGGTATTTACGGATAAATGACATCTATTTCCCAATATACAATGATCTACACAGATTGTAGTAACACTTCAAACAATCCGTACAGTGAACAAAAACCTGTGATTTATACTCAGATTTTTTCCTAAAAAAAAAACCAATATGAAGACTAATGCAAAGAGAGAGCAAAAACGGGAAGAGAATATGATTTTCTAGAGTTAGAAATCTGCTGGAATGGTCTAGTATTTATAGGTAAGTTGGTGACCATCGGACAAATCTAAATAGATATGAATTTGAAATGAAAAAGTATGATTCAAACTGAATAGGTATGGTTTGAAATTGCACATGTTCGGTGCACTGTTTGAATCTGTCTGCTGGACTACTAGGAATTGGACTGGACTGTTTGAACCTGGATCGGAAGGGCCCTGTTTTGGACAAAAAAATTAAATTCAAATTTGGCACAAAATTTGAATTAATTTCGTTTAGAAAAAATAACTTTCCAGCAAGAATTTATTAGAAAAAATTCAAATAAATTTTGTTTAAAAAATTAATATTAGAATCGACCCGACCTACAACCCACACTTGTGCCTGGCCCGGCTCACCGGTCGGACGGATGGCGCACGCATGTGTGGTGATTTGAGCCAAGGCTCACTTTGTCTATAACTCCTCTCTTTTACAAACTTAGGGTGCCCTTTGGGGCCCAACCCAAGTGTTGCCACCTAAAACTTATATACACACATAAGTTCTCTTAAGTTTTTAATATGGAACAATTCATTTCAAGAAAACTCACATTTACTTATTTAATTCTCCATTCCACGAACCAAAAAACGACAACTTCTCACTCACTCATAAATGGTTTTGATGAACCGTCTTCACTGTGTGACTTGCCATGCAACAAGAAATACGTCACCTCTTTGGACCCACCCCAAAAGACATATGAGCCCCACTCAAATTTGAGTTCAAAGTTAACCCAAAATAAGCCTATAAAAAAATAATAAATTCCAACATCTTTCACATCATCATAGAAGACAATGAACACTTATCTCATCAATTTCAATAATGGAATATATTTCAATAACAAACAGAGTATTTATATCTCACATAAAAGGTATAACAAATTTTGAATGAATTTTTTCTTTTCTTTTTTTCATACACAAAGACTCTTAATAAACAAATGATACAACAACAATTTACTATTTCTGCATATAATCGATTAATAAAGTATCGCTTCTTATTTATTTTATACTTTTCATAACACTTTTTGAGTGATATGGTCAGCTCACATTTTTTTTATGAATCACAAAAGTTACTAAAACATTAGTCGCCAAAGCATCTTTTTTAGTCACCGAAAGTCAATGGCAACTATAAATTTTAGTCATCCAGTTAGTCAGGGATAAATTGTTGGTGGTAGTATTTGGCGACTAAAATTATATTGGTCGCTATTTTCACTACTTTTGGCTACTAAAACTGACTTAGTGGCTAATTGACACATTTTGGCGACTAAAATTGTAGTTTCCGAAATTTTCCAAATAAAAATGAATTTAGCTTTCTGAGACTAAAAGTTTTAGTCCCTAACCAAATTTTTTTTAGTAGCTAAAGTTTGTATCTTTGGCGACTAAATTTTTTTTAGTCGATATTTTTAGTCGCCGAAGGTGTATAACTATAAACACATTTCAATATAAAAAATATCTTAATATCTCAAACAAAATATAGATAGGAGTTCATAAATAAATAAATTTGTATTTAATAGAACAATCTCACTGTGGTAGTTCACACATGAGCATATGGTAATATCCTATGCTAAGTCACTATTGATGGAAAACATCTTGGTGAGAGTTTCATTGGGCATCCCAACTTACATTTGGATACAAGCTATCATCTCCAAATAAGGGGTCACTAACAAATAAATGAACAACCTGAGATTGTTATTCTATGGTTACATCCATACTCCATATAAATGGCTCTTAAAAGATTTAAGAGGTAAGGGGACACTTAACCATCTCTGGTACAAAAACTCTATTGTTTCTTTCACTTGATATCCATTAACTTGTTCTAACCTTGGCAGCGGAATGCCTGTCCCACACAGGTGGATGGGACACTAAAGTTTTGCAGATTAACAAAAGGGGTGTTAGTGTAATTTACCCTAACACTCAATCTGGATAAGAGGGTGGGAAAATAAACGGTAAGGGAAATTTACAATGTGCACCATTCAAATTGTGCATATGGTAAAAAAGTTACAATTTTTTTATGACTAATGTTATGATCATTTATAATGTATGTTATGACATTTTGTAATAAAGTTATAAATAGTGAATTTATGATGTGCATCTTAAAGTTAGAAATGATAATGTTATGACATTTTGTGATTTTTGTTATGACACTTTAAGATTTTGTTATGACATTTTTAAGTGAAAAAAAGTTATGATTTTTGTAGTGAAAAAGTTATGACATTTTGAATTTAAGTTATGAAATTTTGTGAAAAAGTTATCAAGAGCCTACCATATGTACCTTCTTTAGGGTGCACATTGTAACGTCTCCCTGAAAGGTAATGATCATGGTTTTTTATTTAGGTGATAAAAGAAAAGAAATATAATTATTTTTCTCATTATCATGTTTGGATAGGTGAAAAAACAAAAATATGTGAGAGAGGGATAGAAGTTAGATTTCTTTTTCTTCCCTTGTATTTTAAGGAATCATATTGATATTATAAATATTTCATAACCAATTAACTTATTTCTCACAAAATCTTACTACTTTTGTTGAGAAATGAAATAAACTTAGTAAGACCATCTCCAACCCTGAACCAAATCTGGCATCAAATTTAAAATTTGGTGAAAAAAGCACTTTTTCATGCTCCAACGGTTTCACCAAATTGATATCAAATTGAGATTTCACCAAACGTTTCACCAAAATGAGGACAGGCTCCGCATTTCATTAAAACACTGTGCATGACTGTTAGGGGAGACCAACCGGTTGACCAGCCGATTGACCGGCCGGTTAACCAACCGGTCGACCACCAAAAGGTTCAAACAATTCCAAAAAAAAGGTCAAACAGTTGAAAAAAAAAAAAATAAAATTTTGCCTTACCGGTCGACCAGCCAGTGGACCGGCCGGTCAACCACTAAAAGGTTCAAAAAGTTCAAAAAAAAATTTTGGCTTAACCGGTCGACCACCCGATCAACCGCCCGATCGACCAACCGGTTATCCCGGCACAGATTTGATGAAAATTTGATGAAAATCAACCGTTAGAGCACTCGATATCAGATTGAGAAAAAAGTCATCTTTTTACTCAGATTTGATGAAAACTTTGGTTCAAGGTTGGAAATGCTCTAAGGCAATTCTATTTTTCATCATTTCTCATTCAACTTATAAACCAAACATGAGAAATGAGTTCATTTTCTCATCATTTCTTATTATTTTTCACCAAATCACCTCATCCAAACGAAGTGTAAATATTAGGGGAAATGATAGATTAGTGGGATAAAAAAGTTTATTTACAAAAAAATAATAAATATAATAAATATTAATAATTAAAAGTATAAAATTTTTCATCTCTTTGTATTATTTTTTTCAATATTATAGGTGTAGAGGGTCAGAAATTGAACCCTAAATTGAGTATGGACTCAAGCACTAAGATCGCCCTGAGAAGGCGACTAGGGATAAGAGAGGAGCGTAGGCCAAAGCCCAAGGGAAGTGGGCCGAGGCAGGTCCGACCCACCAAGGCTCCAAATAGACTCAGCAAGAAAAAATGCCCAAGTCAAGTTGCAGAGGCAACACCTGCAGCGACAAAGTTGCTGAGGGGACATGTAAAGCGGCAGAGTTGCTGAGGCACTTTGTCTCAGTGTCGCCATTCCTATTAACTTCGGTTCCGCTACCACTGGAAGTTGCCGAGGGGACATATGCAGTAGCAGAGTTGCTGAGGCACTTTGTCTCAGCGCCGCCAATCCAAGTATCTTTGGCCCCGCCGCCATTCCAAGTAATGTCGGTGTCACGATCATTTGGAGTGGCCGAGGGAAAGAGAAGACCGAGACAACTAAGTTGCTGAGGCAATACTTATAGCGCCCAAGTTGCAGAGGCATTCTGTCGGTTCCGCCATCTCTAATATCTTCGGTCATGCCACCTGAACTTGCCGCGAGAACAACTACCACAGCAACTACTACTGCAGTAACTAAGTTGCAGAGGGAATACCCTGCCAAGGTGATAGCAGCTTTTGAGAGAGGCTTCCCTCTACAAGTAGGGGCTAATGTCTGGCGCTGACGGCAGGCCCCGAGGCATTGCTGGCCTAGAGCTAATAGCAGGCTTCCCAGTTTATTTAACTTGGCACTAATAGCAAGCCCCAAGACTTGCTGGTTAGAGCTGATAGCAGGCACAGAAATACCAGTTTATCGCGGCAACCCCGCGAAGATGGGAGCAAGGTAGCCCGAGCATAAGGGACTCCCCTTTCCATTACCCAGATCATAGACCTGCCTTGGTCGCACATGCAAGACTAAGGAAGCCCCTTTGGGCTTGGTACTAAGGCACAGCATGGTTAATAGCAGGCTTAGCTATGGCCTTCGCCCTGAGACGCTGGGGAGTTTGTGGTTAGGTGGCTAAGGGTGGAGGCTTCGCTGAGGTGAGCATGAACATAGTCGATAGCAGACTAATGGAGTCCTGAGAATGCATATATTGGCCAAACAGAACTGAGAAGGCAAGTGCAGCGGCAAGTTTCATCGCTGCCAGTGCACTTGCTGAGGTTAAAGTTGAAAAGACAAGTGCAGAGACAAACTCCTGCTGCAACTGCACTTGCTGAGGCCCAAAAGGGAGTTGCCGCGCTAAGCACTCCCAACGCAACTACACTTGCTAAGGTTCAAAAAGGTAGTTGCAGAAGCAAACAGATAGTACACGGTACATGTAGAAGGATACGTGGCACCTTCAGCCTGGTGGCTCAAGGTAGAATATTCCATGTGATTATCTGGAACACATGTCTTCTCTCTATTTGGCCAGTTGGTACTAAGGAAAATCCTATAAATATGACCCATTTCCCAAGGTTCAAGGGAGGAAATTTGGGGATTTGGGGGAGATGCTACCCAATTTGGTACTGCCATACACTTCTTCTTGAGCCACTTACTTCACCCTCACCCAGCTATACACTCTCCAACTTCCACATAGTTGCTGTTGTTCATTCTCAAGCCATTTCCACCATCAGTGGACCATTAGCATAGTTTTGACTCTCTAATCACCTCTCTAACCTTGAACCCCCCTTACAATAGGGTAGGGAAAAGTTTGGAAACCTAAACATATCCACCTATAATTTCTTCAATGGGTGGGTGGGTATTTGTGTGATGGTGATTAATTTTGAATAATGTTTTAATAGTTAAGTCTTTAATATTATTGTAGTGATATTAGGTTGGAGATGTAGAATAAAAAATGTGTATTTATACACTATCGGATTAGTAATACTATATATAATATCAATATATAAAATTAATATTTTATTTTTATTTTTAATAATATAATTATTTTTTTCTAAAAAACATAAATTTTGCTTAAATCAATTTCTAATCACAACCCTAGATTGGTAGTGCTACCAAATTACTAGTTAGGGGATTTGAGAAACGAAAAATTGAATTTTTTTATTAAAATTTATAAAAAGACAAAATAAATTAAAAAAATCAATAAGATAAAGGGGAATTTTTTTACAGCTCCCTAATAATACTAATTTAGAGGCTAAAGGACACCCAAAAAAATAGTGATGTATGAGGTCCCTGAGCTACTTGGCGCGCGTTTTTAATTATTCTTTTGGACCAAAATACCCTCGCCGAAATCAACACAGAAACGATACTACTTCCGACGTCTGAGTTCATTCCAAGCATCCACCATTTTCACGAACACAAGGACAGCAAATTTAGGGTTTCAACATCATCTTCACGATCGATATTCGAGCTTTGTTCTCTTCTGCACAAATCAATCCCATTCCTTCCTCACAAATTTCTCTGACCTTCCTTAGAGCTTCATCGTCATCTCCGCCCACCTTCGTGACGTCGCATCTTCAACTCGGCCATCTCCTCATTCAAAGTTTCATCCTAACTCGTAAGTTTTTCTACAACACAACTAGATTTTCTCTCGAAACAGAGTTGATTGCATTTATATTAAACTTCCATAAATTAGGGTTTCACATTCGCTTTTAAAAAGCTACCGAATTTGGAAAAAGTTATTTCGTGTTTTGAACTTATTCTTGAACATGTTTGTGTGATTATTTCGCAAATTTCTCCGCATTTGAATTTCTCGATTTTTGCTTGATGTATGTTTCTTCTTCTTTTCTATGCCATGTTTATTTTGAAAAACCAATTTCTGTGTTTTCATCTAATTTTTGAAGGTGTTTCTCTAATTTTGTTTCAGACATTTCTCAAGAACATGTATTTTGGATCGAATGTTTCTTATCCGACATATGTATTTTGGAATGAATGTATCACCCTTTATGCCATGTTTATTTTGGACCGAATGAATGTTTTTCTCGACATTTGTATTTTGAAAAAAAAGTTATTTCTCGTGTTTTTATCTTATTTTTGAACATTTTTCTGCGATTTTGTCTATGAATTTCTCTGCTTGAAAATTTCTCTCGAATATGTATTTTCTCTCGAATGTTCATTACTTTCTTGCTCGTCTAAGTTTGTATTCATAATTTTCTCGACAAACATCACATCACTTTCTCCCTTGTGTATCTCTATAATGGTTAACTTCCTCCGTTGTGTATGTAAATTTCTCTGGCATTTCAATATTATGAATTTAAATTTTCTCGAATGGAAATTTACTCAAGAATGTGTAATTTCTCCTAATGTGTATTTATCTCTGGTATGTTTATTTTGTTCAATTCTTGCTTTCAATGTAGTGTAATTTTCACTGGATTGTTTACAATACTTTATTTATTTTATCTTGCTAATTGTGGAATGGAAATTTTCTTTGCCTTGCCATGTTTACTTTTCTCTGTCATTCATTTTCTCTGGTATGTTTACTTCTATATGTAATTTTAAGAATTATTGAAAATTTCTATCCCATGTTTATGATGCTTTGTTGATTTTCTCTGACATTTAATTTTTGATGTCCAATTTCTTCTGGCATGTCCAATTTTCTGTAATTTTCCATCATTTGTAATTTTCTCGACATCTTACACTTTCTCTTATCTCGTAATTTTCTACCTAACTGTAATTTTCTCGACATCTTACACTTTCTCTTATCTCGTAATTTTCACGTCATCTGTAATTTTCTCGACATGTCCAATATTCTCTCGATGTTCAATTTTCACCGATTTAATGTTGAAATCTTTATGTTTTAATCATTGTCTAGCAATGGCAAAACGTAAAAGCAAAACACCGTAAACACCAAGCAAGAAAGCGCCTGTCTGGTCTTCTTATGAGGATCAAACACCAAAGAGAAAGCACTAGAAACACCAACCAAGAAAGAACAACTCTCTCCTTCCTATGATCTAAGATCAAAACCAAAGACAAATCACCACAAACTCCACTCGAATCACACAAGGTGATGAGGCAACTAGCATCCACATGAGTACCCCAACTTCAACCGACTCAACCTCAAGGGCAAAAACACGCTAAACTCCACAAAAGAGAGCTCACTACACCATTCAATTCCGATCCAACCTCTCATCTGTCGTCTCATTTTTTCAAACACTTAAATTCAATTCAAAACAACTTGTAGAGCTTCAGAAATCCCCATTCTCGTTCTTGATCCAACCTCTAACCAAAGGAAGAATGGATCCAAAGAAATGTAGGAAATCGATGATGATGTAGTTGCCATAATCAAATGTTACAATCAAAACAAAAGCATTCATTGTTGGTAAGAAGAGCGACCTTCACACCATACGACATGACCTTGATTTTCGGTTTGGAAGGAGGTAAACGACCCATGTCATTAAGGTACTCCAAGAAGCCAAAATCTGCATTCCTGAGGAGAAGATTCCAAAAGGACACACGGCTGACTGGTCCTGTCCTTAAAAACGCCTTGCTCAAGGCAATGAAAGGGAAGCAACCAACAGACTACAAAGATGTAGCAATCATCGTTACATTGTACTTGTGTTCGACACTATTTTTGCAACAAGTGGGAATTCGATAGGGTTTTTATACAAGATGTCGAACCTCTTGAATCCATGAAACAAGATGATTGGCTGACGCAATCACCTCAACATTGATTGATTCTATCATGGCATTGCACAAAACCCCGTAAAAGTTACGGGGTGTGTCATTGCTTTGCTTGTAAGTATAATATCCATTCAAATTTGCAGTTATCATACTTACAAATTTGTGCATTTAGAAAATTTTATTTACTTTAATTTTCATCACAGTATTGGATATGTGAACATGCAACCATCATTGACTCGGAACACAGCAACACAAATGACTTCCCGAGATGTGCAAAGTGGAACCTGCAAACCTTGACAAAACAGCTGCAGAAGACACCACTACACTCTCTTGCACCTCGACAGGTTAATTCCTATTGCTCCTAAAATCTCAGTGAAATTCCAAAATATCTCTGACAACTACTTTTTTTCCCTCCTTGTGCATTGATTGTTTAAGATCAATTTTTTCTCAATTCTCAATTTATGCTTCCATCTTTGGTACAAACTTGTTCATTTCTGCATTGTAATCAATTTTCTCTGCAATCCAAATTTCTCTGACCACAATTGTAACACATTAACTTGTATGCCCTGATTGCTTTTCTCTAATATCTCAATTTTGTTCCATAATTTTCGCCCATAACTTATTTGCCCCGATTGCTTTTCTCTAATATCTGAAAATTATGTTGTTTCATAATTTTCTCGCCCATTACTTATTTGCCTTGCATCTTTGATAAAAAGCTTATTTCGCCCTTCAAATGAATTTTCTCGAATCCAAATTTCTCTGACACAATTATAATCAAACATTAACTTATATGCCTTGATTGATTTTCTCTGATATCTAAATTATGTTGCTCATTTCATAATTTTCTCTACCTCATAAAATTAACTCCTTGTCTGTAATTTTCTTTGGCCCATACAATTTTCTCTCAAGTTTGTTTCCCATTAGTATCATTTAGATGAATTTTATTTTCCTCATTTTAATTTTTCTCTCGAATTTTGTAACATTTCTCTAATAAAAGAGCCTCGATAGATAACAAGCAACTAGTCAAAAACCCATCAGAGGAGTTCTGTCTTGGTAAAAAGACAAAGAAAGAATCAAAAAAGCAAATGTCAAATTCAAAGAGAAATTACAAGATTCATCTGAATGTCAAGCAATTGTCAAATTCAATGAAGAGAACCCGGAGAAGAAAGTGAAAGCAATGGACAAGAACCTCAAGCAAGCGGAGAAGAAGAAGCCGAGAAGAAAGTGAAAGCAGTGGAGAAGAAGAAGCCCCCAGAAGAAAGTGAAGAAGACAAAGAACAGCAAGAAGCAGAAGAAAAAGAAGAACAGAATCAACAAAAAAATAAGACAACAAGAAGAAGAAGAAGAAGAAGATGAAGAAGAAGAAGAAGAAGATGAACAGCAAGAAGAAAACGAGCAAAGTGATCAAGAAGAACGTATTGAGCCAGTGGACCAACAACAATTTGAGGAATCAAAGGACGCACAAATTGCTGATCTGCGTGAAAGGCTGAAGGCACTTTCAATCTAAACAAGAAGACAGAAATTGGATGGAAATACTAGCTCAAAAGGAAATTTCAATAAGAACCCTGACATCACTTAACTCAGAACTTCAAGAAAAAGAAAGCACAATCCAAATGAAACTAAGGATGTTGGAGCTTGAAAAGGAACATGATATGAAAACAATTCAACAGTTGAGAATTCAAATTGAGCTTGAAACAGAAAATGCTAAATTGCATGAACAAGTACAAGAACTTTCACCCAACTAGCAACACAACCGCAACACCACCACAACTTCAACCACAAGGTCGGTGAAAATCTTGACCCACAAAAAGTCAAGTCCTTGAGTCAAGATAACTCGAGAAATTTCTATTTATTATAATTTTCGACATTGGTAATTTTCCTCAAGTTATATTTCTCTGAACACATTAGGTTCTCACGATTATTTCTATTGATTTCTCGCTCATTTCATCTTCTCTGTCTATTTTCTTATTCCATTTTTGGGATTTGTTTGATTTTCATCGTGCCTAGTTGGAATGCAAGTTGAACAACAACCAACAACCCAACAAGAAGAAATGGCACCCAAAGAACAACCAAAACAAAAGACGAAAGTCTATGGTAATGGAAAATATTGAATCACATAAATTTACATATTAAAATATCATCTGTTACTTTCGAGAAATTTCAATTTTACTAATATTTTCACAAAAAAGATCGACGTCAATGATCAAAAATTTAAAGGCAAAAGAAAGGAAGCAAAGACGATCCGATTTCAATATCCAAAAGTTGCGAAAGTGACTAGAGCTTCAACACAAGCAAAGCAAAGCACGAAGGACAAAGAAGTGCTTGATATCTTGCCTCAACCTCTAAACATCGAAAATCTTGGGTGTTTCCACAAACTCTTCCGATTTCAAAATTGATAAAAGAGCACGTAAAAGATATGTTGCAAGACATATCAAACATCTCGACTTGAGTAAGTACAACAAACAAAATAGAAGATAACAAACAATAAATTACAAACTTATATTGCATGAACAACAATTTAATTTCCACAAACTTGTCTTGTAGGGCATTAATTTGGACAAGTGAGTTGAACCTCATTACCTTTGAAGACATTGGAAACCTAATAAAACAAAAAGAAATTGCCAACAATGTAAGTCTTTCCCTTTCATCAAAATTTCTCCTTTATAAACCAATATTTTCAATTACAAATCATATTTTTCAGGTCATTGACGGTTATGGGGAGATACTTTTGGCTGACCAAATGAGAGAAACACAACAACCAACCTCATTTTTTTTCACATCCATGGGCTTAGTATGTTACTACTATTTTATTTGATTTTCTCTGGAATGTACTTACTACTTTCTCTTCTTAAGATACTTCTTGGATTTTCTCTGAACATAACCATTTTTGGATTTTCTCTGAACACAGAATTTCATCAAATCAATCTTTTCTAGTGTCCTTATTTGACAAACATATTGAAAGCGGCTTGGAGGAACTACGTGTTCCTCCATTTCCCAATAAACACCGGAGGTAATGAGAAGTCCACAATTTGAAATCATGGACCTTGCTTGTCCTAGACAAACAAGATTATGGAGGTTCTACAACTCATCGAGACCAAGGAGGGATGATAAGACAAATCGTCAAAGATGCAAAACAATTGGTAAGGCAAATTTCTCTCGATCCATCATAATCTTTATGTGATGATAATTTTCATACAATCCCATTGATTTGTCTCAGAATTTCTCTGTTATTTAAAAATCATTTTCTTAGAATATGTGGAGAATTTTTGAAAGATTGCCTTGAAAGAGACGCTCAATCACAACCCTCTTACAAGTTGATAAACTCACAAAACACAAGTTACGACTTTGAGTATGTCAACAATGCTCCCCAACAAGAAAGTGATTCGTAAGTTTCATACATCTATAAATAAGATACTCGATTTGCATGTTTCTTAAAACTAACCTTTCCTATAATTTGTATTTGATTGTGGCCTCTATATCATGAAACAATATAGCAAGCATGAACCAATCAGCCAAATTGTCCACACAAGAGATCGAGTTGATGAGGCGGAAGCGACAAGAGATTTGTCACCGATATTGGCGATCATGGATGATAACCAATTGAAATACCTCCAACAACCAGACATGTAATAGTGAAACTAGTGAAAGGAAGACAATGTACATAGCAGCGAGAAAATTGTCTCACATATATGTATATATCCACACAAGATAACTGCTCAGTTTTTGTTGACACATCGAAGGAATATGATGCTTGACTTATCCATATATATCCTTTCTTGACTAATGTAAATTTCATTTTTTTTTTTATTTCAACTAATGTCAATTTCATACCTATCGATGGTTAAATATATATATATATATATATTTTTATTGTGATTGTCAACACAATCCCACAGGGAAAATTGTCTGCACAAATTTCTCCGTATCATATTACCGAGAAATTTAACACGTAAAGTCCCAACGGATGCCTATATGATCAGTAATCCTTTGTGTTGTTACCAAACAATCATCAAACTCAACAAAACACAAAAGCGACCACGTAATTTTATCTGCTACTATAAAATTTCGGATGAATTTGAAATTTCGATTTGTGAATTTCTCTGGTTGGTGAGGAAAATTTCTCCGCTTTGAGCAAAATTTATGAGTTGAATTCATTCTAGATAAATTCTTCCTGGTCCGGAGAAATTCTTAACTCGAAATTTAAAAAAGCATGATTTTGTTTCTTGGTTGTACCAATAATTTTGTGTATGCTCTGTCGGTATGCACATTTCTTGAAATAGTGACATGAAGTTACCACAAATTCACAGTGAAATTTAACTCGTATCATGCCAAAGAAGGTGCCTATATGATCATGCAATCTATAATGCGTTAGTACAAAGCGATTATCAAATTCAAAAACAAAATCCACACAAGATTTTATCGCCATTGTCAAACTTATATGGATGAATTTGAAGCTTCAAAACACATTACACAAAATTTTTCTCGCCATACCAAATTTCTCTGCATAAATTTGTATTACAAACCCAATGCCTATACTATATATCAACAAACACAATGCAAAAATTTCTCTGGATGAATTTCATTGATATTATTATATACATCTAAAAACACATTTCACAAAACAAAATACACAAACTAATCATCAAATGTATTATTCAATCAATAAAATGTATTATCCTCAACTATTTAACAAAGGTTCCTTGCATGTCCTCTTATTATGGTGACCAATACTCCCACAACGACTACACTTAATCACCCTTTTAAACTCTCCAAGAGAAGCAATTCTTCTTCGCCTTCCGGTCTCTTGCTCAATGGAGGTAAAATCATAACATCTTCAATGCTACACTTTTCAAGGGCCAATCGAAAACGCGATACATATCAAGATGAAAAATGGTTCAACAAATGAATTCAAATTCCTTCCACTCCTAAAAATTGCAAAGATGTTGACATGGATACCCATTTATTTCCCATTTTAAACCGCGAACAAGTTCTCAACCCAAGATCAACCATAACCGAAGGAAAACAATGCACTTCAAAGACATTATCGACGACAAACTCACATTCCATGTCCTCCCATCCAAAAAATACTTCTCCAATACACTATCCATACGAGGACATAGAACTTTATTCCATTTACTAGAGAGCACTCTCTATCGGACCTCATATTCATAATTTGCAACCGTATCATGTCCACCAAATTTGTTATTGGCAAGTGCCGAGCATCTCATCCATGAATTGAATGACTCAAAAACATTTGAATACATCTCACCATAACGTCTCCCAAATATGCATCACTCCAATTTTCATATGGTAAACTTCTCAAGAAAGCAATCACAATGTCTCCTCCTCACTTTTAATTCATTTAACTTGAAATGAAATGATGCCTTTGTTAACTTGGACACAATCGTCTCCCTAACCAAATTTGTGTTTCCCATGACAACTTATTCCTCGATTTCTCTTTAGATGTTCAAGACAAAATCCATGAAAGCAAACCTAGCAATTCCCTCCACAATACCACAATGTCGATCTGATATGAAACTTATCACCCTTTCTGATCCCAATACTCCACATAATTGTTCAAGAAACCAACACCAATTGTCTTTATTCTCAGCATCAACAACAGCAAAAGCTACAGGGAAAAAACCTACAAAACAAATAGGAACAAGCATATCAGATATACACATGCATAGCAAATTAGAACAATAAACAACCAGAGAAATTTGACACTGCCAACATCCAGACAAAAATCACTTAGTGCCCAACTCGGAAAATTCACACATTGGCAACATCCAGAGAAAATTCACACAATCATAATATCCACAAAGAATTCACTCGGACCACCTCTGAATACAATTCACACAATGACAAAATCCAGAGAAAATTCACCTGATAACCAAAATCCAAAGAAAATCCACGAGCCAAAACCAGAGAAAATTCAAATCACCAAAGAAAAATCACATTCACTGATTCCTACATGTATAGAAAATTCACATAGTTAGATAAAAATTATATATACTTACAATTACCTTCATTCCCATCTTTAAGCATAACTCCTTTGTATCGCCTTTCAAAAATGTTCCATCAAGAAAAAGCAATGACCGACAATATTTGAAACCAAATTGCATGCATGAAAAGCCACAAACACTCTTTTGAAACGCTTGTTGTCTTCAAAATCTAACTCAAAACGACTACGGATTGTTCTTCAATGCCTCATCAAAATACCACCGTAATTGATCAAATGACAAACAAGAATCCCCATATGTAGTAATGCTTTTGCTTTTTCAACACCCAACCAACCACGCTTATAACCGATTGAGACCCCATACTTGTCTTTCATTTCTTTCACAACATCCAGAGTTAAAGGTTTTGCACTTACCTCGTCAACTATCAAACTAAGCCGGAAGTCATCCTCGAATGTTTACTCACACCACACGTATGTTCATTGTTCAAAGTCCTTATGTAGAAGAACCCATTTGTTTTTTCAATGAAGCATGTACACGCCACATACATCCCTTGATTCCTTATATGCACATTCTGCTAGTAACCCTCTTGTCATTTTTAACATAAAACCAACCTCAATAGCGTGCTTGCACAAAAAGCTACGGAACTCAACCACACCACCCTCAAACTTTTGTCCAACACTGTAATATTATTCAATAACACCTTTTCTTGGTGAGAACAAAACTTAGAGAGTGAATTCTTTCAATATCCACCACTGTCACACTCACCATCCACAACATCTACCCAATTACACCCCACTTCATCCTCTTCATCGGAAGTACCACATCTAGTAACATCAACTATATCAACACCGTGCACAAACAATCCTCAACATATTCAAAAAATCAATATTATTTGAACCATACAATTTGGATGGCCCAAAATAGAATATGAAATACACATACTCTCGGGTTTCAAATTCTCCCATGTTTTACACAAAATTCAACCAATTCCTCAAAATTCAATTCACAAGAAACATTAATGACAATAGTATCATTCCCATATTTACACAACAACAACCCATTGAAAAACAAAAAACAAGAAAAATAATTTAGTTAACATAGAAACACTTCACAAGAACAACATAAAATTCAGAAATTTCTAAAAATAATAATTTTCTCGAACTTAAAATAAAAGCCCACAGACATCTACAAACCGATATTCACCTTCAAGATAATAAAAACAAAATCACGAAACTCAATGAATAACAAAAGAAATTTATCGCTAACTATTAAACACAATCATACAAAAAATCCAAGTCCAGAGAAATTTACAATCATAGAAATTTACAAACTGAAAGGTAACAAACTTACAATTTTCTCTGAACTACAAATACAAGTCCAGAAAAATTTGTGAACTTACATTCACTTTCTCATATTCTATCTGCATTAGAAACTTCTAATAATATGTCCACATGCACTTATAATTTTCTCTGGACTACAAAAACAAAAATGCAGAAAATGAAATTTCTCTGGTTTAAAAAAACAGAACAAAACTGATGTTCACATCCACAAAAGCGAAAAAATTGTTTAACATACAAACACTTCACAAAAACAACATAAAAGTCCGGATAAATTGAAAATTATAATTTTCTATTCATAAAATAAAAATTTGTGCGTCTATTCAATTGCCTCTGTCTAACGTTATGCGCATTCATAAAATAAAAGTCCAAAGACACATCTACAAACCGATATTCGCCAAGGTGATAAAAACAAAATCACGTAAACTAAAATCGAAAACAAACTGATTCCACTCAAAACATACGCGATCAATACAAATCAACACGATCGTAGCAATCTTTCTCGTCAAACTCCACTCAAATCACGGCGAAATCTCACCATCAAATCTCCTTTGAAATCTCAAAACTCAAGAAATCTCCCCTGCGAATTCGGTTTCCAAATTCTATCAGTTAAGTCAACAATATTATATTCAAACAAATTTATGTTATATAGGAAGGGTAATTTAGGTACTTTATAATCTAAAATAAATTTCATGGACCTTAGCCATTAAAGTATATTATTTTGGACCTTTCCTCCTATCAAAAGTAGAGGAGGGACCTTAGACCAATTTTCCCTAAGATAAAATATCATATTAAATTTATAATCATTTTACTTTTTTTTTCTTATAAACATCACATTTAATTATAAAAAAATCTAATTTTTTTTAAAAATATAATCATTTTAACTTACTAAAATAATAAAAAAATTAAAATAACCTAGAAATCTCCTCAGTGATACTCCTGACCAAACAAAGATGGGTGTGACGGACTAGAGCCAAACAAACATAGGCATAGGTTAGGTGTGGGAGTGGGAGTGGGAGTGGCGTGGTGTTCGATCGAGGCCGGCGGGATCAATTCACCGAATCGTTTTCCACAACACAAATGCATAATCATCGATGACGATGTTCATCCCAAATTCATCATATTCTTCTTCTTGTTGCTCTCTGCAAATCTCATATGTTGTTTTTGTTCCTGCTTTTCCCTTCAAAAACCCAACCCAACCTACCTCTACCTTTACCTGGCCAAGCTACACCCTTGCCCAGCAGCAGCAGCAGCAGCCATGTCTTCCTCCAACAATTCCAAGAAGAAGAAGAAGAAGAGCAGCAGCAGCACCAGTATCAGCACCCAATTGCAGCAAGAGGAAATCGGGTTCCATGGCAGAGAAGAGGTCGGAGGAGACAGAAGAGATGGTTCGTTTGCTTCTCAGGAATTTCCATGACAAGAAGAACCCCTTACTCTCAACACTTAACAAGTACGCCAAGTTTCTCAGAATGGAACACTGTTTTCTTCTCTTTCAAGAGCTTGGCAAGACTGATAACTGGCTTCACTGCCTTGAGGTTAACTCTTTTCTTCTCTCTTCAATCAAACTTGTGCATTTTTTCATTTTCTGCTGGATTTTGTGATCTTTGCAATGTATTTTTTATTCTTTTTTTTTTAGTCAACCATTCCTAAAACACTAGCTTAGTTCAAAGCTTCAACCATTACTGCCCTTATTACATTCATATTAACCTGTAAAAGTTAGCAGTACCACAACCTATGTGTCTGGTTACCGTATTGATGAATTGGTTGTAATGAGTTTCATAAATCTCAAGTTTACAATTTGTATTGCTTGCTTTGCCGATGATTTTAAAAGCAGTACTATAAATGGTAGAGAGGGTTTGTTATTTCGGTGAATTGGCTAAATTGGGGAATTAATAAGTTAGACGTAGGAGTTCGTATTGACTTGAAAAAACAGTTGCTTCGCTTTCTTATGTATCTCGTATTTTTAGGTCTTCAGGTGGATGCAAAAGCAACGGTGGTATATAGCTGATAATGGTGTTTATTCGAAATTAATCTCAGTTATGGGAAAGAAAGGCCAAACTAGGATGGCCATGTGGCTCTTCTCAGAGATGCGTAATAGTGGGTGCCGACCTGATACTTCAGTTTATAATGCACTCATCACTGCCCACCTTCACTCTCGAGAGAAATCCAAGGCTTTGGCAAAAGCTCTTGGGTACTTTGACAAGATGAAGGGAATGGAACGGTGTAGACCTAACGTTGTAACGTACAATATTCTACTTAGAGCTTTTGCTCAGGCCCGAAACATTGATCAAGTTAATGCTTTGTTCAAAGATCTCGATGAGAGCATTGTTAGCCCTGATATCTTCACCTTCAATGGTGTGATGGATGCATATGGGAAGAATGGGATGATCAGAGAAATGGAGTTGGTGCTTTCTCGCATGAAGAGTAATCAGTGTAAGCCAGATGCCATCACTTTTAATTTGCTGATTGATGCATATGGGAGGAAGCAAGAATTTGATAAAATGGAACAAGTCTTTAAGAGTTTATTGCGTTCCAAGGAGAAACCAACACTTCCTACCTTTAATTCGATGATCACAAACTATGGGAAAGCACGGCTTAGGGAAAAAGCAGAGTTTATTTTTCAAAAAATGACTGATATGGGATACACCCCAAGCTTCATTACCTATGAGTGCTTGATTATGATGTATGGGTTTTGTGATTGTGTTTCAAGGGCTAGGGAAATATTTGATGGGATGATGGCAGCTGGGAAGGAGATGAAGGTGTCTACTCTTAATGCCATGCTTGATGTTTACTGCATGAATGGATTACCATTGGAAGCAGACAGGTTGTTTGAGAGTACACGTAATAATACTGGGGTTTCTCCAGATTCCTCTACATATAAACTTCTATACAAGGCTTACACTAAAGCCAACATGAAGGAGCTTTTACAAAAATTGCTGGTGCATATGGACAAAGATGCTATAATCCCTAATAAGAGGTTCTTCCTGGATGCTTTGGGAGCTTTTGGGTCTTTACCAGCTAGCTTAGTGACTTCTGGCAACCAAAGTGATTTGAGTAGGCTAAAAAATAGTGTCAAGGCATAAGTTCATGTAGTTGACAATTTTGGTTACAGACTCTTCTTGAACCAACGTAACGTGGAGAGGATTTTCTAGTAACAGCTGGTGGGTTCAATAGCAGGTCACTGGACTACCGAGTGTTTTTTTCTCAACTTTTCTGGTATGTTTTCTTGCTTTTCCACGACTTCTTTGTCACTGAGGCCATGTTTGGATCTTGGTTTTGGGAAGGAGAACGCAAGGGGAAAATGAAAAAAAAAAAAAAAGATTCGGATTTTGTCACTTTTCTCTTCCCTTTTATTTATTTATTTATTTATTTGACAACAGAAGAAATATAATTAGAAAAGAAGAAAAGTACAAGAGAAACGGGAAAATAAGGAGTCATCGCACTGCAAATTGCACACTAGTTTTGTATGTCTAGAGATCAAAAGAAGTGGAATTCCTCTAAAGAAGTGGAGACTGAAACCCAAAAAGATAACTTGTAACAGACTTTATACCATAAAGAATCCACCTCAAATCCTCCTAGATCCTAGCATTATGCTCCAACCAAATAACAGAAAAATTGCATAAAAAATACAATCCAATGAGAATATTGCTTTATCATTGCACCCAAAACCTTAGCAATTGATCAAAAGCATTTGCCAACACACCGCAGCCCAACAAATTTCCACCTTTTGAAAAATCTGATGCCATAAAGATGAAACCAATGAGCAATGCAAAAGTAAGTTATCTAAAGATTCTCATCTTACACATAATGCACCATTGAAGACAGAGATTGCAATTAGGTGTGCTTTTTTTTAAAACGTCATAATCTCATGAGACTATTATGAGCCAATGTCTACATAAAGACCTTAACTTTAAGAGGCACTACCGGATTCCAAATCCTTATATGAAAATGAAAATGGTGACATTCCCTTGACAAATCCCTATGCAAATCCTTATATGAAAATGAAGAGGCACATCCTGTGAATTCTTAGTACAGTTTTGTTTGCTATTCGTTTGGATTTTAAATTTTTTGCTTAATTCAAAGGCCTTACACCTTGAATTTCTTTGGGACCTAAGCGGGAGTTCTCATTTGTAGAATCTTTTCATTGCAGTGATTGTGTAACTCATGGACTTTAACATAAAATTTAAAATATGTTTTATTTCATAAACTTTCACTGTAGACAGTGACAACTTTAATAACCCACGAACTATCCATTACTGAAAATTGTTCTAGATTTGAAATTTTGTTCAGATTATTATAAGCCAGTTGCAATGTACAACAAAGAAATCCTGAAAACATCATAATTATATTGTGAAGTTTGATGAATGAATTCTGGCATCCGGGCTGACACAATCTAATGCATTTTTAAGGAGCTCTTTTCTTTCTGTAGAAATTATAGAATTTGTTGCCATTCACTTCATATAACTTCTGATAATTTGGTCCTGAGGCGTGAACAACTTTTCCAATATAATTATTTCAGGGTCTTAGGAGATTGTTATTTGACAATCACAGGAAATAAAGAAAAGAGAAACAAAAATATACCAGCATCTGAGCTATTATTGGTGATAATGGAAGCTGAAAGAGAGCATAAATACAAGGTTACTGCAGGATATGAATCCTGGAAATATGGAAGGAGGATACCCTGCAGTTTCCCTACAAAAATGACAGCTCATGAACTAGAAAATTGGCATCTCAAGAAGCTGATAATTTTGATTTTCTGGAGTCTTTACTTCATAGGTTGAGCAGTCCATGCCCTTTGCAAACTTCATGTGTCATTGCAAAACTGGTTCTGCCTTGTTGGCATTGTGAGAATATTATGTAATTATACAAATATTACAACTAATATTTATAGGAATCCTAAACCTAATCTAGAATAGGAAATAACCTTATACAATCAATCGAATATTCACAATCAACCTAATTCCATAATTACATAGATTTCCATAATTACATAATATTCTCACACCCCCGCTCAAACGCAAGGTGTTTTAACAAAAAATATTGGAAGTTTGCCAAAAAAAAACTGAAATCGAGTAGTGGTGTGAGTCTTCGTAAAGAAATCAGCTAGTTGCAGTGCTGACGAGACGAACGGAAAGGAGATGGAGCCAAACTGCAGATGCTGACATACAAAATGACAATCAATCTCAATGTGCTTCGTCTGTTCATGAAAGACAGTGTTATGTGCAATCTGAATAGCACTGCGGTTGTCACAGTAAAGGGTGGTCGGAGAAGACTGAGGGATACCTAAATCAATCAAGAGACAACAAAGCCAAACAATCTCAGCAGTGACATGAGTCATAGCACGGTACTCAGCCTCGGCAGTGGAACGAGCAATAACAGTCTGTTTCTTGCTCTTCCAAGAAATCAAGGAATCACCGAGAAACATACAGAAGCCAGAAGTGGACTTGCGATTAGTGACATCACCAACCCAATCAGAATTAGCATAAGCTATCAAGTCGAAAAATAAAGTAGAAGACAACAGTAAACCCTGAAATATAGTACCTTGGAGATAGCGAAAAATCCGAACCAAAGCAACCCAATGTGTAGAACGAGGAGCAGAAACGAACTGACTAACCACATGAATAGCATAGGCAAGATCAAGGAGAATAACCGTCAGATAGAGTAAGTAACTCACGAGCTCTCGATATAAAGTAGGATTATCTAGAAGAACGCCATCAGTAGGGGTAAGCTTCACATTAAGCTCAATGGGGGTATCAGAAATCTTAGTGTCAGTAAGATCGGCACGATGAATAACCTCATTGGCATACTTGGCCTGAGAGAGAAAATAGCCCTTGGGAAAAGAAGCTACCTCAATATCAAGAAAATACCACAAGGGGCCCATGTCCTTCATTTCAAAAGTGCGAAAAAGATGCTATTTGATCTCAAAGATAGCAGAAGAGTCAGAGCCAGTGATGATCATATTATCCACATACAATAATAAGGCAAAAAATCTAGTAAAGGTGTAAAGAAGAAATAAAATAGAATCCTGAGCACAAGGATGAAACCCAAGTGCAGTAATAGCAGTCTGAAAGTGATCATACTAAGCACGAGGAGACTGTTTCAGACCATACAGAGCACACTAAAGGCGATAAACCTGTCCAGAGGAATGGTGAAGGTTAGGGGGAGGACGCATGTAAACCTCCTCTTAGAGATGACTATTAAGAAAAACATTCTTAACATCCATCTGATAAAGAGGTCAAGAACGAACAGCAGCGACAAATATCAAAGTACAGACAGTTATCATCTTGGCAACAGAAGCAAAGGTCTCCTCATAATCAATACCATACTCCCGTGAGAAACCTTTGGCAACCAAACGAGCTTTGTAGCGCTCAAGAGAATCATTTGAATGAGTCTTGACTTTATAGACCCATTTGCAACCAACCAGATTCTTACCAACAGGCAAATGAATCAACTCCCAAATACTAGTTTTCTGTAAAGCAGACAACTCATTCTCCGTAGTTTGATTCCAATAGGAATCCTGACAGGCCTCTTTGTAAGACTAAGGTTTTGAAAAAGAATGAATAGCAGACAAAAAAGTACGATAGGAAGCAAAAAAACATGTATTAGACCAACCCAACCTGTTTGGAGGATGACGTGCTTGAGTAGGCTATCAGTGTGTAGCAAGATTAGAGTCGTCAGAAGCAGGAAGATCAGTAGTAGGAGTAGAGACAACTGGTGGAGGGAGAGCCCGGTGACGCGAATAAACTAACAACGAAGGAGGAGAAAGAGCAAGCTGGGGAGACGGAGGAGAAAAAGGAGTAAGGTCATGGGGAACAGTAGAAATGTACTCATCAAGAGAAACCTCAGAAAGAAATGGATCAATATGAACCAAATCTTCTTTGAAAATTGGAGCAGTGGTAGGAGGAAGTTGAAAGTAAGGTAGACGTTTGAGAAAAGAAACATGACAGGAGACATAAAGACGATGGGAAATAGGGTCGTAACACCGACAGCCTTTCTGAGTAGGATTATAACCCAAAAAGACACATAGGACAAACTGGGCACTAAGTTTGGTCCGATCTTTGCAGGAAAGAAGGACAAAATAGGCAGATCCAAACACACGAAGGAGGGAGTAATTAGGAATTTGGGAGAACAAAGCCTCATAAGGAGACCGAGAGAAAGAAGGGAAGTAGGTGTGCGGTTAAGTAGAAAAGCAGCAATAACCCTATATAATCAATCAAATATTCACAATTAACCTAATTCCATAATTACATAAATTTCCATAATTACATAATATTCTCACAGGCACTAGTGTGATCTGCAAATTCACAGCTTTTCTCACCTTGCTATACTAGTTGATACTCCTTTCTGTTCTTTTTCACCCCAAGCACAGTCCAAGACTATTCTTCAGTGTGGTTGCTCTGTAACAGTTAGCTTCACTTATCTTGTAGATTTTCCTTTTGTACTTGTACTTGATGATATTCTACATAGATTGAGATTTGCTGCCTCGAATCCTAGGTTTGATTGACAATCCGTGAAGTAGTCCTATGTCAAACACACTTTATTTTAAAAAGAGTAGGCCATTCCACTAACAGTCCCAAAACAAAGCCCTTCCTCAGCCAAATAGGCGCCATTGAGCCTCTTTCAACCAAGGACTGAAGCCCCTAAGGGACAATATGGGAGCCCTAATGATAGGCTGCTGCCTCGCACTGCTGCAGAAGAAGGAAAGGAAGATTGATCCCTTCATTGACAAATAGAAGCAGAATATTGCCAAATTGATCTGGTTGAGTATAATGTCAAATCAGATTCTTCATTTCCTTCTCGTGCTCTTCTTCTTTGTTGTCTTCTTCCTCTTCTTCTTTGTTGTCTTCTTCCTCCTCTTTGGTATCTCATATACAAAACTTCCAGTTAATTCGGGTTAATACGTATGCTGATAAAGTTCAGGCAAAATGTTCTTTTTAGTGCAATGCATCACAAACTCTTTACATTGTAATTTTCAAAACATTGATAGCCTAACCAAAATATGCACAAAATTTCAGCTTTCGAACTTTTAATGGCTTCTATATAAGGGTATCAGTGGGGGCTGAAATTCATCTGTGAAACATCATAATTGCTTATGATGGTGGTTACAATTTCCCTACCCCATGTAATTACTTGGCAAGAAAATATATATATATATTCATTGTCGTCATGACTTTTTAGCTGGTCAGCCTTTTATATGGGGGCCAAATGACACCACAGTTTATTTATGTCATATTTTGTCATGTGAATCTATTTCATTTTGCCATTCTTTGAAGAATTAAACTGAGTCGAAATGTACTAGGTACCTATGACACATTCCTAAATTCCAACTGTTAAATTCAAACCTATTTTTATCTGTATTTTTGGTTTTGAATCATAAATATATTAGTAATTGTTGAGTGTATGTGTGTGTGTTGAAGCTCTAGTGTTCAAGTGAAACCTAGAAAAACAGCTGGAGAATTGACATTGGGCTCAATCCCTTGAGCACCATGTCTCAATGTATGAGGTGTTTCTATCACTCCAAGCCCATAGAATTTAGAATTTGTGTCGTGGGGGTCATGAAAAATTAGGGTGTTAGCCTCTTGATTGAGACTGAAGAGCACATCGTTGTTTGCTTTCCTCAAATACAGACATGCATACATACATGATATAGAGGGCCTTTGTTTCACATCAAAAGATTGCATGTTGAAGTTTATCTAACCAAACAAACCATCACTATAATCACCGAGATAAGTAATAGGTGAGGTCATCACCCAAGTCCATATATGTCCATATTTTTAATAGGTATAAGAATTTGATTTGTGTATAGTATACTATACTAGACTACTAAGTAAGCTCAATACTCAATATTTGTTCTTACAGGTGGAAAGAAGTCTTCAACAAGTGAACATTCAGATCTTGATATGTACAACCAATGTGATCTGTATCATATCCGTGTCATATCATAATCATCAATGGTTTCGCATAACAAAGGTTTTGTGGTGAGGTGCAGTTGGAGCAAGTTGTAGTTTATTTTAATATTTACTACTGAAAATGCACAAGCCATGTAACTGTTAACAAAAATATAAAATAAATTAAAATACTCATAGAAGATGATTTAAACTATTTTGTATTGTTTCAAAAGAATGGGTTTTTTAGAACATCTGGCTGCAAATGGCCAAATGAGATTGTGATTTCAATTTGTGGTTGCAATAGGAGAGAGAATAGGGAATGCATGCAGGCTATTGAAGCTTTACTTGGTCCATGAAAAAAAGTTGAAAACTACAAATTTCAATGCAATAATATACTCAGCCTTAAAAGTGTCCTTAAATGACAGTGAAATAATAGAGGACAATTCAAGTTTGTCCAGCAAGCACCCATTGTTCCAAGCTAAAGCATTTAGTTAAACAAGTTGACTACATTCATGTCAACACCAATCCATCTTTAACCATACTAGGTGTCAGAACACTAATTATCAGTCACAAGTTTTAGCCTGCGTTGGCACCAAGATCTAACAATTGGTCTTGGCCAATTTGTGCGCGTGCGCGCACACACAGAGTGAGGTTTAACAAGTAATAGAGAGTACACCATCAATTTATAGGAATAAATTCAACCTTTATTAATTGCACCAACAATTACAAAAGATGCAAATGGAAACTCTCAATTAATTTTTGAACTGTAAAAACCAGTACAATTCATGATTTACTCTCAACTGGAACCAATCCAATTTGTAAACACCCCAGAGCTACACGAGTTCTGACTACTAAAACTTATATATCAAAAGGTCTCATTTTGACAATTCGCCTCAAGTCACTAAAAGCCCCAAGTAGAGACAAAAAAGCAAGGGCATTTCTAACGATTTATCAAAAATTTCATCAAATTTGAGTAAAAATATGACAAATTCCTCTATCTGATATCAGCCACTCCAATGGTGTTTCATCAAAACACAGGACGTCCGGTGGATCGACCGGCAAGTGCAATTCAAAAAATTTGAGAAAGCTTTGATCTTTTCCACTTCTTGTGTTTATGTCTGTTGAGTTTTATTGCAGAAGAGAACTTTTGTCTCTCAAGAACTCCATAGAAAAATTGCATGTATGTAGTTGTTCTATGCTCTTGTTTCGCAACTTTCATTCATTTTCTCTCTTATTTTCTTTCCCTGGAAAATGATTTTCACCATCTCTGAATTCTGAATTGCAGAAGCACGAGAATCATGGTTTGACTGGCAAGTCATAGAATTGGATTGACTGGTTTAATGTCTGACATGGGTTATTAATAATTTCTTTGTTTCAGTAATCAGGAAGGAGCTTCTTTTGATTTTGAAGAACTTGAGGAAGCTATTGTGCTGCGAGAAGTTAAGATCAATAATAATGATAAAGCTAAATCATGAGAGAGAGAGAGAGAGATTTGAATATGTCTACAAAGAGGGGCTTTCCATTTCTAACATAGTTATCATATTTTGGAGAAGAGAGATAAATGGCGTGGGGTTTCAAACTAGGAAACTTGAGTACCCCACCTGACTGCAAAAAGAAAGGGAAAACGAAAGAACTATTTTTTGAAAATCTTTTCAACTACCGTGTTACTGAAGCCTCTTTCAGAGTCAATTTCGCATTCACTCGGAAAAATAGTTTGAACAGCCAAATATATGAAGTGAATCACCACCTGACAAAAAACATGTTTCCACCCGAACACACCTCAATCAATGTCCAAAGCCCATCTCAATTTAGGCTCAAAGTTAGGCAAAAGTCATGGTTGCACAAGCCATTTACTATACACTCTGTGTTATGCTAATTGTTCAAGGAAACGAACGACCGGTGGGACAACTGGCCGGGCGTCCGGCCGGGCATCCAATGAAACCCACTTCCAATGTAAACCCACAGTAAATTGGTGAAACCTCTCCTAGCTCCTCAATTTGGTGAAAGTTTTGACCCATTCTCAATTTGATATCATTTTGATGAAACCGTTAGAGTGATAAAAGCTGTCATTTTTCATCAAATTCAAATTTGATAACGAATCTGGTGAACCGTTGAAGATGACCTAAAGCTATCCTATTTAGTTTCAAAAATGTCATCATACATGTGATACATAAGTTTTTTAAAAAAATGTAAGATTTGTTAGTTTTGTATAGGCATTTTTCTTTTATCATTTTCTTCAACACTATCTACTCCAATCCTTAAAAAAAAACTGCTGCCAGTATTGTTAAAGTTCAATCTCACCCTCCATGCAGACGAACATGCACATGCTCATGAAATTAAAAAGAGATGGATCGATATGTAGACCTCATAATTAAGGCAGACAATTGAACAAAGGAACATCATAAAGGATATATATATATATGCACATACTCATAATATCTTACTAAAACTTAGTACTGGGGAATAAACATAATTTTCATCTATTCCAGTCACTCACTCATGATGACACAAACAAATGGCAAATCCATATTTATAACCAGAGCCTTTGGGGGTTGGCAAGTACTGTAAACTTCTTCAATGACCACATCCACAAGCAGGCAGAAACAGGAGGCTCATTGAATTGGTAGGTAGTTCAGCCTTCTTCTGTCTCTGCAATTAAGAGCTCTTAACAAATCAGAAACACCCACCAACCAAGTAAGAGAACCAAATAATTCTAGATTCAAGGATATATATGCCTTATTCCTTTCTTTTGTACAATTTTACATATTAGCTTTTCAAAACAGTCATTAAAATATCAGTGGATTTCCACTAGAAAAAACCAGACAGCATTGTCATTGCAGTAATTAAAATTGTCTCTGCATGCAGGGTTAAGGCTGTGCACATCTAACACTACCCACACCTTGTAGTGGTGGGAAGCCTCATGCACTGGGGGTTGACAATGTACAGCAGCTCCTTGAAGTGTTTTAAATATTTGAAAGAAAATAAAAAATAAAAAACACAAGGATACAAAATCTCAACTAAAAGTGAAACATACATACCATGTATGGCTTCCATGTCTTCCTTGTAGACACCAAGGGGTGAGCCATGGACAGATAAAAGCATCTCACCATGCTTAGGAAGCCTTAGAGTCTTCGGAGTCATTCCAACAGACAACCCCCCATGACTACTCGCCTGCAGTTACAAATTATAGCTAAGGAATCAAGTTCAACAAAAGGCAAATACAACAGCTACACAAACACTGGTTTAGCTTCCAAGAAAAAACAGCAGGGCCTCTTAGGCTCAGTTTGTTTAGAATGAAATAGGTAGAAAGTGAAAGAGAAAAAATTAAATTCTATGAGTTTGTTTAGCTTGAAAGTGGTGAAACTAATTTTTTTGTACAACCTATATTAGCATTTTAACTAATTTTTTATTTCATGCAAAAAATACAAGAAAGCACAAGAAAATTTGAATCTACAAGTTATCTATAACTAATCTTTTAAATTTTTCTTACAAAATTTTCTTCTTAAAAAATGCTTGCAAAAAAATATATTTTCTTTTCCATTTCTTTTCTTTCACTTCATTTTCTTTTACTTTCACTTTCTACCAAATTTTCTTTCTAATCAAATGGAACTTTAAAGAACTCATTATTATGGATTTCATTAGTTGATCTATGTAATTTTAGCAAGTGTTTCTATTTATTACAATACATTTTTCTCTTTTCTTCTCCAATTGACTACTTTGACAAAATTGCTTATTTTGATTTTAGCAAAGAATTGGCACAAAGTTCACTGTTTAAATCGCTTTTTTCCAACTTCAGAACCCTGCAGAAAAAAGTAATTGAAACCATCACGTGCTCGCATGAAATTCCAGTCACATCATGGAACCAACCAATTAAGAGTAGTACTCAGACTGTCAATTCTATTGCATTCCCATGTAACACAGCACGCAGGGTAAGGGTCCTGGAGTTGGATTAAAGAAATTGAATTTTGTAACTCAGATGTGGAGTCCAATAAGTTGATTGATCTCCTTTCTACTTCCGCAAAGGAAACATGAATTTGACATGCAAATTTAGTTACTTCACAAACTAAAGAATTCTACAATAATAAACAACAAACCCCGGGAGTCTGGAGACCATCTTGCAAACCAAGCATCTGAGTATCAGATAGCTCCTCCAAAACCTACAAGACAGAAAATTTCAAAATAGAATATAAGATCAAAATTACAAAATTAGACCATGCTTTGATTACTTTCACAATTACTAGAAACACAAACAAATATTTTAATCAAAGAAACCTATGACTATGTCGCTGGCTCAAAAAAAAAAAATCCTTAAGATCCTGTCTGATTTGAAGTGATGGTTGGAAACTATTTAATAATAAAATTCTAACTTTTCTAATCATCCACCAAGAAACATTCCAGAAGAAAGCAGTGTTCAATAAGAAAAACTTTGCCCCAAAACTTTCAAGAGAAAAAAGTGCATCCAAACACAAATGTGGCAGCCGCAACCGAAATCACAAAAGAACATACAAAATCACTGATCTGCAGATTATCAGCTCCAAGGAGGCTCGCTTTCACTGTCACCAATAAAAAGGGTACATAAGATATAATTGAAGCAAGAAATTCAACTTTTAGACACATCAAATAAATTATTCATACCTGCTTTTCTGGAAAATTCAATGCCACCGAAGGATTGCATTGCAGTAGAGCAGTCAGGATAAGCTATGGATATCCGATGCAGAAGAGGTTTGTGCATGTCTCTTCCAGCCTGGTTCATTGATAAGTTACCTTCTTTATCCCTCCACTGCACCGCATATTGTCCATCTTTTCCATTTTTTACAATTGACAGATTCGGAAGGTTTTCCTTGAAAAATTGCAGCACAGGAGTCTGCAGCTGTTCCTTCTTGAAATATGATCGAAGCAGACGCAATCCAGTTAGCAACTGGTCAGTCTCCACATCACGAATGGCTCTGCTTACAGCAATTCGACGTTCAACTGTAAAAAGATACGAATTAAAAATACAAAATAAAAAACAAGGTACATTCTGATACAGTCCACACAAAAACAAGGAAAAGTAAATCCAAGGAAGTGGCTAAAATAGGAAACTGGCATAATTTCAAGGCACAGCCCATAGGAGCCACACATAGTCAAATACTAGTCATAGGAAAGTCTTTATTTGTGTTGATTTTTAGATTACGTTTGTCCATTTTTAATATATCTGTTAAACTTCCATGTGTTGGATCACCATTAATCCCCAAAGCTTAAATGGTTAGGAAATGAACCACAAATTCATATCAAGCTCTCCAAGACCCTCCCTCACGTGTAATCCCTTCTGACATGTGCAGATGTGAACATTCAAACACGCAGAGAAACATAATGCACATGAGAAAACAAATTCAAATGGAGAGAGTTGAACCCAACACCTCACCTAATCTAAGCTCTAATACCATGTTTAATTATCACTAGTCCTAAAAGCTTAACTGTTAGGAAAGTGGCCCAACAATACATATCAAGCTCTCCAACACAACGGATCAGGGGTATCTTGGTAGGTAATAGGATCTCCCATGTGTCGTAATATGGATCAGGTTATGTTATTAGATCTCCAAATATGTTTTTAAGGTTTAAAATTGTTTTTATAAGTCAAAGTTTCCAATTTCCAAATTGTTGGGTTGTAGTCCTTTTGAGATTTGGAGTTTTTCTAGTCTGCATAAGCAGCTATGTAACTCTACTAGTTTAATAGAGAATATGTTCTACAAAATTTCCATAGCTTTTGAAGCTTTCTTGTAGATTGTTTAATGCAATTTTAACCCTAGGTGTGGTGCCCAGAATTTACTTCCTCTTTTCTTCTTTATTTTCTACAATTCTAAGATTTTAAAACCTCAAAACCAGATTTGTTTGCCCAGTCATACCATTGACCCACTCCTTTCAAGCCTTTGAATCTATCACACTTAAATAACCCCAAGTAGCAAAAGTATCGTTCACTACACCAAAGAAAGCTCCAAAATAACTCTCAAAATTCCATCCTTTTGTGTGAAAAACCTTACCCTTTTATTACTACCCCATACAAACCCAAAATGGCTATATATTTTTACCACCTTCTCATCCCCATAAACTATTAATTTTAGCCCTGAAACTAGAGCTCTCACTGTTGCCACACCTTAATTCTGGTACTTGAAGGACAGTACTCCCTACATTCGTCTAGGGATCGCAACGGATGGATTTTGTGTTTTCCATACCGATCCCCGAAAATATTGGCCATGTTTGGTTTGTATTTGTGAAACAATTTTGGAAAATAATTTTTTGGAAAGAATTTACAAAAATTGAAAATTTATTTGGTCGTATGTTTTGAAAATAATTTTGGAGTTTAGGATGATTTAATTTTTTTGTTGAATAGATGGGTGTGAGAGAGAAAAAGTGATTGATTAATATGTAGGATGTGAAAGAAGGAGAGAGGAGAGTGAAAAAGTGATTGATTGATGTATAGTAGAGAAAAAAGTGATTTTGATTTATTTTTTTTTCAAAAATTTTCAACGAAACAAATTTTTTAAATTTTTACTCAAAAATTATCTCTCAAGAGACAAACCAAACAAAGCCATTATAACTTGTATCCCAATTTGAAAACTATGCATATAGTTACAAAATAAGAACATTGCAACATCTAAGACAATGATCAGATATCAACAAGTACTGGTAAGTAGATCAGAATAAACATGTAATGAAATGCATACTTTCATGATCTTCTTTCTTTTCAATTGGGGGCTCATTTGGATCAGCATTTTCTATGTTGCTCGAAGGAGATGAGGTAGATTGTTTAACAGTTCTCTTAACTCTTCGTTTTGCCATTGAAAATGATAGCCTGATTACAAAAGGATTCAATTTAATTTGCAGCTTTCACCAGGAACTTCTTTTTGTATGAGTGAGAATGGTAAAAAACACATCCTTGACAATTCTGACACCTGACCAGAGGTAAAATATTTATTAGTTATGTGACTGAAATTGACATAGCTGTCAAAAAATTAATTAATTAATTAATTAATTAAATTAAATCTTCCAATCGACGGTAACACTTAAACAAATTTGTATGTCAATATAGAGAAATCATGTTACAGAATGACGCTCATATTTTGTAATTATAAAAATGACATGCCAATCTTGAATAATATAAATGTTAAACAAAAGGATTTATAAAAGTAGCAGCGCACAAAAAAACTAACTAAGCAAGGCGATGCGAAGAATACAAAGGAAACAACCCACATTAGGGCCAAGATAAGACTAACTAAGCAAATCCTCCACAAAATCTACAAATGCCAAAACATTCAGATCAACCAAACCCGTAACCCAACTATGCAAAACTATCAACAACCTACTTTCTAACCAAGAAACAGATGACACACATCCTAAAAAACACGCCTATTTTGCTCTAACCAAACCAACCAAAGCAAGCAATGGAAGCAAGTAACCAAGCCTTCTGACACCTCTTTCCCACCCTAGCCCTACCCTACCCCAACATTGTAACACACCCAACACGAACCTCAGTTGAACCCAGACTATCCCAAACAAAGCAACAATGGAGCTCCATAGCCAAGATGCAACCAAGCAATGAAGGAACAAATGGTCCACTGTCTCCGCGTCTCCACAACACATACAACACCAATTTACCAACGTAGCTACAGAAACCCTAGTTAAGATAGCTAGGCCTTAAAAAACAATGAAGATAAAACTAAGACAGTTGGGAAAGGGAGAGCACAGTAGCCATGAAACTGTACCTCAAACCTCCAATTAGAGCAACTAGCACTAATAAAAAATACTCAAACCAAACACCAATAACTGATTTTAGGATGAGGCCGTTTGAGAAGAGTCTCAATGCGACCTTTATTGCTTTGATTCTAAATAAATGAGGTGCGGAGGATATTTGGGATTTTTGTTCTATTAGTCTTTTGGGAAGTGTGTATAAGCTTTTGGCGAAAGTTTTGGCTAATATTAATATTTAACACGCTTCATTTTTTTTTTTTTTTATTGTTTGCATAACAAGGACAAGTAATCCATAAATAAATTTAATATAAAAAAATAATCAATACATCCAGCAAAAGGAAATATCTCCTCAGCGACTTAAAATGAGTGTAAAAATTAGTAGATATATTAGATCATGTTGAAAAACATAACAAAATCAACTAAAAACCTGTTTAAATTCTACTAAATATAATTTTGAAATAAAAACAAGTGTCACGGTAAGTTTTCCCGTAATTGTGTAAAGAAGAAGAAACATCACGACTCTGGTTGCCGCCACTATTATACTATGGCCATTACATGCCGCGACCACGTTGCCGCCACCGTTACTTAAAACCTTAGGCGGGAAGAGGAGTTGTAGGAAGAAGAGTGGTGGGCTAGCAAAGGGAGAGAGGAGGATGGGAGGGGGAGAATAGGTACCTGGATTTGGACTGTGGCTTGTGGACTGTAATAACCCGACCCTCATAAGTGCTTGTGCTATATTTTAGTCCTCTATTCTGTACTGTCAAATGCTTAATATGAAACTGCCTAAGAAATTAAGTATGTTTTAATGCCTTATGAAATGAATTGTATCTGTTAGGAAAGAAATGAATCTGTTACTAATAGAACGAGAAAGCAGAAATTGGGGGCCCTAGAGGTTTAATAAGTTGAAATTGATTATATATTTGGAATCAACATAATTTTTAGGTAATATTAAGCGTGTTTGTGAAATTTCAATTTTCGGAGGTGTAAACGATTCATTTTCGTCTTATTCTCATATGGATATATATGTATGTGTTCTTGGTCTTGATATAGAACACACAAGTTCTAACTCACAAACCTAAGGGTTGAAGGGTAGAGAAAGAAGAGTCTTGAGAAGGTGGGAAAATTGGACTCAAGGTAGGTAAACATTTGTTTAATTCACTTCTACAACTCTTCTTATTGTAATTGTGTGAAGTATTCTCATGAATTTGTTCCTTAAGAATTGAGTTTGTGGTGTTGTGTGTGTGAGAAGGGAAGTGCCAAAATAATCTTATTATGTATGTCTTGATTTCTTTGAGTATGAGAAGTATCTATGAACTCTATTCCTTCAATTGATTTCTTTGAATTCAAGTATAGCTTTTGTGTATGTGTTTAAATGTATGTAAAGGTAAGAATTGTGTAGAATAAAATATGTATGAGTTATGAAGTCATGATCTAACTTGTAATTTAACTTGTAATTTAATGAAGTATATATTTTGATGTTTATGCACATGAATTTGAGCCTTGAAGTTGCTAATTTATGGTTAAGTTTTGAGGTCCCAAACACATCTCCAAGAGGATGGAAAGAAGTAAAATTTTTGGACATTTTTGGGCAGAATCACGACGTCGGGGCCCAAGGTCAGACGTGACAGAACCACCGCACGCAAGGGAGTCATGGCCGCACGTGCAGGAAATGGTGAAAATTGGGCGATGGACACTGCAAAAAAGGCACGTGCAGGGCCTCCATGCCGCACGTGCGGGAGGTGTGCCGCACGTGCGGGAAATCCTAGCCGCACGTGCGGCCCAAGTCAAAAAAGTCGGGATGCTCCGTTTTGCGTGTAGGGTCCTCTAATGTTGACAAAACCTGCAATTTATATCATTATAATGTTCATTAAGTTAATCGAAATAAGTGAACCGAATGTTGAGTTAACAAGGAAGAAAGAACTAATGTGATTTTGTTTATGTGTGTAGGAAACACCTCAAGAGGAAGTGCACCGACACAACACAATGAGTAATAGTACCTCAATGAATCTTTACTCAATTCATTATTCTTGATATTGTGATTATGTATTGACGTTATGTGTTGACGTTACGAACTTTGTTATTAAATTTGTGATGGTATGAAATATATCTACGCTATGAGTGAATCCTTATGAGATTGTGGATGTACATGATAACATTGTGGATAAGTGAACCATTATGAAATTGTGGAAACATCAAAAAGGCTGTGACGTGATATGCGTCGTATGTGAAATCTTATTTGTGAACCGATGTGGCTTAAAGCCATTTGTGAACCAAGGTGGCCTAGAGCCGTTTGTGAATCAATGTGGCTTGGAGCCATTTAAGACTCAATATGGCTACGAGCCTTTTGTGAAACTATATGACCAAGGGTCATTTGTGAATTGTGAATCAATGTGGCCAAAGACCGATGTGTGAAATATAAACTTTGTGAACGATGGAATTATGAGGCCAAAGGCCGATGCGTGAAACATGAACCTATGCTCTTGTGAGCTTGTGAATCGAAAGAACCTAAGGTCTATGTGACGGATTGTAAATTATAACTCTAAGGACTCTTTTCTGAATGTGTGAAGTGCTTAGGCCAAGGGCCAAATTTTGAATATTGTGAACCGATTATGTTGTTCCAGTAAGCTATACAGAGACAGACTGATTCCATGATTTCAGCATTATTTATGTTACATGCATATCAGTACTATTATTTACGGAGCTTGGCTCACCCTGTGTTATGCCTGTTTCTGTAGGTAACCAACCAGGAGGTCGACCATAACTCGGCGTCGTCATACCTTTGTCAGCCTAGGTACAGTCAAGCTCTGGGTCGGAACCCTACTTTTGTGGAGACTAGTTGGATGATAGCTCACTCTTTTGCTATTGGCTAGGGTTGATTATGTACTTAATATTTTTGTTATATACCCCACCTCGGGGTTGGATTTGTATATGCATAAATGACTAACCCTCAAATGTATTTTGGTTTTGGTATCTTTGTCCGATGAGATGTTTATGATCCTGGCATAACTTAGTAGCTCAATGGATGGCATGTTTTCTGGTTTTATATCACTTATTATTACAGCTTCCGGTCAGGTCCCTATATAAAATCAGGTTAAGAGTCTGTTTCTACGTAGGTCATGCCCAAACTTTTAGGGGCAAGTTTGGGGTGTGACATGGACTCATGGAGGTTGGACTGGAGTAGTGTAGGCCCACCTAAGTTGGAGAACAAGCTAGACTAGGGTCGCGCTGAGAGATCCAAATGAGACACCAATCTGAGAAAGAATAGACATTAATTATGGAAAATCCAATACTACTCTTATTTTATCCCGTCAAAGTACACAAAAAAGTACTCTTTATTTTAGCTAACTACATTTTCATCTATGTACTCAAACGCTACTCTTTCTTTTAGCTTGCTACCCTTTCAAACTAACTTAACAAACTTTCAAAAGAAAAAAGAATCAGCTAGAAAAATTTAGTAACAGTTAGCAAAATCCAAAACATAGATATACAAGAAAGAAATAAACAGTACATGATTGCAAGGCCTAAAATTCAAACCCCCAAAACAAAGCCCCAGCCCAAGATAAGAAACAAGAAGCAAGAAACAGATTTCAGAATATGCTGCAAAACCATAACAACAAAACAATTACAAGACTTGAATACATACCCAGCAGCTACAATTTGAAAGAAACATGTAGAACTATAGGATTCCAACGAATTATGTTGACATTAGGTAGACAAAGACCATAGTTGACTAGGAAATCTTTTTGCACTGATGTGTATAAACTGGGTTTTGCAGCTACTATTTATCATGTCTGGGCTTAATCAAATGCCAGAATTTTCAGGGGAGGGATCAGAGATTCTGGGACAGTGTGATATCAGAGATTGACTAAGTTGATGGAAGCTGATTAAGAATAAATATAAGAATTGGTTGACTCGCTTAATCTGGAATGTATCCACTAGGATTTTGATAGGCCATAGAATAACTACTGGTCAGGTTTGAGGTTAATTGATGTTGAGTAGTTTGGTTGGTTTGTTTAGGTTGCCTTCTATACCTGTCGTGGGATTTTAGTTGTTGGCTTTGGTTTTCTGGAATGAATTTCAAAAAAAAAAAAGACCAGAGTTATGAGAACAGCATCTAAATTCCAAATAGGAAACTGATAAATGCAAGAACAAGTAAATTCATAGTTATGAAAAATAAAATTAGGGTTCCGGGAAGTTCAAATCTAGGGGAGTTGAGTTCATCAAACCTAATTACCGCATAATTCTATTACGCATGAATCTATTTCTGAAAAAGAAAAAGGAAAAGAAGCTCAAACTAAGGGAATTGAACTCGGCTTTGCAAAGGAGAGAGAGAGAGAGAGAGAGAGAGAGAGAATTTGATAGATACCTTGATTAGGGAGAGATGAGAAAGGAGGTTGAAGGAGGAGAGAGGTGGTCTACTTCTGCCTTGGTTTGGGGTGAAGACAGCTTGAAGAAGACTCAAAATTGCTCTTCTTTCAAATATAGCCTAGCGCGGGAAGAAGCGTTACGCTGAAATAGCCCTCTCCCTCCCTCCTTGCGTTTTCAAAAAATTATTTTTAAACCCATTTTCGTTTGTGTTTACTAATTTTTTTTATCTTCGTATTTTTTAGTCTTTTTTTTTAAAAAAAAAAATTAACTTTTTATGTATATCAAGATTAGTTACATCTAAAAAATTACAAAAAAAAAAAAAAAATTATAAAAAACAAACGAAACCTTGGGGAAAAAAAATGTACACATTTTTTTTTTTTGTTAATATTTTAACAAAAATGCACAAAATTTTTTAATATTTTTAATAATGCCCATAACAGGACAGAAACATCTTCATGAATGTCCTTCATTGGCTCGAAATAACCCGAAAATTGAAGTATGTGGATCTCTACAACTGATCAAACAAGTCATTAATTTGAGGTACAAATGTGATTGGGACCTCAAAAATGGGAGCCCCGACTGCCCCTAATATGCAAAACGTCGTCGTTTTGTATTTTTTTTTTTTTTCTTTCAGCTGAAGAAGGAAGAAGAAGATGAAGAGATGGAGGGGGAGGAGAGGGGAGGGGAGGAGAGGGGGAGAGAAGGAGAGAGGGCCAACAAACTCGGGGATGAGGCGGAGGCGAGGTCAAGGCGAGGCAGAGCCGAGTCAGGCGAGACAGATGCGAGTTCGACGAGCATTTAACCGAGTCGGATTTGAGCGACGGCGGGCGACGATCGGGTGGCTGCGACGAGCGTCGGTGGGCGACAAGCGTCGGTGGCGAGACGACATCGGGTGGCATTCGGAGCACAGATTTTTCGGGAGAAAATTCTTTTTCCTTTGAGGTATCAAATACTTGTTTTTCCTTGTGACACTGTTTAAACGTCAATAGACAATGCAAATGTGAAAAAAAAAAACAACATTCTTTTGGGCAAAGAAAGTCGATGCACCCTACGATGAAATACTATGGTGAATAAAACTCTTACTTTGAAGGTCTAGCAATTGTGCCTTAAATTTTGTAAGTTTAGCGGAAGCAAACCAGCAAGGTAGAATGGATATAGGCCTCGTGCCTGGTTGAAGCTTAATGGAAAGCTCTATCTTTCTTTGTAGTGGCAAACCATACGAGTCTTTGGGAAAGACATATTGGAATTCACAAATCATTAAGGATAATTCTTCATGAGATGATATCCCTTTACTCAAAGTAAGGCTGGTTGGCTAACAAATAAGGAAATGTTATCTCAATCACGAGGATTGCACACACAAAGTGTGACAACCCTCACATCTGATTAGTGTTAAACTATGATTGAGTATGATAAGTAATTGATTAGAATTAAATCCTAATCTGTTTGTATGAGTGTATTGCTTTAATTGCATTTCTATCTATTTGTCATAGAATGACCTGTTCATGTTTTGATTTCGAACTGTGAATTGAAAGCCTTATTGGCGACCGAATCATAAATTGATTAGTGTTATATGCTAATTAGGATTTATGTGATTTTATGGTAGGTTTAATTAAATTTTGATTTGGAATGATTAAATTAGAATAAATAATGTTAAGTTACATTAGCTTGAATTATTACATCTTTGCCATTGAGTGGGCCACTTTGTTAAAACTTTGTTTAGAGCTTAATTCACCTTTTGACGTACCATTCTTCATCCACCTTCAAGACCAAACGGGAGAGAGAGAGAACTGGGAGAGAAATTGAGTTCAACAAGGAGTCTTGTTTGAGACTTAGAAGAATTGAAGAAGATTTGCAAAATTAGGCTCCTACACTTGGAATTCAAGACCTAAGGTAGGAAACTCACCCTCTTGAACATGAATTTAAGTTGTTTCTTGCATGGTTCATGGGAATATTGAAGATTAGAGTCAAGTTATAGCCTAAAGAGTTGAATTGAGTAGCAATGTGTGCATGCATGTCCATATCGTTGAGTTTTGAGATCATTTACATGAGAATTTCCACATGCATATTCATATTTTGGCTGTAGTCCATGAATTCACCATAATTTTGAGCTCAATCTTGCATTTGACCATGTTTTAGAGCATTGGAATTCATAAGAACTCATGCATGTTATGTTCTTGTATTGTTCTTCTAGCTTCTTTGAAATTGGTGTTCATTTGGCTTACCTTTGGGCTTGATTTTACAAAATGATCTTCAAAACATGTTGTAGTATGAGTTTTCAAGTGTTTTCTAGAAAATAGGCCCAAAAGGTTGAGTTTTGATAAGTTTAATTCTTGGTTTGGACTTTGGAAGCAAATCTGAAAATTCCAGATTTTGGCTCCCACGCTCGAGCGACCATCTTTTTGTTCAGAGCCTCACTCGAGTGACAGAATGCTGGCTCGAGCGTAGATTGCAAGCTCTCAAGTTTCTGTGCACGCAGACGTACGCTCGAGCGACGAGACCTACGCTCAAGCGAAGAGCTGTGTCTTACGTTCGAGCGAGCATCGAGCGAAGAATTTCAACAACCAGTACTTTTTGCATTTTTACAGACCGCTCGAGCGATGGAGTCTATGCTTGAGCGAGGGAGTCTACGCTCGAGCGACCCCTCTGTTTTGGTAAGCTCGCTCGAGCGAAGAAAGACACGCTCGAGCAAGACCCATGTTTTCAACAAATTTCGAAAAGTGTTTTAAAATACATCTTTACATCCTCATTCTATCCTAGGCATTCATAGGCCAAGTTTAAGGCATCTTAATGAGGATAATGTTATAAAACCACACCGAGTCAAGTTAAGGGGCTAAGTTATTAATCCCAAGTGTGTAACTTAGTGTGTGTGTTCGTTCTGCAACTGTGTAGGGTTGGCACCTGAGGACTCTGACTAGCCTGTCTGTAACCCAGTACTCAGTGAGTAACAATGTTGTAAAGATACGTTCAATTATGATTATTTCTGAACAACTGATTGTACTACTTTCTGAAATAATATTATTTACTGAATGAATATTTGTCCTATTTGTAAATTGTACTCGTGGCATCCATAGCAACTTACTGTTACTGTACTGTTATTGCTACTGTTACAGAGATCTCTGTCAGTTCCAATATTTGGAATTACCACTGTTTACTGCTATGATGGCCATCAACTGGCTGTTCGGTCTATTAAGACCTACTGTACTATTTTGCTATTAGACGTACCACGTATGACTGTTATGATTTTCTAAACGACTGATATGACATGAAATATGAGCCACTGATTGAATAACTGATTCACTGATGCAAATGACTATTTTAATTAATGAAAGGAGATTCATTTTTAACCCCTTTACACATTTGTTATTCACTGGGCTTTAGCTCACTGTTTATATTTATATATAGGTGTCCAGGCACCAAACCGATGCTAGGAGCGTCAAGTTAAGCTCTCGTTTTGTTGAGCCAACCATTGTGCCTCACTTCGAGGTTCCAAGTTCGTTCAAGCTAAGACTGTTTTAGGGTGTTTCAGATTCACCCTTTTGTCTCTGTTTTGTATTGACTGAATAAGACTTTACTGTACAGTTACGGTGAAGGGATTTGGTCCCTAACCTGGATGTTTGTGTATATGATGTATGTATACATGTTTTGGTTATGAATGTGGCTTATTTATATAAGTCTTTTTGCATTCAGATTGTCACAGCTCATTGGACATCTTTTTATTACTATTTGGCTTCCGCCAGCCCCTTACTCTGTATTACCGTCATTACTGTTAAGCAAGCTTTTGGTAATCACGGATTATTGGCCAGTTGCGATATTAAACCCATAGGGACGGGTTTGGGTCGTGACACAAAGTGTGACAACTCGACCCTCTCATATGTTTTAAGTCTTTAATTATATGTGTGATTATATGCTTGATGTGAAATTACATGTTTAAATGTGTGAATTACATGATTATGAAATTGTATCTGTAGGTTATAAGAAAATTTGTTGAAATTATGCCATTTGGACTGAAAATTGAAAGCCTTAGAGGCTTGATAAACCAAAACCAACCATATAGACATGATCAGCATGATTTTTAGAGTCCAATATGAGTTTTGGTAAAATTTTTATTTGAAATGAATTATCTTGTGTGATTTCGGTTCAGACTTTGAAATTAGCGGCCTAAATAGGTTCAGAAACCGAAATGGTGTACCTAGATAGGTTAATTGGAATTTTTGGAATCATTTAGAAAGTTTAATTAAAAATTTATTTCGTCTAATTCGTTAAGGTGTGTTTGGTCCACCTTTAAGTGTGTATATATATATAAGTGATATAAGCCATTTGAGCTCATCTTTATCTTGATTTAAAACACAAAAATCTGAGGAAAAGAGGGAGAGAGAGTTTTAGAACGAGAAAAAGAGAGAAGGAGAACTCAAGGAGAATAAGGAAAAGGGAAACTTGAAGAGAACATTGAAGATAAGCTAATCTACAACAAATTAACCAAGTAAGGTAAGCATTTTACTCTAATTTTATGAATACAAGTTGTATTCCTTATGAGATCATATAATCTAGGCTGAATTAAGAAGTTGAAGGGTGTAAATTAAAGTAAGAACCCTAAAGGAGAAGATAACTTGGTTTTATCATTTTGAGTTCTAAGCTTACTTGACATATATATATATATATATATGAAATTGGACTTGGATTTCTTAAATTTGTTTGATTTAAGAGTTGATTTCTTTGAAATTGCGTGACTTGGGTTAGATTGTGAGAAATGAGTCTTAATCTTTGGGTTTTGTGTGATTAACACTCATGTGTAATGGTTATCTTCTTGAGTTTGAAGGGAAATGAAGAAAATCATGAATTTATGGGAACTAGGGCTTTGATTTTGGAAGTTAAGCAAGTTTTAATCTAATTGAGCTTGAATTACACTTTTATTATGTTTGTGTATCATGTTTTTGAAGTGGATTTGTATGAATTGGGCTTTGAAAATGAGTTTAGAAGCTTGAACCTTCGTCAATTTTCGAACCGCACAATTGGACCCAAAACTGCATGTGCGGAACTCAGATCAAAATAGAACTTCGCATTCTGCTTTTATTGCACGTGCGGGTGCCTTCCGTATATGTGAGAATTGGAAAAAAAATTGTCAATTTCTATTACCCTTTTTGACCTTCTGAATTTGTTTATGAGTATATTTAGACCCTCTGGAAAGTTTGATAATAAATGAAAATCAAGCAAAAAGTAAATGATTAAATAAAGAAAAGGATTAAGAATGAATTATTTATCGAATTTGTGTATGTGTTATGTTGTGTAGGTCACTTACCAGAAAGACCACTGTACCACCAAAATCGCTGTGAGTAATAGTATTGTAAATATATGTTCACTAATATTTATTTTGATACATAAATAATGTGAATTTCTGAAATAATGTTTTATTCGTATGAATGAGTTTCAAGAATTGTGATAAGGAATCTGGATAAGAAATGTGATTTGCTTATGCTATGATAAGTGGGCCCAAGCCCGTTCCGGTTATGCTATGATATGTGAACCCAAGGCTGTTCCATTTTATGTGAGAGATGGAGACATGTCGATGTTCTCCATCTAAGGCTATACAAAATATTATCCAATTCGCTAAAACCACACCGATCCGTATCAATCCGCACTACTCTAACCTCGGTTTAAACTTTAAAATTTATAATTCGCCAACCGAACCGTTCCGCTATAGTTGATATATATATATATATATATATTTTAACTTCCAATGAAACATCAATGTAAAAATGAGTGTGAGAAAGATTTAAGATATGAAATTTATTACAAATTGGTGGTTATATGTATGAAACATATTATGTAAAATTACTTTGCGTTATATAACTGAAAAATATTATACAAATTAGTGTTATATATTATGCAAATGTATGATAATTAGTTAGAATATTCTTCAATCCGCCAAAAATCGCCCTGACCGCAATTTGTCAATCCGCTAATCTGCTAACCCGCCATTTGGTTTGTAATTTTACTCTCAAACCGTCCGAACCGCACCGCGCACACCACTGGTTCCATCTACTCTATGATAAGATCCGTTTAGACCTGAGGTCATTCCGAACAGCTGTTAACATGTGATTGGGCCCAAGGCCATTTTGTATCATATGTGGACCTAAGACCATTCTGATAAATATTGGGCCTGAGGCCGTTTTGTAGACCTGAGGTCGTTCTGTAATGTGGTTTAAGAAAAGTAGGAATTTATATTATTATGCTTACTATGATGTTAGGCTCATTCATTTAAGCCTCTTTACTGTAGTATTACTCATTAAGCTTTGCTCACTCCATACTTTATATGTATGTAGATGATCAATCTGGAGACCAATCTTAGGTCAGCCTCAAGTGTCCTTCCGTGGACCTATTATACCAAGTCTCCAAAGTGGAACTCTTTCCCTTTTGAGATACTCTGAGTAAAGTCTACTTTTTTGTCAAGCCACCCAAGATGCATCTTTGTGTCAAGGCTTTAACTTTGTATTGTTAGACTTCTGTATTTTTTATTGAGTCTTATGTATATGTGTGTGAGATATATAAGAGTTGTATATGAAGATAACTTACTAGTGTGTCGAAATGTTTTAATTGTTCCAGTTATCATATATGCGCATGCTCAATGGATATTGTTATTTTGTTTTGCTTCCGTTTTGAGGCCTCGATATAATTTGAATAGTATGAAATTTTGTTTTTGAGGCCGAAGGTAATCTAAGGTTACTGGCCGATCATGATCCAAACTTTTAAGGGCGAGCTTGGGTCGTGACACAAATATGGAACTACAATGCCATTCCTTTCACCAAGGAACTAAAAAAATCCCCACCAATAATGCAAATTATCACTCTATGCCTATGACAATCAATGGTAGCCCGAAATGTTAACAACGAAGTATTTTCGGTAAAAGTAGAACAATGGCTGGGATGTTAAAGTATGAGTGGAGAAGAAGGTGGTAGAGAGAGATGAGATGGGCTAGATTCAGTGAAGGATGGGATAAGAGAAAAAACCAATAGAGAAACAAAAGAAGAAAATTATTCAGTGTGTTTGGTTTGAGTTTTTTGAATTATGTTTTTTGAAAACTCAATTTTTTGGTTTTCATGTTTTTTTATTTTTAGTGAATATTTTTACATTTTTTTTTTTTAGTTTTTTAGATGCACCTTACTTAGATGTATCTAAAAAGTAAAAAATTTGTGAAAAAATATTTTAAAATTTTAATAAATACATAAAAATATAAAAAATGTACTGAATTCTCGTTTTTTTTTTGTTTGTATTTTTAGTATTTAGTGAATTTTTAAAAGGTTTTTTTCACAAATTTTTTACTTTTTAGGTATATTTATATTAGGTATGTCTAAAAAGTAAAAAAAATTGCTTAAAATATTAAAAAAATTCAGTAAAAACAAAAAAATACGAAAAAACAAGAAAGTAAAATTTTCTGAAAAGTGTTTTTGGAAAAACACAACTAAGCAAGCTGATTATTTTTTTGGTTATAATTTTGAATATTTATAATAATATTTTGTCTTAAAAAAATGATTTACTCTCGCATTTAATTTTAGGACGAAAATTATAATGGCGTATTATAGCCTACAAACTATAGGGGTCAGTGGTTATTTTTAAATGAAAGAGAATTATGTGCACATAGCCTTCACATAAGAGGTAAACAAATATTTGTCATATTTTATTGGGTAAACAAGAATAGTAAAAACTGGAATTCATTTTCTTTCCGTCCAAATCCAAGTATTCAAAAAGTTTATGAACAATTATTGTTTGGTATTGTTTTTTTGTTTTCTATTTCGTTCATTGGAAACATGAAAATTTTCTTTGGCAATCATTCGCAATTTTTTATTTTTTATTTTTTTACATTTTCTAAAATAAGCTCACTTTTTAAGAAAAACATTAAAAAGTTATTTACCAATTTTTTGTAAACTATTTTCACATAGAACTAGAAACAATATGAAAAGCCACCATTATCTTGTATTTGTTGTCAAAGAAGTGCAACTTTTTCTTTCTATTACTTTTTAAATTTATTTTTATTCAAAAGAAAAATAGTAAAATTTCAATGTTCATAAATGCTAAAATTTTACTGTCAAAACACAAAGATAGAATTTTGCTATTTTGTATTTTCCAATTTAAAATTTTTTATTCTGAAAATTGAAATTAAGTTATCTATTATTTTATTTTTTATTTTTTAAACACTCAATTTGAAATTTATTTATTTAAAAAGGGCGTTCAGTTCATAAATCTAACTTTGAATTTTATTTGGCCAAAGGTTCACACTCTAAAATATTTTATCCATAAGGACAATGTAATAACCCCGATCCGTAGTTAGCTCATAATTCGTAATTAAGAATGCTAATTAAGTTTTAAGAATGAGATTATAACTCCGTTTAGGAAGTTGGTTTGTGGGATTTTTTGGCTAAAATAACCACAAAAAACAAAATAGGCTTTTTAGCCCAATAAGACAAAACATCACATCTAACCCATAATCATTACATTATTTCTCTCACAAAAAAGTCAAAAAAGCCAAAAGCCCTTCACAAACCAAACTTTTTAGCCCCAGGCTAAAATAGCCAAAAAAACCAAAAAGCCAACTCACTTCCCAAACGGAGCTTATGTGCTAATTGTGCATTTTGTATGTGTTTTGCATTCCTATATGTTAGCTATAGGAATATCTGTTCAGAATTCTACTTTGTTCAGTTAATTGAAGGCCATATTGGCATCCGAATATGGAATTGTCTACGCCAACGTGTTATTTAGGATTTTTAGAATCTTATGGTAAATTTAATTGGATTTCAATTTGGAGTCAAATAATTAGAATAAATTAATTATTAAGTTGAATTAACTTATCTCTAATCACAATTAATTAGCCTAAGCTAATCAAGCCTATATGAGGCTAATTTGAGCTGTAACATTCATTTACACTCGTCATTCTTGAGCCAAAATGTTCTATAGAGAGAGAGAGAAAAGCAAGCTAGAGTGAGAGAAGGGGATTCAACTTGATTAATTAACAAGGAGATTGAAGGATTAAGAGGAGAAAGCTATGAACTGTGTATAATTTAGCCAGATTCAAGAAATTGAGGAGTTTAGGTAAGAAATTCAACTCTTAGCCTTGTCTTTGAAACAACAAATGTAGGGATTCAAGAGAATGTAGAGATTAAGAACAAGAATTGAGCTTAGAAGACAGAATTGAGATCAATTCATGCATTGCATGCATAAGTCGTGATTTTTAAGTTCTAATTTCACAAATTCTTATATGCATGGGTCTAGACTTGTAAAAGTTTGAGTATCCAACATGATTTTATACTTAGCATCTCATTTACTCTTGCTTTTAAAAGTTTGAACTTAAAACATTGCATGCATGTATTAGGCATAAAGTTTTGACTTGGTTTTGAAGAAATGGTTGAGCTTTGGACCTTGATTATACAAAATGATCTTCAATTCATGTTGTTATATGAGTTTCTATGTGTTTTCTCAAGTTTTGGTACTTTGGAATTGAGTTTTGAAACTTGAAGAGCAATTTGGAAATTCCAGAATTTTGTTTAATCGCTTGAGTGATAGTTCTTTCACTCAAGCGTACTTTGCATGCTCCCAGTACTTTTGTAGTCGAGGCAGTCGCAGTTGGCTCGAGCAATCAAAGCTTCACTTAAGCGAACTAACCTTTGCAAGATACATGGCTCAAGCGACCAAAAGTTGGCTCGAGCGTAAATTAAGAGCATTTAGAACTTTTACAGACTTTGCAAACCACTCAAGTGACCAAAGTTGGGCTCGAACGAACTGCCCTATTTTCAGAAATTTTGCATAGGGTTTCAAAGTGCATTTTTACATCCTCATTCCAGTTTAGGTACTCTTAAGCCATGGTTTAGGCCATTATAATGAGGATATGAATTAGAAACACACTAAGAAATAAATGTAATAAGTTAAGTGTATTTGGAGCGTGTGTTTCAATGTGTATCTGTTATGTCTGTGTAGGTCACGCACAACCATCCGTCTGATCTGTCTAAGTTATTTGTTCAGCTTCTAGAGCTATCTGTGAGTAATAACTTTATAAAGTTATACTTGACTATAAGTATTTTCCGACCAAAATGATATGATAAGCTATATTTTCTGAAATGTTATTTTCTGTATAGATGAATGATTGTCTTATTTCTGAAATGTATCGCAGCATCTTTAGCATCATGTGATATGTTATGAGTTACCTGGTACCAGGGTTTCAAGTGGGTTCCATTCATGGAACTGATTATGCATAATCAATTATATGATCTGTAAGTGGGTCTTTATAACCATCTCGTGTGTATATGGGTCTTTATGACCAGCTATGACAGCCCTCACCACTAATTAGTGCTAATCTATGATTAAGCATGATAATTGACTGATTGACTGAAATCCTGAACTAACTGATTGAGTGTATAGCTTAAATGCAATTCTATCTATTGACTGTTAAATGATCTGTTCATGTCTTATGTTTTAAACTGCAAATTGAAGGCCTTATCGGCGGCCGAACTAGAAATTGATTAGTGTTTTGTGCTAATTAGAATTTATGTGATTTTATGGCATGTTTAATTGAAATTTGATTTGGTATGATTAAATTAGATTTAATAATGTTAAATTACATAAGTTGGCTTTATTTACTAATTTGCCATCTAGTGGGCCACTTCACCAATATTGTTTGAGGCTTAGTCTTGCATCTCATTCTTGTTCATCCTTGAGAGACCAAACTGAGAGAAAGAGTGAGAGAGGGGAAACTTAGCTTCATTTGAGAATTGGCTTGGAAACTGGAAGAATTGAAGGCTAATTGTGCAATTTGAGCTTGTATATCTTGCAGTCTAGACCTAAAGTAGAACATTTACCTTCTTGTTTGTGAATTTAAGTTAATTCTTGCATGGTTCATAGAAGTTTAGAGATTGAAGTCAAGTTTTGGTTTAGATTGTCGAATTGAAGCTTGTATCTTGCATGCATGTTCATATTGTTGAGTTTTGAAGTTGTTTCATAAGGATTTCTTTATGCATGTTCATATTTTTCGTCTCGATCCATGAACTCACCATGTTTTGAAGTTAAAATTTGCATTTTATCATGTATTTGAAGCCTTGAATTCAATTGAACACATGCATGTTCTTTCACATTATGTTCTTGAAATTATTGTTGAATTTGTGTTTAATTGAACTACCTTTGGGCTTTGATTTCTCAAATTGATCTTCAAAACATGTCATATTACGGGTTTTAAAGTGTTTTCTAGAAAATTAGCCCAAGAGGATCGAAATTTATGCTTTGAAATTAAGTTTTGAGCTTGAGGTTCAAATTTGGAAATTCCAGATTTTGGACTCACGCCGGCGAGAACTCTACGCTCGGCGTCATGACTGAAGTTCATACAGTCTGATCAGATGCTCAGATGCGAGTGGGGACCTGAGTCACACACTCGATCGGGGGTTGAGCGCCCGTCGATGGTGAATTTTGTGCATCCAGTACTTTTACTGTAGTTTACAGTCCGCCCGAGCGGAGTAATACACACTCGAGCGGAGCCTTTTTGTCTTCATGTCCGCTTGAGCGGAGAAATTCACGCTCGAGCGGGACCCCTGTTTCAGCAAAATTTTGAAAAGTGTTTTTAAGTGCATCTTTGCATCCTCATTTCATCATAGGCATTCCTAGGCCTAGTTTAAGGCATCTTAATGAGGATATTGATGTAGAACTACACCGAGTCTAAGTAAGAACTAAGTCTTCGATTCGCAAGTATGTGACTTAGTGTGTGTTCATTCTATAACTGTATAGGGTTGGCATCCGAGGACGCACACTAGTTTATCTGTGGCCCAGAACTCTGTGAGTAACTATGTTGTAAAGATATGTTCAATTGAGATTATGTTCTAAACAAATGACTGTATTGCTTTACGAAATGACACTGTTTACTAAATGAATGTTTGTCCTATTTGTGAACTGTATTTGTGGCATCCATAGCAATTTACTGTTACTGCTACTGTTACAGAGATCTCTGTCGGTTTCCATGTTGGAACCACTACTGTCTACTGATATGATGGCCATCGACTGACTGTTCGGTCTGTTAAGACCTACTGTACTGTTTGCTATTGGATGTACCACTTATGACTGCTATGATCGAATAATTGATATACTGTTTAAATGATTGTTTTAAATACTGAAAGGACATTCATTCTTAACCTCTTTATGCATATGTTATTCACTGGGCTTTAGCTCACTGTTCATATATATATGTAGGTGTCCAGGTACCAGATCGGAGCTAGGAGCGTTGGGTTCAACTCCTTTTTTGTCAAGCCAACCACTGTGCCTTACTGCGAGGTTCCATGTACTACCAAGCTAAGGCTGCTGTGGGGTGTTTTAAGTTCCCCCTTTCTGTTTTTGTTTTGTATGGACTGTATAGACTCGTACTGCACTATTATGGTCGGGTTTTGGTCCCTAACCTGAATACTTGTATATGATGTATGTACATACTATTTTGCTTTTGACTGTGAATATGTTTAGAAAGTCTTTTTGCATACTACTGTCACAGCTCATTGGACATCTTTTATTACTGTTTTGGCTTCCGCCAGCCCCTGAACTCTGTATTACTATTTTACTGTTTAAGCAAGCCTTTGGTAATCTCGGATTATTGGCCGGTTACGGTGCTAAACCCATAGGGGCGTGTCACGACCCAAACCCACCCCTAAAAGTTTGGCATCGTAACCAGCCAGTAATCCTAGATTACCACAGGCCTTCCTGTACAAAACATAATTAATTGGGGCTCGCGGAAGCAAAAGCAAAATACTATAGTCCAAAGAGCTGTGCATTTATATGAACATACACTTACATGCCAAAATGTGTTAATTTACCCACTTACATTACATGTAACAAAAGATCATATATATCACGTAGGCAAAAGCCACAAGTACAACCAAAACATAACTTGTACGGCCTTCCAGGCCTAGACCCAACTCGGAGGCAGACAAAACTCTGGTAGGCTCCAAAACGGCGGCTCGGTCTAGACTCCGCCTAGGCTTGACTCTCTGGATACTCACCTATAAATACATATATTCAATAGTGAGCTAAAGCCCAGCAAGTAACATTAAAGTAAAGGGTTAGTGAACGAATTCCGCATAACATATATCCGTAGAACAAATCATTCATAAACATAATCATCTCATATCAGAACATACATAATGGCATACTCCATAGAACATAACATATACTGTCTTCCGACTAGAGTAATCAGTTCCGGATACTGATTAAACACATACTGCCACAATGAAGTGGATAGCGAGATCTCGTAAACTGGTCCACATAGGACAAACTAGTCCACTAAGGACTATCTATGGATGCCATACTAGATTCGTAAACAGGATATTCGTTCACAAAAAACATTATCATTTCAAAAAATACAACATAACGTAGCATTTCCAGAACATACTTTATAATAACATAACTTTACAGAAATGTTACTCACAGTGGGTTTCCGAAACCGGTTGCATGGTCTTCAAAGTTTGACCTGCAATTATCAACATTATAGCATGATCTCATAACACATAAAGTGAACACATACATGTAATCTCTTAATGGTGTTACCATCTCATAATCTCATTATCATAACTTAATTGAGGTTTAAGAATGCTAAAAATGTAATGCGGATGCCCAAAACATGCATTTAAACACTTTCTAAAATTTTTAAAAAAAGGTCCCCGCTCGAACGGCAAAACCCCCGCTCGAGCGGACTGCAAACTGTGACAAAAATACTGGATGTGCGAAATATCCACTTGAGCGGTAAAACCCCCGCTTGAGCGGACTGTGAAAAATCCGGGCGAAAACCAGTCCAAAATCTGCTAAACCGTGGCCTCCATTTTGTAAAATCAACTTCCAAAATCATAAAATTCAAGGCTTAAACACTTGAAAACAATTTCAATTAAACTTCAAAACTAAACCTACATGAATTGAGTAAAAGATTAAACCATAAATTAAGTTGGAAAATCATAAATATGCACATAAAAAGCTTCACTTTTCAAATCCATGGAGGTTTCCCCTCAAACAGGAAAATCATGCAAGAAATCCATGATTTTAAACATAAATGCTTGATATGATGCCATATATGCTCATAGATGCAACTTGGATCAAAATACAACATAATACTTTCACTCACACATGATTTCCCTTTCAATCATTCATTTTCTTGCCATAAATCATAGATGATTCAACTTTATTTCAAGAATTTAGAGAGAAATCTTTACCATAAGCACTTAGTTGGAGAGATTTAAGCTTGATTTCTCTTTTCCTTCTCCTTTCCCCTTGTTTTCTTTCTTCTCCACGAATTCTCTCTTCTCTCTCCCTTCCAGATTTTTCTTCTCTTGTTTTTGAGTCAATGAGTCAACAATCTTTATCTCTTAAGTCATATATATCATATAAACAAATAAGCCAAAACATTTGAGCCAAACAAAACTTAACGAATTAGACGAAATTCAGTGCTCAATTTATTTTCTCAAATGGTTCTAAAAATTCCCGGTATCACATAAGCGTGTTCAATTTCATTTTCTGAACCCATTACGGTGGTCAATTTCAGTCCCGAAGTTGTAGTTCCAACTAATATTTTTTCCGATTCATACAGATATTCTTCAATTAAATCATATAATCACATAATTAATTGTCGATAATTACGCCATACGTTTTGCGGTCATTATACTTACATTTCTGTAAAGTTATGTTATTATAAAGTATGTTCTGGAAATGCTACGTCATGTTGTATTTTCTGAAATGATAATGTTTTCTGTGAACGAATATCCTGTTTGCGAATCTAGTATGGCATCCATAGATAGTCCTTAGTGGACCAGTTTGTCCTATGTGGACCAGTTTACGAGATCTCGCTATCCACTTCATTGTGGCAGTATGTGTTTAATCAATATCCGGAACTGATTACTCTAGTCGGAAGACAGTATATATTATGTTCTATGGAGTATGCCGTTATGTATGTTCTGATATGAGATGATTATGTTTATGAATGATTTGTTCTACGGATATATGTTATGCGAAATTTGTTCACTAACCCTTTACTTTAATGTTACTTGCTGGGCTTTAGCTCACTATTGAATATATGTATTTATAAGTGAGCATCCGGAGAGTCAAGCCTAGGCGGAGTCTAGACCGAGCCGCCGTTTTGGAGCCTACTAGAGTTTTGTCTCCCTCCGAGTTGGGGCTAGGCCTGGAAGGCCGTACAAGTTATGTTTTGGTTGTACTTGTGGCTTTTGCCTACGTGATATATATGATCTTTTGTTACATGTAATGTAAGTGGGTAAATTAACACATTTTGGCATGTAAGTGTATGTTCATATAAATGCACAGCTCTTTGGACTATAGTATTTTGTTTTTGCTTCCGCGAGCCCCGATTAATTATGTTTTGTATAGGAAGGCCTGTGGTAATCTAGGATTACTGGCCGGTTACGATGCCAAACTTTTAGGGGCGGGTTTAGGTTGTGATAGGGCGGGTTTGGGTCGTGACACCAGCTCATGTATCTTTGGGTCTTTTCGACCAATATGATTTGTTAACGCTAATGGATGTACCACGTATGACTGTTTACAAGTTTGAATAAGTATATGAATATGTTTTTTATCTAAATTCTAATTTCTGAATCTGTTACGAACATCATTCATGAAATCTTTACTTTGTTGTTATTCACTAGGCTCCAGTTCACTGTTTATAGTATGTATGTAGGTAATCAGGTGCATGACCAGGCTTGAGACTTCCAGTTTGGATCTGTTCTGTCAGCCAACCACCGTGCCTCACGAAGAGGTTCTCGATTAATGGTTGTGGTGAAGTTTGTGAACCAGTCTTAAGCTTTATTTTCCTTTGTTTTGGCATGGATGACTTTTGTGCAATATATATATATATATATTATATAAGGAAAATGGGGTTTTTAACCCACAAGCTTTGTGGGAGTTCCAATATCCCAATTATAATTTTTTAATTTTTTGATTTAAAAAAATAAATAACCTCGGTATTTATTAATTTCTCCCAACCCACAAACCTTTTTGACTTCTCTCATAGTTATTGCAGTACTCTTTTCAATTTCTCTCATACACTATGGTTAGTGATGAGATTGTTAAATTATTTTTATCCAATATCCCAATCCTAATTTTCTATTTTTTTGATTTAAAAAAATAAATAACCTCAATATTTATTGATTTATTCCAACCCACAAACTTCAAAGTTATTGCAGCACATTTTTCAACTTCTCCTATACACTATGGTTAGTGATAAGATTGTTAAATTATTTTTATAAAAAATCTTTAAAAAATAATTTGTATATTAAAAAACTATCCAAAACAAATATAAATATCTATTTATCTATCTATCTATCTATCTATACTATATATTAAGCAAAAAGGGGTTTTTAACCCCAAGACCTGTGGAAGCTTCAATATCCCAATCTAAATTTTCTAAATTTCTTATTAAAAAAAAAAAAAAAAAACCAAAAAACTCAGCATTTATTGATTTGGTCAAAATCCCCTGATTAACATTTATTAATTTTTTTCAATCCACATGTCTTTCCACATGCCTACATTTATTGATTTGGTGAAAATCCCCTGATTAGCATTTAAAATCCCCTCATACAAATAATTATATATACAATCCGTATATAATTACTGCAGTACCCTTTTCAACTTCTCCCATACATTATGGTTAGTGATAAGATTGTTAAATTATTTTTATAAAAAATCTTAAAAAACATAATTTGTATATTAAAAAAATCTAAAATAAATATAAATATCTATAATTATCTCGTGCATAGCACGGGTGATAGGCTAATATGTATTAGGGCTAAGTCCCTTTGTCTATCTATGCTGGCGATGACGCAAGTTGTCGTCATAATATATGTATATAAAATTTAAATTTTTTTTGTCTTATATAAGTTTGCCCAGCTCTATGGACTATTATATATTTGATATTTGCTTCCGCTAGCCTCCTAAATTTGCTAATCAGTTCATAGGCCTTCAGTAATCCAAGGATTACTAAACAGTTATGATGCTAAACCTATAAGGGCGGATTTAGGTTGTGACAGACAAGCTCCTCAAAAATGACCAAATTACCCATATATATATACCAACTAAACCATACATTTCTTAAATGAAATTGTCGCTCTTTCTGTTCTCTATGTTCTCTTTTTGATCTAAACCCTAGCATGCACCATCACCGTACCCTCTCTGCCTTCGACGATGTTGACTCACCTCTCTCTCTCTCTCTCTCTCTCTCTCTCTCTCAATATTCTGAAGACTCTAGACGGAAGAGGATGCAGAACAGAGATGGTGGTGGTGGTGGATTCGCTGCTGTTGCAGATCGAATCGAGATATTTACGCAAATCGACACCGCCGATTTGGCTTTCTCTCTCTAATGTCGCTGCTACCACAACTATCGCCATTGTTCTTGTCGAAGGCATATCTTGGTTAGGGCTTCGGATTGAAGTCAAAATATGTTGCGAGATTTAGATCAAAGTCAAACTAAAGTTGCGAGGAATAATCACAAGCCATGAAACTCTTTTTTATTCTATTGTCGGATATCTGTTGTGATTTATTTTGTATTTTTTGTATCATTGATTTGTTGTTATTGTTGTTGTTGGGCTTTAAGTTGTTGTTGTTGTTCTCTCTCTGATTTGTTATTGTTCTATCTGTTCTTATTTTTGTTCTATCATTGACTTGTGATTTATTTTGTATTTTTTGTATTGATGCATTCTAGGTGTTTGTTAGAAGTCTACATAGGAGTGGTGTAGATTACTGTTAAGGCATTGGTTATGGGGCTTCGGGTGACGGGTATAGTGGAGGTGGATATGGTCTTGAGGCAACCAGTGTGTGGGAATATCCCACCTTTTTGCCTTACTTGGTTTCGTCGTCAAGACATCATGATTCTTATTCTAGTAGCAAACTTCACTTATTTTATAGGATGCACATTTTTCTTTCTATCTCATTTGTTTTTTCTCATTTTTGCCATTGTGACTGATATTTGACGTTCCTTTCATTGGCTTTGTAATCCTAGACTAAAAGTTTTCTAATGTTATCAAGTGAGGAAGTCGGATACATAAAATTAAGGGAGAGAGGATGAGAGATAAAGTGAATTTGGGGAGTGAAAATTAAAAAGATAGGGAAAGTGTTTAGTACATAGACAAGAAATTGAATTGTTATTTGAATAATTAAAAAAATAAACAGATAAAAAATTGGATAGATACAATTTGGACAAATAAAAATTGAATAGATAAGAGTGCAAATTTGATCAAATAGTTAAAAAATTGAACAGATAGATATAAATTTGAACAGATAAAAAATAAATTTGAACAGATAGTCAACGAAAATTCAATAGATAGTTAGAAAAATTCAACAGATAGATAGTGAGTAAAATTAGAAACAAAATATCTTCTAAAACTAATAAAATGATTTCTCACTAAACTATTTCACAAATGATGGACTTCTTACCAATAAATATCTACTAGATCTAACGACTTAAATAATTATTAGATTGAACTTTTTAACAATTTTTTTCTTTCAAAAATAATAAAATTTCACATTTATAGATATACTAAAACTTTTACTATCAAATAGCTACATAGGTGTTGGCTTATTTTTCCTATAAAGAAAAATATCATAAATACGAGCGTGCCAGTAAGGATTGAAAAATCCTTACAGATTAAATTCAAACCAATTATTAAGCGATTGTGTTGACAGTTCTTTTACCTCAATGAAGAGGACTTCAAAATTGCCAAGAGAATGAGGGAGACGGAGAAAGATGATTGAGTTAATAATCGGGGTGATTGAGTGGACAATCGGGGTGATTGAGTGAACAATCAAACTAACTATTAATTTACCTTTACTCATGTGCTTCAAAAAAGAAGTGTATAAAATAAAGTGCAAAAAATTTACCTGTACTCCTATGCTTCGAAAATGAAATGCATAAAATAAAGTGTAGAAAATTAAGTATAGGAAATATGAATCGCAATAAAATTATAAATCAATTGTCTTTGATTTGAGTTATGGATCCTTTACAATGTAGCTATAAATGACTATTTATAGGCAAACATTTGTAGGAAAAAAATTACCTAAAACTACTTACTCTTCCACCTCCTCCATTTCATCATCCATGATTTTTCATAACTTCCTTCAACCTTCATTTCATGCTTCATTTTCTCCACTTCATTCTCCATCATCTTTCCACATTTCATAACTTCTCATAACCTCTAAATGAGTAGAAGAGTGCCACATGTCCTGCAATTATATAAATAATAAACAATAAAATTGCAAATTTATGGTGCCAACATTACCCCCCGCGGCCATTAAAAATGATTTGAAGAGCCGAATCAAGCACATGACTAATCTAAGCAATAAAGTGATTCGAATAATATCAACAAAGTGCTTCGAATGATATAATAGCACTAATAAAGTGCTTCGAATGAGTATGAAATTATAACTGGATGTCTCGAATTATATATATGCTTTGAACGAATATTACATATGTGGTTCGAATTGGCATCAATCCTTTGAAGGAAATTAAACAATTTTGTTTTACTCTTACTTCAAAAACATATAAAACTTGAAACCTTTTGAAATAGGTTGATGTTGCTTGCACTTAGAATTATTCAGAACCTCATATTTTCATGATTCATCTTAACAAGTTATTACACACACTACCTATTATGGACTAATAACAAGTTTTGAAGGTGGTATAGAGGACCAAAAATCACCCTTTTATAGTCAAAGAGTTTATAAATAACCAAATTCATCATTCGAAGGTCTTGCAGCAAAGCTTCGAAAGATCAAAACCACCCTTGAAGGTTGGAGACATTGACATAGGACGAACGTCATCTTTTGAAGACACTTACAATGAAGTTTCAAGGGGCCAAAACCTCTCTTTGAAGGTCAAGAGTGATGCTAGAGGAACAAACTTTGTTTCGAAAATGTCACCATATACTTTAACAAAAACTTTGAGGGAGACCTTTAGAGCTTCAAATATGGGTTTTCAAAGCCAACATGTGTTCTTTATGGATGCAATGCATCATATGTCATAGAACTTTATGTTTGCATGCAACCCCAAATAACATCATACATTCACAAATTCATTATAGGCCAAGTTAGGAACACTTAGCCAATCTATTTGGCATAAACATGTGTCCAGGAATATAGACATGTGACTTTCAAAGTGTAAACAACAAACAATTCTGCATGTAAAAATATTTTTTGGGGTGGCTACTATTAGTAATGGACGAATATCATGCTCAGAGGTGTCAATAACATATGAAAATCATGCTTCAAAGTAGTCAATAGTGGGGCCAAAATCATGCTTTAAAGGCACCCGTGGCATGTTTCATAGGCCTATGAAACTTCAAAGCTATTTCAAGAAGACTAAAATACCAAAAAATGTGGCTTCAATACAAAAACCATTAATATTAACATTGATTAGTAAATTACTTCGAAATATATAATGGTGTGATAATGAAGTATGCCAATACGTATGGCACGTGACTAACATTCAAAGGTATTTATTTATCAAACTAATAATTGGCTTTTTTTCCCATGCAAATCCTTGAAGGTAATATACTCAAACCAGTAATTGGGTAAATACTTAAAGATCAAACAAAAATTTGGTTTCTCATCTTGAAATATAAAATACCAAACAAACTGACTTTGTGAATTTTACAAAAAGTTATTTTGCTTTGTATGAATAACAAAACAAACTTGCTTAAAATACCATTGTAGCACCAACAAAGTGGTTCGAACAACATATTCAGTCATTTAACATAATGATCATGTAATAAGTAGCCGCTACACACTAGAACATTCTTTCATCTTACAATATGCTTCTAAATTTCAAAGAGACAAACCAAAATTAGACAATTTTATATATGCATGTACATATTTATTCCAAAGTAATCTTACTTCATGATATGATTTGAAGCTTTAAAAAGCTTCGAAGGTGAGGTAATCAACCTTCAAAACAACTCTTGATGCTTCGAATGTATCTTCGATGCTTTGATTGTGTACATATAAGTCACCAAATGTTTACAATTTTGTCGGTTGAATGCAAGAGCCTTTGTTCAACTACAACCGAAACACACATATTGTCATTATTTTGTTCCTTTAAAAAAAAATTGGCCATCAATTTGAAAAGATAAGTCATTCTTAACCACTGATTTAAATACATAGGCTTTTCCTAGCCAAGTTCAACATTTCAAACGGCTAAGTTATTCTTTAGTGCATCAAACTCATCAAAACAATGCTTAAAGAAAATTGTTTTATCAGCTATTTTATCAAAAATAAATTTTTATGTGAACCACAAATCCAAAAAGGATTTTGAACACTAAGAACTATAATACAAGATGTCCTTAAAAATTCAAACAACTTAACATTTTGAATAATTTCAAAAAATTAAGATTCATGAACATTAAATTGTTCATCATTCTTAGTCATGTTTGGCTTGAGGACATGTTCTTTGGCCAAATAACTTTTATCATTCATTGGCAAATGGGATTGTTTTTATATTTTATCCACTAATGGATTATGAAATCCTCTATGTGAGTTTTATCATTTCTTGGTCTATTGGGTTGTTTCATTTTAGCCATTAATGGCTTAAGAAAATCATCCATACGAGTTTCATCATTTTTTTCCTTAATGGGCTGTTCCATTTTAGCCATTAATGGCTTATGAAAATACTTCATAGACATGTTATTTTCATGATTTGACTCTCTAAGAATGAGTTTTTCAACCCTTGAGTCTTATATGAAACATTATTTTTAACATGCTTGGCTCAACAACATGTCTTTTAGCCATGTTATTTTCATAAATTGGTTTTTTTAAAATGAGTTTTTTGACCCATCGAACCATTGATGAAACCAACTCTTTGCTTTTGCTTTTTTCAACCATGGAAAAATTCTGAAAAAATTTACCAATTCCGGCCATTAAAGTCTCAATTAAAGACTTGATAGTGAGAATTAACAACTTATCATTCAATTGATGAATTTTTATATCAAGTTGATGAATTTATCAAGTTAAATGGTATTTTTTTTCTTTTACCAAATAATATTGTAAAGGCTGAAAGTTTATTTCATCAAGAAAATGAATATTTTATTGAAGATCCCAAATTTTTTGTTTACGCCAAAAGATTTCATCTAGGCTATTTAGAATGGACGAATCAAATTCATCATTCATTTCTTACATTTAACGTTCCACCGAGCGTACCAAAAATTGTTGGCTTATTTTTTCTACGAAGAAAAATATCATAAATGCGAGCATGTTAGCAAGGATTGAAAAATCCTTACAAATTAAATTTAAGCCAATTATCAAGTAATTGTGTTGACGGTTCTTTTGTTTCGATGAAGAGGACTTCAAAATTGCCAAGTGTAAAGAAAAGAAAAATTAAAAGAAGAAGGAGGGAGATGGAGAAAGTTGATTGAGAGGAGAATCGGAGTGATTGAGTGAACAATCAAACTAACCATTAATTTACCTATACTCATATGCTTCGAAAAGGAAATGCATAAAACAAAGTGCAAAAAATTTATCTCTATTCCTCTACTTTGAAAATGAAGTACATAAAATAAAGTGCATGAAATATAAATGACAAGAAAAATAGAAATTAATTGTCTTTAGTTTGAGTTTTGGATCCTTTATAATGTAATCATGAATGACTATTTATAGACAAACATTCATAGAAAAAAAACTACCTAAGACTACCCACTCTTCCACCTTCTCCATTTCATTCTCCATGATCTTTCATAACTTCATTTAACTTTCATTTGATACTCCATGTTTTCTACTTTATTTTCTATCATCTTTCCATATTTCATAACTGTTTATAACCTCCAAATGAGTAGGAACAATAGGCTATCCAATGAAATATCGCGTTTGCTTGATAACAATTCTTAAAAATATCAAATTTTGAAAAAGGAATTTCATAATAATTTTTTGTGATGACATATATTTTAAAATTTAAATGTAAAATCTAACCATAATGGTTATTAATAGGAAAAAAATATAAAATTAATTACACACTGAGAGTCACGAGTAAATTTCGGCATAATAAGGGACTGTTTGGCAATTATTTTATTTTTAATTTATATTTATAAAAATTAAAAAAATTATCATAAAAACTTGTTTAATAATTTTTTTGGTTTATAAATGGTTGTTTTAGTTTGTAAATTTGAGAAAAAAACGTAAACTCAAAAAATAAGTTTACGTTGATTTTTAAACAAGAATTTACAAATTTGACTAACAAATTTTTTTTTCCAATTAATTATTTTTTTATATATTTTTTTTCCAATTATAATGTGTATAATCTCATTATTATAAATAATAAAAAATACATATAAATATTTTAAGTCTGAACAAACATATTTTTTGGTTTATGTTTTTAATTTTTTTAAAATATTTTATTCAAACAAAATGCATTTATAATTTATATTTTTCTAAAAACAAACAAAAATTAGTTTGTAAACATAAATAAAAAATATTAACGCTACCGAAGCTTTATCAAATATCGTGCCTGTTTGGTGCAGCTTAAAAGTTGCTTATTTCAGCTTTCAACTTAATTTAAGTTATTTTTGATGTGTTTGATTTAGCTTATAACTTATAGCTTATACCTTTTTAGAAGTCAGAAATCAGCTTATTCTTTGAGTGAGGCAGGGGATGTTTAATTTATGAGTCAGAAATCAACTTATGTTCATAATTATAAGCTATAAGTTGTTTAGGCATAAGTTATAAGTATTTTCTCACAGCTCTAACAAACAGGACCATTAGCCCTTTAAAAAATTGAGCGCTCTTTAAGTCTCGTTTGACAAATAATTTTTTTAATTAAAAAGTTACTAAAAAATTTAAAAAGTCAACAACTTATATTAAAAAGTCAAAGATTTTCTTATTTCTACTTTTTGTATATCTTTTCGTAAAAAATCAAAAAAATCATTCTAAACATATTATTTTTTTTATATTGTATTTTAATTAAAAAATCAAAAAAAAATTAAAAAAAAAATCTGTTTCCGTTCCACGTCGCCACCAGCCGTTGGTAATATTAACTATTCCATGTGATTTATTTTTTATTTTTTTTTCCCGGTGAAACTGTGAATTCATCTTATTAGAAGTCAACAATGCGCATGAAACGCTTTTTCATTTGGGATTTCTTCTTGGCTCCTGAGAGAGAGTGAGAGAGAGAGAGTCGCTTTGCTTCCCTCTTCTCTTCTCTTCTCTTCCCTTCTCTTCTCCCCCAAATGGCCAATGCAATCGGACTCTACTTTCTCTCCGCCATGGCAAAGAACAAGAAGCGAAAGTTGGTGAGAAAACGACCACTGATTAACAAAATCGACAAGGAGACGACGAAGATGATGAAGCGAAAGATGGTGAGAAAACGACCACTGAATAACAAAATCGACACGGAGAAGAAGAAGATGATGAGGCGAAAGATGGTGAAGAATCCTGAACCAGAGAATAACAATTTCGAGAAGAAGAAACAGCTGGTGGAGAAAACCCTAGCAGCCCCAAAGGAGACTAAGGAGGCTGAGAACGACGACGACTCGGAGAAGAAGATCCAGGAGCTTTTCGAACCCTACAGCAAGGACCAGCTCCTCGACTTCATCATCCACGCTTCCGTCAAGGATGCCGCCGTTCTCACCCGCCTCCGCGACGCCATCTCCCATCGCAAGGTCTTCGCCAAGCAGCCGAGGAAGAAGATCGACAATCTGATTAAGTCATGCTGGTTAGCCTCTCTGGACACTGCCGTCTCCCAAATTGGACAGACTTCATCTGCTTCTAGGGCTCCTGGCGCTGCTGCTTCTTTCTGTGGGTATTATCCACCATCGCACCTACCACCCGATTTCACAAATGTGGTATGATTTATTATTTCACATCTACTATTCATTCACCTTTTACTTGTTTTTCAAATTTATGTTTTTGTGCTTGTTTTCTATTGAATTTTTGGTAGTTGTAAAATAAATTGGGGAAATTCCAATTCAGTGGGATCGTTCATAAAATTTTACAAATTCATGAAAGCGTTTAGGACTCTAATTATTAAAGTTGATAAAGTTTGCCACCAATTTGATTTTGTTTGGTTGTTCGTTTGTTTTTTTTTGTTTTTGTTTTTGTTTTTGAAAACTTTCACTGATTTGCAATTTCCCCAAACTAATTTTGATCCTGTCCATTTCCTGTCTTCTATTTTTATTTTTTTATTTTAGCAGATAATTTTTGTTGTCACTGCTCATTTTAAATTTAAGATATTATTTTATTTGCTGTTAAATACATTTGAACATTTTTTCCTGGCTTTTAATTCTATTAATAATGTTATATATATATATATATATTTCCATCAGATCCATACTACATTGATTTTTTGTGTGTTTGCTGTAATTTTTTAATTCAAATATTATTAAAAAAGAAAAATAGAGTTCCAGACATCCCAGATTTATATAAATGTCTGAAATGTCTGTAGAAATTACATATTTTTTCCCCTGAAGTTAATAAGAATCCAACATGAATAAAGAGTACAATGTGAAGGATACTATTCCTCCTTAGCTTTTCAACAAATGCTGCTTTTGACAATCGAAACTTAACCTGCTACTATGGAGCTACCCTTATGTTGTGCACCTTAGATCACACACTTGAGCCCATAAAAAAGAAGGGAAAAAGATCACACACTTGAGGGCCTTAGGCCCTTAGGGTTTTGTCTAGTTGTTTCTATACTTGTAACAAATGGATATAGGACAAGCCGAAACAAAGTTTTCATTTGCCAGTTTGCAATTATGTTTGGCAGTTAGCGGTTATAACTCATCTTTCTATAATGGAAGAGTTGGTTCATTGCGTTAACAACTTACAACACTTTCTAACACTTCATGCATTTCTCCCATTCAAAACTAAACATTATTGTCTTCTGGTCATGTCTTCATTTTCAAACTTTCAGATGGGATCTTTGCCTTTTCCCCTAAAAATCATGATGGTCATTTGCATAAATTTTTTTTTTTCCTTCACAAGTATCATATATAAGCCCATATAGGCCTAGGGGTGTGCTCCCTCCAGGTCTTAGATTGAATACTCACTAGCTGCAATAAGCTCCTTAGTGTCAGTCCATATAGGGTATTTGCTCCTGGAGCATTGAATGATTTCAATAGCATTACGACTGTTATGCTTCTATTTTCAATAGATTTTGTATATAAGTCCATTTTTTCTCAATTTTTTTTATTTTTCCAGCTGTTGAAATCATAGAAAAGAAACTTATGTGAAAATCTTAGATCTACATGCATATAAGTTTTGTTCCCCAACTTTTATTACTTTTTTTAATTGCCAATTTTCATTATTTTTTTTTTTTTATTGACAAACCTTTATTACTTTACCATTTGATTATTTGATTATTAGCTGACATCTATTTGATTTTAGGTTAAATTTGTTGAACAAAATTTGAATTTCATGTTATATACTTTTACATTAGCATGTTGGGATTTTGTATTACGAACCTATGTTTAGAAAAGAAAGACCCATAAACTTATGTGAAAATGTTAGATTTACATGCCTTGATTGTCCAATCTTCAAGTTGTACAAAATTCAAGTTGTTAGAAAGGCTTGAGTTCTTTTTTTCACTTCTTTATTTATTGACAACTTTTCTTTACTTTTTTTTCTTAAATAAATTTTTTATTGACGTTTTATTACCTTTGAACTTGATTCCTTGATTATTAATTTATATCTATTTAATTTTAGGTTAAATTTGTTGAACAAAACTTGAATTTTATGTTATGTACTTTTACATTAGCATATTGGGATTTTGTATTATGAACTTATGTTTAAAAAAGACCCATAAACTTAAGCAAAAATCTTAGATCTACTTATATTGATTGACCAATATTCAAGTTCTACAAAATTTGAGTTGTTATAAAGGTTACGTAAGCCTAGTTCTCTTTTTTATCTCGAACTTTTCTTACCTTTTTAAAATTTTGGTATTAGCAAATTTTCTTTACATTTTTTTTATTGACAAGCTTTTATTACTTTCAAAATTGATTCAATGATTATTAATTTATATCTATTTAATTTTAGGTTAAATTTGTTGAATGAAACTTGAATGTTTATGTTGGGATTTTGCATTATGAACTTAAATTCATGATTTTATTTATTTGTTTGTTGTTTTTCATAACAAGGGAAAGTTTTCAATAAGTACAATCACTAATAAACCAATCAAACCAAACTAAACCTTGTGTTCTACATTCGATCAGCTACATGAATCCTATTTGCCATTTTGCTCAATCAAGGGATATATATTTAGTTAAATTAAATAAATTCATATCTTTTTTGCTATCGCATTTCATGTCATCTTAGGTCTTCTTCCCTTCCTATAATTTTCATTTATAGTGATCATATTACTCGTATCGTTGCATCTATAATTTTCATTGCACATGACCAAACCATTTTAGGCTATTATCTCTCAACTTAGTATAATTAGTAAAAAAAATCAGTGAAGTACAATCAGTAAAGTTAATAAAATTAAATGCATAAATTTTTCATCACAACTTAAAACTAGTGTAAAATTTAGTATATACATCAGATCATGTTTAAAATCCTAACAAAACCCATGAAAAACTATGTTAAGCCTCACCAAATGTGATTCTGCAATAAATACAGTTGTATTGATAATTATTTTTGAAATTGTGTGAAGAATAAAAATATCATGGATTCAGTTGTTCCCACCGTTACTCTATAGCCATTACACCTCGCAACCACTTCATTGTCAGTCATTGTTACCATTATGGCGCCCCCCACCGTTAAAACTTTGGTTTTCTTATGAAAGGAACTTGTTGTGGAGGCTTTCATGTAGCTCAAAAAAATTTGATGCTTGTGATCAATGAAGTTCTTAATTTCTTTGCAGAAGTCAAAAAGTTTTCTAGGTATAAGTTGGAATGTTAGAGGTCTTAGATCAAGGAAAAAGAGGAGGGTGATTAAAGATTTTCGTAATAAGCATCAATTAAATATAGTTTTGCTTCAAGATTCCGAATTTGATGTGTGATAACAATTGATTAAAAGTATTTGGCGTTGTACGTTTAGAAAATGGGCTTTTATTGTCGTTGTGTGGTATTTCAAGGGCTGTTTTGATTATTTGAGATGAGAGTGTTGTTTATGATTGTGAGATTGTTTTAAGGGGAGTTTTCTTTGTCAATTAGGTTTAGGAATCCTGATAATTGTGAGTGGTGGTTGATTGGGGTTTACGGACCTAATAGAAGGGCAGAGTGGTGGGATGAGTTGGTTGGTTATTTGGGTTGTGTAATGTTCCCTCAATTGGTGTGTAGGGGTGACTTTAATGTGGTAAGGTTTCTCTCTAAAAAGCTTCATGGGACTATGGTATCTTGGGGTATGAGGGATTTTGATGCTTTTATAAGGGAATGTAACCTGATTGATCCCCTTTTGTCTAATGCTTGTTTAATGTGGTCTAATATTCATTCTAATTTTGTGTGTTGTAGGTTGGATATATTTTTTTTCTTCTTTGGGATGGGAGGTGAGGTTTTCAAATATTAGATAGGAGGTTCTTCCAAGAGCTATATCAGATCATTATCATGGTTATCAAAATCGTGATCCGGATTGTAGGATCGTACGATCCTAAATTGTAAAAATGATCCAAATTGTTATAGGATCGGTGTTATAGTAGGATCGTGTAGGATGGTAGTAGGATTGTAGGTGGGATCGTAAGTAGGATCTTTGGATTTATGATTTTTCACCTTATTTTTAATATGTATCATTTTATTTTGTATTTTAATTTTATTTTTAATAGAAAATAGAATCTTACGATCCTCAATCTACAATCCAATCCACGACACTCTCTCACCGATCCTATGTAGGATTTGATTATAACAACCTTGGTCATTATCCCATGGTGCTAAAAAGTTGCCCTTTTAAGTGGGGTTATTCAGCTTTTAGGTTTGAGAATGTGGCTGGAACAACAATCATTTAAGAAGTCTTTGGAAGAAGGGTGAGTATGAGTAGGTGATATAGATGAGAGGGTTTCAAGTTTGTGAAAACTGAAAATGATTAAAGAAAAATTGAAGGTTTGGAATAAGGAGATATTTGGAAACCTGAATGGGACGGTCATATTTGGAAACCTGAAGTCATTAGAAAGATTGAGGAGTTTGATGGAATTCAGCTTAGGGATGGTCTTAATGAATACTTTGTATTTAGTGAACAATTTTTTTGGGGTCGAAAGGCTAAAATGAAATGGATAAAATAGGGTCATAATAATTCCCAGTTATTTCATAGGGTAGGGTGGTTGATGAGAAGAGAAATAAGTTCATCAAGAGATTGGAGGTGGGTAACTGAGGGTTTGTGGATACATATGACCAATTTGTTAAAGAATTTTTTTTTTTTTTACTTTTTGTTCAACTCTATATTTGGATGGGGGAGTTATGAGGCCAAGGATTGATGGTCTAAACTGTGTTTTGATTGATGAGTATAAATTGGGTTTTGATTGATGAGTATAAAGCTAGATGCATGGGAAGGTCTTTTGATGAAATTAAAATTAGAGATGCAGTTTTTGATTGTGAAAAATTCCCAGGTCTAGATGGGTTCTCTATGGTGGTATTTAAAGATTGTTATGATGTTGTAAAATCAGATTTGGTGATAGTTTTGAGTTTTTTGAGAATGGGGTTGTAAATATGAGTACAAATGCATTTTTCATTTGTTTGATTCCCCTATAAAAAGATACCCCTGAAGATGAATGATTTTAGGCATGTTAGTTTAGTCACATTCTTATATAAAATTTTGGAAAGCGATATAAAAAAGATTGAAGGCAGTTTTGGGGAACTACATCCTTGACTCAAGGAGCTTTTGTGGAGGGCAGTCAGATTTTAGATGTAATATACTAGTTGCGAATGAGCCAGTTGAAGAATATGAAGGGTTAAGTAAAGAAAGCTTGATTTTTAAAGTGGATTTTGAAAAGCTTTTGATCATGTCAATTGGCATTAGGATTTTGTGATGCATAAAAAGGGTTTTGGGGAAAGATGGAGGAATTGGAAATGAGAATACCCGTCTTCTTGCAATATGTCAGCCATAGTAAATGGTAATGCAAGAAATAGTTTTAAGGCTTCTAGGGCTGTTAGACAAGGAGATTCGTTGTCCCTTTTCCTTTTTGTTTTGGTGGCAAATGTTTTGGGTAGGTTGGTTGATAAAGCTTGGTTGGTTGGTTTAGTTGATGGTTTTATTATCGGTAGGGATAAGGTTTGTGTCCCACTTACAGTATCTAAATGATGTTTTTTTTTTTTTTTTTTGATGAAGATTCTAAGGTGGTTAATCTGTTTTTGCTGCTAAGAATTTTTGAGTTGGGCTTAAAGTCAATTTGAATAAAAGTAACAGTGTGGGCATTGGCTTTTAGCAGGACAAATTACAAAGGTTGTGAGAATTTTAGGATGTGCCATTGTGAATTTTCCATTCAAGTACTCGGGCCTCCCATTGGGGGATAACCTTAGATCGGAGTCTTTTTGGGCTCTAGTGTTGGAAAAGATTGGTAAAAGGTTGGAAGGTTTTAAAAGAGCCTTGTTCTCTTAGACGAGGTAGGTTCACTTTGGTTGCAGTCTGTGATGGTAGTATTTCTATCTATTACTCATCTTTGTTTAAGATTCTGGTTGGGGTTGTAAATAAATTGAGAAAACAATGAGGGACTTTCTTTGGGAAGGACAAGTTGAAGGAAAGATCATTTGGTGAATTGGGAGGTAGTTTCTCTCCCCAAAGAGAAAAAGGGACTTGCCATTGGAAACATAGTGGTAAGGAACATTGCTCTACTAGGAAAGTGGATATTGAGATTTCCCTTGAGTGCAAGTCATTTCATTATAGCATTCTTTTATTAAGAGTAAATATGAGGTTCAAGCTAATGGTAGGGATCCTATTGTGGTTAATAGGGGGTTACTGTCATTGAAAGTGGGTAATGGTGATAAGACTTGGTTTTGGGAGGATGTTTGGGTGGGTGATTTTTTGTTTGATGTGTTGTTTCTGCACTTGTATTGGTTGGTTCGCTCTCATTATTTCAATTTCTTTAGAAATTCCAATGACCGGGAAATGTTTGAGTTGACACCTTTGTTGGCCATGCTTCATGTTTTTTTCCTTGAAACCAAATGTCAGTGATAAATGAGTGTGGTCTCTTCATGCATGTCCTTTTTTTTTTTTGGACAGTTATTGATAACCCCATTCGTTCTCCGGTCTGTCATTATAAAAGAATTTGGAAAGTGGTTGTGCCTTGTAACTTTGGCACATAGAAGTATCATGAGTAATGATATGTTTTAAAAAACAAAGAGAGGCCTTATCACAATCTTTGTCCTCAATGGTGTATTGAGGAATCTTTGGATCATGAATCTTTTTTTTGCTCTTTGGCTTTGGTTTATGGCCTCGCGTTTTTCAACCGGTGGATATTTGTTGGGTGGCTCCAGCTACTTGTGAGCAAATGCTGCAAATGCTTTTGATTGATTTTGGGGTTTTGGTTGCAACAAGAAAGCGAAAACGTTAACTTATGAAACACAGGTATGGGTACGAGTACTACTACTAGTATGATATGGGTATGTTGATACAGTAAAATTTTAAAAAAAGTAGGGTCCTGGTGCGGCTGGGTATGTTTGTAAAAAAAAATATTTAATTTTAATTTAAAGTAATGCAAAAATTAGTTAAATGGTTTAATTTATTAAGATCCAACCTACAATGCACATTTAATGTCAAAAGTAAAGTTATAAAACAAAATTAAATGTTATTATATTAAATGATTTACAAACAATAACTTAATTTTAAAATCATATTATGCATAAAAATAAAAAAGAAGTTCAATGAGATTAATTTTACCTTTGTATTAGAAGAAAATACTGTTTTAACTGAGATACGGTATGACTTGCGTTTATATACTAGGGTACGTCTCGGTACGTCAAAAATTAAGAAGAAAAAATTTGGGTATGTGTTTTGTATACCCGGTACGTATACAAAAGTACTAATACTCGGTAAGTACCCAACGTGTTTGTCGTACTACCCATGCTTCATAGGCGTTAACATTCTCACTTTTTTGGGGTTTTGTGGTTGGAACAGAACACTAGGGTTTTGTGAATAAGTTTAAGGGCATTGGGTCATTATCAGATAGAGTTTGTCATTTGGCATCTCTCTGGGCTTTGGTTTCTTCTCCGTTTAAAGGAATTCCATATATACTTTTGATTTCTAGAGATTAGAGGATTGTGTGCGATTTGCAATTTGAAACTTTGATTTGCTTTGCCTTTTTTTTTTTTGGGCAGACTACTTGTTCTCTTGTACTCATTTCCTCCTTTTTAATAGAATAAAAAACACTTTCAGTCCCTAAAGTATGCATTGTTTTTCATTTTAGTCCCTTAAGTTTCAATTTTGTTATTTTGGTCCCAAAGTGACAACATTTAAAACGCGAGGGACTAAATGACAAGAAACACATACTTTAGGGACCAAAATTGTCATTTAGCCAATGATAAATTACCTTTTTCGTTATCAATGTAAACGAATGTTAGAGATAGGATTAAATTGACTCAAATTGATAACTTGGAGGACCAAAATGACAAAATTGAAGCTTAAGGGATTAAAATGACAAAGAACGCATACTTTAAGGACTAAAATTGTCTTTTTATCCTTTTCAATAAAATGTTTTTTTGTTGCCAATAAAAAAAAAAATATTCCTTTTATCTCCCATTTGTACAGTCTTCAAAACAAAAACGAGGACAACAAATTAAATTTTGAGAAGCAGGAGTTAAACATTGAAATAGATGAATTTTATAAAGTTTGAAGGAGATTAACTATGATTGGGTCTTGAAGGTTTAATACAATTCAATATATCTTTTAATAAACTTGTTTGTGTGGCTTATTCATGCTATGGATACTCCTGTTGATATTGAAACCCCATCCAATTACCACTATGTTTACTTATAGTCGATTAAATTCTAAACAAAGGAATCAATGAACTTTCACATTGTATTGAATTTTGTAATGCAACATTACTTAATTCTCAATAACTTCCATTGTATGATGAGAATAGGCTATTTGGTTCAAAATGACAAAATAAGACTAATTGCAAATGAGCAAATTGGGAGCCCAAAACCTTTTTCTTGAATAGGTAAAACCAAACCAAACCAAACCAAACCAAACCAAACCAAACCAAGCTTTAAATCTCATCAGATGGGGTTGGTTGCATGAATCTTCTTCCTCCACTCGACTCTATCCAAGGCCATTTTGCTAGTCAAATTAAGGAGATTCATATATATATATATATATATTTGTATAGGTATTTTGAATTATTCTTCTATTACTTGAAGTGAGCTTAGCAACCCCTAAACCAATTGTTTCTGATTGATACCTGGTTCTGTTGTCTCTTATGTGCCCTTTGTAAATGCATTTTTATGGTCTTGTTCAAGGCAACATGTCCGTTTGTATAGCTTGTAACTTTTTGGTTTTTTGGCTAAAATATGATGTAAAAAAAACTAATATATTTGGGATGATTTTTTGGCTTTTACGAGAAGATGTGCAAAAAGTATAGAGAAAAGAGAATCTTTGTCATTTTGGTATAGGTTGTTGGCTTTTTGATTTTTTTAGTGATTTCTTGGCTTTTAGGCTAAAAATTGATGTTGCCAAACGAGGCCTAAATTGATTTGTTTATGTCGATAAGCTCCAATTGCGTCATAGGAATTACCAAAAAAAGGTTATTTTTCTTTTGTATACTTGGGCCTCCTTTGGGAAGTTGGCTATTTTAGTTGCCTTTTTCATTTTTTTGACTATTTTAGCTTGGTTAAAAAAGTTGTGTTTGGGAAGTTGGTTGACTTTTTTTTTGTAGTTGATTTGATGGTTGTGAGAGAAAAAGTAAAATGATTATGGTTTGGATGTGATATTTTGTCTTATTGACTATTTTAGTTTATTTTGTCTTATTGACTATTTTAGCCTCTAACCTTCTTCCCAAACAATCCCTTATAGTTGTTATCATCAATTCTTTCATTTTGATAGTTTCTATAATTATATGGATTATACCTATTTACACAAAATCCATGTTCTTTTCCTTCTTTTGGTTATCCTGGCACCTTTAACTTTGATAAAGACCCTTGTTTTGCAAAACCATCTTTGACAATTTCTCGGCTTATCTTTAGTTTGCTCCACTTCTATTCTAGCTTACCATGAAGACATTCTTTTCTTATTGTTCTTTTTTGTTTATTTTCTATTTACTAATCTTTTTGAATGTTGGGCATATGATACTTATAAGTAAAAATTTCCTAAGTTAATAGTTCACATTTTTGTGAGAACATCACTAGTTTTATCACTTTTGGCATCTAACTTGAAAATTCTATTTTTGTGTTAAGTAAATTATCTTGAGCAAAAAGCACCTAAAGGGACCCCAACCTTTGTACATAGGAAGCTATGAATCACAAACACTTGCTAGTTGCCTTAGCCAAATCTGACATGTCAGATGCTGACATGCTTTGGACAGGCTGGGACACATGTTGGACACACCCTATGAAGCATGGGTACTTCGAAAAACATGCCGTACCCGTACCGGGTACTTACCGGCGTACCGTACCTCGTATGGTACTTCTGTATACGTACCGGGTACACGAAACACGTACTCAAATTTTTTCTTTTTAATTTTTGACGTACCCAGACATACCTAGTATATATCCAAGCCGTGCCGTATCTCAATTGAAACAATATTTTCCTTCTACTACAGAGATAAAACTCATTTCACTAGATTTCTTTTTTAGTTTTTGTTTTATGCTTAGCATGATTTTAAAATTAAACTATGGTTTGTAAGTTGTTTAATATATTGACATTTAATTTTGATTTATACTTTTCCTTTTGGCATTAAATGTTAATTATAGGTTGAACCTTAACAAATTAAACCTATAGGTTGAACCTTAACAAATTAAACCATTTAATTATTTTTTTCATTACTCTAAATTAAAAATAAATATTTTTTTACAAGCGTACCAAGCTGTACCGGTACCTTTTTTTTTTTTTTTTAAATTTTACCGTATCAACGCATTAGATCGTGACAAGATTTGTACCGTACTGCACGTGCATACTGGTACAATACCAGGTTAAAGTAAAAAACCCCTTTTATCACCTTTCTAGACCATCCTATCCTCTCTATTCTGCCTGCCTTGTTTAAGACATTAAAGAAGCCTCTATTTCCTGCCATGCCTTATAAAAGAGAGGCTTCCACACAACTTCCACCTTACTATTGCTCAAATAATATGCTATCATGGCGTTCTGGTTCACAACAATGGAAAATAAGATTGGGAAGACATCAAAAAAAGGGTTCTCACCACACCACACATCATGCCAAAACTTGATTCTCCTCCCATCTCTAATCACAAATCTAACGATTTTAAAATTAAGCTTACCCACCTTTCCTGATGCCCTTCCACAAACCAACACCATAAAAGCCTTTTTTCCTTCCTTGAACTCCATCCTCTTTCATCCAAAGCATACTTGCTCTGCACCACCCTTCTCCAAAACCACTTCCCCCCCCCCGCGCGCGCGCGCGCGCATGTCAGTAGCATATCTTCACAAGCACTTGCTTAACAAGTAATAAAGCTTGATTGAAGAACCTCAATTGCCAAATTTGCAAACCACGCTTTCTCATACGAAAAGGGAATTCTAAGTGTTGGATTCTTGGTAATTCTGACTGGTTATTGGTTCTCTTTTTGGAGAAGATTGTACCCCTTGTGAAATTTGGCGTTTTGGTTTGTGATCTAGCACAAACTAATACACAAGGGTAAAATAGGTCTTACTGTATCATTGGATTTAAGAGGATAGCAATGCTACAATATGGTTATCATACACGTTATAGGAAGATTTCTAATGTTACCTTGATTTTGAATCAATATTTTTCTTTCTTTTCTTTCATCTTTTTATTTTTTAAATTGATTTTTGAAGTGTTCAGCCATCAAAAGCCCTTCTTCATGTGTTATTGATTGGTCATTTTCAATCAAAGATAAGTCACCGTATGTGACACTTATTCTGTAGAATAGTGGTTTGTCCAATTGTTGTACAACACAAACTAATGGGCTAAGTTTACTGATATAGATGGCAACTCTGAAATTAATTTGATTGCAGAAAGGTGGAGTGAATTGAACTACTAATTGAAATGGCAAACAAAGACAAGGTTAATTAGGCAGATAAAGTTAATTTGTTTCGAGGTGGATAGAGTCTTGGGATGATGAATCCACCACTAAGTGCATTGCATGTAATTAGCATATTTGATGCGAGTAATTCAATAGCCAAGATAATAGTGATGTATTGTGGCTACAAGCCCTGAGTATATTTAAACCGTAGGCATGACTCATCTTCGGTCGGCATGAATCGTCCACACTAAACTAGGATTGTGGTACAATTCGTCTCCCCTAGGCATGACTCGTTTCATGGTTTAGATATACAAACAAAGAAACGATTGTATGACGATGTATTCTCAATCACAAAAATTGAACACATCCATTGGATGAGAACTTTATTTGAATAAAAGATCTTGAAAAGGTAATACAACGATTATCCAATCCAAAAAAAAAAAAAAAAAGCACTAAAATCAAACTAATACATGTTACTTGACTAGGGCTTCTTCTCGATCCTAAGAAAGCTTACCCACTCAAGAGATGGGGGATGGAGTCCACAAAGATTTAAGAGAATGCCATGGATTGTTGATTGGGATCATTTCTCTAGCTTCAAGCCGTCTTTTGCAAAGTTTTGGAACACTCAAACCGAGTTTTGAACCTCCTGTTATAGCCCCCAGCTTGTTCTAGTCAATTAGGTCATGTGCATGCAAAACGAAGCAAATCTGCTTGTGCGGCCTAAATGGTTTGATCGAGCAGATTGTGGCAGATTGGTTTTGGCCTTTACTTGATCCACTCGTGCAATGCACAAAATCCACTCGTGCGGATTGAGCTGGGTCATTGTTCTTGCTCCTTTTCACCCATTTTTCACCCTTCTCAGTTCTGGTGCTCAATGGACCTATATGACAAGGGAAACACATACTTACGTCAGGTGACATAGGATAAGGAACTCAATGCAAATTAGGGGGCCTCAATGTGCAACATTTCGGCCCAGATCAGTTATGCTTCCACTGTGCTTTGTTTTTCCACTGGTACACTCTGATACTACTTTGCGTGGCTTCATTAATTGTTGACTTCTTTTTTACTATTGAATCTTGTACATTTTAATGATTTACATTGATGGCTAATGATGAAACCAAAATTAGAGAACGAATTTGATTAGAGGAAGTCCCAAATTGGGATATGAAAAGCCAAAGCTCTAATTACAATATCAAAATACCGTCCAAAACTGCATTTCCAAGAATCTAACTACCTATGTATAGGCCAAAAAACCCAACCATTATGGTGCTAAAAACAGTAAACCCTAAATCTTACTACATTAGACTTCCCCACTAAGAAAACAACTTGTCCTCAAGTTGGGACATCAACAAAATGACTCAAAATAACAACATCAATGACATCAACATAATGACTCATGGAGACATAACGGACTTGCAAAGTCGATAAGAATAATAGTTGCAAGTCCTTAGTCGAGCATGCACTTTAACAAATACCTCTCCTTAAAAGTGAGTTTTCGTTTATGCACATCCATCGAAGCCATGTTCAAGTGGGAGTAGATCACCCATGTAGTATGTCCTTTGTGAACAAGATGTCACGAAGCTCCACAATATGCTCGAGACTATTCAAAATAAAAATCTCACAACAGATCACCAAGTACCGACACAAAACAAAGTTGCACGTCTTGTGAAAGAAGTTCCTGAAGAGATTAGTTTGGAGAGGAAAGAACACCGGACACCCTTGAAACTTCCACTTTTTGCTCTTTGGATTCTTCGACAACTTGTTGAACTACAAAATCAATTCTAATTCATTGTAAAATAAAGCCAAGGCATGGCCAAATAATTCTCCTCCACAACTTCATTCTCATTTGAAGCTAGAAAGGAGTAAATGGTTGCGTTGCAACTATTTCTTCAATGAAGCTTGCCTCATTACCAGTGCCATTTTCATCTTCCAATAGAGCATCATCATTGTCATAATGGTCAAAAGTGGAAACATCTTCATATCCATAAGCATTAACTTCCTCATAATTCTGTTCCCCTTCACTTGTTGGGTCATCAAAGATGGAAACATCTTGAGCATGACCTTACTCAATATTGTTGTCAAAGACAACATCTTGATCATAGTCTTGTTCCACATCTTGATCAAAGATGGGAATATCTTCGTCAAAGATGAGATCTTGACCTCAGTCTTGCCCTTGGTCATAATTTCTTTCACATCTTCCTCATCAAAGATGGAAACTTTCTCATCGTAGCTTAGTACGACCACCTCCTCACTAAAGAGCACCCTATGATGTTCATTATCATAAGACTTCTTCATACGCTAGTCACATAATCGACTTTGGAAGTGGTATAGAATGATTGCCCAAGTTCATAGACACCTTGGGGTTGATGCCCAAACTTTGAATCACTCTTTCTTTGTCGCTTGTTACTCAACAAAGGTTGCAACCAATTGCAAGGAAAGTATTGCTTCCTAAGCTTGTGCTTCATTTTTTCCCAACATCTAATATTTTCTTTGCCTCTTTTTTGCCTACAAAATTGCAGTTGTTTCCACCAATCGGAGGCTCTACCTTTGAGGCTTTGAGATGCAATTTTCAGTTTCCTCTCAGGAACATCATACAGAATACTCAAATGACGTTTAAAGGTCTTCAACCATTCCACCAACACATAAAAGTGTAGTAATTTGAAGTAGACCTCCTATATGTAATAGAACTAAGCCAATCTGCATCTGTATATGATTCTACTCTGAAGTGATGATGCTTCGAGGTAACAAACTTTTGCCAAGTGCAGATTTCAAGTAATGAAGGATCCAATAAAATTGCTTTAATGGTGTGACTAATGATGATTGACTGCATAACTTTATCTGATTGAGTACAAGTTAGATAAGTCAACTTCTATCCAACCCCATGTCTACTAAGGCATCTTTAGTATCATCCCCTAGCTTGTGATTCGACTCTACTGGAGTGTCAATGGCCTTACTTCCAAGCATTATTGTCTCCTTCAGAAGATCCAAAACATACTTGCTCTGTGAAATAAATATCCCCTTTTGGGATTTCACAACCTCAATACCTAAAAAGTATTTAAGTTTTACAAATCTTTTATCTTAAATTCCTTAGCAAGATAAATTTCCAACATTTGTATTTCCTCTAGATCATCTCCAGTTATAATAATGTCATCACCACACATTATGAGTGCAGTTCTTTGCATTATGTGAATGGTGAATAAACAATTTATGATCACCTTGACTCTGTTTGTATCCACATCTTTGCATAGCTTGAGTAAACCTCTAAAACCATGCTCTAGGGGATTGTTTTTACACATACAATGCCTTTTAAAGCTTGGATACTCCGCAATTGATTAAAATCCTCAAAACTCGGTGGAACATTCATGAATACTTCCTCACAAAGCCTTCATGGAGGAAGTCATTTTTCACATCCAATTGTTGAAGAGGCCAACCAAACTTTGCAACTAAAGAAAGTAGAACACAGATGAAGTTCATCTTGGCAACAAGAGTAAACATCTCCTGATAATCAATCCTATAAATCTAAGCGAAGCCTTTTGCCACAAATTTTGACTTATACCTTTCCACATATTCATTTTCCTCGTGCTTTTTGCTTCAACACCCATTAGCATCCAATTGTCTTGTTTCCTTTAGGTAATTGAACTAGCTTTGTAATGCTCCCAAAATATATACACTCGAACTCATAGCAATGAAGGAATGAAGACGTTGAACTGAAGGAAATAGTAGAATCAAATTTAAGGATGACAAGATCGATAAGATAAATAACTCGCTTTCCGAATGTATTCATTTCACACAGAGCATGATTCTACAAAGCACACATGCAACCTATATTCACAATTCAACATGACATGAATATATAACTATATATATGGCATGTGCACGAGTTCACCAAACTCACAAAATGAACATAATTGCCTTAAGACTTACACAAGTTAAAGAGGGCATCCCCTCTTTCAAATCAAATGCTCAGCTAATTACATCGTAATTACATCAAGGCCCTAAGTCTTTACACAAAACAACAAAAAGAGCATACAAGCTCATTAATCTGCAACTTCGTCATTTTGGTGGTGGCACACCATCCAAAGCTGAAAAATTGTTAACCACAAGGGGTGAACCGAAGTGCAGTAGAGAATTCTATACTTGAGAAATATGCCCACAATTAGAATATGATCATGATGCACGTGATACATAATACATATTGTTTCAAGGCTTTATCATTTCTAAAATACATTTGCATATAGTGCTATGATAAGAGATAATCAAAATCAACTTCATAATCCGTATTAAGAGTTATAAAACATCACAATAATGAATCCCCAAGCTAGTATCTACCAGTGGTCCTAAAATACGTGGACCACCAATAATGCCCCCACTTTACCAGTTATTAGCCAGAAGGAAAGTGGTACCTACTCCCTCGTGGGTTTCTGATCTTTTGCCGAGGACACTCTCACCAGCTTAATTCACCAAACTATACTACTTGGATTCATTACTCAACTAATTATCAAAACATAATATACAACGGTTCAAATCTCAATCATGCAATCCTCCACCGATTGCCAAAAAGAAGAATTATCTCTACAATTCAAATTCTCAAAATATAAAGGCTTCAAATCTCAATTCATATCCACATTCTCAAAATGGGTTTAATATCCAATTCCACCATCAATTTCATGTGTAGGCAGTTAAATTCCAATTTCTCAAGATTATTCAACGTGTATAAAAATTAGGGCTTATACCAAAATTGGGCCTTTTCCCTCCAATATAATCAAACAAGAAATAAATTGCTCAATTTAGAATTTAAGAAGATATATACCAAGAAAATTCCCCAATTTCATATCAAACCCAACCCCTCGCACAAATCATGCAATAACCTTTTCATATTTTCATAGAGAATATACCACACATTTATATTAGAGTTCATATTTAGCAAAAGTAAGAAACCCCTATCTCAAAGAAGAGAAGAAAAACCCTAGAACTCCAAAATCGCCTCAAACTCGGATTTTCTTTGATGAGGATGAAGCCTTAGTCTTTACAATTTTGAAGTTTGGTGAAATTCTTCCTCTAGGTAGATAAAATCAAGGGTGGAACATGTGTTTTAGAGAAAGTAGAGAGAAGGTAGAGAAAATGAGATATGAGAAGAAGAGGGAAATAAAATGACCGAGAGAAAGTGGTCTCAATTTTAGAGAAGGGCCAAAAAAATCTGGGTTGGACGTGCACTCTCACACATTCGGAGCCTTTGGATGCATGTGTGGTTTACTACAAGCAACCAGCAAAATTTCTCCCCCTTGGCCACACGTGCGGGACAAGCCACCGCATGTGCGGGAAAATCCTCTGCATGTGCAGAGCTTTGCCCAAATGTCCCAACTCAGGCTGCACTGATCTGCACGTGCGGCCGCACCTGTTGAGTCCCAGTTTTTCCTTAAGGTGTCTTACATCTCAATTTTTCATCCTTATGCCTGAAACTCAAATATTAAGTACACAAAAGTTAAGTAAGAGTTAACACCATCCCTATCACAATCTTCAAAATCCCAATCTAATAGACTGAGGGTTTGGAACCATGTCGGTACTCCCATATGTGTGTGTTCAACTAGGGTTTCGGACCCGAGATGTTATAAACTCCCACGTATTAGTTTTCTAAAGAGCTCTCATTTCTTAGCTTCCTTGGCATCTTTGCCAACTCTAAGGAATAGAGATAGAGGACAAGCGAGGAGCAAATGCATGATAAGATGGTGATGATAGGAAACAAAATCTGAAATTAGATGCTTAGTATAAGATCTTTTTTTTTTTACCACGGGCAACATGAAGATTAGAGCCATCAATTGAAGAGGATTCAACATTATTGTTGAGCTTAGAATCACTTGATTCCAAGGGAAATGGCTGGGAGATCGGTGGAGAGACAGTCTTATCCTTTTGTCCTTCTTGAGTGGACAATCAACTCTCTTGCAGAGTGGCCTGAAACTTTGAAAAGTTGGGTACTAACGAAGAAGAAACAAATAATAGGAACTTCAATGGCTAAGGTTTTAAAAATCGACCGCAACCGTTACACATTGGTGCTACTAATAGTTTCAGTGGTCACCATCACCCGTTATAGCCACTATAGCAGTGTGATGGTAATTCAAGCCTTAATGGCCATAACTGTTACATAAAGCCCACAACAACCGTTAATAATTATTATACCTTTGTTTTCAACAAATTTTGCATATAAGAGCACCTTTTTTCTCATTTTTTTTCCAGCTGTTAAAATCACAAAAAAATATGCATAGAACTTGTGAAAATCTTTGATCTATATGCTTTGTGTTTCCAATCTTCAAGTTTTATGATATTTGAGTTGGTATCTAGGTTAGGTAAGCTTAGTTCTCTCTCTCTCTCTCTCTCTATGAACAACCATTACCTTTTTTTTTTCCTATCGGCAAATTAGTTTCTCACTCGATTCCTTGATTATTAATATATATTTATTTGGTTTTTGATTAAATTTGTTGAAAGTTTGGATAACATGTTATGTAAATTTACATTAGTATATTTCCATTTTGTATTATGAATTTATCATCACGAGACTGACATTTTTTATATTTAGTTTCTCACGGGAGAAGTTATCCTACAATCGGTTGAGTAAACCAAACTAAGTGTTATGTCCTAATCAAGTGGGGTCAGTCACATGAATCTATTTTGAGATTATTTCATTTTTACTCCTATACTTTGTCACGATTTCAATAACCCCCCCAGACTACTCTTATTTTCACGCGTACCCCTATACTATTTAAGTTACTATCAATTTTGCCCCTACCGTCAGATTTGAAACGGAAAAAGTTAAAAAAATTACATTTTGGCTCCGAATTTCAAAAGAAAGGTGCAGACCAGCACACCACCACTTCAAGCCCTTCTATCTCCTTCATCATAATTCCGTTTCGTCTCATTTTTACGTCGTTGGATTCAACTCACGGTCTAGTTTTCATATCATATCTCACATGTCTCGTTCTTTCTTTTTTTGCATGCTATTAGGGCTCTGAAAGTTGATAATAAAAAAAAAAGACTTTTCTTCGAGCCATCTTTCGGAATTCATATCTTTCTTGATACTTGACGGTTCTACTTTATTCTTTCGCCATTCTCTTCACCTCACTTCCTACTACACTACCTCGCTTTCTCACTTCTTCGTGTAATAGGTAGTTTGGATATGCGGAAAGTTGTTCGAAAACTAATTTCGAAAATTTCAAAACATTCATCTTTTGTTTCTTTCTTCTCCATCTTCTTCATTCTTCTTCTTCTTCTTCACTTATAACATGATATGGAACATGGTTCTAGGTGGTAACGAAACTGGTGATGGTGGTGGTGGCGATGGCGGTGAAGTTGGTGGTTCGGGTAGTGATCTTCTTCTTCGTCAATTATATACGTATCATCTTTCCTAATGGAATTTTCTCAGCACCATACACATTACAAGCACTCAACAGCCTGCCTTGTCGATTGAACTCACTAATCAAAATGTTGAAAGAAATCTTTGTGGGGACTAAACTTCCTCAATGCATGAGCACTAATATCAACAATGTCTCCTCCACTTTTCCCATGACACAAAGTGCTCGAATGATATTGTTGAAAGTGATATTCTTCGGGCATATGCAATCTCAACCATCAACTTCACCAAATTCACCACCCAAACCACTAACTTCACAGCCACCGAACTCCATTACCACCACCATGAGCATTACCATCACCACCACCATGAGCATTACCATCACCACCACCTTACAACACCAATCCCACCGCTATCGCTGGCCCACCACTACCACCATCACCATCACCATCACCAGTTTCGTTTTAGAACCATGTTCCATATCATGTTATAAGTGAAGAAGAAGAAGAAGAAGAAGAATGAGGAAGATGGAGAAGAAAGAAACAAAAGATAAATGTTTTGAAATTTTCGAAATTAGTTTTTGGACAACTTTCGGAATACCAAAACAATTACATGAAGAAATGAGAAAGCGAGGTAGTGTAGGGCGAAGTAGGAAGTGAGGTGAAGAGAATGGCGGAAGAATGAAGTAGAACTGTCAAGAATTGAGAAAGATATGAAGTCCGAAAGATGGCTTGAAGAAAAGTCGAAAACGAGAAGAAAAGTCTTATTTTTTTTTATCAACTTTCAGAGCTCCAATAGCATGCTAAAAGAGGAAGAATGAGACGTGTGAGATGTGATACGAAAACTAGACCGTGAGTTGAATCCAACGATGTAAAAAATGAGACGAAACGGAGTTATGACGAAGGAGATAGAAGGGCTTGAAGTGGTGGTTGCTGATGGTAGTTTGCTGGGTGGGTCTACATCTTTCTTTTGAAATTTAGAGCCAAAATGTAATTTTTTTAACTTTTTTCATTTCAAATCTGATGGCAGGGGCAAAATTGATAATAACTTAAATAGTATAAGGGTACGTGTGAAAATAAGAGTAGTCTGGGGGTCATTGAAAATCGTGACAAAGTATAGGGGTAAAAATGAAATAATCTCATCTATTTTTGTCATTCTGTTTTATCAAGGGTTATATGTGCAGTTAAATTAAATAAATTCATATATTTTGTTTTACTAGCACATCCTAATTCAGTTGAGCAATACTACATTAACTAAAATTCTTAATAAAAGTATATGTCCGAACATCATTAGATGACCAAGTAATCACTGGTATTTTGACAGCCATCATATTTGGCCTCTTGTACTTTTAGTGAAAGTGTTATATAGAGTTATTAATTGTAGCTTAGGTCTTACCCTTCCTTTGGCATGTTCTTTTATGATGCTCATATCATTTTTCCTTACTGTGGCATCTATAAGTCTTCATTGTTGTTAATAACCAAATCATCTTAGTTTGTTCTCTTTCATTTTATCTTCTATTGGTGCTACTTCTACCATTTTATGAATATATTATTTTCTAATTCTATATTTCCTAGTCTCATCACACATCCATGTAAGTATTCTTATCTTAACTAAACTTATTTCATGAATGTGTTGTTTCTTAATTGGGTTTATCTGGATACCTAATCATCAAAAAAAGCAATTATGTCCTATAAAGCATCGTTGGCCTTATAGTAGTTCTATTAAATTTCTCTTTCAATTTTGTTGGTATTCATCAATAATATGATATGCCATATGTACCCGTCCGCTTGAGCGAACATATTTCGATCGTATTCGTATCATCTCTAATCTCACTATTCTTATTAATAACCGAATCTAGTTTACGAAAATATTAACCATTTGTAATCTCTTAGTTTTCAATCTTTACTTCTCTAATATTTTAAATTCTATTGTCACTAAAGTTGCATTTTATATATTCAATTTTATTTTTTTTTCTTATTTTAAACCATTTTAACTTGAGTACTTTCCAGATTTTTAATTTAGTGTTTAATTTTTTCCTTAGTGTTTAATTTAGTACTCAAAATTGATCTTTGATGCAACCATACATTGATTGAAAATTCACTAGTTTTTCGTATAGGTAATCTAATTGTAGTATTAACTCCATTACATAAGTTGTTTGATGAACTATGCCATGTTCTGAAAAATATGACTTTGTGCGTGCTCCATTTTATGGAAGGTCTTGAACAAGAAATATTACTCCTTAGTTTAAGATATACCCACTTTGTCCTAGAATAAGCATCATCAATAAAACTAACCAACTAATGGTAACTAGATAAAGAGGCAATATGCGAAGGATCGCAAACATCAGAATGCACAATAGCAAAAGGATGAGAACTTCTATTAATACTAGAAGGAAATGCAACATAATGATGTTTAGCAAGTTCACAAATTTCACACTGGAACTTAGAAATGCTAGTTCTAGAAAGCAAAGAAGAAAAAATATGGTGCAATAAATAAAATGAAGGTTGTCCCAAACGTTTGTGCCACAAACAAATCTTCTATTCAGACAAATCAATACTCTCGGAATGATGTGCTTGTAGAAGCCTGATTCTCTATGGGTGAATCGAGAAAGGAAAGAACATCTCTTGCACAACCACTACCAATCATCTTCCTCGTGTTTAGGTCCTACAAGACACAATGAGAGGGAAATAATGTTACACCACAATTAAAGAAGATTCGTCAAAAAATTAGGCACACTCGCACATGTGAATTAGAGGCAAGGACATGGATGGAGTAATAAAAATAGAACCTCCACTGGAGAAAGTTAGCAAAGAGTCATCAACAACTCTTAACTTTGTCTTTGCCTAAACAAATGGGATAAGAAGAGATAACCAATCATATGATCTGAAGCCTAAGAATAAATTATCCATGGGTATGAGAAGTATTATTTGATAAATCAAGGAAATCAATAGTTACTTGAATGAGCATAAGAGGTGGAAGTAGTAGTGGATGTACTCAATTGAATCATAAGACATTTGCAAGTGTCAATCACATCCTTAGCAAGGGCCTCTGTCTTTGAAACTAAAGAACTAGGAGTCATTGTATTCTTGCTACTACTAGACTCAGTTGTAGTAGTATGATTAGCATGAGGATGAGTATTACTCTACCAATGCATCCAACTCTTTATCTAGAGAGACCACAACTAGTGATGCCACGACCCTATCCCACCCCAAACTGAGAGAGAGTATTGATTGGTCAATAGTCATAGACTACCAAAGGCCTAGCTGAACAAACGTGCAGTACTCCTATAAAGTTGGGGGTACAATTTGATTTGGTAGCGGAAGCATTCAATTTCCTTACATGGTTATCCCACAGCTATCCATGTAGAGCAGTGAGTAAATAAACGAAGAGCAATGCTTGGTAGCCTAAATATGAGGTTGGCTCGAATGTTTTGAAATTCACCTTGCCGCTTGTCTGGCTAGGAGGTTGGCAGTGCGGTCGACAAAGGTGACAACCGTGGTAGACAATCTTTCACCTGGACGTCCGGCCAACACTCATTCGGGCCATTCGAGCCCCCTCCAATTCGAGCTACCAAGCTTTTTCCATAAACGAAATGAAACATTCATCAACTTTTGTTATATTTGTGAGAATATATTCGTATATATTTTGTATATTAGTATATATTCCGTATATCTTTTATATTAGGCATGTTTGATATGCCTTTGATTGTATATGGATTGTATAGGGATTCTATTTTCTTATTTTACTCTTTATCTTAGGACTATATAAACAGTTGTGTATTTTGTAAATAATCAATTGAATATATAGAACTTTAGAATTCTTACATGGTACCAGAGTCGTCTCTCAGACAAAACCCTAGAAATTGTCTCTGTGTTGTCTTCTTCATCAAAATTTCACTGAGTCGTGATCATAGGTGCTCTTGTTCATTGCGATCGTCTCTCAGAAATCAACCCTCTGGTTTTATCCCTCTGAGTCGCAAGTTGTAACTCCCTTCTTTTCTTTTGTGTTCGTCTAGTTTGATCGAAGGACATGAGTCATCCTTTGTCTGGTCATCTGGTTCGTATCTCTGGTTCGTAACCCAAAGAAACCCTCATCGCAACCTATTTGAGTCGAAGAAAACTCTGGTCAGCTACCTCTGCTTCTCACGAGCTTCGTGCAAACTCTGCTCTCTAGGCTTGATCTCTCTCTCTCTCTCTCTCTCGTCTGAAGTCTGGCTCTCTCCTCTATGTGTAGAGTATTGAGATAGTGGTATATTTCAGCTTGCTTCTCTAGTTCTTAGTTAATATATTTTGACCCCAAAATTCTATAACTTTGTTTTATTATAATGTCGAACACCAAAATCCAAGCTATCAGATGCAAACTCACTGGTTCTAATTATGCTTATTAGGCTAGTGTTATAAAGAATTTTCTTCTTGGCCAGAAAAAATGGGGCTATGTTTCTGGTTCTATTTCTCGTCCAATGGACCCGGAGGAGGAAAGATATTTGACTTCTTGTGATATTTGGGATTGTGATAATGCCCAAGTTCTAACCTAGTTTCATAATTCTATGGATGACCGTATTGGAATGATGTTTTTCTGATACAGTACTACTAAGGAGGTGTGGGATTATTTATTGGATATTTATCAGCAATCCAACTTTGCCAAGCGGTATGAGTTGGAAACAACTATTTAGAGTGCTCGTCAACGGGATTAGACTATTTAGGATTTCTATATTGAGATGACAGGTCTTTGGGATCAGTTAGCTCTCATAGAAGCACCTAGCCTTAAGGTACTAGACGCGTATATTGTGTTTTGGGAGCAGGGTCGTTTAGTGCAGTTCTTAACTACTCTCTCCCCTCAGTATGAGGCTATCCGTGGTGGCATCCTTCACAGGTCTGCTCTTTTCTCTGTGGATGCTATTGTTCGTGAGCTCCTCTCTGAAGAAGCCTGTCTTAAGACGGCTAGTCAGACTCTGTCTCCTTCTGTCTTCTTAGCTCTTGCTAAGCGTCCTTTGATATCAACCCCACCCCCTTATCAGTTTCTTGCCATTGCAAAGCCCAAAAAGGGGCCATGAGGTTCATATGAGTGCTTTTTGCCATCAGAAGGGTCATTGGAAGTACAGCTGTCCCAAGAAGGGATGTCAGCCTGTTATGTCTTCTCAGCCACCTCAAACACAATTCCGCAGTCTTGCTCTAAGTACTTTCTGGCCTTCTGCTACTTATACTGCATTTACTCCAGCTCCAAATCCTGACTTGGCCTCTTTAAGTGCTTAGATTGCTCAACTTCAGCATGTCTTGTCCACTTCTCGGCCATCTCTATCTGCCTCCGCTCTTGCCTCCCTTTATTTAGGTTTGCTTGGGTCCTCTTTAGGTATCCCTTCTTCTGTTTGGCTTTTTGATTCTGGTGCCTCTCATCATATGATTCCTGACCTTTTCTTACTTCAAAATTGTATTCCCCCTCCCATTCCTATTACTATTAATATTGCTAATGGGTCTGGTATGTCTGTTCTCTATATTGGGTCTGTCTTACCTCCTGCCATTTTATTGTTACTATTCCCTCTATTCTTTATGTTTTTCAGTTATCTGTCAGTTTATTATCTATCAGTCAACTTGATACTTTTGGTTTTGATGTTATCTTTTCCTCTTCTATCTGTTGTGTGTGGGATCGGGTGTCCAAGAAGCAGATTGGGGCCGGCCGTAGAATTGGAGATCTCTATGTGGTAGAAAGCTTGCATCTTCCTTTATCCACCTCTCCAGTTGCACTTTCCTCGGTTTAGCTAGATTCTCAGTCGAGTCAGTTTTATTTATGGCATTCTCGCCTAGGTCATTTGTCTGTTAACCGCTTACGGTCTTTAGCTCAGTCAGGAGTGTTGGATAAAGTTTCTCCTAATCAAATTGATGAATGTTAGAGGGTGTAAACTTGCTAAAATATTAGCTTTACCATTTAATAAAAGTACTTTTATTTTTGTTTCTCCATTCTCTCTTGTGCATACTGATGTCGGGGGACCGCTTGTTCTCATTAAAAGCGGTTCTGCATACTATGTGTCTTTTGTTGATGATTACACCCGCTATACTTAGGTTTATCTTATGACTCATAAATTTGACTTCTACTAATTATATTGTACATTTGAGTCTATGATCACTACACAATTTGGGTCTACCATTAAATTGTTACGGTCTGATTTAGGAAGGAATTATTTTAAAACTGAGTTTTGTGAGTATTTGGCTAATTTGGGTACCATTCACCAAACTTCATGTGCTGATACACCTGTCCAAAATGGTCGTGTTGAGCGTAAATACTGTCATCTCCTTGAGACAGTTAGGTCTCTCATTCTTTCTGCCTTTGTTTCGGCTCCCTTTTAGGGGGAAGTAGTTCTTACAGTTGCTTTTCTTCTCAACCGTATGCCTACTCCCTTACTCTCTGGTCGTTCTCCTTATGAGGCTTTGTTATCCCAACTTCCCAATTATTCTCTCCTTCGTGTTTTGGATTTGCGTGTTTTGTTCTTCTTCCCTGAAAAGATATGACAAAACTCAGTGCCCAATTTGTCCTGTGTGTATTTTTGGGTTATAGTCTTACTCAGAAAGGTTATCGTTGTTACAATCCTATTTCCCGCCGCCTTTATGTCTCCCACCATGTTGCCTTTCTAGAACATTTAGCTTACTTTCAGTTTTCTCCTCTCACTGCTCTGGTTTTTATAGAGGATTTGGTTCACATTGATCCATTTCCTTCTGAGGTCCCTCTTGATGAGTATATCTCTACTGTTCCCTATGAGTTTGTTCCCTTTTCTCCTCCTACTACCTCTCCTACTGAGTCCCTCTCCATTGTCTCCTATGAGTCTGTTCCATCCTCTTCATCTCCTCCCCCACCTGCTCCTTTTTTTCCTTCGTTGTTAGTCTATTCTCGTCGCAAGGCTCTCCCCTCATCAATTGTCTCTGCCCTTGTTGTTGATCCTCTTGCTTTTGACGACTCTGATCTTGCTAACTGTAAGTATCCCCTTCGTATCCGTTAACAGGAAGTCCAACTTGGTTTTGTAACACATGTTTTTCTCCTTCATACTGCACTTTTTTGTCTGGTATTCACTTTTTTTCAGAACCTCAGTCTTATAAGGAGGCTTGTCAGGATCCTAATTGGATTCAAGCTATGGAAGATGAGTTGGATTCAAACTTGGTTTTGGTTCCTTTGCTTACGGGCAAGAATCTGATTGGTTGCAAATGGGTTTATAAAGTCAAGGCTCATTCTGATGGTTTTCTCTAGCGCTACAAAGCTCGCCTGGTTGCCAAAGGTTTCTCACAGGAGTATGGTATTGATTCTGAGGAGACCTTTACCCCTGTTGCCAAGATGACTACTATCCGTACTTTAATCTCTGTTGCTGTTGTTTGTCGTTGGCCTCTTTATTAGATAGGTGTTAAGAATGCTTTTCTTAATGGCCATCTCACTGAAGAGGTTTACATGCGTCCTCCCTTTAGCCTTTACCATTCCTTTGGACAAGTTTGTCGTCTTCGGCGTGCTCTGTATGATTTGAAGCAATCTCCTCGTGCTTGGTATGATCGCTTTCAAACAGCTATTACTAAGCTTGGATTTCATCCTTGTGCCCATGACCCTGCCTTGTTTTTCCTCCACACCTCTGCTGGTTTTGTTGTCTTATTACTGTATATGGATGATATGATCATTACTGGCTCTAACTCTTCTGTTATCTTTGAGGTTAAGCAGCATCTTTTTCGCACTTTCGAATCTGGGATCATTGCGGTATTTTCTTGATATTGAGGTGGCTTCTTCTTCTAAGGATTGCTTTCTTGTTTTTGCTCCTTGTTCTACACATTGGACTGCTTTGCTTCAGATTCTTCGTTATCTTTGTGGTACTATCTTCCAAGGCTTGCTGTTGTCTTCTACTTCTTCTTTAGATTTAGTGGCCTATGCTGATGCTGATTGGGCTGGTGATGTTAATGATTGCAAGTCCACTTCTGGTTTCTGTATGTTTCTTGGCGATTTCTTGATCTCTTAGAAAAACAAAAACTAATTGTCGTTGTTCGTTCTACAGCCGAAACTGAGTATTGTGCTATGGCTCATGCTACTGTAGAAGTTGTCTGGCTCCGTTGTCTCTTATCTTATTTGGGTGTCCCTCAAGTCTTCTCTGACATCTCTTTACTGTGACAACTGTAGTGCTATTCAAATTGTCCATAACATTTTTTTTCATGAACGGACGAAGCACATTGAGATTGATTGTCATTTTGTCCGTTAGCATCTGCAGTCTGGCTCTATCTCACTTACGTTTGTTATTTCGTTTTTGCAACTTGCCGATTTCTTTACGAAGACTCATACCACTACTCGGTTTCGGTTTCTTCTTAACAAACTCTTAGTGTTTTCTGCTAAAACACCTTGAGTTTGAGCGGGGGTTTGAGAATATACTAATATATATTCTGTATATTAGTATATATTCCGTATATCTTTTATATTAGGCATTTTTGATATCCCTTTGATTGTATAGGAATTCTATTTCCTTCTTTACTCTTTGTCTTAGGGCTATATTAAGAGTTGTGTACTTCGTAAATAATCAATAATATACAGAAATTCTTCAGAATTCTTACAATAGCTTCCTAGGCTGAAACGCAAGAGTTCAAGATTTTACAAGGAGAAGAACTTGTTCTTTCCTATCTGGTCGGGTGTGAGACAGATATGTGAATCTCTGGACAAGTCTCTGATATCTCTCCTTGTGTACCTACTACCTGCACCACTACTAAGACAATGATTAGCTTCAATTAGTGAATCTGCTGGCCGACAACCCAACATAGCTGTTTCAATGTCCCAAGGAAGTACCTTAGAGGACCAAGATCTTTGATCTCAAATCCCTTTAGTTAACCTAGCCTTAAGTGCAGTCACTTCCTCGATGTCATTACCAATCACCACTATGTCATCTACATATACAATGAGAACCGTAATCTTATCATTGTCTCGTTTCACAGGCAGTGTGTGATACACATTACTTTGTTTGTATCCAAATCTCAGCATAGCCTTAAGGAATCTATCAACCTAGCTTGGAGAGACTGTTTTAACCCATACATAGCCTTCCTTAACCTACAAACCCTTCCAACAGTGGATTGAGATGAGAATCTTGGTGGTATATTGATATATACCTCTTCCTCCAAATCCCCATGAAGGAATGCACTCTTCACGTCTAACTGTTGTAAAGGCCACTGATGGAATTCATCTTTGCCACAGGCACAAAGGTCTCTTCGTAATTGATGTCATAAGTTTGGGTGAACCCCTTGGCAACAAGTCTTTTGCTTTGTATCTCTCAATTGTTCCATTTGCTTTTTTCTTAATAAAACATCCATTTACAGGCCATTGGTTGCTTTCCATTAGGAAGAGTAACTAACTCCCAAGTTTTAAAGTTGTCATCTCTTCTACCATAGCATCTTTCCACTTGGGATCGTTGCTAGCTTCCTTCCCATTCTATGGAATACACACAAAGACAAAACAACAAAATGATATGTAGGTGACTAGAAATTAGGGATGACGAAATTACCCAACCCAGTTGTATTTGTTCCTACTACCTAATTTTAATAAAAAGGTTTGGGAGAACATTGATAGGGTAGGGTAAATTATAAGGGTAGGAAGACACGAATTTAGATATAGGATGTTGTGACCCCTTTCTAAGAGCAACAGAAAGATCTGAAGCAGTAACATTTTGATCATCTCTAACAGAAGCAATAACAGGAGATTCATTACCTGAAAGATTTGGAGCTGGAACAAAAGATAACACTTGGCATGGTTGCACAAGAGAGGTTTATTCTTTCTGACGTTGAGAATAGGTCTTAAGATCACCAATAGTATTTTCTCCTTCAACAGGCTCTCCCTCAACATATGTCTCCTTCTCCCACTTACAACAAATAACAGTCTTTTGATTATGAAGGAAAAAGGACAACTCTTGCTGATAAGAGTTTGACATCTGTTCCCCAGTAGTACTCTTCCCTTGAAGAGATGGCTGAGATAAGGGAAAGAAAGATTCAAATTCACAAAAGGTTACATCCATACTAACATACACCTTATGGGAAGAAGGATCCTAACATTTATAGCCCTTTTGAGTCCCAGAATAACCAATAAAAACACATCTCAAAGCTTTGGGATCAAGCTTTCCACGTGTGTGTTTTTGAAGATGGACAAAACATACACAACAAAAATCTTGGGGGAAAGAGAAGAAATGGACAAAAGCAAGGGAAGTAGCTCGAGAGGAATTTGAAATTGAAGAACACTAAAGGGCAAGCGATTAATAAGATAGGCAGCTGCTAGGACTGCATCACCCCAAAAAGATTTAGGAACATGCATAGTAAACATGAGAGACTGAGCAACCTCTAGGAGATTCTTGCATTTAGCTACTCCATTATGTTTTTGGAGTGCCTAAACTTATTTGATAAAGAATGCCATGCTCTGCGAGATATGTTAGAAGTGTCCATCAATATATTATTTCCATTATCACTTAGAAGAATTTTGATGCGAGCATCAAATTGATTGGCCACCGTCTTATGATATTGTTTTAAAGCAAGAGAAAAAACATCACTTTTAGCACAAAGTAAATACACCCAAGTAACACAAGAATAACAGTCAATAAAGGTGACAAATCAACGATAACTAGAAAGAGAAGTAATAGACTTAGGGCCCCACAGCTCAGTATGAATAGGCATAAATGGAAAAGAAATTCTTTATCAACTAAAAGATAACAAGAGCGTTTATGCTTAGCAAGTTAACAAAATTATTCCTAATACTTTTTTTGGCAGACCGAGGGAAAAGCTTATTTAAAATACTAAAAGAGGAGTGACTCAAACGACAATACCACTGATGTAGAATGTGTAGAGATGCACTAGTAGTAGCCTGAAGAGCTAGAGTAGAAGACATTGGCAAAGACAGAGAATGAGGATTGGCATCTAGAAAGTAGAGATCACCATGTGCTTTACCATTGCCAATCATTCTCCCTGTAGGAAAAAAGGTCACTGAACAATTCAAAGAGGCCATAAGACTAATAACTAAAAGTAATTTGGTGGAAAAATTTGGAACATGAAGAACCGAGGAAAGAGAAATAGATGATGAACAGTAAATAGAACCCTTCCCAGATACAAAGGATGGGGATCCATTTACAACTTTTACCTTATCCTTACCAGAACAAAGGGAGTGAGAATAAAAAAAATTGGAAGAACTTGTCATATGGTCAGAATCTATAATCCAAGAGGATGAAGACGAAGCACTAAGGGCACTAGCCGAAGTACTTGTGTAAGCAAAGTGAGAAAAGGAAGTAGAAGCAAAAGGAGCTGTTGTAATGGGAGAATCAAGGCAAGCCATCAAATGCCTATCTCATCTTGGGAAAGGGAAACATCACAAGAACTAGCAGTTTCGAAACGTGCTTGAGAATGCACTGTACCCATGCTTATCAAAATCGCAACCCAGATCGTAGGATCGATCCTACGATCCTAAATTGTCAAAACGATCCAAATCGCTGTTATAGCAGGATCTCAAGTAAATATGGGATCGTGTAGGATCGTATAGGATCACTATAGGATTGTAGGTAGGATCATAAGTAGGATTGCTGGTGATATAGGACGATTAGGGACAGCGCTGTAAGAACTGTAAAGCTGGATTCTGTGGGTTTTTATTGTGATTTCAAGCTGGAAAGTAATGGGAAAGTTAGGGCTTTTACTAGTATATGGAAGAATTAGGGTTAGAGCTTAATGTAATAAGTAGGAAGATTGAATTTTGGGACTGTTTTGGGTGCTGATCTTGTTGCAGGAATTGAAGAAAGAAAGAAAGAAAGAAAAGAAAAAGATAGGCTTATGAATCACTCCTAGAATCCCTTAGGCATCACACCTAGGATTTGATTGCATCACACAATTCATAAAGAAGCTTTAAAAGCTCTTGAAAATTCTCTAAAATATCAATTCTATTAAATTATGGGTATTTCATGGCTTTATATAGAACCAGACTTCCTAAATCAACCAGAACAAAAAAAAAGGAAATTACTAAAATATCTTTGACTTCTAGAATCAATTTAAGACCAAATAAGAAACATAAATAAAAATTAATTAAATAACTTGACCCACAAGACAATCCATGGGCGATCCCTACAACCCATGTCAGTAAATATGAAAATTACTAAAATATCCCTAACCTAAAAATCCTAGAAAATATAAACTAATCATAACATAAGACTATAATAATACGAGAAACATGATTATAAATGGTTCCTATTGATTTTTTTATGAAATCATGCCAATTTCCAAATATTTTTACTTCTTTGAATTTACTCTTCTTTGAGCTTTTTATATTTTGCATCAGCTGAATTTGTAATTTTTCACCGTGTTTTTAATATTTATCATTCTGATTTGTATTTTTACCTTATTTTTAGTAAAATCTTATGATTTTCGATCCAATCCTATGATTTGATGCACGAGACCCTCTCACTGATCCTATGTAAGATTCTAATTTTAACATCCTTGATTGTACCACCGCGGCCACCATCACGTCCTCAAGTGGGACGACCATTCAATTTCCAACAGTGCTCTCAATCATGTCTCTCTTTCCCACAATAGTCACACTTCAACATATCTCTCAATTAGTGGAACTACCCTTGCTTCCAAACTTAGATTGACTTAGTTTTCCATCATGCAAGGTAGAAGCAAGAGCCCAAGCAGAGTGGTCAGGATGAAAGGAATGAACCATAGCACTCTATCGACTCTCCTCTTGTTGAACAATAGCATAAACCTCTCTCGAAGTGGGAAACAAATCTGTACCAAATGCCTAAAGTTGAATCTGATCATACTAAGAAGTAAGGCTGGCAAGAAGATCACAAATTCGCTCCTTCTTTACCATTTGTTGAAACATAGTAGCGTTTGTAGAACAAACAACTTGAAAGCTCTGTAATTGTCAAGTTCTTGCCACAAGCCACTCAACTTAGCAGAGTATTTAGCAAGAGGTCAATCCTTTGGATCTAACCTGCGAATTTTCTTCTCTAACTTATACGCTTGTGCATCATTACCTTTCTGAGAGTGTCTGTCTTGTCACTGTCCATATCTCATGTGCAATATCCATGAATAAGAAGGTACGACTAATAGTAGGCTACATGGAATTAATCAACCAGGTCATGATAAGAGCATCTCGAAACACCCCTTATTCCATGTAGGCCCATCTTTAGGGAAATTATACTTGACACTTTTTAGCTCGTTACATCCCTCATTTTAATATTTTTCTATTACATTTTTATTCCTTTGTAAAATTATTATTAAGGACTAAAGGCCCCAAACCTTCCCCTTCACATTTCTCTTTACACCCTTTCATCTTTCTTTCCATCACCAACCACCACCACCACTGTTCTCCTCCACCAAACATGCCACCAAGCCGCCATCCGTTCTCTCCACTAACCATTGCCACCCTTTCTCCCATCTCTCACTCTCTCCATCCATCTACAAATCCAAATACATCTAACTTAAATCTCTCTCTCTGTGTCTATATATATATATATGTATGTATACATACACACACATAAATAACAACAAAATACAAAAAAAAAAAGGGTAAAATTTATATTTAAAATATATATAATCATTATAAACAAATAATATACATTTTTTTTTTATTTTTTATTTATAGAAGATGTTTGGGTATGATTTCAATAATTTTTGTATAGTTTCGCATTATTTGAAAAAAAAAAAAAAGGATTCAATGCTTCTTCATGCTTTGGTTCACCGAATAAATTGAAATTGTTTGGCCTTTGGTAGCCAAACAATTTAGGTTTGTTCGAACTTCTATGGCCGAACATGGTTAATTAATCAATTTTGGCTCGTTTGGTGTGACACAGCTGAACAAAAGTTTGTTCGGCCGTTTCCAACAGAACAAATCATGTTTGTTTGGTCGTGTCCAGCCTAAAAAACAAAATTTGTTTGGCTTTGGTTTGCCGAATAAAATGCAAATGCTAAAAAAAAAAGCTACGGAAGTGATGATTGCAGTGGGTTTTTTGGGGGGGGGGGGTTGGTTGGTTTCTGAGGTGGTGGGGTTGCGGGGTGGTGCTCGGAGGCAGCGGCGGTGGTGCAATTGTAGTAGGTGAAGAGGGAGGAGTTAGGGTTCGAAAGATTTTGGATGTAAGGATAACAGAGGAGATTAGGGATGATGGTATAAGTGGAATAAAAAAGTGTGTAAAGAAATAAAATAATATTTTTGAATTTTTGAGAGGTGTAATTAGAAAAATGGTGTAATGAGGTAGAATTGTTGTGTAAATAGAATTACCCCCCATCTTCATGAGGTTCCTTGAGTGCTCCAATAATGTGAGGTATGAGCAGAAATTGCCGAACTGCAAGAACAGGACCATAGCAAGTGATTGGTGCCATCCAATTTGACATGACTAATCTGAAGAGATGGACTATCACCAAGAGTACCAATTGAACCAAAAGAGATGGGGTAGCACTAGGAGTCCCAACTCGAATCACCCCACCCCACTCTCTTTGCTGCTCTTACTACTGTCTGTCATGTCCACATGATGAATAGTATGAAACAACAAACAAAAAACTGGTTTACCAAATCACACTTGCGAACAACTCAACAAAACTTCACTAGAGTCAACAAAGTGCCTACCAATGATCCAAAAAACAGCACCAGCAACCCAAAACAGTAAATAAACTCACTGCTGCTGCCCAAAAAACCACCAGTTAGACCTTAGGAAGCCAAAATAAACATCCAAACCTGAAAAACTCTGATGGAAATTAATCCCCTACTCCAGTCGGCCCCCATGGAGAAGAGCCCAAGCAACCATCAAGCCAAAAACGGCCTCAAGCATTGATTTTGGAAAATAACTCCTTTATTTCCAAAAATCACAAAAAAGTTAGAAAAAAACATATCGAATGTATTCAGAAAAAATTGAAAAAAATCATTGGTAGACTCTCATAGTTGATCATGATGGTCTTGTTTATTTATTTATTAATTTTGTACAGAGATGAAAAGGGAAACCAAAGAGATGCTTGTACTCAAAAAATCTATTGATGAAGCTCTGATAGCATGTTTGATTTACAGTAAAAGAAGAACAAGAAGGAAGAGGGGAGAGGAAAAAACAGAGCAGTGTACGGCAAATAGAGGAAAAACCCAGAAAATTAGGGCTGTCACCTTATACACCTTGTATTTATATTAATAAGGTTAAAATTACATACATACCCTTCATACTAAAACTAAAGCATGAACCACTTAACATATACTTTTAAGTCGGGGTATTTTTACAGCTATGGAGTGTTAGGATTCCACATAAATTGGGTCAGTTCATTTGGAAACTTAATTCGCTGAATTATTCCTATGAAGACTTGTATACAATCCCAAGGTCTGAAAGTGGAACATTGATGTTTTGAGTCTGTTCTCTAAATTGGTTTGTTGTGGATCCACTTTGGGCTTTGATTTTGATGTCGGTGAGCCAATACCTTTTTGGTGAATGGTTTGCAGGGAGGATGGAGTGTGCATCTGATGATAATTCTGTAATTTTTTCTTTTATTTCTGTGCTTGTGCTTTGGGAAATATGGTATAACAGAAACAATGAAGCTCACTTCGACAATTTTCATCATAGCCTGTCTGATATGTTTTTTTGGGGTTTGAGTATAGAACTTCATGGATGCTGACATTCAGTTGCCTTTGCAGATGCAATCTGATAAGGTGATGCATGTCGTTGTGCCTTCAAATTCTGGGCAGGTTAAGCATTGCACTCATAATTTTTCAACCTCCCTGGGAATGGGAATGCATGTAGATTTGCCTCTTTGTAGCTTTGTAGTGGATGGCACTTGGTTTCAGTCAAATTGTGAAGCGGGTTTCGCTTGGGTGGCATTCAATGAGCATGGAAGAAGGATAGCACAGGATAGTCATGCATTTTTCGCTGTTTCAGCTGGGGTGGTGGAGGCCATTGCAAGCTTAGAAGCGCTGAAATGGGCGGCCAGGCAGGGATTCCGAAATGTGGCAGTTTCGACAGACTGTCTTACTGTGGTGAAGGCTCTTAAAGATGAGACTTCTTGTGATGACTCTGCATTGCTTAATGTTGTTATGGAGATTCGCTGGTTATGTAATAGTTTTGATTATGTTGTAGTTAAAAAAGTTGAAAGACAGGTGGTTCACGAAGCTCATGTTCTAGCCCGAGCTGCCTTGGGTAGGACCAGCTAGTTTGTTTATTTGTTTGTTTGTTTTTTTTTTACTTTCCCCGTATGGTTTGTTGTAACTCTTTGTTTTGTTTTGCTTTTTGTTTGGGTACGTTACATTATAGGGAGAGATAGAGTGGGGAGTTCAAACTAGTAACCTAAAAACAAAAGTTTTGGCAACTAGACCAACATTTGCAACTTTTTGGTTTTTAATGCTCTATTCTTGCTTGGGACTCTTCCCTAAAAATGAGTTTTATTGATTTATTTACACCAAATGCCCAAAACCAAAAAAAAAGAAAAGTTTTTTCTTTTTTTGAGGATCGGTCGTTGTATTATTTTATTTTTCATTGCATTATTATTTTATTTTATTTTTTTGAGGAATGCATTATTAAATTCCCTTAAGCAGCACCATGGTACGCGCCCCCCCCCCCCCCCCCCAAAAAAAAAAAAAAAAAAAAAAAAAGGCTATTCCAAAATTAGTAAGCTATGAACTCTTAAAATGATTCAAACGTAGATCCTTTATTTATTTATTTTGTTGTCTGTATGTTTTTATTAATAATTTCTTTAATCAATATATTGCTTCCATAATTAATCTACTCCGCATAAATTCAAAATGCCATGTAACAATATTATTGTTATAACTGTTAAACGATGCTCAATCACTCATAATTTCATTGTATATATATATATATTTTTTATGATTGGGTGTTTGGACTAGCTATGCATATCTCGATTAATTCTAGGACCCAAGCAAAATAGTCTCCCTATATGGATCAGGCAAATCTTGAGCAGCTTCAATGAGTTGATAACACTTAATAGGAGTTGATTCTGAGACTTGGAGGGAGTACACCTCCTAGGTTCCAAACTGCACAGCCTTAATAGAAATACAATTCTAATGGCTTATTTAATTTCATCTTTATTGCAAATTTCACCCTAAACTTACTTCTCAACAAGAAATTCTATATTCTCTAGATTCATTAGTGTGATCATATTTCTTCCCGAAATTTCTGAAATAATTTTCATTCAACAATTTTTTTAAAAAATAACCGTTTTACCTTTCTTTAATCTCCATAGTTTTATAGTACTTTTGCTTTATGAAAAATATTAAATGACCTCATAAATTCCATCACATCAGAGAATTTCAACCATACTTTTCAAGGACGTCCAATGACCCAATCTTTAGCCATTGGATTTTTACTTTAAACATGTGAAGAGTTGAATGTTTTTACTTATGGAATTATGGAATTATGGTAGAGTTATAGAATAAGAAATTATGATAGAGAACTTAAAGAAGAAAGCAAAAAGATGGAGAGAAGTTGAAGGGATTTTTCATGTTTTATTATGTTGGCATAAAGGCCAATATATAGACTTACAAGAGGGTGAAAACAAACAAAATATAACTTAATGCATATCTAACTTTCTAACATATCCAACTTTGCAAGACTTTACGTCTAAAAGTTACAAGATTTCTAACTCTTTAGGCAAGCCTAGTCATAGGCGTTTTGAAAAGTCTACCTAAAAGTAAATACAAAGAGACAAAAATAAATACAAAAGGACTACAATTATTTGCTCTTTGCTACAGTTTTTATAATTATATACACCGATACACACTGTCTACCCTCCCCGATTTTCATAGAGATAGATTGTTGTAGATAAGCTTTGGCTGAGCTGTTTTGTCATGTAGTATCGGCTGAAAGAAGGTGGCTGATCACTTTCTGCCAAATAATGCAGGTTGCTCCACGTGTCCTGGATAAGGTTGGAGTCGATTAGGAGACAGCTGCATTTGATAGTGGGGTCCACTATGCTTCCATCCTGTTGATGAGATTGTGATATTCTTCATCAGTCTCTGATGGAGGGGAATCCGGATCTTGGCTGTATTGCTCATTTCGGAAATGTTCAACATCATCCGCGGTCATGGCTAGTTTCAACGGAAGATCCAAATTATTTCTCTTTTTCAGATTTATTAACATGTCAAAAACCTCATTAATTTGTGTAGGACACCTTTGATATGTTATGGGAAAATGGGTTACAAATAATATTCTTCCATCTGTAACCATGAATGGCAATTTTGCTGAGCCATGGATGTTGGGCCACAAACAGATATTAGATCCAATATTTTGTCAAAGAAAGTTTTTGGATATTTTCCAATCGCTCTCTCCGGTGATCTTCATCTAAATAATCATCTTCAAATTCAAAATCTTCAGTTTCTTTAAGATACCAAATCTGGTATGGTTGGAAAAAATGTTCTCGTTCTCGCCAACTGTAGACACCCCATTTTTGACCGCCCTTAAGACTTGGACGCGACTGATAATTTACATGGTGGAGAAAGGTGTGCAGGGAAAAAGTTCAGTTTCTTCGGCAAGGAAAGAGTCAAAGCTTAACTTCATACCCTTTTTTGGACCAAAACAATCTTGATCAAAAGATTTTAGACCTTAAAACCCTCCCTTTCAAAACATTTTTGAAATAAAGTTTCTACGATGTTCCAACGCTCGCATTTCGTTAAATGTTGCGCTTTTCGGTAAACCGAGCAAGGACAAAGTGGAAATGAATGAAAGAGAGATGAAATCTTTGAAAAATCTTTCTAAACACCTTACTTAGGGATTTGGAGTTGAAGAAAAGAAGAGAAGAGGGAAGAAACCCAGTTAGGGGAGAAAATGGGCATGAATTGTTAAGAGAGAGTCGAGCAGCCCTCGTTGAATCGGGCCTATTCATTTGCATAGTTGGAATCTAGCTATGAGACCACCACTGTTGGAAAGAAGACTTCCGAGGCTTCATTTTGCACTCAAGAATCTCCTAAAGCCAATTCCGGACAGGAGAGATATGGTTGATTGAAGTAGGGCATCACTCCGGTTGGACCGAATCTGCGCGGCTTCACCAAAACAGGCATAACTTTTTCCACAGGAGGAATTTAATACAAGGTTTGCGCCATTGGAAAGATAACTTCCGGGGCTTCAATTTGGACACCTGGACGGCCACCTTTGGACTTCCCAATTACTGGCCGGCCACCTTTCTTTCCGGCAGACCAATTTTTGTCCTGAAAAGTAGCAGGCCAACCATAAAAGGTGGTAGGCCGGCCACTTATGCCCAGAAAGCCCAAAATTGACAGATGTCTTCCCTCCAGCTGTCTTCCACAACCTCCAGCTATCCCTAGCTCAGATATTTTCGACCTTTAGTGTTGCTTTTGCTATATATGATGATATATCTCCTATTTTCCAAGGGAGACAAGTTTTGGCTCCATTTTTGAATTTGTTTTTCCCCCATTTTCTTAGCCTCTCTCCCTTTATATAATATACACTCCACCACCATTGTTAAGGGTTAGACACTTTTGGCTTAGGCTCATAACCCTCCTCCTCTATTACTCTCCATTTTCAAGCTCTAAACACCTATTTTCTTGCACCACTTGCACTACAACCCCTAGCCTACCCCCTCCATCACTCATTCCAGCACCTTGGAGGACATTTGAAGAGGTTGAAAGTCCAGAATTTTGGTCCAAAAGTTACTGATTTGCTGCTCTTCAAGGGTAAGTGTCTATTTCCCTCAAACTTGCATTTTTTTGCATCATTTATAAGCTATACTTTCAAGCATTTCTGGACTTTTTCATGAACTAAAAAAGGTCATATTTTGAGCTCCTCTACATGTTTGATTAAGAACTCTTTGCTGTTTGAGGTCTTCTACTACCTCTTGTCTCCTCTCTCTCTTTTTAGGGCTATTTTTGCATAATATTTTAGCCCTACTTGTGATCATTTTCGAGACTTGCTATAAACTGTAAAGTGTCTTGTTTTGAGCCCCTATTCAACTTTGTTGAAGGGCTCTTTGCTGTTTGAGGCCAGCTGCTACCACTTGTCTCTTTATCCCTCTTTTAGGCCTTTTTCTTGCATGTTGTTTTAGACCCACTTGTGTTTATTTTCGAGACTTGATATAAACAATAAAGTGCCTTTTTTTGAGCCCCTTTTCAACTTTGTTGAAGGACTTTTTGCTATTTGGGGCCAGCTGCTGTCCCTTGTCTCTAATCTCTCTTTTAGGGCCCTTTTTGCATGATAGATTGGCCCTATTTATATTCATTTTTGAGACTTGTTATAAACTGGAAAAAGTCTTATTTTGATATCATCTTCATGTTTGATTCAGGGTATTTTCTTATTTGAGGTCACATGCTTCCTTGTATGCTTGATTCCCTCTTATTTTGAGCCTTACACCCTAGCCCTTGTTGCATGCCTTGTTTGACCTTCTAGCCACTGGAATCCAGTGGATTTCCAGTGGCTTTGATGCTGTTTTGAGCCTCCAAATCAGAGGGGGGTGACCCCCTCTCACCTTGCCTTGTTTGGTGGCCTTTTAGGCCTTCCAAAGAGACCCTATCTTGCATGCTTTGAAGTCATTTTCCAGGGTCAATTTGGTGAGTTTTAGGACTACCATATTTGATTTTCAGAGTTTTTTGTGCCATGCTAAGTGTCCACCTTGTATGTGCTTAAGAATCCCTTGCATAGCCCTCTAAAGGAGTTCATCATTTTTGCATGTGTTTGCTTCATTTCAGTGATTATCTAGGCATATTTTGGCATGTTTTGTTCACTGATTTTTTCTGGTTTGGTGAGATTCCATATGCTTAATATACTTGCCATGTAAACCATGTTTGCTAGTCAAAATTGCATGGTATTTTAGTCCATCTTGCTAGCACTTTTTGGCCACACTTTGAATTGGAAATGTGCATATTTTAGGACTGCCTTTAGACTTCATGATCAAATAATGTATGCTTTGTATAGCTATAGGTCATTGCGTATGCCTAGTTTTGTGTTTCGGGGTTCATCTCATGCATCGGGTGCCATATTGCCATGTTTCGAGGTTGTTTTTTTTTTTTGGTTCAACCATCCGGTATCCGACCCTTAGGCCGACTAATCCGGATCCGGGGAGCAGTTCTGGATTAAAGGCGCAAGTCCCCTCCCAATTGGCGTTGCGGGGAATCGAACCGTAGTCCGTCCTTCCAAGCCGAGCTCCAATCACCACTCGGCCAACAACCAATTGGTTGTTTCGAGGTTGTTTAGCATCATATTTTAGTGCTGAAATTCGCATGTTTGTATGCCATATTCCATGCCTTGCCATGCTTTGGTAGAGTGGCATTCGTGCCTTAGGTTCAGTCCTCGGTTTGCGTGAATGTGTGCACGCATCTCGAGTGTCTCATTTTCATCTTATGGCCGCTGATGTGAGTGTGGCTGAGGTCCACTCATAATGGTGTAAGTCCATCATGCATTGTGTATGCCATTTCATTTCATAGCATTGCATATGTTAGGTTGTATGTTAGAGCATCGTGTATGCCATGTCACATCGTGCATCGTGTATGCCATCTCATAGCATTGTGCATGCTAGGTTGTATATTAGTTGCATTCATGCATGTCATGCATATTGCATTGTGTTTGGGATAGGAGTTAGTCCGAGCACGGGAAACGAGGGACGTTTCGCCCTTTGAGTGACGGAACGTGTCTCAAATCCCGGTCACTGACACTCCGGATTATCAATGATGGAGCCTCGGTCTTGTTGTGTTTATATGTGCATTCATTTCATATTGAGTTGTGCAATTCGACTCCTCAGTCATCATGCATCGATATGCGTGATTGGTGGCACGAGGATCGAGGACTACACTCCCTGAAGAGTAGTCAAGCATACATATGTGAAAATATATTGCTATGCCCTTTTTTTGTTCTCTGTTGCGCTGCAGCATAAATCAAAAACCAAAGAATCTTTTGGAGCTTCATGCACATTCGCCTTAATGAGGCTAATTGGGGCATCGCAGTGGATTTTCGCGCAAAGCAGCTCAAACATGCATCATCCATCATCCGGAACAGAGTCGAGGCAGTCCCTAGCTTGCATGCTAGTTTACAGCTTTCCTAGTTTAATTTGTTAATTAATTAGGATTTTGTATTCATTCGGACTGTACTATTCATTTGGGACTGTATATTATTTATTTGGACCCTCCGAACGAGGGCAATGTTGTAATAAGTGTGCGTGCGTGTGATGTATGTCTTCCAACCCCACGTCTTTCTCCATTTTATTTACTAGCTTATGATGGTTAGATTAGGGCATGTTTCAATTAGCATACAGTATGATAGCATGTTTGCATTCATTCATCTGTTTTGCATGCACCAGGCTCGGCGCATCATAACTCACTGCATTGTATTTCAATTCTAAGTTGAATACTTGTTAGCTGTAGCATTCCATATGCTATGTTTAGAATAGCCGAGCCTATCTTAGTTGCATTATTACATGTGTTGCATTAGGCATTTCTGTATAGTTAGGATCATGCATGATTTCTAACGTAGTTTCTATTTTGACTTGGAGTACTCGGTAAGTTTTTACGCTTTAGCATTCTTGCATGTGTGTGAGTGACTGCCATGATAGCATGCTTACCATGAGACTATATGCTTATGTGATATATCTGCCTGAATGCCTGTGGGTGAAGGTTGGGTTATTTGGATTGGGACAAATCATCAACTGTGAGTTTTAAGCCCACTAGATAGTGGCAAAACCATCTTTTCTAAGCCCACCTGAGGGTGGCAAAATTTGTATTTTAAGCCTACTTGCGGGTAGCAAACCATCTTTCAAAAATAAACATGAAATGTTTTGTTCCAGTTCAGGCGATCCAGTCTATACTTGTATACTGTGCGCATCATATAGTAAAATCTAGGCTAATAACCGGAATAAGAATGCATAATGTTTTCAAAACTAGATATCATGGTTAGTAGAGGCCGATCTTTGATCGGGCGAATGACCTTATCGTACCCAAGTTCGAGCCGTGGCAACTTTGGTGATGATGGACACGTGGCCTTAGGCACGAGTCAGGGTTTCCTAAATTTCCCAAAAATAAAATATTTAGGTGGCGACTCTGTATCTGGCAAAGCAGTCCATGTTTGGCACTTCTTTCAAAAATTTGTTTTCTCAAAACGATTTGCCGGATTTGGACTCTTTGGTTCAAGTTACGAACCGTGACAATTAGAGTCCTGAACTGTAGTGAGCCCAAGACGAACGGAACGGGGGAGTCATCCCTCCCGGGGCGTTCGGGGACGTCTACACCAACCAACAGTGCTGGAGATCCAGAAAGTAAAATATTTGTTCCATCGAAAGCCTTTTATTATCCATAAGAGCATTGCTTTGATGATCACTGGATAATCTATCCATTGGATTTGATCTAAAATTTGGAAAATAACTTGATTAGTTATTCCCCAATCTATATCCTCAAAAAACTACATGTCATGGTTTGCCATGATGGTTATTTTGGGAATTCCATCTTTCAAATTTAATTTATCATAAGATCGTTCTAAGATTTCTCTAATCTTATCATGCTGATCTTCAACTTGATTTTTAATTAACATAAAAATTTCTTTTGGAAGCAAAGTTCTTGCTTTTTCAAAAAGACAAATTCTTTTTATTTGTTCAAAAACTGGATTAGAAAACTCATCTGATATGAGATCTGATAGTTGAAGAAAATTGTTTATTTTTTCAAAATTAAAATCTTCATTCCAATTCATTTGTTTAAGAATATTGAAACAAAGATTTTGCAAATCTTTTAATTTAGCTGTTTGCTCAGCTAATTTGTTGGCCAGAACTCCCATGTGTTTTCGAAATTTCACTTTGTTGTCTACAATGTGAGTTTTCCAAACTCCATTGAGTTATGTATAAATTTTTCTAGATATACCAGGGTTGAAAAAATCTTTTATCTCAGATTCATCTGGTTTAGATATCTGAATATTAGTTGGAACTGGGTTAGTTCTCATTTGATTCTTTTGATAAATAGGCATAGCTGGTGCACTGTAAAAAGCTTTTTTAGCTTTGGTCATGCTATCATATGCTTTAAAGCTCGCTCCTGAATATCCACAAACTTGCAGATTGGCTTCGTAAATCCCAGGTTGTCTTCCTGAAAACACAACATAAACTTTTTCTTCTCTGGGGATTGCTTTTTTAGCAATTGTCACCCAATCTCCTTGAGCGGGTTGTTTACCCTTATCCATTGTTTCCCCTTAGTCTAGAGGTCTTCTGCAAAAATTAAATTTACTTGTTTAGCAATTTAATTTTCTGAAACAATTTCTGGTAAGAAAATCTGCAAGAAAATTGTTAGTACCTTTAAGATGTTCTACTTCAAAAGTATATTCAGAAATTTTATTATACCAGGCTAATCTTCTTCCTTGTTCAATAGGTTTTTTATTGATCTAGAAATCTCTTACTGCCTTATTATCAGTGCGTACAATAAAATTTTCTGGGGCTAAATAAATATGAAAACTTTTTATTACTAATTTTATTGCAAGTAATTCTTTTTTGAAAATAATATATTTTTATTCATTTGGTTTAAATGTTCCAGAATTATATCCACAAATTAATTCTTCTTTTTGTAATTTTATGGGTATTGAATTTTTTCTTGGTCTAATCTCATTTTTTGATAAAGGTATTTCTTTACCATGCCATAAATTACTTGGTATTGTTTTGAGAACACATCCCCAGCATGCTTCTGAGGCATCTGCTTCTAAAATTAATTTATTACCTGTTTTAGGAAGATAAACGTCTGGTAAAGTTTTAACATTTTCTTTAATTTGTTTAATTAAAGCAACATCTTCTGCTGTCCATTCAAAAATAACATTTTTCCTTAATTTGGTTAACCAAGGAATTTCTATTTTTGAAAGATTTTTGATAAAATTTCGTCCATAATTTAAAATGCCTAATAAACTCTGTAATTATATTATATTTTCGAGAGTATCAGGAAAATCTTGTCATTTGGACAAAATATGTTCTTGTAATTTTAAACATTTCTGGTCTAAAATTATTCTAAAAAATTCAATTGATTCTTTTTCGAGTTCAATCTTTTTTGGAGACAAAATAATTCCATGTTTTTGAAATTTTTCACAAAGTAATTTTAAATGTTTCTTATGCTCCTCCTTGGTTTTAGAAAAGATAAGTATATCATCAATATAAACTACAAAACAATCTTTAAGGTCTTTAAAAATTGTATCCATCCACCGTTGAAATACCTGTGGTGCAATATTTAACCCAAAAGGCATAACATTCCAGTGGTAATGTCCTCTAGGTGTACTGAAGGCTGTCAATTTTTTTGACTCTTCAGTCAATTGAATTTGCTAAAATCCACTTTTACAATCAAATTTGCTAAAGATTTTTGATCCTTTGGTTAAGTTAATCAAAACATCTTTTCGTGGAATAAAATATCCATCAAATTCTAAATTTTGATAGCCGTTTATAGTTGACTACCATTTGGGCTTTTCCTCTTTTAATTTCAGCATGGTTTCTTACCATAAAAGCTAGACTAGAGTGAGGGCTTTTAGTTTCTTCAATTAACTTTTTGTCTAAAAGTTCCTGGAGTTGAATATCAAATTCATCTATATCTTGTCTAGTATAGATCATTGGTCTTACTCTAATGATAACATTAGGGTCTTTTAATTTTAAATTACAATAACGTGGACTACGTTGCCATAGTTTTAATGGATGTTCACTAAAATTTTCTTCTAAATTTTATAAATCCAGTGTGATTCATCAATAGTTTTGATGATGGAAGTTAAATCACCACGTGGCACGGGCGTAAACTCTTTATCACAAATATATTTATGTTGTTCTAATAAGGGAATATGAATTAAGACATTGTTTATGCTTAATGAAATAGCCTTTTGCTGTATTTGCATTGGAAGGTATTTATATATAAAATTATTTCCAAGAAGGAAATCTCCATGCATATACGGAAAACATAAAATTTTTGGTATAATGAATTTGCTATCATTTAACCAAATAGCGATATTTTTAGCCTTGAATTGTATGGAAGTATGGTTGCCATCAATTCCAGTAACCAAAATTGGATGTTTCATTAATGTCCATTTTTCGTTTGGTATGGCATTCCATTTACATGAGCTAACTGTAGCTCCTGTGTCTATGAGAACACTGAGGCTATAGGGTTTATAACCTGCAAAATTAAATATTCCCAATACATATGTATATCTTCTTTTTCCCTGGTTAGGAAAAAAGATAATGTCATCATTTTTTGTTTGAAAATGATACATGTATGTAGACTTAATATGTTCAAGTTTTCTTGTTCCTGGAAAAATATGTATCTAAACATTGTTTGAAGTAATAGATTCTTGATTAGAATTATTACTTGATTCTCCAATGCTTAACTTTGAAAATGATTTGTTAGGAAAATCTTTTTCAAATACAGAAGTTGATCTTCTAATTTTTGGAATTGTATTTTCAATATATAAGGTTGCGTTTGGTAGAGTTTTGTAAATATGATTTGAGAGTATGAGTTATATTTTGAGTTTGTGAGTTGTGGAATTATGATTTGAGTGTAGAAAATTTGTTTGGTTATGGTTTTTGAATAGAGTGTTGAATTGAGTGTGGAATTGAGTTTTGAAAGTTTGATTTGATATGTGAAGTAAGAAAATTTGTTTGGCTATGAGTTTTGGAAAGAGTTTTCAAAACTTAATTCAAATTATTATAACTCATAACAAAACACTACTTTCACACTATTGAAAATTCTGATCAATTCTCATAACCAAACTCATTTTAAAATTCAATTAAAAAAAATTATTATTAACAGAAAATAACATTAATCAATTTTTTAATTGAAAATACTACAAAGGAAATAATTTTCTTTCAAAATAAATATTCAAAAAATTTAAGGAAAAATTACCGGTAAATCCCAATTGAGAGAATGTTATTCCATTTAGTCCTGTGTTTTTTCTTATAAACCATTTGGTCCTATTTAACTAATAAGGAATATTTCCTTTTGATTTGTTTTGGTGAGGCTTTACCTATTTACCCTTTCAACATCAACTACATCATCTAAACATTAATTACATTAGCAACATTAACTACACCAACATCATCAAAACATCACCAACATCATAAAACATCATCAACTATACATCAACATCATCATATATCATCAACATTACCAACATTATAAAATATCATCAAACATCATCACATATCACCAACATTGAACATCATCGACATCATCTGAAATGCTCCTTTTTTTTTGATTTGTTGATGATGTATGATGATGTTATCATCAAAACAACATTATGGGTAAATTTTCCTAATATTATCATCATCAAATCCAATTGTTGTCCTCTGCCATTCGCAACCAAGTGTTCAACCTCCGAACCCACACCAAATCCACCCACGACCACTCCTTTAACCCCCCGCAACAACACCCATGAGCATATTGTCCAATTGCGCGATCTAATTACCAAGGATCTCGATTACATCAAGAAAGCCTCTGAAGATCTCAAGAAAGCCTCTGAAGATCTCGACCAAGTTTTCACGGCCATTAATGGAGGAAATTGAAGGCTCTGACTCTTGGGTATTCCTAAATTCACTGTTCCGAAGCTTCCATGGTCGAGTAAATCGCCTCGAACCCACTCCATGGGAGCAAAAGTCAGATTGAATTCTGGGTTTTGCTTTGCCTTGTTTGTGGTCTCACTCTGTCACAACTAACTCTGTTTTGGGGATTGGTATATATATATATATAAGATCTTGATATTGGTGTAGAAGATTCACGCACGTGATTGTGAACTATATGGAAGAAACAGAGCAACATCTTGATGATGTTCACGATGTACCCTAGAGCCGGTGACGAACGGTTTTCTCCTTCCCCAAATCATGGCGGCCATCTCGCACTTCAAATCTGTTCCGCGGATCTGTTCTGAGCGGTCAGGATCTTGACGGGTGCAACATCACCGTCGACAAGGCCCAGTCCTGCGGAAGTGGTGGTGGCGGAGGCGGCGAGTTCCCCGGTGGTGGTGGTCGTCATGAGGGTGGATACAGTGGTGGTGGATGTCGCTGATGTTGATGATGGAACGAATGTTGATGATGTTGATCATGGCCATGATCCCTGATGTTCGATGATGGATGGCCCTTTTCTGTAATTTCACATTAATAAATTACCAACGTTGCCCAGCAGTTATACCACACACGCCTACAATGTATATGTCCTCAATGGTCAATTCCCTTACAATGGGACTGTTCAGTTCATAAGAAAACATTTGGGACTAAACAGTGTATAAGTTATTAATTTAGGATTTATTGGTGCATGCCCCAAAATTTAAATCATAAATATTTAAATAATTTAAATAATCTAAAAAATTTAATAAGTAAAAAATTTAAATATTCAAAAAAATTAAATCCTAAAAATTTAAATATTCAAAAATTTTAAATAATTTAAAATGTTAATATTTTAAATTTGAAAATAACTTTACACTCAAATCATAACCAAGCACATAAAACAAAACTCAATTAAGAAATTCTTTTTAAAACTCATAACCAAATACATAACTCAAAACTCCATACTATTTTCACAACTCTACACTCATATATCGTAACCAAATACATAACAAAAAAAATTGAAATATTTAAAAATATTTTTATAAAATAGAGTTTGAATTTATTTTTATAAAATATTTTAAAATTTTAAAAATTAAAATCGTAATATTTTGAAATTAAAATATTTTAAAATATTCAAAAAATTAAAAAATTAAAAAAATCGTAACATATTTAAATATTAAAATATTTAAAATCTTAACAAAATTAAAATATTTTTAAAATATTTAAATATTTAAAATATTAAAAAAATTAAAATATTGATTTGAATTGAGTTTTGAAAAGAGTTTTGAATTATGTGTTTGGTTATAAGTTTTGAAAAGTAATGATTATGTTTTAAATTGAGTTTTGAGAAATGAGTATAGAATTATGATTTAAAAGCTCTAAACAAACAACACACTCAAATCAATGGGTAGAATTATATTTTGAGAGGCTTACCAAACGGAGCCTAAATTTTTTCCTGATGCCTGCATTTGTAATTGTGCAGGTTTTTTTGTTTTAGAAGATTCTCCTTGTCCCACTAGGTCTTGGATTAACCATTGTCGAGGGACTTCTAAATCACTCCAATTCATTAGACGAGGTTGTATTACCGTGTCAAATGATCTTGGTTCAAAGATTTCAACGATTTTATTATCGTTTGATTTTGTTTTTGTTTTAGGAAATTTGGTTAATTTGTGAATTGTTTTCCAACGAATAGCCAAATCATGAGAATTTGATTTCATTCCTAATCCTTGTGTTTTAATTCTTATTCTGACTGTATCTTCAAGATTAGGATCATTTATGGAAATAAAGAAATTTGGTCTGACATTAAACCAAACAATTCCATTAGCCAAATTAGACTGAATTCCTCCAATGATTGCTTTCATTGGGTCAAAAAATCTTTTATCAAAAATTACTGCCAAAATAGGAGTATCTATCCCTTGGCGAAATAAGGCTGTTATGGTTACTTGAATTAATCCAATATGAATATATTGAATTTCAGGATATTTCTTTTTCCATCTTTCAACATTTTTCTTATCAAAAAAGGAATATTAATATTTCCTTCTTCTGACCATTTTGCTTGAGTGTTACCACTGTATTGTTCAAACACTCTTGTTGAAAAGAAGTTGAATTTTGAAAGTTTGTAAATTTCTGGAACAACAACTTCTTGCATTTTTTCGAATTTTGCTAATTCTTCGTCGGTAAAAATTTTTTCTTCCCCGCTTACATCTCCAAGTCGAATTGCCTGTAATTCTTCTTGAGATATACTATTTACTTCTTGAGATATTTCTTGACTATTATTAGTCATCATGAAGATTAGTTCTTCATCTAAACTTTCTTCGTCATTAGAAATTTCATATAAGATTTCTTCTTCATCAGAAATTTCTTCTCCATATATTATTTCAAAATCTTGTTCTTCAAGGATTTTGATCATTTTCTTTGCATTTTTTCTCCCTTTTGGGCATTCTTTTTTGAAACACTTGTTGGTTTCTTTTTTCGAATATACTTTTTCTTTTTTGAAAAAGTTTTGTTCTTTTTCCAAGGTTTCCATTTATATTTTCTACGTTTTTTGGAAAATCATTTTCTTTTAGGAAAGGTATTACAACCAATTTTTCAATTTTCTTTTAAAATTTTATCACAACATTTTTGACTGTATTGTGAGTTGGAAATTTGATTTTTTATTTGTTTTTTCGCCTTTGCTTCTAGACATCAATCTGCTATCAGTTTTAAAACATAATTAATACGAAAACCAAGATTATCATATTCTTCCTTCCCAATTTTTTTGAGAAAATCAGGATATGTTTTGATACATAACTCATCCCATTGATTATGGAGTTTATGAAAAAATTGATCTAACCAGCGTTGATTTGCGGGTGGATCAATAAGATAATAATATTTTTTAAAAGTTTTAACATAGTCATAAAAAAGACAAATATTACATAATTCTAATTTAGTCAAAATATAATTTGCATCTGCTTGCAAATTAGTATCTCCTGCAAAACCACATAAATTTTCTTTTATGATTTTTGCAAATTCAGCTAAAATTGTGTCAAGTGTGAGAAAATTTGTTAACAAAGCCGTTTTTTGACTTTTTCGAATTTCAGATTTTTCCCACTGTCTTAACCATTGCAACACATCTCCTTGGAGAGTTGCTGCAATATAATCAAGGAATTTTTCTTTTGACCAACTATTTTTATAATTGGTAATAATGATGGATAAGGATTGTGTCCAATTATCTATTGCTTGTGGTTGATCCTTAAATGGAACATGAGACAAATCTAAATAAGTACCATTTTGAGCTATTGGATGCTTATGATTATTATCTTTTCTAGATATTACTGGCTCAGGTGTAGGATTGGAGGTACTTCCAATGTTAGTATCATTTTTAAATTCATTTGTTTGAATAAAGTCAAAATTTTCTCCATCTCCCCATGTGCCAAATAATTCGGGATCAATTGACTCTTCTGCCTTTCTTTTTCCTTTATTTATTTCTGATGTAATATCTTGATCTATTGATTCTTCAGATGAAGATGATTGGTTATCATCATCATTAGTTGACTTATTAATATCATAATTAAAATGTTGTAAGAGGGTTTCATTTTCTAGATAAGTTTCTCTTATCTGATTTAGTAGCCTATTTCTTTCATCAATACCTAAATCTGGGTCTTTATATAATTTTTTCTAATAATCCAATATTTCAACAATATTTTCATATTCAGTTCTGTTATAGGTATTAGTTTGAAGTACCATAATATCTTCTGTACCATAAAATAGCCTAGGGATGTAACTATTTCCTGGACTATTCATTCCATCATTGTTTATGAAGGATATAGTTTCTAATTTTGTCACCAAATTATTTATTTAGTTTTTTGTTTCTTTATTTAAGTCAATATTTATTATAGAACCCAAATTGTCTATTTTAGATTCTATAGACTCAACTTTAGTCTCTAGATAATTTTGATTTATTTTTTGATTTTTATCTAATTTAGAAAATCAAGAGCACATAATATCAGTAATATTATTTAAACTAGAACACACACTATTTATATTTGCAGATTCTTTAGTAATATGCAAATTATGATCATATTTATTATTAACATTATTTTTTGTATTTCCAAAGCATATTATATCGTCAGAATTAATTGCTATTTTAGATTGTTGTTGGTACCTAAGACTCTCCTAGTATATTATCTGGTGCCTAAAACCTCTCTTTATGATCTTGAAGACTTAATTTTGGCTAATAGTCAAAAGATCTTAATGAGTATATGGGTTTTGACATACACCAAGCATATAGGTTTTACAACAACTATAAATGAAACAAATAATTATGAAGATATAAAATACAAAGGATACACAAAAAACTTAGACGGAATTTTTAATTTAATTAATTAATTAATTTTTTTTTATAACATAAAACACACCATACAAACTTATATATATTTCAAAAATTTATACATAGATAGAAATACTTAAATAACTTGATCTTGCTTTCAAAAGTTCTTCACCAAGCTCTGATACCAATTATAAAACAAAAAAGGAAAGGAGCTTTTTACTTATAGAATTATGGTGGAGTTATAGAATAAGGAATTATGATAGAGAACTTAAAGAAGAAAGCAAAAAGATGGAGAGAAGTTGAAGGGATTTTTCATGCTTTATTACGTTGGCATAAAGGCCAATATATAGACTTACAAGAGGGTGAATACAAACAAAATATAATTTAATGCATATCTAACTTTATATTTAACATATCCAACTTTGCAAGACTTTACGTCTAAAAGTTATAAGATTTCTAACTCTTTAGGCAAGCCTAGTCATAGACTTTTTGAAAAGTCTACCTAAAAGTAAATATAAAGAGACAAAAATAAATACAAAAGGACTACAATTATTTATTATTTGCTATAATTTTTACAATTATATATACTGATACACACTGTATCACCATATTTAACTCCTTTCCAAAAAAAAGTGAACAATTAACTATATATTTGAAAGTCCAACGGCCTAACAATCACAACATCAATATAGAACTAGCCTAAAATGGAAAAAAAAATAATGATATTTTATAATGGCGAGAAATAATTAATACTTGCATTTGGTAAAAATTGAACCCTTTTACCTCCTAGTTAAGAAGTTAAGAATATATAACTGAATCAGTTGGTTACAATAGCACAACAAAGTAGTAATTATCATAAGTTAGTTACTTATACAGTGTCACATGATAATTCTAATATTATTATTTTATACTAAGTTAGAATATTCCTAACCAAACATTAATTTCAAAATAAAAAAATAAAAATATTTATTTTTTAAAATTCTGTTTGCATCACTTTTCAATTTGAACGGTAGTTCTTTTTTTTTTTTTTCAAATTTTTTTTTTTAAATTCTAAGGGTAATTACTCAGGTTAGATTGACCATGGGTTAACTCTTTTAATAAGACTATAATTTAATAAACCTCACGAGAGGTTCAGTAAATATTAGAAGCATCAAGCAATGCCTGTTGAGTTGACCATTTTAAATTTTATTTACTTTAGATAAGGATCATTTTAATAATCTAGCTTGTCTCTAGTCCATTTTGGTGGATGGGACGAAAGTGGATGGGGTGGTCTAGTTGGGCTCGTGGGCTCATTATGGCTATCAATCCGATAATTCAATATTGTCCATAAAAAATAAAAATAAAAAAAAAATGATTCAAAGATTATAATTACATTATTTTATTATTTTTTAAACATACTATTTTTATTTTCTTGCTTAACATCTATTTTTTTTGAAAAAAATAATATTATTAAAAATATTGAATAAATCAATTTTTTGTTTTTTTATTTTTTTATAAAAGATTTACAATAGATTGAGGACAAGCTCTTAACAGTGTTTTTATTTATTATTTACGTATGACTATAAAGCATAGGGAAGAGAATGAAAAAAGAAAAAAAGAAAAAGAAAATGTGCAAAGGTCACTCCTCTCCACCAAGGTAACACAAAGCCAAATATTTCATTTAAACAAACTTGTTAAAAGGGAAATGGAAACTGAAGGGAAACTTAGAGAAGGAAACATAGGAGAGAATTGGAACTGTAAAACACTCAAAACACACATTCACAGTGTATCTAAAGCACACAAACAAACCTCACAAGTCACAACATCTGTATAGAACTTAAAACAAACAAGCCATGCAGGCACTGTTAATATGCATGTCTACCAGAAATCTGCCTTTTTTTTTTCTTCACATTAACTAACCCTCTAAATAATCCAACTACTTATAATTCAACGACAACGCAGAGGCGCCTGCACCCGGGTGAATTTTGTTACTCTTCCCAGGTTTACAGCTGCCAATTTCAATGGCAGCTGCAGTGGCCTCTCCGCTTGTTTCTCTTTCCTCTTCCATTTTCTTCTTCTTCTTCTTTAGTTTATCTTCATGCTTCTTTTGCTGCACATAAACTTGAGCAAAGCTAGCTCCAACAGACGACATCACTACCAGAAATCAAGTTTAAAAACAACAAATGGTTGTGGTTATGGCTTAGCTAATGATAAAAAAATGTGTGTTGAATGTGTGTATGGTGATAGTGTGGAGAATACCTTAGGAGGAGAGAATTTATAGGGGGCACAAGGCTGCCTTTGTGAGCAAGCCATCACTAGCATTTGTTTGTGTTGTGTTAAGGGCTGACGATTTTGGTTATGCATATCTTATTCATATTATATAATTAATAAGGAGGTTTAGAATACAGATAATCAAGTGGAGGTATATATAAAGTGGTCATCTTTTAAGGTGGCCTCTCTTGTGGTTTAAAAAAAAAGTGGTGTATAATTGGACATTAATAATGGCCTAATTTGTCAGCCTTCAAAGAGGGTTAACCAAAAGTTTCACTTGATGGATGCGATAATACTATTTTGGGTTAATGGTTCAAAGTACATGATATGCTATAATTTAATCCTAATCTTGTATTTGTTCCACTTTAATTCTCAAAGTATGCTATTAATTTACTTTAATTCTAACATTAATCAGTGTGTTTGGTTTGAGTTTTATGGATTAAATTTTTTGAAAATTGAGTTTTTTGATTTTCGTATTTTTTTGTTTTTAGTGAATATTTTTTAAATTTTAAACATTTTTTTTATTTTTTTAGATGCACCTTAGTTAGAGGTATCTAAAAAGTAAAAAATTTGTGAAAAAATATTTTAAAAAATTAATAAATACATAGAAATACAAAAAATGTACTGAATTCTTGTATTTTTTTTTTATATTTTTGGTATTTAGTGAATTTTTAAAAGATTTTTTTTACATTTTTTTAACTTTTTAGGTGTATTTATGTTAGGTGTGTTTAAAAAGTAAAAAAATTGCTTAAAATATTAAAAAAATTCAGTAAAAACAAAAAAACACGGAAAATAAGAAAGTAGAATTTTCTGAAAAGTGTTTTGGAAAACTGGTAACTAATATTGTTCAAAATCAGTAATGTAAAGAATGATATTTTTAAAATTTTACGAGAAGTCTCAATAAAATCAAAATGACCAAACACAGAGTTTAAAAGTAAGCATTTAGTAACATTTTAGTTATTAAAATATGGATTTTGTTTCATTTTAGCCTAAAAAATATACGGCTTCTTACATTTTTCATCCCAAATCTTTTAATTTTTTTACTTTTTGTTATTATTATTTATATATATGAAAATATCTCACCTTCTGTTCTTGATTTTGTAGAGTACTAATCTATTTTACTAGATAATCATAAATGAAGGTAGTTACGTTGAAAATCTTCCATTTTTTGTCGAGTCTAAAGAACTCTCTGACTTCCCAATAAGTCACCTTGGCATCCATTTTAGAATGACATGACTAGCATATGGATTGGCACTACATATTAGTCTTCATGCTTCATGATTGAAAGATAATTTCATAATTATAGCATAGATGGGGTATTGTTTCAAAGAACAATTATTGAATGCTACACTAATAACAGTGGCGGCGGCACAGCCACTAAATATTCAATTGGATATCCTTAGTAATTATTTTTTTCCTTATGCCTATATTGTTGAATCTAAAAATTAGAGTATATAAATTTTTATTTTTATTTTTAGTATTATATATATAATTTGTAATTGTATCAATTATTGATTTAGTATTATTTTCTTATTTATATCGTTTCCTAAATTGTATCATAAATTTATTATATATATAGCCGTTATCTCATTTATGAGTAAGCCAAATAATTTTAAAATTTTTTTTTTTATATCAGAGTTAGGTTAACTAATTTATACGTTAATCAATATAATTTAAATATTCAAATTCACATATTTTGAATACTAATCTTGCAAAATCTTGCAACCCAACTCATTCACTCCAAACATTTTATAGTCATCTTATAATCCACACACAATATCTTTAATTCTAACCAAAAAAAAAAAAAAAGAAGATGAAGTCAACATTCAACATTTCAATTCAGTTCAGCGTTTTAATCTTTTACATTCCATAACTCCTGTAACTTAAAATGTCTTTCTTTTCTTTTAGCATAGTTGTAGTTTTCATACTATCCTGATATGTAAATTACTTCCGTTCATCAATAGGATAGTTTATTAGTTTATTTCTTTATCTAACGTCTTTGTCTTTTAATCCTGGTTTATCTGTAACCCAGAGTCTTCATCCAAATTTGTAATCTTTACTTTTTCTACAATAATAAAGTTTACTTCTTTTTTTTTTTTTTTATCAGTAAAAAAGAACTTTATTAATGAGAAAACATACATTACATATGAAAAACATTGATAAAGAAAGGAGGTGCAAAAAGTATCAAAGTACGCCCCCCCATCCCAACTAAGTTGGCACCAAGAAGGATACCCAATCATTTGCTAGCACCACCGAAGATTGGTGAGAAACCAACAAGAAAAGAGAGAAAAGAACAACACAAGGCCCAAGGCCAAACAGCAAGTTTACTTATTTTTCAATCTCCATTACCTGAGAAAATTGTGAAATTTTCTTCATTGAGGCAAAAAGAGTTGGTGGTCGTTTAATAAACTGCACACAATTTAGTTGATAGAGTCAAATTTGAGCGCATTGCTCTCAACCACATCTTGAACTAGGTTACAAGTGTTGGCATGCCCGCGCATCAATCATCATCCACTCATGCATTTGGTGCCAAAATTCGTGGTGTTTTCCAAAAGAAAGGGAAACAGAAATGCAATCATTTTTTTAAAGAAAATTTTAATTAAATTTTTAAATGAACACTTTGATGAATATTTCTAACCACCATTGATTAGTAATAGGGAAAATTTCAATCCACAGTAAGCTTTTAAAAAATATTACAAGTAAATAATAAATTCTATACACATTAATAATAATTTTCATAATTTTATAATAAGGGAAAATTTCAATCCCCTTAATGATATTGCTCCATCATCATCCGAAATCACTCATGTGAGACCACATATTTGTATACAAAATTCACACAAATGGATTGTTTCAAATGATGTTTGGGGAATGCCATTACCACAACGCATTCTAACTAATCGGAAAATTTTGTGGTGATCTTGGAATAAATTCTTATGATGTTTTAATTAAATTTTTATTAGTCAATGCAGTAATACTCAATAATTTTTGTTTGATTTATAAAAATAACATGATAAATATCATGTATTGAATAATAAAATATGTTGGTCTATTTTAATATCTTTTATTTATTTATTGATATATCTTGTTCATGAATGGAGTTTCATTACTTTGGTAACCTCTTATCTTGTTCATGAATGGAGTTTCATTACTTTGGTAACCTTTCATCTTGTTCATGAAGAGTAAGAATTCATGAACTTGGTGGTGAGTTAGTTTTGGAGTTACTTCATTTTCTCTAGTTTAATGATCATCTTTATTTTTGGTGTAGCTTGTAAGGTCTTAGTGGCCTATAACTAGTCCTTCTCATCTACTGTTTTCTACAATAAAAAACACACAAACTATTTTCTATACAAGAGAGATTACTAGTAAAAAAGGGTGTTTTTCTTGGTGGAGGTTTGGGTTCACTATCTTGTGCAGAGTTGGCCTGGATCATACGACAAGTGGTCGGGCTGTTGTATCCTAGAGGGGACAAGTCATAGTTTTGTGATTGCTGCAAGGCTTGATCTCCTTAAAGAAAACGAGATATCCGTGCCTCAGCCTGATCTATTTGTATCTCATTTTCTTTGCATCATTTATCAATAAAATATAATTTTTTCTAGTATTTCCACCAACAAAATATATTACTGAAAAACCACTAAATAATCACTCTAACCCCACCCTCAAAACTGCAACGAGCATTTATTTAGTTTTGCAACAAGTATTTATTAATTTCCATGATTTGACAATTACTATTTGTTCAATAACATATGTGGGAACAGTTATTGGAGATTTCACTAGCTATTCAGAAAATTTATTTTAAAAAATATTAAAAAGTATTGAATTGTTGAAATTTTTTTAAAGTATAAGTACTATTATACACAAATAAATTTAGACCACACAATATAAATAAATTTATAACTTTTCTGTTTAATGGACACCAATCCTCATAATGGATAAGAATGGGACATTCTAACACACTGAATAATCTCCCAGTTTTGATGATTTTGTATCCCAAACAAAACATATATCAGTCAAATATGCATCCACTTCCACTTCTTCCTTATCCTATTCGTAACGGAACTCCATTGGTTGTGAGAATAAAATTAACAACTTTTCATCTTTTTAATTTATCACTTTTAAATAATTTTTAATAATGTCATATCAAAATTAGACTCCACATGATAGAATATTTGATAAATTAAAATTTAAAACTTGTCAAACACATCATTATGAGTGATTTTTAAGGATAATAAATTAAGTATCTAACCTTCTAAAAAAAAAAAAGGTATTTGAAGCATTTTTCTAAAATAAAATATAATTTAGAAACAAACTATCTTATTGGAAGACAAATTGGTATGTCTTGTGATATAATGATATTGGGAATATCGAATATATATTGATAATTGGATGTCACGGTTTAAATTTTTTGGACAAATTGCGTTAGTAGTCTTTGCACTTTATTTTTTGCTTCAGTTTGATCTCTATGATTTCAATTGACTTGATTTTTACTTTGAATTTTTTTGTTTTATCTCAATCTAATTCAATTAATAACGAAAGTTAGGGTTTTGGATGGACATGAATAGCATGTGTTTGGTGGGACAATCTTTTCGAAAGAGGGGATGAAACGAAGAGGCCGTGAGTGGCGGTGGGTGGTGCTAGGAAGGAGAAGAATGAGGGAGATGATCGGTGACAGTGGAGATGAGAAAGTTGGTGGGTGGTAGTGGAAATGAAGGGGAGGGAGGAAAGAGATGGTGGGAAGACGGAGGGAAGAGGTGGTGGGAAGACCAATTGAAAGACGGAAGAATAATTTAGTATGCTTAGTTGTGTCTGTATATATAAAACGAATGGTTTTGATTGGTTGAAATATAGTTTCTATGTATATTGTCAATTTTACTCTTAAAATCATGGCACATGTGCCATTCATGTCCGTCCAAAATCCTAACCTTCGTTATTAATTGGATTAGATTGAGACAAAACTAAAAATTTAAAGTCAAAATAAAATCAATTGAAATTATATGGACAAAATGACATAAAGTGCAAAGTGCAGGAATTATCAATCGTAATTTATCCTTATTTAAAAAAAAAATCATTAGCCACAAAAATAAAATAAAATAAATAAAATAATAGCAATTGAATTGACCGTATCAAATATGAATAGTGTCGTGAATCGACAATAACCTGACAAGTCTAAAAACCAGCCAATACGCTTGTAATTTTTTTACCTTGGGATGGATTTGTATCAAAAAGCCAAAAAATTAATAGATATTATTTAATATAATATATATTAGTTGATATTTAAAATTATGATCAATGAAATAAAACATATAATAAATAATGTGATAAGAATTGGAATGCATATAAGTTTTGTAGGTTATATGATGGATTATTATACATTACATCAAAGCACTATCCTTTTTAACGAAGGTGGCCGTACCAACTTGGCAATTCTATGTACTCTAATGACTTTGTTTACTAACAATTAAATATGGCTCTAATCAATTAATTAGGTTATCCCATTGTTCATTCAGTCCATGATAATTAATTAATGTTTGTAAGATTACTGGCTAATGAGAATGTACCCACCCCAAAATGCATTATTCTAGTTTATATTCCACTTTCTGGTTACAATCCATTCACTACAAGAAAAAACACCTTTGGCGGTTAAATTTTTAGTCGCCAAAAGTCATTTTTTAGTCGTCAAAAGTCGACTTTTCACTTTTCCTGACTAAATATTTTAGTCGCCGGTTTTGTCGCAAATAGATGGTCGGCGGAGGTATTGGCGACTAAAAAAAGTTTTAGTCGGCAAAGTTTTAGTCTTCAGCGACCAAAGCAATTGTCGCCAATAGTCAATTACATTTTTGAAAATTATAGATTAGCGACTAATCTTTTAGTCGCCAATAGTGAATTATTTTTTTTTATTTATACATTTGCTGACTAAGCTTTTCGTCGCCAATAGTCAATCTTTTGGCGACCACTGTTTTTAGTTGCCAAAAGCATATTGTAGAAAAAAAAAAATTACCCTCTGCTGTTCCCAAGATTAGTCGCCAAAATACGTAGAATCGGCGACCAAACTATTTTTTAGTCACGAAAACCGATACTTTTGGCTACTAAATTATTTTAGTCGCCAAAAACTGTCACTTTTGGCTACTAAAAAACCTTTAGTCGCTGAAACCCCTATATTCGGCGACTAAATTGACTTTTAGTCGCTAAAATCCTTATATTCGGCGACTAAACTCTTTTCGTCGGCAAAAGTGATCAATTTTGGCGACTAATTCCATTTTAGTCGCCAATTCTACTACTTTCAGCGACGAAAACACCAGTTTTAGTCGCGAAATCTGCTTTTTGTTGTAGTAATTATGAGTTCTCATATGGCGAATGAGCCAATCTAATGTGAAGACATATGGCAGTTAAATGCTTAAATTTTGGGGTAATTTACAAATATATTTATTTAGATTAACTTAAAATATAGATTCTTTTTTGTGGTTTTAGAAATTATAAATACTCCATTATTAGATTTTGTCATTCAATAGAGTTGATAAAAAAAAAAAAAATAAAATTCTTAACTATTCTCCTATATAACAATGAAATTATCATATATTGTTCACTTCATTAAAAATTTGATAATTGCAATATATTGTTGACTTAATAGTTGATTAATAAAAATGGTAATTTATTGTGCAATTAGAAATTTTAAGGGGTATGATATAATTTCCAGAGTCATAGGAGAAAATTAGAATTTTAAACATATCTCAAGAAGTGTATTTGTAGTTTATCCTAAATTTTAATTTGGGCATGTTTGGTTGTGTCTTTGATTTTTTTGTTATTTCCTAGCTCCCTATTTTGGATATTTCTTTATCACACGATAAGTCTATCTAATTTGACTGTATTGTTGGGTAGAATTTTGAGGAAGGAGAGATCGCAACAGAGCATTGTGTGCTAGTTGCATGGGAAAATCATATAATATTATGTAATTATAAATGAATATGAGAAAGTTTTGTGCTTAAAGTAAGTTTATTAATTATCAATGTTAAAAGCTGATATTATAAACAATGAAGGCAATAATAGGAAGTAACATACTATTGTTTTCTTTTCGAAACCCACTTAACCACTTGAGAATAAAACAATGCCATTGCCAACGAATGTGTTATTATTAAAATTATTTAATGCGGAAACGGTGGACCCTTAAGTAATCGAGTGATTATTAGGTAGTTCGTAAAGTATAATGTTAGAAATTTCAAAAATTCTATCAAATGTCTTACATGGGTGTGAGGTTCCACACCCATATGAGACGTTTGGTAGAATTTTTTGGGTCTCCAGTATTTTTGGTTTGAAAATAATATTTTATGATATTGGGATTAGTAGAAAAGGTGAAGTGTTATGATTTTGTATTGAGTGATTGAAGAATATGAGGGAGGCATGGTGAGGAAGTATAGACATATGGTACTCCAAGAATACCTAATAGTTATCCTAATTAATCTCACTAAAGAAAGACAAAGGGACAATTGTTGTAATTATTATTATTATTATTAGATTAATGATCATCCACACAATTTGCTAATGCCCACCAACATGAACACATATGCAATCTTCAAATTTCTATTAAGAGTATCTCCACTTAAATTTGACATATCAAATGAAAGTATTCTAAGTTTCCACTTTGTGGTTAGTCCATTACATGGTTTTAATAGTGAATGGGCCTTCTTCTAAGTTTTCTTTTGGAGCAAATTATAATTAAATGTTTTGAGTTCAGCTAATATCAACAAGCAAATGCTCTCCAAGTTGAATGAAATATCGTATTTATAATATTTCTATAAACTATTAATCTAGTGGAACCTATTCAGTTGGATTACCGAATTTTGATGACATCTTGTGCTTAAAATACTTTATTTAATTCTTTTTTTTAATGTTGTGTTAAAGCTATATTGGATTTGTATTTTTAGAAATTATTTTTAGACGTTTGTCTTTATTGGACTTTTTTTTTTTTATTATTTTTTTTTATTTATATTTTAGTAATTTTTTAAAAACTTTTTAGATATATCAAGATTAGATGCATCTAAAAAATAAAATTTTTTAACTAAAATATGAAAACAAACAACTAAAAATAAATAAAAATTCAAACAAAAATACTATTGGCTTTTTGGCTTTCGAAAGGTATTTTTGTAAATGCGAGCGTGCCAGAAGGATCAATCAGTCCTTACAGAAATGTTAATTGCCAACCAATTATCAGACGATTGTGTTGTAGTTCTTTCAGTCTCAATGAAGAGGATTTTTACTGGTGGCTTGACTTAGGAGAAATTAAACAAAATAACAGTTAAATGAAGAGCAATTGAAGTATTTCATTAGAATGAAAACTTACAATGTATTTCATTAGAATGAAAACTTACAATGATCTGAACTCAACTTCATAGAGGTTTACAGCGATAATCTACTTAAAACTACTCCTATGAATGAAGTGCAGTGTAGGAATTTAAAGTGCAGGAATGTAAAGACAGGAAATGTAAAACTGGAAAAGAAAATATGTAAAGTAAGATTGGTTTGTATGATTTGAGTCTGGGGGCTTTTTCTGAGGTCTTTCCCGCTATTTATACTCCTCAAGGATGACCATCGAACTGCACTTCAAACCGTCAAACTACTCTTCCATGATCGTTGATCATGCTGCCTTATAAGTAGTTCCACTACGCCATCACTTGCAATTAGGCTTCCCTCTTATATTTGAATTTGAATCTGAGTAACCGTTGAAGCCACGTCACCTTGCACCTCTTTATTGATCCAATGCTACTCAGATCACGTGAGAGCCAATACTAACTGCCACGTGTACAATCAGGATCAAAGACTTGAATAATCTTCCTATATTACCCTTATTCTGCCACGTGTTGAATTGTAACTAGCTTGTACAAAATATGAAGCCAACATTACCCCAAATATACCCAATATTTGGTGATATTAGTAAATCAAAGCCCTTTTCCCACGTTTTTTAGAACGTGCATGGGGTCTGTATTCTGGAAATGCAACCATCATTTATTGATGATTATTTGCATTAATTCTTTTTCAATCTTTTGAACACCCCAATACCTTAGCACTTGCACAGACTGATACTTCTTCTATGGCCGAATCAACTTTCTCCTCCACTGATCGAGCACACGAAGAGTCATATGATGATGCTGTTCCTCCTCGAAAGAATTTTCATGCATTAATTGGCCACCTTCATCCACCTTTCCATATTCAGGTCATGGATGCCTTTGCAAATTATCGACCTTTGGATTACGAACACATTGCCCTTAATCTTTCGATTTAGAAACTTGCGAATATAGATACAAGAAATTCTTCCTCTAACTCACCCTTGTGCTTCGAACAAACTACTCCCAAATCTTTGATTCGAAAAATCGCAAATATGGACTTGGGAAACTCTTCTTCACAAACCTCTGCATGGAATAAAGCTGCAACTTCTTCATCTTCTGGAGTTTCTGGCTGGAGAAGCCGGTCAACACCTGAGACCTGTGATTTGAGGGAACGAATCAACCATCATTTTGTTGAGTTCACTGACCCTTTAGAGTTTCCTTCCTACGCTCGAAGTTCAGTGGTCTACCCCTACGTGCCCATTGACCACCGACGTAATTTGGAGGAGAATCTGCTTGTGGCATGGTATACATCTTCCATGCCTACAAAGACAGTGCTTGTTGCCTGACGCCCAGAAGAGGCACAAGGATACAATCCATCATTCTTAGCTCAGAAGGCAAAGATTTGCTCTTCTGACTAGCTTGATTATATTAATGCCATTGTTTCTTCTGCCCTTGCTCTACCTTCTGAAATAGAAACATACACACTTTCTCTTCCGCCAAATCCTTGTTGGATAGAGAAACTGAGGCTTGCCCTTTCTGCGAATAAGGTATTTCCACCTTACAAACCTCCTCCTTCTCCTACTCCGGCCGAGCGAAAACAAGCTCAACTTCTGCTTGCGGCTTTTTCTCACTTGCCCTTCAAATTTCTTGAGGACGAAGTCCCTCTTAAGAATTTTCGATGGGCTTGTGATATTCTAACTCGGGGTCACATTCTCAATCCCCTCGCCCAAGAAGAGCTTCACATGTTTTTGGACCAACTTCCATTGCTTCTCTACTAGCATCGGACCTCGATGAACACCACACAATCCTTAGACCAACTTTCGTCCCTTCGAATTCATGCCCAATATGAAGCAGAAAACTTTATTGAAGAATTCGATGATTTCAAGAATAAAGATTCTGCATACTAGGATGACTTGGATATAGACGAATTGGAACAAGGATTGAGAGAAACAGCTTTCGAAATAAAGGCTGAAGAGCTCTACTACGAAGTGAGAGCACATCAATTCATGCAGCCAATGTTGGAAGAAATAGAGGACAAAATAAAGAAAGAACAGAAATTCATTGATCATTGTTGGACTAAATTTCATGATCTTGTTATTTATTCCATTCCCTATTTTTATGAGCTTGAGTTTGTACCCAAATAGGGCCACTCGATGTAACTGCTTTTTGCTTTAATACCACTAAGACTTCTCTTTATGGTTTGATCTTATCTCCATTTGCCTTTAAAAGCGATTTCAGAGCTTTGAACTGAACAATTTTTTCCTTCGAACTTGGATTCAATCGTTTTGAATGAATATTAACCAAAACGACCATGAACTTTTCCAACTTATGGAATGCAGTTGATAGTTTTTTGATGTTTTCCATTCAAGATCCATGCTTCGAATTTAACAACCTTACTCTTCAAAACTTGTTTCAATCACAACCAATATATGGTCCATGATTTATTATGATCAATCAGTTTTAAATTGATCTTTTTGTTTTGAACAACAGTCCATACTTTCAAAAATATGGAAACTCCTTTTGAGAGCTGCACTGTTTTAGTTCGGAAAGACAACTTTTCTAAATATATATATAAACCAACTATTGGTTTTGATGTTTTGAATGCCAATTTCCATTCCTAAGGGATTTCTAGTTATACTTCGAAGAACATCACTTTCAATGAAAAACCTAAAACATGTCTTTAATTCCTTTGAAGTAAATGAACACTTGGCATTCTTGCATCCATTGGATAAGGAATATGCTTTGAAGCCGGCTTCTTGGTTTCGAAGCTGATGTTAATAGACTTCCGGCGCCCAAAACTGGTGTGTTATGTTTTGAACACCAATTCCTATCCTCACAGAGTCTCAAGTTTCACTTCGAAGGACATTACTTTCACTAAGAAACCTAAGATAGGTCTTTTAATCCCCTTCGAAGTAAATCAAATACTTGAGTATTCTTACATTTTTAAGTACGAAAATGTGCTTCGAAGCCGACTTCTTTGTTCCGAAGCCGTTGTTTTTTGGCTTTTGGCGCCAAAACTTGGTTTCGAAGCCAAATATTTACTTCGAAGCTAGCCTCAACAACTGGGCTGTGTTTTTCCCTCCAAATACTATCAATATTTGAAGGAAACTCTTCATATTCGTACTTTTAGTGTTTAACGAACCAAGCGTTTATATATCCCCCAAACACAAAGGCTTTTGAAACCCTTTTACTTCATGTTCTGAAATCATTTGCTCGCTCAACACACAAACCTTTCTTTCCACTGATTTTTCACTTCTCTCAGCTCCTTCGCTGCCAATGGATTCTTCCTCTCTAAAAGTACTTGCGGGCGACCATATCAGTCCAACTATGGCTTTGAAAAAATGTATCGACGAAGAAATTGCCAAGCTAACATCTGGTGAGTCAAGCACCATAGATAGACGTCTCTTCATTCCTCATCATAGTAACAAACAGGAGTACGTCCTAGGTCCTATTTTTCGGTAAGCTTCTGCTCAACTTCCGGCTCTATATCCTTGTTTGGAGGACCATTTTCTTCTTTATGAAGGAGGGCTTGATTGGGGGAATTGGAGGATGACCCGGCCTCATCGTTGTTGGTCGACATTGAGGACTGCATGGGAAGAATGGTATGACAAAGTTGTGCCTGCGAGAGAAGATGACCTGCAGGAGCTCTGTATCCTCGATGCTCTTCGTCTTTCCAGGTTCCTCATTCTTGAGGACCCCTTTTTGATTCCTGCTGCTTTATGCTTTTGGAATATGGCCTTTAATTTCTTCCCATTTCGGTGCGGTATGATGGCCCCCACCGTTCTTGATATTTGCCATCTCTTAGGGTTTTCACCCCTTGGCTCTCATTTTACTTTCAATTACCCAGACCTCCCTGTCAAATTTTCTCTTCCAACCCTAAACTCCTCTTACAGGGACTTCGTAAAGGCTGAAAATAAAAGGGAAGGCCTCGTGAGAGACAGAGAACTATTTTCCTTCATTTTGTACTGGTTGTGCAAATTTCTCTTTTGCACCTCATCTCAGAGGATTATGCTTGAGTTCGCTCCTCTTGCGAAGGCACTTGTCTTGAAAAAATGCATAGCTCTTGCTCCTTATCTTTTAAGTCATGTCTATAGAGCTTGCTCCCAATTTTGCGAAAAACCTCTTGATGTTAACCAAGGAGGTCCCCTCTGGGTGCTCCAACTCTGGCTCTTCGCCTATTTCACTGACTTGCACCCCAAATGTCTAAGATTCCTTGTTCAGGATCCTAGTACTTATGGGAAAAAGTATGCCAGGATTGCTCTCTATCCTGCCTCATTTGCTTATTACCTTACTTTTTTTCATCAACTCCCTATTTCTCCATCTGCCACCTTCTTTTGTCCTTTTGATGCCACTAAAGGTCTTGTTTGGCTGCAAACCTTTTTGGCTGATAAGGAGTGCTCCACCTCACCGCACGAAGATATATGGGATTCAATTTTGCTACCGAGGGAGTTGTTTATTGGCACTTTAAACTCCCGAGCTTATAAATGCATATCTGAGGTGTACTGCCCTTCTCAGTTTGCTAGACAATTTGGGCTCACTCAAGGGATACCTGTTCCACTTTGCAGTCTCTCGAATGTCCACCTCACGGCTAGAGACCTAAGAATATCCAAATCAAAACTAGAGGCAGCAACATTTAAACTGCTGAAGGAATTGAGTGAATTCAAATTTGTCCCATTTCTTCCTTCTGGCTTAGTCTTGCAAAGATTCCAGAACTGGTGGTCTGTCAACATGGAAGTGCGCCTATCTGTACACCTGTAGACACCCCATTTTGACCGACCCTAAGACTTGGGCGCTTTCTTTTGATTACTCAATGATGACAATTAGAATGTGTTTCTCACAGAATTCTCAGTAAAAGAAATGAAATTTGAACTTTAATCCCAACCTTCACTATTATGGCAAAATTATTTTAAAATATTAAATATTTCATTAATTTAGTATTTTTATAATTTTTCATAATTTTATGTGTTTGTTTATATTTTTAGTGTATTTTATATAAAAGAAAATAATAAAACAAATTATATTATGTGTTAAAAATTATTATATTATATGTTTAGTATTTTATATAAAATTATATTAGTATATTATATGTTATGTATTTTGGTATAAATTATATATTTTAGATATTTTATATATTATATTATATATATGTATATATATTCTATTATATATATTATTAAAAAAAATGTAATAATAATAATAAAAAAAAAGGTTGATGTCGGCAACATCAACTTCAACTGAGGTGTTTATATATATATTATTATTATATTTATATTGTTATATTATAATATTATTACTATGCCATTTGCCTATATAAGGTAAGGATGCTGTAAGGTTTGGGGGAGGAAGTTTGAGGGGAATTCTGAGAGAGCATTCTGTAGAGGAATTCTGAGGGAGAGAAGGAGAAAAAAGGAGGGGGAGAGAAAGAGTCTGGAAAAAAAAAGAGATGATATTTTTTTTGATATTTTTATTTCCATTTCATCAATATACCAGTCAAAAAAAAAAAAAAAAAAAACAACTACTAAAGCTGCAATTTCAAATTTTGGATTGAGAATTGAGAACACATTCCACAGACTTGAGAGTAGTCAAAAGAAAGTTTGTGACTCAGAAAATTCATCATTTTCCCTAAAGGTGAGTTTTCGTAAATTTTCATTTAATTTAAAAATGTGATATAATTTGTTTAAATACTTTATTTACTTTGTTTTATAACTTTTTTTTATCGCTTTAATGGGATGGCTGCACCACCCACATATCTGTTGTAATTTAAATATTGTATATAAATTGTTGTAATTTATTACTTTAAATAATTTATCCCGGTGGTGAATAGTAACCTCCGGCGGTGAATAGTACCTCCGGTTAATTAATTAGTGTAGTGTTTTCATAAATTTTCATTTAATTTAAAAATGTGATATAATTTGTTTAATTCGTTTTATAACTTTTTTTTATCGCTTTAATGGGATGGCTGCACCACCCACATATCTGCTGTAATTTAAATATTGTATATAAATTGTTGTAATTTATTACTTTCAATAACCCCTGCGGTGAATAGTAACCCCGATAACCCCGGCGGTGAATAGTAACCCCGACGATGAATAGTACCTCCGGCGGTGAATAGTACCTCCGACTATTTAATTTTGCTCACTTTCTATAGCTTAATTCCAGCACTATTATTGCTATTTAGGGGGTTGTTTAATTTATTTCAACGATTTATGTTTTAAATATCAAGTTTGTTTGTACTAACCAATTAATCAATTCGCATAATCATCTCTGCAACTTCCCTCCATTCTTTACTTATTTCGATTAAAAAGTTATGAAAAATTAAAATTGTGATTCAAGTATAAGAAAGGAACTCTTCCATGCTTAATGGTTTAATCTCTTAGGAGGTTCATTACCAAAGGTATAAAACGCTCTATGCTTAACGGTTTAATCTCTTTGGAGATTTATTACCAACGGCATAAAACGTTTTATGCTTAAGAGATTCATTACCAAAAGTATACAACGTTCTGTGCTTACTGATTTAATCTCTTAGAGGATTTACCACCAAAAGCATAAAACGTTTTATACTTAACGGTTTAAATTCTTTGGAGGTTCACTACCCCAAATGTATACATGTTCTTATACTAAAGTACAATCTTTTATTTTTCATTTCTCTTTATTCATCAGTGTGTTTACTTTTAAGGGACTAATTGACCCTTGGAAATCACCAAGGAAAGTGTCATTATCACTTATTATCAAGTTTAGATTTTAAGTCATTATCACTCAAGTTTGGGTTTTTCTAAGTCATTATTACTCTTTTGAGTTTGACTAGTCCTTGTTGCACATCTTGAGTTTGACTTAAAATCCCTAACTTGTAAATAAGTTTGACTCTTCCTTTGTAATTTCTCTCGAAGAATTTATCACTTGCTTGTTTACTGCTAAGGGAGTAATTGACCCTTGGAAATCACCAAGGAAAGTGTCATTATCACTTATCATCAAGTTTGGATTTCAAGTCATTATCGCTCAAGTTTGGATTTTTCTAAGTCATTATTACTCTTTTGAGTTTGACTAGTCCTTGTTGCACATCTTGAGTTTGACTTGAAATCCCTAAACTTATAAATAAGTTTGACTCTTCCTTTGTAATTTCCCCCGAAGAATTTATCACCTGTTTGTTTACTGTTAAGGGATTAATTGACCATTGGAAATCGCCAAGGAAAGTGTCATTATCACTCATTATCAAGTTTGGATTTCAAGTCCTTATCGCTCAAGTTTGGGTTTTTCTAAGTCATTATTACTCTTTTGAGTTTGACTAGTCCTTGTTGCACATCTTGAGTTTGACTTAAAATCCCTAACTTGTAAATAAGTGTGACTCTTCCTTTGTGATTTCCTCTGAAGAAAATAAGGTTTATTCGGGTTAAGTCGACACTGATTTTCCTTTATTGCATTTCAGACTTAGTGGATGTAAATATCACTTTTGCACAAATAAGAGAAAAGATAAAGAAATGGAAAGGTAATAAAAAAAGGCTAATAAAATTGGTTAAAATTGGATTACAACCAACATAAAGAACCAATATGATTAATTGAATTCGGTCGGATGTTATACCGAATTTATTGTGTCAAGGCTTGCCTTACATCAATTATTGTAATAAATTAGACAACCCCTTTCATTTATTATTCATTCGGTTTTGTTATAATTGTTTATTCAGACACTTGGACATTCGGACCCTCCTGCATGAGGGCGCATTTGGACATTCAGACCCTCCTTCGTGAGGACAAATATGTAATAAGTTGTATGTCTTCCAACCCCATTCTTTCTCCTTTTTATTTCACTGCTTATGATGGTTAGATTATGGACATCATGTTTAATTAACATTTTCCATAATTTGCATCCATCTGTTTGCATGCATAAAAGTTCGGCTCATCATATTATTCAAATGTCAAATTCAAACTTTTTGCTTGAATACATGCTCTATCACATGCCTTGAATTGACTCGCATGCCATGCTAGTAGCCGAGCTTATTACTTGCACATTGTATGTGTTGCATTAGCCATATCGCATTAATTAGGATCATGCATTTTTTCTAACTATTTACTTTCTTTTGACTCGCCTTCGGACATAAGGTAAGTTTTTATGCTTTAGCATATTGCATAAGTGTGATTGCTGTCATATCAAACATACTACCATGAGGCTAAATGCTTACTTGATATACCTGTTTGAATGCCTGTGGATGAAGGCTAATCACTTGAATTGGGATACTTTGATTCATGTATATATGAGATCGCCATTTTCAGTGATACATATTCAAAACATTTTTTAACAAACATGGAATCAAACGTTCAAACTTTTTGTGAAATTAGTCTATACTTGTATGTTACATATAGAACAAGAGCATATATTGTACATAAAAACCACATCATGATTAGTAGAGCCCGATCTTTGATCGGGTGAGTGGGGTGTTCAATTATTGACCTTCCCCTCTTATACCTAAGTTCCCGAACCAAGACACTTTGGTAACGACGGACTAATGGCCTTTGGCACGAGTCATGGGTTTCCTAAATTTCCCAAAATAAATATTTAGGTGGCGACTCTAAAATCTAGCAAAGCAGTCCATTTTTGACATTTGATTCAAACATCGATTTTCCAAAAACAATTGCCGGATTTGGACTCTTTTTGTGTTTCCACTGTTTCACATTGCACTTGTGAAATCAGATTAAGAACCAACACACAAGTGGAGTCCAAACTGTAAGGGCTATTTCATTCTTCCGAGAGGGAGCGTGAAAAGCCGAGCTACAGTTTCTGGCGACTCTGCTGGGAATTTAGAGAACTTGACTTGAACTTTATGATGTGAATTTTTATCTACATTTATATGTTCTTTGGATTGCATTTGCATTGGTGCGCCTAAATCCCTGTGTTTGCCATCTGTTATTCCTGGACGGTTTGCCGGAGGCTTGCCTACAAAGCTTGCCAAAAGGCTGACCGGTCATGGGCTCTGTCAAGTTGGGAACACAACCCTTGGATCTGGATTACCGCTGTACCGCTTGATCCTCCTTTCACTTTTCGGTGTTAGGTGTGAGAGGTATATTAGGTAGTCTTGCTGAGGTACCCTTTGCGACTATTTGACTTAATGTATATAGTATGCTCTAGTGACCATTCAAATTAGGACAGGATGCTACCCATACAGGATGTTATGAAACCACTTGCTTGAAATAGTGTAACCTCGATCATGTCAAAATCTAGGACAAGGTAACCCTACCCCCTCATAGGGGTGTTTTGGTTCTTTTTATGTGGTATGTGCTTTTACAGTGAAATATACGGGGTGGTTCATAGCAGTGGTACAAATGAGCAATCAGTCTGAGAATAAAGTTTAGTGGGGATCACAGTTCAGCTGCGTATTGTGATTAATTGAGAATTGGGGGCGAAGTGCTGTCCGTTTTTTTTTTTAAAAATGTTTTCTTTCTTTCTTTTTGCTAGGTAGTTTTTCATCATAGCTTCAGAAAGACTCGATATCCCCCAAGCTGTTTGGACTCGTTCTCGTAGGCTTTGTAAAACGCAAGATCTTGTTGACTGTTAGCCAGTGTTAGTTTCTCTCCCGTCGGTCACTCGACGAAGAAAAAACAAATAGACATCAGCACCAGTACAAAGCACTCCACAAACACCTATTCGTATCCGCAATTCACCAATATCTCAACCATCTATAAGAATGGCACAGAACACAGAAGAAATTGCTGCCATGATGGCAACTTTGAAAACCATGGATCAAAGGTTGGCCATACAGGATGAAGTCATCGCTGATCTACGACGCCCATCTGAGGCATCTACATCTACTGTACATTCGGTTCCGGCTGCCTAGCCAAATCCTGATCTTCTTCCACCACTGGAAACTCCTCCGGTCTCAGATCCTCAGGAGATGTTTCCAATAGCTTCAGCTTACAGACCTCCGGTACAACCTCCTACGGGAACCATTCCCTTCGATATGAATGAAGTTGATCCAGCCATGATCAAAATTGCTAGGCTTGAGAAAGCCTTGAAGAAATCCCAGGGTTTCAATTCAATTCCCGACATTGAGGACGGGTACACTGAGGCTTCAGTTAGGTTGCCAGAAAAATTCAAAATGCCTCACATCGATAGATTTGATCGGAGCGGGGATCCGATTATACATGTCCGCCTATTTTCAGATGTGTTGAGGCCCATGGGATTATCTAGGGCACAAAAACTCTCATTATTTGGGAGGACCCTGTCAGATGTAGCGGCCATCTGGTACGCCAAACTAAAGGACTCAACGAAGCGAAATTGGGAAGAATTGTCTGAGGGGTTTGTTAACCAATACTCATACAATACTCAGATAGAAGTAACAATCAGTGAGCTGGAAGCAACCACTAAGAACCCTAAAGAACCCTTCATTGACTTTGTGGCAAGATGGAGGGCAAAGGCAGCTAGAATGACGAGCAGACCTTCTGAAAGAGAACAAGTCAGGTTAGTGGTCCAAAACCTTGAGCCAGACATGTTGTAGAGAATGATAGTGGCACCGTTGTCCACATTTGCTTCCTTACATGAGTTAGGGGTTCAAATTGAGAGCGCCTTCAAAAAAGGCATCATCCACAGAACAACTGAACCTGTAAAAAGGCCATTCACTCGGAGTACCAATGCTAGTACTAGCACTATTCCGTGGTCTGCAAATGTCAGTACCATTGTTACATCATCGGCCAAGATGGTCGATCCCTTTGCTGCTGCCACAAACTCACAAACCGCACAAAATAGTCAACCTTGGAACCGAAGACCTTTTACCCCCCTCCATATGAGTCCAACCCGCGCCCTCAAGGTGTTGATGGACAAGGGGCATCTCAAGCCTCTTGATCCTCGCCCTCTCCCAGACCCACTGCCAGCTAAACACGACCCAACCCAATATTGTACTTTTCATCAATAACATGGCCATCATACAGATTCATGCTTTCTTCTACGTCATGAGATTCAGAATCTCATTGACAACAAAGTTATCGCCCCTCCTAAACCAAATGTGACAACCAACCCACTTCCTACACACAACCAAGTTCCTTTCCCTAGAAATATTAACCACATCCAAACACTACCACCTACCTTCAACCCCAGCACATATATTACCTCGTCCCACCTACTGAAATCGGAGGTGGTTATTCCAGAAAGCATGAACAGGTACATGATAGACTTAACCCCCCAAATCCAACCCAAGCATGTGGCAGCAAGAACAGAGAAAGGGAAGAATACACCAAAGACTGCGCTGTCTAATACTTGTGGCATAGAAAAGGGGGCCTCACTTGCAGAGGAGTATGATCCCAGTTTATACATTGTGGCCATTGGTCAACCAAAACCAGTGGTCCTATTGCCGGATGTGCTCAGTGTCAATGCTATCGGGGAAGGCCAGTTAGGACAACATCACGATTGGCCTGAACAAGGCCAAAATGACTTGGCCGAACTGGAAGAAGATCTAGTTCAGATAGAAGAAGACCTAGCCAACCTCTACTTCTTTGAAGAAGAAGAGATAAGCAGTGTCCAGATAGGCTGGTTGGATTCAAATCAGCCGGAAACAAACAACGGTTGGTTTGGTGACGAAGAGCTAAATGAGGTGGGACAGACAAAAGAGGTCAAGGAGGAAAAAGTCGAGACCACATCCATTACTAATACAAAACAAGTGCTGGAACAATTCCAGCAGGAGAGAATGGAAGAAATTCAAAGGAAGAAGGCCTTGCTAGAAACCAAAACCATAGTGGGAAAGGAAAGGTATGTTGCTGAGGGGCGTGATGTGAACATGCTCCAAGTAAAGTCTGATAAAAGCTTGGCCATGACTGCCGGAGAGTGGTGGGAAGATAATGATCTGAGTCATGCATACACGGACGAAGGGTGGAAATCCAATACCCCCGACGATACGTGGTATACTGACGAAATCAATCACATGACCCGGAGTGGTCGGTACTTCAAACCTACGGCTGTAGATCAACCAGAATCCTCTAACAAAGAGGTTGATAACACCAAAGAAAAGGACTGTGAAGACAACTTGGATTTGAAACAGCTCAAGAAGATTCAGGCAGATATCTCAATCTGGGGATTGATAATGGCTTCTTGGGAACATAGGCAAGCATTGCTAGAGGCAATGAATCGCACCAAACTGCCTATTGACACTACCGCTGATCAACTGGTGTCGTTAGTCACATTCGGCAATGTTACGCCAGTGATATCTTTTACGGATAAAGAACTACCACCTGAGGGTGCCAACCACAATCGGCCCTTGTATGTAACTCTGGAGAGCCGAAAGAAGTGGATTCCGGTAGTGTTAGTAGATACTGGATCAGTAATCAATGTGTGTCCGGCACGGACTGCTTATGCCATCGGTTTGAGGCCTGTGGACTTCACACCCACAACTCAAGTCATCCGAGCTTATGACAATACAAGCCGGGATGTCATAGGAACATTCAAGAGCCATATCCTGATCGGTCCGTCCGAACATGAGGTAGAATTCCATGTAATGGATGTTCCGGCTACCTTCAATCTATTGTTAGGAAGGCCTTGGCTGCATCAGATAAAAGCTGTGTCATCAACAGTCCATCAGTTGGTGAAATACCCCTTTAAAGGTGGGATTGCTATCGTGTACGGTAATTCGTCAATCCACCCTCCCCAGGGAACTGCCACACTAGTGTTGGAAATCATACACGAGGAAGAAGATGTATTCCTCTCTGGCTTCTCACTAACAGAAGCTCGGGTAGTCCAATCTATCATGGCAGAAGCTGACGGAATCTATGTGAGTGCTCAGTCCATCTACATGATGAACAAACAGGGGCATATGCCTGGATCAGGACTAGGCAGGAGTGGCAGACAAGGAGGCGCTGTTACCAAGGAGCTGATTCACAACCCCCACACTTTTGGACTGGGATACAAACCTACTGCTGAGGATTGGCAAAGGAAGTGGGCTGAGTTGAGAGGAAGAATTAAAGCAAAGAAGGATGGAAAACAATATGAGTTAGTTCACAAACCAATACGGGGAACCTTGAACGGACGCTTTGTTCGCCAAGGGGAAGATTTCCCTTTTTGTGGATTTCCAGAGCCTTGGTTTGACCAGGAGACAAAGACAATCTATCCCGGATTTGAGATCTTCTTCGGGCACCAGTTACCAGAAGAGGAGGATGAGCAGATGGACCTGAGTACTAATACAAGTCAAGGCAAGACTGTAATTGTGAACGTTGAAGAAGAAGAGCTGTTGGGAAAAACACTGACTGATCTACTAGCAAATTCTACTGTCGGAACTGAGTCTGACAACTTGGGGGATAGTTTTACTATCTCAATGATCGGGGATAAACCAGAAGCGGATTTCTTTAAACTTATTGTGGATGCATCTGAGGCTCCACACCTAATCTGGAAATTTGAAAAGGGCATCATCAGCAGTTCTGAATCGGATAATAAGTCTGAATCTGATTCCATCGAGTCTGTTGAGTCGGAGTCAGATTCAAGTTCTTCTGAGTCTGGTATTTCCGGGAGTGGTAACCTGGATGCCAAAGTCCTGTCAAAGTCTTTTTTTAGTTTTTCTTTTGAGTCAACTGTAATCGAGGACCCAGACTTTTCTAATGGGAATATCGTAGAGTTTGCTTACTTCTCTGTGCCTTTAGTTTGTTGCACTAATCTCGATTTTCAAAATTTTGACTTAAACGAAGAGGAAGAAATTCCTCAGGCTTTGAAAAATTTGGTTGACCAAGAGGAGGAGAGACGCATTAAGCCCTATATAGATAAAATCACTGCAATTAATGTGGGTAATGAGGAGGATCCCCGTTTGGTCCAGATCGGATCCACGTTGTCTTTGGAGGAACGCAAGCATTTAATCGCTTTATTAAAAAAATTTAAAGATGTTTTCGTGTGGTCCTACGAAGACATGCCTGGAATAGATCCTGAGATTGTACAGCACCGGATCCCTCTTAATCCCGAGGCTCGTCCAGTCAAACAAAAACTGCGCATAGTTCGCCCAGATTGGACATTAAAGATCAAAGAGGAGGTCAACAAACAGATTGATGCAGGTTTCTTGATGGTATCTGAATACCCGACTTGGTTAGCTAATATCGTTCCGGTTCCAAAGAAGGACGGCAGAATTAGGGTCTGCGTCGACTTCAGAGATCTAAATAAAGCAAGTCCGAAAGATGATTTTCCATTGCCACACATCGATGAACTGGTCGACTTCACAGCTGGTCATGCTTTGCTTTCATTCATGGATAGGTTTTCTGGGTATAATCAGATTTCGATGGCATTGGAGGATAGAGAGAAAACTGCTTTCACCACGCTGTGGGGTACCTACTGTTATAGAGTTATGCCTTTTGGACTGAAAAATGCTGGGGCTACATATCAGCGGGCTGCAACCACCATTTTGCATGACATGATCCACAAGGAGGTTGAGGTGTATGTGGACGATATAATCGTCAAGTCTAAAGAGCAAGAGGGTCACTACACCGCACTGGAAAAATTCTTTGAGCGGATCAAGGAGTATAGACTGAGGTTAAACCCACAGAAAAGCACCTTCGGGGTAACTGCAGGAAAAATGTTGGGATTTCTGATTACACAAAGGGGAATTGAAGTAGATCCCTAAAAAATCAAGGCCATCGTAGAAATGCCACCACTAAGGACTGAAAAGGAGGTGCGGCTTTCTGGGTAAGGTGCAATTCGTAAGACGGTTTATCTCAAAATTAACCTTGACTTGTGAACCACTGTTTGGTCTGTTGAAGAAAGGAAAGAAATTCCAATGGGTTGATCGGTGTCAATTCGCCTTCGAGCAGGTTAAGCAGTACCTTTAGAATCCTCTTGTATTGTCGCCACCAGAACTGGGGAAATCACTAATCTTGTATTTATTAGTAACAAATTCAACCATGGGGTGCATGGTAGTGCAAGAATCAGAAGCCAAGGTGGAAAAGGCAATCTATTATCTAAGCAAGAAAATGCTAGAATATGAAACTCGCTACACTCCTCTCGAGAAAGCTTCCTTAGCTTTGGTTTGGGCAATGAGGAAGTTGAGACACTACTTGTTAGCTCATTCTGTAATTCTGGTTTCGAGCTTAGATTCCATCAAATATCTCTTTGAGAAACCAGCATTTACGGGTAAGCTAGCTCGTTGGTTGCTTCTTCTCTTCGAGTTTGACCTCAAGTATGTTACACGCAAATCAGTCAAAGGGAGAGCTGTAGCGGAATTTCTGGCGGATCACCCAGTAGAAGAAGATGATGAAGCAGTGGAGTATCTATTCCCAGATGAAGACATCCTGCAGATAGAAGAGGAACCATGGACAATGTACTTTGACGGAGCATCTAATCAATATGGTTATGGGATTGGTGTGTTGCTTATAGCACCTGATGATTCACACATACCTCTAGCCTTCAAACTCCGGTTTAAAGTAACCAACAATGAAGCAGAATACGAAGCATGTATTGCTGGTTTGGAAGCGGCCCTAGAACTAGGGGCAATAAGATTGGATGTTATCGGAGATTCGAATTTGGTTGTGTCTCAAGCTAACGGAGATTGGCGGGTTAAGGAAGAGAAAATGAAGGTTTATAATCAGGCCCTAGATGTGTTAATTCCGAGGTTTGAGAAATTGACATTCACACATTTGCTCAGAGAGAACAACCGATTTGCTGATGCATTGACAACTTTATCCTCCATGGTGGACATTCCGCTTGGAGTGAAGATGCGCCCAATCATCATTGAACAGAAGTATATGCCGGCGTATGAGACCATTGCCGTGATAGATGAGGTTCAAGACACGAACCCTTGGTATTATGACATCTGGAATTTCTTGGACAAAGAGGCGTACCCACCAGGGGCAAATACCAAGGACAAAAGGGGAATACGGTGTTTGGCCATCCAATTCATCATCTGCGGAAACAAGTTGTACAAAAGAGGCCATCTGGGAATGCATAAGTTGTGTGTTGAGGAAGGAGAATCAAGGCGCCTTATGGAAGCTATCCACGGAGGAGAGTGCGGAGCTCACATGAATGGTGTGATGCTAGCTCGAAAAATTCTTAGACAAGGCTACTACTAGTCAACTATGGAGGAGGACTGTATTGGCTTTGTACGGCGATGCTACAAATGTCAAATACATGCCAATCGCATGAACATTCCGCTGTCGAAACTCTACAATATGACTTCACCATGGCCTTTCTCAATCTGGGGAATTGACGTTATCGGTGCAATCACGCCAAAGGGGTCAAACGGGCATGAGTTCATTCTGGTAGCAATCGACTACTTCACAAAGTGGGTGGAGGCCCAATCCTATGCCGTTCTAAAGGCGTCGCATGTGGCTAAGTTCATCAAGAACAACATCATCTGTCGGTATGGGGTGCCCAACGAGATCATCTCAGATAATGGCTCGCATTTCAAGAAAAAAGTGATAGACCTGCTTGAGAAATATAACGTGGCTTTCCGTAAGTCATCAACATATAGGCCGCAGACCAATGGAGCTGTTGAGGCTGCAAACAAAAACATCAAGAGAATTTTGCAGAAAATGGTTGAATCCTACATGGACTGGCCGGAGAAACTTCCATTCGCACTTTGGGGTTACAGAACGTCGATCTGAACATCTACAGGAGCAACCCCTTATTCTCTTGTTTATGGAATGGAAGTTGTTCTGCCAATCGAGATTGAAGTACCGTCGCTAAGAATTATGGTTGAGTGTTAGATAGCGAAGGCGGACTGGCAACAAAGTAGATTTGAAGAATTGATGTTGTTTGATGAGAGGAGGTTGAGGGCATTGTATCATATCCAAGGTTACCAGCGTAGAATTGCGAGGGCTTTTAACAAGAAAGTCAAGTCCAAAAATCTTAAGGAAGGAGACATGGTGCTCAAAGACAACCGAGCCCCCATCCATGACCCTAGGGGCAAGTTCAGACCCAATTGGACTAGCCCTTATATCATCAAGTCAATCTGGTCCGGAGGAGCAATTATTCTTATGGATTTGGATGGCCTGGAGTTTTCTTAACCGATCAACATGGACAAGTTGAAGAAATATTATCCCTGAGAGGCTCGCTAGGCCGAAAACCCGAAAGGGCGACCTAGGCAAATGTTAGAGCATAAAAAAAAAAAAAAGTTATAAATAAAGAAAAAAAAAAAAAAAAAACTGAGCTCGCGAGGCCGAAAACCCGAAAGGGCAACCTTGGCAAAAGTTAGAGCGTAAAAGGAGAGAATAAATACTCGAGTGAACCCTCTTCGAACTACGTAAGGCCTGATTCTCATCTTTGGGATACATAGGCAACTTCATCCCGAAGTTCGGCCATCAATATTTTTCAACCCAACTGTCCTGTTCATCTGGTTTAGTCAATCCGTCATTCTCCACCGTTTGTCGACATGGTTATGAAATTTTGATTTGGTGGGTATGATCTTCTGATTTGGGGTTGTATAGTCTTAGGATTAATTCCGTATGTATCCGGTGGTGACCATTTCAAAAAAAAAAAAAAAAAAAAATGTTTTGAAAAGTTTTAATTCAATTTTTGTTTTTCTTCTGAAAACTTTACCGTTTACAACACAAAAGGAAACTTTTCAATACTCACGTTAATTTTATTGATTTATCACAAGTACATTCTCCAAACCAAAGTTGATTTTACACAAAAAAAAAAAAAAAAAAAAACTTGAAAAGAAAAGACAAAGCAATAAACTAGGGGCATAGATGAGTCAAGTGTCAGTTCTTCGTCTCTTTTTCATGCCTGTGGAAGTTTCTGTAACCGAGGTCAGCCTAATCTGTTCCTCATCCTTGAGCCAAACCAGGTATTCGTCAGGAAGGATGGAACTGAAAGTAAGGGCAGGGGCTAGAAATTCTCTCGTATTCCAAACACTGAGGTACCGAGGCAAGTACGAACCATGAACGGGAAATGAAGCTGGGTACTTTATCCCTTCATCAGGACAAATCTGATCATGTCCAAACTGGCGTCTGAACCTGAATGGAAAATAGAATACACAATGTGTAAGGCCAATCAATTGTATACCTGGTTGCCGGGACATGCTGTAACTCATCTTAGCCAAGTTAAGCCAGGAGCTACGCCAAGCAATGTCAGCCGCAGATCTACTGTGCATCCAGTCACACCACATTCCCTCTGAGGAGAACTCCACTAGCTGTGGACAAAGAAAGTAAGTCTTGGCCGAGTACTCGGGGCAAAGATCCACCACTTTCAGTTTATCCATCAACCATATCTAGGGAAAGGGATGAAAAATAAGAGAGATAAAAGAATAGAGAGATGTACGTTGTGAAAAAAGTAAGAAAAGGGTTTTGAGAGCAAAAAAAAAAAAAAATTTTGAATGCCGAGTGATGTAAGGATCATAAATAAGGAGGGTGGGAAACAATACCTGGAGAAGTAATGGACTCCCTGCAAATCGAGTAGTCTCTCCCCGTTGAAAAGCATCCAAGCCCGTCAAAGTCTCGGCCAACACTAAGCCCATACAACTCTTACCCTTCTTAAGGCATTGGGCTACTTCAATCAGTTTAATGCTAACTCCACTGCGACTAGGGACAAGAAGGAAGTGTGCGAGTAAGCATAAGCAAAGGGCATGCTGACGATAACCTCGCCAAAGGAGATCATCTTTGTCACCGGTGCTGGAAAACCGACGAATCAAATCTGGAATATCTAGTTCCCCATTGTGAGCCAAGGATCGAGCTTCATGTAAGGTAAGCCCACACATTTGTCCTAAAGCTTGAGCATGGCCAAAACAGGGTTGGAGCACGATTTCTTTATCACGTTGGGTTTCCATCAATGCTTGAAATTCTTCGAGTGTCGGACACACCTCTTGTGAACCGAAACGAAATATGTGTGTGATTGGATTCCAACACCGAGCAGCAGCATGGAGAAATGGAAAGGAAAGTGAAGTGCGGCTCAACGGAAAAAGAGCATTTAGGCCGAAACCTCGAAAGTTCATCTTTTCCTAGCCATCCAAAATGGTTATCCAGTCTTGGAGCCTATTGGTGGGCAACATCTCCATGTTGAGAGCAAAATGTAAAACCTTGATCTTCTGCTAGAAACAACATTATGGGAGTACCATTTATAGAATTTAGATGGAGTAGTGATGATAGCCTTTAGTGGTGGGTGGGCCAAACATTGTGTTGTAGTTATGGATTTGTCCTCTTGTGTCCTTTTGTCCTCTTGTGTTGTGGTTGTATCTTGAGTCTTGTTTTATTACCAAGTCTTTTGTTTTCATATGTTCAAGTTGTTTTCATTATGTTTATTTAATTATCAAGTTGTAGTTTTTTCATTTTGTCTGGTCGATATTATTATCCGATTCATGAACCAATTCAAGTGCAAGTATTCTTCAAAGATTATCATGCAAGTGTTATCCAGTTATCATATACAAACACAGTACTAGATATTTGCAAAAAGAGATCATCCACAATAACACTTGATAAAACTAGCGGGTCCAACCCCGATCATTGTTTTGCAAAATATATATATATAAAAAAAAGAGAAGTCTTTCAAAAAGAAAAAAGTCTATCTGAAGCCAGTGTTTAAACTACAAAGCAAATATAAAAAAAAATAATAAAAAAAAAGAAGGGGTTTTTGGTTGGAATTTTAGTTTATCTAAAATAAGAAGAAAAAAAAAAGAAAGAGAAAAGGTTTTTATTTTTCCAAAAAATAATGAATAAAAAAAAAAGAGAGAAAGGGTTTTTTATTTTATTTTATTTTAAAAAAAAGAAGCATTTTATTTTTGTTTTGTTTTCGTTTCTTTTGTCCCAATAGATCGTAATTTATTTTGTGTATTATAGTCACAATTCAATTCAATTCAATCGCGCTGTCTTGTGCAATTTCAAATTCAATCGTGCTATCTTGCGCCTCAATTTCAAATTCAGTCGCGCTATCTTGCGCATCGCACTGTCTTGTGCATCTCAAATGAATCGCGCTATTTTGAACATCGTACTACCTTATGTACTCCCAAGGTCTAGGAGACCTTAAATCCTCTAAAGGTGCAATTCCTTTGGTGTTTGTCGTACTCGAATGACTTCAGGTGGTCTGGTATAGCCACCTGCCTGTGATTGCAATGAGTTCCTAGGAGACCAACTGCGACGGTGGAAACTAGAGTTCGAATGGCAAAGCCTAGAACGCAAAAGGTTTGGAATTTCCGAGACTAAAGTCTGGTTTAAATACCCAGGGGTGTATCCCCGGCTTGAAATCTGTATGGCAGCCCCATAGGTTGAGGTAGCGTATATGCGCCTCAATTCTGGATACTGAACCAACCTAGTCTGTTACCCCGTTGGAGAATAGGGAAAGTTGTGAATATGATCAGGAAGAAAAGGGGCATTTGTGACTTTTACATGTAAAGGTTACCCCTTGTCAGCAAGAAATCATTCTACCATACCTTCTTCCATTCGCGTAACACGTGTTTAGACTTCGAATTTACCTTCGCTCCTTTCATGTGAATGATGCTAGATTTGATGTTTACCTAGTTAAAACCTTTCCCCTTTCCTCTCGGGTAAGACACGTTTGGATTGCAAATCGGTTAAAAACAGCAGGTGCACCTGTCTATTTACACCACGCCACCTCCTCTCACGTAAGACGTGTATTGGAAAGCATATTCCTCCTCTCGCGTACCCCGCGTTTGGATCTCAAATACTCCTCTCGCGTACTGCGCGTTTGGATCTCAAATACTCCTCTCGCGTACCCCGCGTTTGGATCTCAAATACTCCTCTCGCGTACCGCGCATTTGGATTTCAAATACTCCTCTCGCGTACTGCGCGTTTGGATCTCAAATACTCCTCTCGCGTACCCCGCGTTTGGATCTCAAATACTCCTCTCGCGTACCGCGCGTTTGGATCTCAAATACTCCTCTCGCGTACCCCGCGTTTGGATCTCAAATACTCCTCTCGCGTACCGCGCGTTTGGATCTCAAATACTCCTCTTGCGTACCCCGCGTTTGGATCTCAAATACTCCTCTTGCGTACCCCGCGTTTGGATCTCAAATACTCCTCTCGCGTACCGCGCGTTTGGATCTCAAATACTCCTCTCGCGTGAGACGCGTTTGGATCTCAAGTTCACTATCCTTCTCTCGCGTGAAACGCGTTTGGATCTCAAATCCACCTCTCGCGTGAGACGCGTTTGGATCTCAAGTTCACATACTCCTCTCGCGTGAGACGCGTTTGGATCTCAAGTTCACTATACTCCTCTCGCGTGAGACGCGTTTGGATCTCAAGTTCACTACACTCCTCTCGCGTGAGACGCGTTTGGATTTGAAGTTCAAATACTCCTCTCGTGTGAGACACGTTTGGATCTCAAATACTCCTCTCACGTGAGACGCGTTTGGATCTCAAGTTCACATACTTTTCTCGCATACGACGCGTTTGGATCTCAAGTTCACTTTCCTCCTCTCGCGGACGAAGCGTTGGATCTCACATTCACTACATCCAACATTTGTGCTTTCATTCAGTGTCACATCATTGTCTTGATTGCATTTCATTGCATGGTCATAAGTTATGTTTTGCATTTCATTACATGATCATAAGTTATGTTTTACATATCATTCTGCATCTTGCCCCTGAACTACGCTGGTTTGATTCCTTGCAAACGGGATACGTAGGCAACCTTTTGGTTCAACCACTTGCATTTGCATATTTGTTTGTTTGCCCAAGTCTTACGGCCTTGTCAAAAGGGTCATCTTCGGGCTTTGACATTCATTCACGTCATAAAATGACTTCGAGCTCTGTCAAAGAGGGGCAACTGTAGACACCCCATTTTGACCGACCCTAAGACTTGGGCGCTTTCTTTTGATTACTCAATGATGACAATTAGAATGTGTTTCTCGCAGAATTCTCAGTAAAAGAAATGAAATTTGAACTTTAATCCCAACCTTCACCATTATGGCCAAATTATTTTAAAATATTGAATATTTCATTAATTTAGTATTTTTGTAATTTTTCATAATTTTATGTGTTTGTTTATATTTTTAGTGTATTTTATATAAAAGAAAATAATAAAACAAATTATATTATGTGTTTAAAATTATTATATTATATGTTTAGTATTTTAGATAAAATTATATTAGTATACTATATGTTATGTATTTTGGTATAAATTATATATTTTAGATATTTTATATATTATATTATATATATGTATATATATATATATATATTCTATTATATATATTATTAAAAAAAATGTAATAATAATAATAAAAAAAAGGTTGATGTTGGCAACATCAACTGAGGTGTTTATATATATATTATTATATTATTATTATTACTATGCCATTTGCCTATATAAGGCAAGGATGCTGTAAGGTTTGGGAGAGGAAGTTTGAGGGGAATTCTGAGAGAGCATTCTGTAGAGGAATTCTGAGGGAGAGAAAGGCTCAGCAGAAGGGGAAAAAAGGAGGAAGAGAGAAAGAGTCTGGAAAAAAAAAGAGAGGATATTTTTTTTGATACTTTTATTTCCATTTCATCAATATACCAGTCAAAAAAAAAAAAAAAAACCAACTACTAAAGCTGCAATTTCAAATTTTGGATTGAGAATTGAGAACATATTCCACAGACTTGAGAGTAGTCAAAAGAAAGTTTGTGACTCAGAAAATTCATCATTTTCCCAAAAGGTGAGTTTTCGTAAATTTTCATTTAATTTAAAAATGTGATATAATTTGTTTAAATACTTTATTTACTTCGTTTTATAACTTTTTTTTATCGCTTTAATGGGATGGCTGCACCACCCACATATCTGTTGTAATTTAAATCTTGTATATAAATTGTTATAATTTATTACTTTAAATAATTTATCCCGGCGGTGAATAGTAACCTCCGGCGGTGAATAGTACCTCTGGCGGTGAATAGTAACCCCAACAATGAATAGTACCTCCGACGGTGAATAGTACCTCCGGTTAATTAATTAGTGTAGTGTTTTCATAAATTTTCATTTAATTTAAAAATGTGATATAATTTGTTTAATTCGTTTTATAACTTTTTTTTATCGCTTTAATGGGATGGCTGCACCACCCACAAATCTGCTGTAATTTAAATATTGTATATAAATTGTTGTAATTTATTACTTTCAATAACCCCTGCGGTGAATAGTAACCCCGATAACCCCGGCGGTGAATAGTAACCCCGACGATGAATAGTACCTCCGGCAGTGAATAGTACCTCCGACTATTTAATTTTGCTCACTTTCTATAGCTTAATTCCAGCACTATTATTGTTATTTAACGGGTTGTTTAATTTATTTCAACGATTTATGTTTTAAATATCAAGTTTGTTTGTACTAACCAATTAATTAATTTACATAATCATCTCTGCAACTTCCCTCCATTCTTTGCTTATTTTGATTAAAAAGTTATGAAAAATTAAAATTGTGATTCAAGTATAAGAAAGGAACTTTTCCATGCTTAATGGTTTAATCTCTTAGGAGGTTCATTACCAAAGGTATAAAACGCTCTATGCTTAATGGTTTAATCTCTTTGGAGATTCATTACCAACGGCATAAAACGTTTTATGCTTAAGAGATTCATTACCAAAAATATATAACGTTCTATGCTTACTGATTTAATCTCTTAGGGGATTTACTACCAAAAGCATAAAACGTTCTATACTTAACGGTTTAAATTCTTTGGAGGTTCACTACCCCAAATGTATACATGTTCTTATACTAAAGCACAATCTTTTATTTTTCATTTCTCTTTATTCATCAGTGTGTTTACTTTTAAGGGACTAATTGACCCTTGGAAATCACCAAGGAAAGTGTCATTATCACTTATTATCAAGTTTAGATTTTAAGTCATTATCACTCAAGTTTGGGTTTTTCTAAGTCATTATTACTCTTTTGAGTTTGACTAGTCCTTGTTGCACATCTTGAGTTTGACTTAAAATCCCTAACTTTTAAATAAGTTTGACTCTTCCTTTGTAATTTCCCCTGAAGAATTTATCACCTGCTTGTTTACTGTTAAGGGAGTAATTGACCCTTGGAAATCACCAAGGAAAGTGTCATTATCACTTATCATCAAGTTTGGATTTCAAGTCATTATCACTCAAGTTTGGGTTTTTCTAAGTCATTATTACTCTTTTGAGTTTGACTAGTCCTTGTTGCACATCTTGAGTTTGACTTGAAATCCCTAAACTTGTAAATAAGTTTGACTCTTCCTTTGTAATTTCCCCCGAAGAATTTATCACCTGTTTGTTTACTGTTAAGGGATTAATTGACCATTGGAAATCGCCAAGGAAAGTGTCATTATCACTCATTATCAAGTTTGGATTTCAAGTCCTTATCGCTCAAGTTTGGATTTTTCTAAGTCATTATTACTCTTTTGAGTTTGACTAGTCCTTGTTGCACATCTTGAGTTTGACTTAAAATCCCTAACTTGTAAATAAGTGTGACTCTTCCTTTGTGATTTCCTCTGAAGAAAATAAGGTTTATTCGGGTTAAGTCGACACTGATTTTCCTTTATTGCATTTCAGACTTAGTGGATGTAAATATCACTTTTGCACAAATAAGAGAAAAGATAAAGAAATGGAAAGGTAATAAAAAAAGGTTAATAAAATTGGTTAAAATTGGATTATAACCAACATAAAGAACCAATATGATTAATTGAATTCGGTAGGACGTTATACCGAATTTATTGTGTCAAGGCTTGCCTTACATCAATTATTGTAATAAATTAGACAAACCCTTTCATTTATTATTCATTCGGTTTTGTAATAATTATTTATTCAGACACTTGGACATTCGGACCCTCCTGCGTGAGGGTGCATTTGGACATTCGGACCCTCCTTCGTGAGGACAAATATGTAATATGTTGTATGTCTTCCAACCCCCATTCTTTCTCCCTTTTATTTCACTGCTTATGATGGCTAGATTAGGGACATCATGTTTAATTAACATTTTTCATAATTTGCATCCATCTGTTTGCATGCATAAAAGTTCGGCTCATCATATTATTCAAATGTCAAATTCAAACTTTTTGCTTGAATACATGCTCTATCACATGCTTTGAATTGACTCGCATGCCATGCTAGTAGCCGAGCTTATTACTTGCACATTGTATGTGTTGCATTAGCCATATCGCATTAATTAGGATTATGCATTTTTTCTAACTATTCACTTTCTTTTGACTCGCCTTCGGACATAAGGTAAGTTTTTATGCTTTAGCATATTGCATAAGTGTGATTGCTGTCATATCAAACATACTACCATGAGGCTAAATGCTTACTTGATATACCTGTTTGAATGCCTGTGGATGAAAGCTAATCACTTGAATTGGGATACTTTGATTCATGTATATATGAGATCGCCATTTTCAGTGATACATGTTCAAAACATTTTTTAACAAACATGGAATCAAACGTTCCAACTTTTTGTGAAATTAGTCTATACTTGTATGTTACATATAGAACAAGAGCATATATTGTACATAAAAACCACATCATGATTAGTAGAGGCCGATCTTTGATCGGGTGAGTGGGGTGTTCAATTATTGACCTTCCCCTCTCATACCTAAGTTCCCGAACCAAGACACTTTGGTAACGATGGACTAATGGCCTTTGGCATGAGTCATGGGTTTCCTAAATTTTTCAAGATAAATATTTAGGTGGCGACTCTGAAATTTGGCAAAGCAGTCCATTTTTGACATTTGATTCAAACATCGAGTTTCCAAAAACAATTGCCGGATTTGAACTCTTTTTGTGTTTCCACTGTTTCACATTGCACTTGTGAAATCAGATTCAGAACCAACACACAAGTGGAGTCCAAACTGTAAGGGCTATTTCATTCTTCCGAGAGGGAGCGCGAAAAGCCGAGCTACAACACCCTCATGATTTACCGATAGGATTAGGAGTGCTTTCGAAGACTAAATCAGCAACAGTTGAGAACATTTCTCTTTCTGCAGCCAACACAATTTCTCCTGCAACCTCACCTCCTCCAGCTAGAGTTACCAGAGCTGCTTCGAAGAAGGGTAAGCATTTCTAAGTTCCTCTTTCCTTCAACTCTTTTGTTTGTCCCCTCTATATTCACACATTTTGGTACAGGGTTTCCACAAGAAGAATCTCCTAAAAGAGCTGAAACTCTAGCAGCTCTCAAGGCCAGACAGCAGCAGAAAAAGAAAAGAAAACTGGTACTCACTCCTAAAGAATCTGAATCTCAAAATGAAGAGAGAGAGATTGGGCAAGAGCAAGAAACACCATTACAAAGAAAAAAGAGAACAAGGGTGGCTTACTTCTGAAGAACATGATCCCAAAATTAAAGAGAGAGAGGTTGAGAAAGAGCCAGCAATATCATTGCCAAAAAGGAAGAGAAAGAAAGTGACTGTTCCTGCTACTGACTTGGTTGAAGATCCTATCCATGAAGCTGCTGCCAAGGTAGTAGAACAAGAACATTCCAAAACAATGATTGTCTTTGAGAGGGCTGAGAAGAAACGACATCAACAATTTCTTAGAGATGAAGCTGCTGCTGCTGATGCACTACAAAGGGAAACTGCACGAAGGCAACAAACTGCCATACATCACTCCCTTCGTAGCTCCCCCATCATTGCCAATACTTCTGGAACAAGTAATTCCTCTCCTGCTTCTGCTGTTTTTCCTTATCGAATTTTGACATTGAAGCTTGACATTACGTTTCTTCTCCTTTGCAGCAACGACTACTGAGGCTATACTTCTAATGAGGACTCCCTCAATTTCAATTGAGGTTGATCAGATGCAAAATGTGAAAGCCATTCAGATAATACTTCCACTTCCTAGGCCCACATTCCATGTACTCCCTTTGAGACCCAGCATTCCTGCTACTCTTTTTTCTGGTCTGACTCCATATCTTCCCTATTTATCTTTCGACCTGTCTCAATTTACCTTTTATTCGGGCCCTGCTCTTCCTTCTCCTTCTAAGGAAATCCCAACCATTACTTCTTCTTCGAAGGTATCTGATTCCCTGATTGAGGGTGCTGGTAGTTCTCCAACCCATAGTTCATTACCTTTGCCTACTTCCAGCCCCTCTTCACTTGACTCGTTGGTGGCTAAGACCATAGAGACTGCCAAAGATGCTCCATCCGTTTCTCCCATCCCTATGTAGTCCTTTATGTCTTCCACCACAACTCTTTCTGCACCCCTCATGTCTATGGATGAGGTAGACATCTTCGAAGCCAGGCTAGCCAGTCTGTTCGATGTGCCTTCTACCTCTCCAATAACCAATTTTGAAGCTGAGCCATTAGTTTTGGCCGATTCCTTGCTACAAATTCTTGAAAGCTCTCCTTCCTCTAGCAGCAAGCCTTCTGCACCTTTGATGGGCTTAGACACCTGCTTGGAACTGTTAATCTCCTTTTCGAGGCTCCCCTTCGAGGCTTTGCAAAGGCCTATCATAAGAGATGGGTTCCTCCAGTGCTGCAAAGTTGCTGAACAGTCAGGCATGGATGTCTCAAGTCACTTATCCTAGGCAGCAGCTACTATTGACTTCTACATCAATATTTGCCATGCTGCTAAAGTTGCGGAGGAGAAATTGGGTAGAGACTAGAGTTTTGTTTCCCAAGTACATACTGAAGTCTCAGAGCTCAAGGAACAACACTCCTCTGCCTCTCACTTTCGAGTTCAGCTGCTGGAGAAGAAAGCTCAACTTGAAGAGGAGCTATCTGCAGTGAATCAGGCTTTAGTCTGAACTAATACCAAACTGCAAATCACCAACCAAGGACTGGCTGATCGGAAAGAAGAAATGGCTATAGCTATTCAGTTGTTTTCATCACTTAGCAATAGGAAATCTGTTGTAAAAGAACAATTAAGACATTGTAATGATTTTTGGGCTAATTTGTGGCAAAATGTACTTAACTCTTTATGAAAAACAAATTCTTGTCTATCATCTGAGTAGTCTTGTGTTCTTTTGCTGGGCATTTATTCTACTCCGTGTGTTTCCCAAATAGTTGGAAAATAAGGCTTCAAATATCTGCCATTGATCTTTTTGGAATGTATGTACCCATTCAAATTTGTCAAATGGTATGCCCCAAAAGGCAGGACTCTATGAATTTGATATGGTCCTTCCCAGTTGGGTAACCATTTACCAAACTTATAGATTTTAATTCCTATTGGGAGTATTGTCTTCCATACCAAATCACCTTCATCAAAGCCAATGTATTTGACTTTCTTATTGTAATTTTTGGCTGCTTTCTTCTTTTGCAAGAGAATGCAGTTTAATGCCAGAATTCTGGCTTCATCTATGCCTTCTAATTCCAAGCACATACTCTGATGGTATTGCTCAGGATTTAGCTGGTCTTGGGATCTTACCCTCAAAGATTTAACATTAATTTCCATAAGTAACACTGCATCATGCCCATACACTAAGGCATAAGGAGTAACTCCTGTGCTTGACCTTGGGGAAGTTCTGTAAGCCCACAACACATCCAACAATAAGTTATGCCAATCCCTGGGATTGTCCTCTACAACCTTTTGTATTCTTTTTTTCAAGGATTTATTGGATGATTCAGCTTGGCCATTGGTTTGTGCATAATATGGGGTGGAATTAACAAGACTAATTCCAAATTCTGCCATGAAGGACTGCACTATCTTCCCATCGAACACAGTCCCATTATCCACAGTTATGGTTTGTGGGATGCCAAATCTGTGGATTAGATCCTTAATAAATCCAATAACCTCAGTCTGGTCTACAGCCTTGTATGGCTTAGCTTCGACCCACTTAGTGAAGTAATCAGTGGCCACTAAAATGAAACAATGATGCTTCGAAGAAAGTGGGTGTATTTTCCCCATCATATCCATAGCCCATCCTCTGAATGGCCAGGGCTTCACTACTGCATGTAGGTCAGTTATGGGCACATGCCTTATTGTGCCATGCTTTTGGCATGCCTGGCAACCCTTTTCATACGCTATGCAGTCTTTAAGGATAGTTGGCCAATAGTAGGAATGTCTTCGAAACAAGCATCTCATTTTCACACCAGGCTGATGAGCACCACAGATGCCTTCATGAAACTCAGCCATAGCTATTAATGCTTCTTTTGGGCCTAAACATTCTAGCAATAAGCTATCTCCCCCCCTTTTGTAGAGTGCATTGCCATATATCATATATTGCATAGACTGCAATTTAATTTTCATGCTGGCCTTTGAAGATGGACCAGCCAAGTATTGCATTATTGGATGCCTCCAATCTTGTTCTTGCAAGTCATTATGATTGACTTCCAAGACCACATTCCTTTTATTCAAAGGTGGTATCAATTTCTGATATGTTGTTTGGCTTATGTTCCTTTGGGCATCATCCCTTCTCTTGAAGTTCGAAGCTTTCTGAGCCACATCATTAGCTCTATTATTCAAGAATCTTGGAACATGAGTTACATTTGCTATTTGAAATTGAGAAAGCAAATGTAATGCAACAATATAGTATGGTAAAATACTTATGCTTTGACACTTGAAAATCCCTTTCACTTGGTTAACCACCAATTGAGAGTCTCCAAATATGTCAACTGCATGAACTTGTAATCTAATAAGAATTTCTAGTCCCACTATTAAGTCTTCATATTTAGCTTGGTTATTGGAACAGGTAACTTCATCCACTCTGAAACCATGTGTGGTCTGTACCCTTTGTGGAGACCTAATCACAATACCAATTCCAGTCAAGCCATTGGCTTTCGACTCATCGAACCACATCTGTCATGGCTCAACACTAGCCATACCAAGTTCCATTATCTCTTAGCTTTCTGTTTGAGATGGATGGTACGCCAGAAAATTGGCTAAAACTTGCCCTTTTACTGCCCTTTGAGGGACATATTCTAGATGAAATTCTGATAAGGCTAGTATCTACTTGCCAATTCTTCCGCTCAACATAGGTCTAGATAACATGTACTTAACCAAATCTGTGGTTGCAATTACCAAGACAATTATAGGTAAAAGATAGTATCTTAATTTCATTGCAGCAAAATACAAAGCAAGACACAGCTTTTCAACAGTTGAATATTTACATTCACAAGAATTTAAAAACCTACTAATGTAATAAACAGCTTGCTCCTTGCCTTCTTCATTATCTTGGGCCAAGAAAGCTCACAATGAATCTTCTGCTGCAGCTATGTATAACTTTAAGGGCTTGTCACCCTTTGGTGGCATCAGTACTGGAGGGTTGGCCAAGTAGGCTTTGATACCTTCGAAAGCAATTTGATGCTCTGCTCTCCACACAAATTCCTCTTCATCTTTCAGCCTTAACAAGGAAGAAAATACTTTAGTTTTCCCTGCAGTGTTAGAAATGAACCTTCGAAGAAAGTTAACCTGTCCAAGAAACCTTTGTAATTATTTCTTACTTGATGGAGGTCTGGTTTCAATGATGGTTTTGGCTTTATTCTGGTCAATCTGTATTCCTTTCTTGTGTACCACATAGCCAAGAAGTTTCCAGATGACACGCCAAAAGCACACTTAAGAGGATTAAGCTTCAATTTGAACTTTTTCATTCTTTCAAAGGCTGCTTCTAAGTGAAACAGATGCTCCTCCATGGATTGGGATTTAACTACAATGTCATCAATATAACACTTTAAATACCCTCCAATGAGGTCATGAAAGATAGTGTTCATAGCCCTATGATATGTAGCTCCAGCATTCTTCAGGCCAAATGGCATTTTAACCCATTCGAAGGTGCCAATATTTTCAGGACATCTGAATGCTGTCTTGTGGACATCCTTCTCTGCAATGCAGATCTGGTTATAACCAGAATGCCCATCCATCATTGATAAAACTTGATGCCCTGCTGAACTGTCTACCAACAGATCCACTATAGGCATGGGGTACTCATCTTTTGGAGTTGCTAAATTCAAGTTTCTGAAATCAATGCATACCCTAATTTTACTATTCTTCTTAACCACAGGCACAATATTAGATAGCCATTCCACATACCTGGCTGTCCTAATAAAGCCTGCTTTGAGTAGTCTAAGAATCTCTTCCTTGACTTTCTGAATTACTTCGGGATTCATTCTTCTTGGTTTTTGCTTGTATGGCTTGAAGTTAAGTTTCATAGGGAGCCTATGATCCACTAATGACCTATCCAATCCTGGTAGTTCATTATAAGATACAAAGCAATCTTTATATTTCTTTAAAACAACCAACAACTGGTCCCTGTCCAGAACATTCAGACAAGCACTTATGTAGATGGGCTGCTGTATAGAACCTTCCCCTAAATTTACTTCTTCTAAGGGGTCTTGCGTTTGAGAACTTACTGAATCTTCCTCTTTGATTTCTTCTATCTTCGAAGCACTCTCCCTACTTTGTTCTGCTCCTAGGTTCTTTAATCCAACATCTTTGCCCTCCTCCTCGTAGACAAAGTCTGTCCACAAGGATTTCTCTTCCTGTATCTCCTTGACTTTTGTTTCAATGTCCAATGCACAGTATTTATCAAGGGCATGTTGCTGCTTCTGCTTACAGCAAATTATCATGGCTTCTTTCTCTTGCTCTTGTACTTTTTAGACTATTGATTTTACATCCAATGTTGAGAATTTAATTAGAGCCAAAGACATGGCTTCTTGTGTTTCATTTCTTTGCCTACAACCAGGCATCATTGTTATCTTTAACGACAACCTCCTCATCAGCACTCTTCTGGACTAAGTGCTTCAGGTGTGTCACTTCCTCATTAACCGTCACTTCGGCTGAGCCATCAGGTTTCCTTAGTATACTGAGTGGTGTCACTCCCTCAATATACAGTTTGGCGTCTGCAAAGTCTGCACATGCTATGAAAAGTTGAGGATCTGTATCAATTTCCTCATTCTCTCCATTGCGTAAGGCCATCATAATTTTCTGATGCAAAGAGGAAGCACACATTTGTTAGTGTGAATCCAATCTCTCCCAAGTAAAGCATTGTATTTTGCATTACTGTCGATTACGAAGAATGCTGTTATGCAGTCCTTGGTTCCCACACTCAGGTTGATGGGTAGAATTCCCTGAGCCATCTGCTTGTCTCTAGCAAAGCCAGCGATGGTTGTGCTGGTTGGGATTAACCTATGATTCTTTTTCCCTAGTTTCTTCAAAGAAGATTTCGGTAGTAAATTCACTGCTGCCCCATTGTCTATCAGGACTCGGTTCAGTTGTATCCCATCGAAGAAAGCCTTGATGTACAAAGGCTTAACATGTTGCGTCATAGAATTCGAGGGATACTCAAAAGGATACGAGAGGTTAATGCTCACCTCTTCTTCACTCTCATATTTAGTTTCCATTGGGGTAGCCATTCCAGAATCGTCTTGTACCATACTTACTTGTGAGTCTTCACTAGAGACAGGAATAAGATCCATGTCTTGGTCATCTTGGTCCTCATCTCCAACTTGGAACTCATGAGGCAGTATGTGTACCATATTGACTGATACTAGAGGAAATGAGCCAAATTGGATGGCTGGTTGTACCTGCTTTCCCCATGGCCACCTTGTTTAGTTACTTCAGCAGCATCCTCCATGTTGCACTCCGGCACTTCGTTGTTAACTGATTCTTTCGAAGGATCTTTCTCAACTGATTTTTCAACCAAAAATGTTTGCTCAGCCATGAAGGCTTCGAACATTTCTTCCTCCACCATTTCTTTCTTTTGGCTTATGCCAATTTCTTCTTCTGTCTCGCTATCACTATCTATCAGAGCTTTCTCCAATCCTGCCAAGCTAGATTCTTCTCCGGCTTTTAGTTCAGAATGAACCTTGGCCAACAGTTCCCTACTGCAACCCACCTTGCTTTGTCGAGTTGTCTTTGGAGTGTGGTCTGACTTTGGAGTCTTCTTTCCTTTTGTCTGGACCAATGAGGAGCTCTCTCTATTTTCTTTCACATCTTTCTGGTACTGAGTGTACCTACGTTGAATCTTTCTCCTTTGTGATCTCGAAATGACTAGGACCATATCTGGTTCCTTCCTCTTTGGGTGTTTAAGCAATACCTAATTGTTCGGAGCCACCAAAGGAGGTTTAACCATCCTTCCTTGATTTCCAACATCTCTTTGAGTGGGCACTTCCCTATGTTTGTTCTGCATCACAAATCAATCTGGAACTCCAGGTACCCACGAACTTACTGACTTAGATGTTGAACTGCTTCTTTCTACCTTCGAAGCCATCTTCGAAGCTGGCTGTGAAGGCACTTGCTTGGTCCTAACCTCATGTTTCGAGCCTGATTCATGCCTTCGATGAAGGTGACCACTTTCTGTTCTGTGTGAGGTTGGTCGAGGAGGCCAATCTCTGGCTTTGATCCCATAACCTGAACTCTTCTCTAGTCTTCTTTCAGAATGACTGCTCTTCATTCTGTAGTAGTTGGGTGGCCTAGACTCATACAAGGGCCTTTTGCTTTTAGTATGCATTCTATCGACTGCTGGTTCAACTACCAATGGCTGCTGCCTAACACTAGCCGGATACGGCCTTTTGTTGTAAGCATTGGTTGGCTTAGGACGTCTCTGAACATCCCTGTAGTATTGCTTACCATCAATTGGAAGCCCCTTCAACCATTTATAACTTAGTCTGCACCTGGGACACATCCTTTGCATTACTGCTGCCTCTATGGAATCATCTTCCAGTGATTCTTTATCAGAGTGTTCCCTCCGGTGTGAGAAACCTTGTCCAATAACTGGCAGATTTCTGGTGTCCTTTTTGATGGTGGCCTGGTTAGCAACATGCATCTGCACATTGACTTCTTCCAACTCTGTCAAGGACAAGTTCTGGAAGTCCGACACAATGACATTGGCTGCCACCTCTCCAACTTCTAGAAATAGATTACTATCGATCCCCATGGCCTTTTCTGTTTTGGCTGGGAACTTCAAACTTCCTTTCCGAATTTGTTCTTGGATCTTGTCTCGAAAAACAATACAGTTTTTAGTTGAGTGAGACCAAGAGTTATGCCATTTACAATATACTTTTCCCTTAAGTTCATTTGGAGATGGCAACTTTACTTCTTTAGGTAACTTAAGGAAATTGGCCGCAAACAAATGATCAAAAATGTCATCTGCCTTTGTTAAATCAAAAGAGTACTTTCTGTGAAAGTCTTTCTTTTTAAACTGCTGGTCAATTGTTGTATCCTTATGAACTAATGCCTCACAGATCACGAGTTCTTTGCCCACAATTTCTACTACATCGATCTCATAATTAGGATCCCTATAATATGTCTTGTACAATGCATTATTTCGATCTTGTTCCTCCTCTAGTAATGCTTCATACCTAGACACCTTATAGGTTAATTCCACAAAATCTCTGAATTCAGTTGAGTCAAACTTCTTTCGAAGCCTGAACTCTAAGCCATTTTGGGCCAATCTTACGAATTTTGGCTCTGGCAGGATGACTCTACATTTATTTCGAGCCCTTTTAAATCTAGCAATAAATTGAGTAGCCTTTTCTTCAGGCCTTTGACTCAATCTAGCCAAGTCTGCCATGGAAACCTTTGGCTCCGACTGGAAGAATTGGGCATGAAATGCCTTTTCCATTTGTTGCCAATTTTGAATGGAGCCAGGTGTAAGGTTGATGTACCATACAAATGCTCCCCCAGTTAGAGAATTTGGGAATAATCTTAGTTTCATATAGTCATGATTAGTAAATTCACCGCATTGAGCAGCAAACCTAGCAATATGCTCTATTGTTGATTGGTTTCCACTCCCATAGAAAAGGGTAAAATCTGGTATCCTGAACCCCCTTGGGTATTCATGTACCCTATCTACCCATTATGGGTATGGTTTTCTGTATACTGGAGTTTGGACCCCCCGAGCCATCGGTCCACACATCTCCCTGACAATATCAGCAATTTGGTCCCTAGGTACCATATTTTGTGCCTACTGAACCACTACTGGAGGGATAAACACAGGATTTGGTGGACAAACTTATGCTTGTGGTCCTCTTGGTCCATAAGGTGGTACATTTGGGACTGGTTGTCCCTATGGTACAAGTTGCTGTTGGGGGTGTGGGTAACGCCTTTGAGCCTGCCCTGTGAAAGGACCTGCGAAAGGTGCTGGAACAGGTGTTGTGTCCCTTCTATTTGCAGGTCAACCTTCCAACCCCTCGGGTATAAATTCGAATAAAGGATTAGTAAACCCCCTTATACCAGGTATGGCTTCGAACATGGGATTTGTGACAATTCTTATGCCAGTTTCTTGTACTGGGCTAGATCCACCAATTTGTATGGCTTTATTGTTAAGTACTGAGGCATGTTGACCTGCTATAGGCCTCAAAATGGGTTCATACCAAGACTGAGGTGATGGTCTTTCATAGTTTTGACTACTAGTTTGAAAATTAGAATGTCCATTAACTTGCATAGGCTTTTTATTTCTAGCCAATCTTTGTTGAGGGACATTCAAAACCTCCTCGATGTGTCCTGTGTTTGTTGGTTGGTGGTTATTCATTCGATCCAAAAAGGATGTTGCCCACCTTTCCATTATGTTCATTAATTTCTGTCCTATGGCATCTACTAAGCCATCCCACGGATTTATTGGATGAGTAAACCGAATAGTGGATGGTCTAATTCCTTGATTTCGTCCAATATTATGAACATGTGGTTCTTGTCTTGAAGTACTGGTCTGTTCGACCATAGGTTCTGATAATATGGGAGTTTCCACAGGATGTGTTACCACATTATCCTCTGGATTAGGTATTTCTACCTCTCCTTCTACGCCTTCTCCCAAGCGTTCATTTTCTTCTTGTCTTCTTCGTCTAGCCGTTTCAATTTGTCCCATTGGGCGTGCAAAAAATATATGTTGGCTTTTTGGCTTTCGAAGGGTATTTTTGTAAATGCGAGCGTGCCTGCAAGGATCAATCAGTCCTTACAGAAATGTTAATTGCCAACCAATTATCAGACGATTGTGTTGTAGTTCTTTCAGCCTCAATGAAGAGGACTTTTACTGGTGGCTTGACTTAGGAGAAATTAAACAAAATAACAGTTAAATGAAGAGCGATTGAAGTATTTCATTAGAATGAAAACTTACAATGATCCGAACTCAGCCTCGTAGAGGTTTACAGCGATAATCTACTTGAAACTACTCCTATGAATGAAGTGCAGTGCAGGAATTTAAAGTGCAGGTGTAGACACCCCATTTTTGACCGTCCTCAAGACTTGGACGTCACCGTTGGAACACTCGGTGATTATCCATGTTTGTGTTCGTTTGGAGTTCCCGGAGTTCTCGGCTCATGGCGTGCCTCGGGACCTCCGAACTTCGACCGTTGTGTTTGGTTTTGCACCAAACACTTGTGTTTCTTGGAAGGCGGGAATGCTTTGTGAGGCATCCTACACACCACCGGTGTGGCTAGAGGCCACCGGCCGGCTGTAGTTGTCACCGGCACTATATTTTGGCGGTCGGCACTATTTTGTGCCGGTCGGCACTATTTTGGGCGAAATGACCATTTTGCCCAGCCGACCACTTCTGTTGCTACGAGATATTTTTGAGCGACTTTTGAGCATTTGCTTCCCCTCCATACACGTGTATGGAGGGGATGAGTCTTGCTTGCTTAGCTTGTAAGTCATTACAAGTTCTATAAGAGGAAAGCTCTCCCTCTTGTTTGAGGGTTAGCATTTTTCAGAGCATTAGACATTGTTAGAGAGCTGGAGCTCTGATTTTTAGGGTTAAGTTAGATACATATATCATATCTCTCTTTTCTCTTAGTACACTAGGTGTTTTAGTTCACACTATTGTACTAAAACACCTAGTGTTTCACCTCCTCCTTGCAACTGAGGTTCTAGAGGCTGTTCTTGGAGGTTCTTGACAGATTTTGAGCTCAAGGAAGCATCAACCACAACCTTTGTGAAGAAGGCTACAAGGGTAAGCAAAACTCCCCTTTATTCCCCATTTCTGCACTCTATTTTTACTTGCTTTAAAATAGTTTTTGAGCTTAGCATATAACACAAAAAAGTTCTGATTTTGAACCCTCTTCATTGTATATTAAGAGTGTTTTGTGGTTTGGGGAGGTTTGACCCCCTTTAGACCTTGAAAAAGGTCCCATTTTGTGCTATTTTGGAGAGATCCGAGACTTTGGTCTTAGGATGTCTTCACCACTGAAATCTTGAGGGATTTCAGTGGTGAAGAGCATGCCTGTGAAGTCTCAAGAAGAGGGCCACCCCCTCTCCTTGATGTCCTTAAAAAGGACAAATTTTGCTTCCTTAAGGAGCTTCATGTTTGAGTGTGTGTTGAGCATGTTTGGCTTGTTTTCCATGTTTATTATGCCATGATATAACATGTTTTCAAGTTGGTTTTGGCCTCCTATACATGCTTAGTATAGTTGCCTTGTAATGCCCTTTTATGCCTTAACATGTCTAGGTTGTTTGCCCTATTTTCTAGCATGTTTTAAGCTTAGATTTGTGAAGCTTGTAAGCTTATTTTGCCATGATTTAGCTCTGTCCATAGCTATTTTGGCCAATCTTAGCATGAATTTGGTAGCCTCTTTGTATTTGGCTTGTTGGCCTCAAAAGCATGAATATGTGGTATGCTATTCTAGCTTTGTTTTTGATGATTGGAACCATCTAACATGCCATTTCAGTCCTTCATACATGCTTGTTGGATTGCCTTAGTGGCCTAGTTAATGCTTTAAGAGTATGTCTTGTATGCTCCATATTTTGGCTTCAATGCATGCCTTTAGCTTATTGACTCTTAGATGCCATCTAAGTAGCTCTTTGGCCTTGCTTGAACATGTTAAGAACCTATTTTTGGTTGTTAAGTGCATGCCATATGTGTTTGTGCCAAGTGTGGTTTAAATGGCCTATTGACTTGCCTTAGGCCTAGGCCATTTGCATGCTTTGTTTGGCATGCTTCATTGCATGATTTGGCATCATGTTTGACATGGATTTGAGTTTTGATGCATGCTATCGTCTATGTTTGGCCTCTTAAGTGTGCATGAGAGTTGCTTTTGAATGCCTAAGCCTTGAGCCTTAACACTTGCATGTGTGTGTGTGTATTTGGTCTCATTTTCTAGGCACTTTGTGCTTGATTTGAGGCCTTTTAGAGTTGCCTAATTCATGTCTAAGTCCACTATTCCATTGGATTGTATGCTTGAATTATATGCTTGTTTGTATGCTTGCATAAATGCCATGCCATTGTCCATGTGTGCATAATAGATAACATGCTTAGGACCTCATTGCATTGGCATGTCGCTAGGCCTCTTGACTAAGTCATGATGGAGGTTTAGCACCCCTTATGTGCTTGCTTGGTTTGTATGCATTTTAAATCAAATTTGTACCCTTGGTTCTTAGGGTCATCACGCATGGAAATCTTGCGATTGATGGCTTGGAATCGAGCACATGCCCTCTTGAGTCCATAGCATGATGAGGATGTGCTTGGTGCATACATGCTTTGATTTGCATTGCCTTGCCTTTGGTTTCCTCTGCTTCTTTGTCGATTCTGAGTTCTGCGAGGATAAAAGGGCGTCGGCACTCTTTGGTGCCGGCCATTTGCCTCTTGGCGATAATGAAATTGAGCGGTGGCTTCCTTCCTCGACGGTGGCTCCTGCCTCGGCCGGTGATGCTCCCCGGTGCTCGAGAGGCACTCCGAAGTTTTGGGAATTTTCGAGAAGGAGAAGCGAGAAAGCGAGGCACACTTGCAGCGGTCTGATTCAGCGAGTCCGGGCACCTGTGGCGATCGGCCCTCCTTAGAGGCATTTATAGCTTAAATAGATTAATTAGTTAATTTATTTAATTTAGTTGATTTGTAATATTTAATTAGCTAGAATAGTTAATTATTTATTGATTTTGTATATTCTTCGGTCCCTCGGCGAGGGCAAAAATGTAATAAGTGTGCGTGAGTGGGTGTATGTCTTCCAACCCCATTCCTTTCTTCCCTTTTATTTACCTTATGGTAGATTAGGGCATACTTATTTTAGCATACCTTATGCAATGCATGTGTGCATTCATGCATTTGTTTACATGCAGGGCTCGGTACATCATACAAGCGCATCGCAATTTTCAATTCCAAAATTGAATACATGCTATTTGATCGCATTCCACATGCCATGTTTAGGGTTAGCGAGCCTACTCTAGATTGCATTTACGCCCGTGTTGCATTAGCCACTTACCATGAACTAGGTCATGCACGTTTGCTAACCGGTTCCTTGTTTTGGCGTAGTCTGATGTAAGTGTTTATGGCTTTAGCATATCGCGCGTGTGTGATTGTTGCCATGACAATAGGATTGCCATGCGGCTAAATGCTTATGTGTTATAAACTATTTGAATGCTGTGGATGGAGGTTGGATTGCACGAGTTGGAATAACTCGTTGAAATCCGTATTTTAGCCTACTTGCGGTAGCAAAATCCAACACGTTTTTGAGACAAAAGCGGATATGCAATGTTTATTTCCAAGTTAGGCGATCTAGTCTATACTTTTGTGTTCGCGCATCACATAGTAATTCTAGGTTAATAACCGGAATAAGAGCATAAAGTTTTCAAAAAGCGGATATCACGGTTAGTAGAGGCGGTCTTGGACGGGCGAAGAAGTGCTCATAGTGACCTTCCCGATCGTACCCAAGCTCGAGCCAAGACCACTTTGGTGATGGCGGACATGTGGCCTTGACCGAGTCAGGGTTTCCTAAATTTCCCAAAAATAAAACATTTAGGTGGCGACTCTGTAATATGGCAAAGCAGTCCATGTTTGGCACTACTTTTCAAAAATCTGTTTTCTCAAGCGATTTGCCAGATTTGGACTCTTTGGTTGATTTAGAACGCGACACAAAAGTCGAGCGTAGCCTTGAGGTCCCCATGGGGCGTGCTCTGATTTCTGGCGACTCCATGAGATTTTAGAGAGCTTGACTCGAACTCGTGATATCTGTTTTGACTACACTTATGTGTTTCTTTGCATTGCATGTGCATTAGTGCGCCTAGGACACCGTGTTGGCCATCTGCTATTCTGGCGGTTTCTTGGGAGGCTTGTCTTGTCAAGGCATGTCCATAAAATTTGACGGTTCTTGAACTCTGCCAGTATGGGAACACAAACCCCGGTTTACCGGGGCACCCTTTTGGACCATTCGACCTAGTTGCATAGTCGGAATCCGTAGTGACCATTCCAAACTAGGACAGGTTGCTTACCCGATATAGGTTGTTTGAAACCGCTGCGTGCGTAGTAAAACCTTAGCTCCTGACAGAATAGGACAGGGAAACCCTACCCCAACATAGGGGCGTATTGGCTCTCATTTACTTGCTATGTGCTTTTAGAGTGTATCTCTACAGGGAATGCATATACCAGTCTGTAAATCTGGGCATCAGGCCTGCGGGCACCAGTATCAGTATTGTTGTGGGTCGGCTATATCTGCGGGTATCAGTTGATTTGGGGATGACTTGAGGAGCAGTGTTGATAGTAAGTGCGATTGTTTGACTACATCCGTGTTTGGCTGTTTGAAATTTGAAATCTTTGCTTGTTTTCCGTTTGATTCGAGAGATTGAGAGTTGAGTCGAGAAACGACTAGTGTCTTCTCCTCGGCGGGGTGAACATGATCTGAGAACTTCGAAGAGATTGTGGTCATAATGACATGCGTGAGTCAAGAACCACCCACAAGATGAAGCCTCTTGTTGATCGCCGCATCCGCCAAGGTCGCCAGCACACCAGTCTGGACCCTCAATTCTATCGGGCTCATGAGCCCACTACATTCGAGTTAATGGGAATGATAGGCGATCTCAGGTCCGTGGCGGATCTCGCTTCGGAATGTCAACCTCGCCACGGTTGCACCATATCTTTGGAAACTTGAACCCAGGAGCCCCGTCTTGGGCGGATTGTGTCGAGCTCAATCAATCGGAGATGACCTCCACCTACTTGATGATGTGCAGTACCAACCCAAACCTCTCACCAGGCCGAGGCCAGAGGCAAAGACAAAGTGAAGGTAGAGGCCGACCCTATTGAACAAATGCTGTGGGCAGTCCAGGCTTTGAAGGCCGGGGGAATGAGCAAACAACAGATATCCGCGATTGTAACCAAAATTGTGGATGATGTTTTCCCCACTCCGCCTGAGGGCAGTTCCAGTCAGTCAGAGAATCGGGATAGGCCCCGTCATGCCAAGAAGGTTCTTCCCACTCCCAGCCTTGCATCCGGAAAGGATCAGAAACCCAAGGTCGCACCCGCTGACCCATTCGCTAGTGCATCTAGCAAGAATACACAGAGTCCCAAGTACCTGCCCCGAGGGCGCAGGGTCTTCCATTCTCTTTACATGCCTCTGTCTAGGGCACTTCTGATTTTGGCCAAAAAGGGGCATCTCACACCCCTCGATCCTAGGCCACTCCCCAAGCCCCTTCCAGCAGGCCATGATGCCACTCAGTACTGTGCGTACCATCAACAGTCTGGCCATACTACCGACAATTGTTCCCGCCTTCGGCATGAAGTCTGATTTGATTGATAATAAGGTCATCCTCCGCCTACCTCGGCCAAGTCGGTCCTCTGAGTTCTTGGATTGTGAGGACCACGATCTGAGGACACCAATCTTGAGTATGTAATTGGGATTGTTTGCTGCGGGCAATATCTGGTACATTTTTGGATATGGCGTTTGGCGCATTTTTGAGCACCTACCGATGCTAGTTTTGTAAAACGACTTGGGTATCGAGTCGATCTTTTGATTTGTCTTGAGTCTGTCTCATTGTTTTGAGTCGATCCTTTTTGTAAGTGCATCTAATTGTAATGAGTCGGTTCCTCTTTGTATAAGAATACTAGGTGACTTGAGGTTGTTGCCTCGAGCACCATTTTGTTTTGTAATTACTTCTTTTTGCTTTCTTTTTGGGTCTACCTCTGCCGTGGAGCCAGTTTACATCTAGGGAACCCGAATGAAACAGCCGCGGCTATCGTGATCCCGTACTATTTATGTTGGGCTAGTTGTGCCAGAGAATTCGAATGGGGTGACAGTGCATTCCACCTGCTCTTTTGTGCCTTAAAAATTATTGTTTTGACCTAAGCTTTTCAAAACCTTTTTGAACACTGCGGTGATAAAAACAAAGAGGGAGGAATTCCTCGGGATTTGCAAAACTTTGATCAAATTGAGAGAAAGAGAGGCATGCTAAGCCCTTAATGAATGAAATCATGCTTGTCGGCGTGAGTACTGAGAAGGACCCTAGCCTTGATCGAGTTGGTTCCTTTGTCTTGACACGAGCAAATCGTCGCCTTCTTAAAAACTTTCAAAAACAAGATATTTTGCGTAGTCTTGCGAAGACACAGTGTGGGACCGTTCTCGAGATTCTGCGACTTAGGATCGCTCTCGGCCTCGAGACTCGACCCCCTATTTTCAAACCTTGGACGGCATCGAGAATGTTCAAGCGATAGCTATCAATGCGGCGTCTGTATGGCCCGATTCAAAAGCGACCCTCGAGCAAGAGGCATCGAGTCCGTCGGAAGATCAAATCTCACCAAGCAAAGCTCGGGAAGTAGCCGTGATGGACCTTTCTGCAAATCAACACAATAGCCGTTCTCCCAGATACAGAGAGGCTTCAATCTCAAAACCATTTGGCATGGGCATGCTACACTTTTACCCCTTGAGAGGCTCGCTGGGCCGAAAACCCAGAAGGGCGACCCAGGCAAAAGTTAGAGCAAAGAAATAATACAAAAAAAAAAATGCAAAAAATATATATCAAAAGAAATGCAAAAGAAAAGAAAAAGAATGAAAACGAAAAACATAGCTCGCAAGGTCGAAAACCCGCATTGGGCACCTTGGCAAAAGTTAGAGCCTAAAAATAGTGAAGGTTAAAATACCCGAGTGTACCCTAACCGGAACTACGTAAGGCTTGATTCCCATGTTTGGGATACGTAGGCAACTTCACCTTGAAGTCCAGCCCCCAGCGCTTCCATAGCGTCTCAGGCCATGTCATGGTTTTGATCAGTTTTGCCTCCTCCGAATCCGATATCTTGATTGCGATAACCGGGCAGCGTGATTAACTTCCTCTTGAAGCCAAACCACCGACATCTTCCGGTGTTGTGTCCACATATTGATTCAAGCGTCTTGACTCCTCCGTGTCAGGGATCCGGCCGTCGTCAACAAAGGCGGCTTACAACATGCCGTGGCATCATCAAACAAGGGCAACTTTCCGTTGCCCTCCATTACCATAAGTTGCCTGAGTTATGTTCAAACCGGGGCAACTTTCGTTACCTTCTCCCCTTTAAGCGGGGCAATTTTCCATTGCCTTCGATCAGAGGTTGCATATCTCGAGGTAAGTTCTCGCTCGTTGAGCATTGATTGTTTGCAAAAATAGTTTTTGAAAATTTTCACTGAGGTTGACTTACTTTCTCGAAAACTATTCCATTTTCAAAATTGGACCATGATTGGACCCAAGAGGGGAAAATTTTCAGTGCTCTCAGCTTGATTCGCATGATATTCAAATCAAAAATTGAATAAGTGTGTTAATCTAACTCTCATTTTGGTGAATTGTTTTAGAAAACAAAAATGGTCAAAATAGCGAACTAGAAACACGATTGAGTCAGTCCTCTGTCTCCCCCGTTAACTTTGATTGCGAGGCGCTTTATTCGCCCGGAAGAAGTGGGTACGCAAGCTAGCTCGTCGAGGCGTGAACCGCTACTTCCTATTCATCATCATTCACCACAGGGAGGGATGCAAAAATGAGAGATTGAAGAATAGAGAGGAGTAAGTTGAGAGAAAAGTGAGAGAAGGGTTTTTGAGAAAAACCGAGCTTGAAGGCAGTGATGTGAGAGTCACAAATCGGAGGGTGGGAAACTTGCCGGAAGAATTGGCTCCTCAAGATCTTTTGTTTTCAAATCGTCGTGTGTCGTGTCTTTTGATTTGTCGATCTCAACTTAGTCTTGAGTCTTTCCAGTATGTCTCGTTGTGTTAGGTCGTGTGCCTTTTTGTTTCTTGGTTTGAGTCGCCTCGCCGTGTTACGTGATTAGGCTCGGTACCTGGTTGAAAACCCATCCTCTTTCAAAAATGTCGTTTGTGCTCGGAATCTTTGTGCCATTCTCTAACATCCGTGCAAAAGCAAGAGAAAGGGAAAATTTGGGGCATTTGAGTGTATTTCAAGCTGGCAGTGTCGGTTTGTGATCCGTCTTGTCGATTGGACCTATTTGTTCGGGGTTTCTTTGTGTGCGAGAATGAACCAAATCTTGAGTTATGGGCTAAATCTTGAGATCAATCCCGGCCAGATTAGCCCTCGGCGAGTATGGGGTGTGTGTTGGATTGAGCAATGGTTTGTATGAAGGCATCTTGCGGTTTAGTTGGTGGTTGTTTGATTATCACCGTGCAAGTGTTCAAATCATCGGATAACAAATTAATATCATTTACATTTGAGGTGTAGAATGATGCGGTCACGATGTAAAGTATGAAATCATAAAGATAGACAAATGTAACATTCTTTTCAAACAAAAGTTAGTTTCATATCATCTTTTTGAATACATAGTTTGCGGAAAACAAAAACACACTGCTTGGCGATACATAGTACTCTATCTATCAAAAGAAAAGTACAAGAAAAGAAATAAAAGAAAAAGCGATAAAATCATCATCATCAACAGTAGGCCCCATGCCTAAGGTCGATCCTCGCCCTCTTCTGGCGAGAAGCACAAAAGCGTCGTCGAGGCAAATCCTTTGTCGAGCTTAAAGCCAGCTGTCCCGGCCTCCTCATAAATGACTCGATCCCGCCTCCGACTCACCGTCTCCTGGGCGGAGCTCGAGCTACTCCCCACATGACCACGCCCCCTGCAGTGCGAGGAATATCCTGCCGTCCGGGTAGAGGCAGGAGGCCAGTGGGCGATGTCACCCTTGGAGGGATCGGGAAAGGAGGTGAAAATCTGAAGAACAAACACATCGAGAAAATTGTGGCGGTTTATCGATTGCAAGATCACGATGTATGAGTGCGATGTGTGAATGCCGTGGCGGTTTATCGATCTGAATCACGGTGTATGAGTACAATGTATGAAGAGGCGTGGCGGTTTATCGATTTTATGCGATATAGTAGATTGTGCGAAGCAGTATGATTTGAGGCGTAGTCGATAGAACATACCGGCAAGCCGTAGGCAAAGCGACCAGCGTCGAGTCATTGCGACATCCCCATCAAGGAGGCATTGACTCCTGGTGACGGGTATACTCGGAGGAAGCTTGCAAAAGTATTAAATACATCGATGATACGTGGGATATCTAAATGGTGAAATGACAATGCAAGATCTTGAAATAAAGTAATACATCGGAGGCAACTCGGGAATGCCGCCAACTCGTGACCGGCTGAGGAGGAGCAAAAGGGATCTGGTAGGTCTCCCACTCTGCCCCTATAAGTCAACATAGTAGGTAGGCGGGCCGGCCCGTCCCTCGTCCTCTGCACCCCCCCTCTGCCATGAGCTCGAGCCCTCTGTGATGGCCACTGCTCTGCTCTGTCTCTGCCGGGCAGCTGGCGCCCGTGGGTCTCCTTGGATCACTCGGGAGCCCGGCTCGAGGCCGCGCATCGGGAAGGTCGGACATACTCGAGAATAGTCGCCCTCGCCTGTAGGCATCCACATCTATGGCCCGACCAAGGGTGTAGTCCTCCATCTGCTGCTTGAAAACCTCTCGGTGTCCCTCATGTGCTCGGGAGGTGGATCGGAACTATCTGCTCCGGCAATCCAGTCTGGCATAAGCGCTCACCAGTACCGGGCCCGACAAACCCGGACCCTCGGGAGAATCCGTGGCCGAGGTCTCGATGGCGCCCGGCATACCTATCTCGTATCACCGTGGGAGTGGAGCCCACGGTACCGGTGACTGAAATGAAATCTGATTGATTATCTCTTGATATAGAAATGTAACCGCAGCGAAGCTTAAAAGCGGTGTAAGTAAAACATACCTCGATGGGGGTGATGGTGTCGAAGAAAGCGGCGGAAGAAGCTAAAAGTGTCCGGGGCCTCGGACACATCGCCCGTCAGCGGCGAAAAGGGGCGACGAGAGGGTCTCCGTCTCGACGGCAGCTCTAGCACAGGAAAGTAGGCGTACACCCACAGTACCAAAAGCAGCGTCGATATGACCATCGAGCGAATCTGAGGATAAAAGCGAAGCAATGAGCCGTGTGTTGTGCGGTGTGTTGAGCAAAAGTGTCTGATGTGAGCAGCGTCTGACCGTAAAGCGAAATATGTGTGTGCCATGTATGCGATGTCTGATAATTATAAGCGAACAACGGTTTATGCGATGTCTGGTCTGAAAGTCTGAAACGAAATGTAAGCGAGAGGAAGACATACCTCGAGCTCGCGATAGCCTCCTAGCATTGTCACGCTACCACGAGGCGAGCTCATATAACCGTAAAGGGTGGCGAGCGCGCCCCGATCATCTTGCACAATCCTCTCGACATCCACCAAAGTGGCGGCGGAGAACCTTGTGTTCGCCCGGTCGGCAAGCAAGGTGGTCCCGGCAAAAACATAGAAAGCGCGTGCATGCCTCTCGGCGACCTCTGGGTCATCGGGCTGCGTCCACCGGCATAGTCCGCTTTTCAGCGCACCTCAAACCGGGGAGTAGCGGGCCGAACCACTGGGCGAACAAGTGGCGGCGCCTCGCAAACAAATGAACTGGCGGCGATCCACTCGTCCATATGCGTGTCGAAGGGATCGGATCACCCCACCCGATGCGGTGAGCATCGAGAAGTCGTGGGGTCATCGTCATGTCCCGATGTGATAGATGAAAAGAATCGGTGGTGCCCCACCACCTTCCTGCCAGGGCGGCAAGAAGAGGTCTGCAAGCAGAAAGTGCAGAAAGTCCCTGCGAAGGTACGAAGCCGGCCCGATCCAATGTCTTGACTAACGGCGTCGGGCGGCTCGGCGTACCCCCGCGGTAATGTTCCCCATACCGCGGAAGTATGGGAGTCCCCGTAGTCAAGAAATTGCAAAGCCATATGAAGATATGCGGTCGGTACAAATCTGGTATCGCGTCGAGACTTTTAAAATTCAAGCGAAGCGGGTGCGGTGTGCTTCTGTGAACTACAAGCGCGTAATGCATCGATGTATTGTAGATGCTCGGTATAAACCACGGTGCATGTGTGCACATTTCTCAAATGCAAGCAAATGTCGGGTTTGATTATCTTTGCGGTGAAATCTGACTGTGATGTGTCGTGTGTTTTGTGAAGGTTAGCATGCGGATCACGGTGCATGTGTGCACATTTTCGATTCAAGCGGTGTCGGGTTTGACTTATCGGTGTGTGGGCTGCGATGCGTGACATGTCGGTGCTCCTATGAGGATCGGTGTAAGCGGCGTGTGCGTGCTTTTCAGCGTTCAAATAGAAGCGGTCTTGGTATGTTTGATGGCTTCTAGCGTGTGATGTGTCGCGTGTTAAGTGCGATTTTGTACAAATCTAGCATGCGTCGCAATTTTCAAGATTCAAATAAGCGGGTGTTGGCAAATTGGCGGTGCAATGTGTGCCGTGTGTTTGGGTGATCCAAACTAGTGCGATGTATGTGCATGTCGTCGGTCCTAAGCAGTGTCGATGGTGAGTTTGTCTACAATCGACTACGGTTGGCGCTCGAAACTAGCGATTAATGGGTTGATTAGCTATGGCGGTTGGCGAAATCTACATTGCGGAAAATAAAAGGCGAATGTTACCTCGGTGGCGCCCGGCGAACAAGTGGGAGGCGGCTCATGCGGCAAAAGCTCTGGGTCCAAAACTCTGTCAAAGCAGCGGAAGTGGCGGAGTCCATCGGGTGGTATACGTGGATGGCGGCGATAGGTCGCCCGGATCGAATGGCGCTTCGCTCAACGGGAGGAGCCCGACCTCGGGGTCCATCTCATGGTCGGGGGGAGTCCCGACATGTGGAACATCGTCTGCCATGGGTAATGATGGTGAAAAATAGCGGGAAAAGGAAAACCGGGGTGGAATACGAAAAGTCAACCGACAAAGTCAAACCGAGAGGGTCGGAAATGGCGGAAGGGTCGGAATGTGAAAAGGCACGAGGATGAAGACAAAATCAAGGGAACAAGTCCGAGAAGGCGAAAATGGTGAAAAATGCACGAAACAAAGTTTTGTTCGGTCAAAAATGTCAGCAGCGGTGAACCCATGAATCGGACGGCGAAAATGGCGTGAAAGCGAAGAAATCGGCGAAAAATCAAAGGAAAAACACTCTAGAGAGAGGGTTGGATTTGGTGACAAGTGAAGAAAATAGGGTTTGGGAACCCTATTTTATAAAACCGAGCAAAATGGCAAAAGCGCGATCGGTCATTTTTGGCGGTCGGCCTTTGTTTTGTGCGGTCGGCACTATTTTGTGCCGATAGATGAGTTCATGCAGCGGTGGCGGCGGTGACCACCCCACCCGCCGGTGGTGTTCCCAAACCTGTTTAGGCAAGTTGAGGGTTTTGGGTCTTCATAGCTCAAGAAAGTGCGAAAATGCATTCCGATGCTCAACCGGCCTCCGTTTGACTTGGACCGTCTCTCTTGTCGTGGCGCTCAAATTCAGCGAAGATTGTATCCTTTCGTATCCTTTTGTCGTTCTGAGGATTCAAAAGTTGCCCCATGTGCATTGTCTAAGCGCGCTCGCTATCTTGCGCATCATATTGCATTTGGCATGCATTCAATCGCCTTTGTTTTGTGCACTCGCGTTGTCTAACGCGCCAGCGCTATCTTCGCGCATCATATTGCATTTGGCATGCATTCAATCGCCTTTGTTTTGTGCACTTTCGCGTTGTTTAACGCATCGCGCCATCTTGCTCGTCTCTTGCGACTTGCACCATTTAGCATTATCATGCTGCATGTGTGTGGTGCTCCTATATTTTACATTTCACCTTGAGTCACGTGGGCGTACTACCTCACATACTTTGTTTTGCATTTCATTCTCCATCCGTGAAATGGCGTGCCTCATCGTATTTCATTTTGCCAGCGGGTCCGGCGGGACCGAAAACACGCGCGGTCCGGCGGGACCAAAAACACGCGCGGTCCAGGAGACCTTAAATCCTCGGGAGGTGCAAGACCTTCGGTGCATTAAGGTGCACCTCATTACATTCATTTCGCATTTCATTGCATCTCGAGGCACGTACGCCTCGTTTTGCACTTCATTTTCCATCAAATGAGGTACGTATGCCTCATTTCGCATTTCACTGCATCTCGAGGCACGCGTCGCCTCGTTTTGCACTTCATTTTCCATCAAATGATGCGTGTGCCTCATTTTCGAGGCACGTCGCCCTCGTTTTGCACTTTTTTTTTTCCAAATATGCCTCATTTGCATATCATGCATCTCGAGGCACGTCGCCTCGTTTTGCACTTCATTTTCCATCAAAATGATGCGTGTGCCTCATTCGCATTCGTGCATCTCGAGCACGTCGCCTCGTTTTGCACTTCATTTTCCATCAAATGAGGTGCGTGTGCCTCATTCGCATTTCATCGCATTTCGAGGTCTGCGGCGTGCCTCGTTTTGCATTTTATTTTCCACCTATGAGGTATGCCGCCTCATCATGGTTCATTCATTCTCATTTGCATTGTTCTGCACCCCTTTGTGACACGCGTGTCACATTCGCATGGTTGCCCCATACCGGTCTGGCGAGACCTTAAACACGTGCGGTCTAGGAGACCTTAAATCCTCTGGAGGTGCAAGACCTTTGGTGCACTAGAGTTGCCCCTCATTGCATTTGGCATGCATTTCATCGCGCCGCTTAGCGCACCCTCATTGCACTCCATTTTCCATCTTTTGAGACATGCACGTCTCATTTGCCCCATTTGCATCGCATACACTTAAAGTATTATTATGATTGCCCATGGTCTGGCGAGACCTTAAACACGCACGGTCTAGGAGACCTTAAATCCTCGGGAGGTGCAAAACCTTCGGTGCATTAAGGTACACCTCATTGCATTTTGCATGCTTTCCGTAGCGTTGTTTTGCGCATCTCATCGTTGCCCTGTCTGGTCTGGCGAGACCTTAAACACGCACGGTCTAGGAGACCTTAAGTCCTCTGAAGGTGCAATTCCTTCGGTGTCTGTCGTGCCCGAACGACTTTCGGTGGTCTGGTAAAGCCACCCGTCTGTGTTTGCGGTGAGTTCCTAGGAGACCAATGGGAACGGTGAAGACTAGAGTTTGAATGGCTTATGCCTAAAACGTAAAGGTTCGGAACTTCCGAGACTAAAGTCTGGTTTAAATACCCAGGGGGATGTACCCTCGACTTGAAATCTGTATGGAAGCCCCATAGGTTGAGGCGGTGTGTTTACGCCTCGATTCTGGATACTGAACCAACCTAGTATGTCGCCCCGTTGGTAGAATAGGGAAAACTGCAATCGCAGCCATTGCATCATACTGCATTATCATGCATCATTTGTAAATATTGCATATGTCATGCATTTTCAACACAAAAAAAAACAAAAACATGCATCTCATGCATCATTAATACTATTGCATATGTCATGCATTTCCAAAAAACATTCAAAACAAAAAACCCATGCATATGTCATGCATTCCATTGTAAGTATAGTGCATATGTCATGCATTTCTGTAAATATCCAATTCCAGTGCATTGTAGGTGCATGCAATCACTGCATCATCTTCCAACTATGGCTTGGGCCTTTCCTTGTTAAGCAGTGCGGTATGTGCCCTTACTCTTCACGTTGAAGCATAGTCCTGCATGTGTATCGCGCCTACTCCTTATTTGGTATGTTGGATTGAGGTTGCGGCACCTTTTACGTGTTGAAGGCGGCTTATGCGTGTGCATGCCTTTCTAAGCGAAATACGGTTTGGCTCGCATGCCATACCCATTGTATCCATTTCCATTACATTGTAGTGTAGTCATTGCGTCGGCATTAGGATCATTATTCTCACCCGGTAGTCGTTTCCCCACTTATGTCATTCCACTCAATACTTGTTCTTGCGTCGTGCGTATTACTCATAGATCGGACATCGTTCTATGGGACACGGGTGTTCGTCGTATTCCTCATAGATCGGACATCGTTCTATGGGACCTGAACTTGTTACCTCCATCAATCTATTTGACATTTGTGTGGTTTGAACGCTCGGTTTGAATCATGATTCAATTGCCCACATGTAGTTCGCATTAATTTTAATTGCACTACATTTTCATTTGCATTATTCATACATAGTTTTGTATATATTGCATATCATTCATCATTACATTGCATATGTCATGCATTTTGCTAACAATATTATACTGTTAAGTTTGCTTTCTTTTGACGCGATATTGTATATGCGGTTCATTTACATGCATTACCTTGAGCGAGCCGCCTGAGTATTGTATCCTCCGTGTGAGGCGTTTTGAGAATTGCGTAATTCTCTTACATCCTTCTGCATTGTAGTGTAGTTGGTGTATGTTAGCTTATAAGCTGTGCATGTGTGCTTCATTCTGACTTTCTTTGCATGATCATAAGTTATGCTCGGCTTCTTGCATTTTCGGTTGCATTTTGCCCCGCCTCTGGTAGCATATCTTATCCTTGGCATGTGTGCCTCTGCATGAACTCTGTTGGTTTGATTCCTTAGGGGATCGTGGCGACTTGCGAGTTCAACCATTTGCGCTTTGTATGTTTGTCTGAGTCTTCGGCCTTGTCAAAAATGGGTCGTCTCTGGGCTTTGACATTCACTCCCGTCATTGTTATGACTTTCGAGCTCTGTCAAGAGGGCAAGTTGTAGACACCCCATTTTTGACCGTCCTCAAGACTTGGACGTCACCGTTGGAACACTCGGTGATTATCCATGTTTGTGTTCGTTTGGAGTTCCCGGAGTTCTCGGCTCGCGCGCCGTGCCTCAGGACCTCCGGACTCGACCGTTTGTGTTTGGTTTTGCACCAAACACTTGTGTTTGCCTTGGAAGGGCAGGGAATGCTTTGTGAGGCATCCCTACACACCACCGGCTGGGGCTAGAGGCCACCGGCCGGCTGTAGTTGTCCCCGGCACTATATTTTGCCGGTCGGCACTATTTTGTGCCGGTCGGCACTATTTTGGGCGAAATGACCATTTTGCCCAGCCGACCACTTCTGCCTTGCTACGAGATATTTTTGAGCGACTTTTGAGCATTGCTTCCCCTCCATACGTGTATGGAGGGATGAAATCTTCTTGCTTAGCTTGTAAGTCATTGCAAGTTCTATAAGAGAAAAGCTCTCCTTGTTGTTTGAGGGTAAGCATTTTTCAGAGCATTAGACATTGTTAGAGAGCTGGAGCTCTGATTTTTAGGGTTAAGTTAGATACATATATCATATCTCTCTTTTCTCTTAGTACACTAGGTGTTTTAGTTCACACTATTGTACTACAACACCTAGTGTTTCACCTCCTCCTTACTGGCGAGGTTCTAGAGGCATTCTTGGAGGTTCTTGACAGATTTTGAGCTCAAGGAAGCATCAACCACAACCTTTGTGAAGAAGGCTACAAGGGTAAGCAAAACTCCCTTTATTCCCCATTCCTGCACTCTATTTTTACTTGCTTTAAAATAGTTTTTGAGCTTAGCATATAACACAAAAAAGTTCTGATTTTGAACCCTCTTCATTGTATATTAAGAGTGTTTTGTGGTTTGGGGAGGTTTGACCCCCTTTAGACCTTGAAAAAGGTCCCATTTTGTGCTATTTTGGAGAGATCCGAGACTTTGGTCTTAGGATGTCTTCTGCCCAGAAATCTTGAGGATTTGGTGGTGAAAAGCTGCCTGTGAAGTCTCAAGAAGGAGAGGGCCACCCCCTCTCCTTGATGTCCTTAAAAAGGACAAATTTTGCTTCCTTAAGGAGCTTCATGTTTGAGTGTGTGTTGAGCATGTTTGGCTTGTTTTCCATGTTTATTATGCCATGATATAACATGTTTTCAAGTTGGTTTTGGCCTCCTATACATGCTTAGTATAGTTGCCTTGTAATGCCCTTTTATGCCTTAACATGTCTAGGTTGTTTGCCCTATTTTCTAGCATGTTTTAAGCTTAGATTTGTGAAGCTTGTAAGCTTATTTTGCCATGATTTAGCTCTGTCCATAGCTATTTTGGCCAATCTTAGCATGAATTTGGTAGCCTCTTTGTATTTGGCTTGTTGGCCTCAAAAGCATGAATATGTGGTATGCTATTCTAGCTTTGTTTTTGATGATTGGAACCATCTAACATGCCATTTCAGTCCTTCATACATGCTTGTTGGATTGCCTTAGTGGCCTAGTTAATGCTTTAAGAGTATGTCTTGTATGCTCCATATTTTGGCTTCAATGCATGCCTTTAGCTTATTGACTCTTAGATGCCATCTAAGTAGCTCTTTGGCCTTGCTTGAACATGTTAAGAACCTATTTTTGGTTGTTAAGTGCATGCCATATGTGTTTGTGCCAAGTGTGGTTTAAATGCCCTATTGACTTGCCTTAGGCCTAGGCCATTTGCATGCTTTGTTTGGCATGCTTCATTGCATGATTTGGCATCATGTTTGACATGGATTTGAGTTTTTGATGCATGCTATCGGTCTATGTTTGGCCTCTTAAGTGTGCATGAGAGTTGCTTTTGAATGCCTAAGCCTTGAGCCTTAACACTTGCATGTGTGTGTGTGTATTTGGTCTCATTTTCTAGGCACTTTGGCCTTGATTTGAGCCTTTTAGAGTTGCCTAATTCATGTCTAAGTCCACTATTCCATTGGATTGTATGCTTGAATTATATGCTTGTTTGTATGCTTGCATAAATGCCATGCCATTGTCCATGTGTGCATAATAGATAACATGCTTAGGACCTCATTGCATTGGCATGTCGCTAGGCCTCTTGACTAAGTCATGATGGAGGTTTAGCACCCTTATGTGCTTGCTTGGTTTGTATGCATTTTAAATCAAATTTGTACCCTTGGTTCTTAGGGTCATCACGCATGGAAATCTTGCGATTGATGGCAGGAATCGAGGCACATGCCCTCTTGAGTCCATAGCATGATGAGGGATGTGCTTGGTGCATACATGCTTTGATTTGCATTGCCTTGCCTTTGGTTTCCTCTGCTTCTTTGTCGATTCTGCGGAGTTCTGCGAGGATAAAGACGTCGGCACTCTTTGGTGCCGGCCATTTGCCTCTTAGCGGCCGATAATGAAATTGAGCGGTGGCTTCCTTCCTCGGCCGGTGGCTCCTGCCTCGGCGGTGATGCTCCCGGTGCTCTGAGAGGCACTCTGAAGTTTTGGGAATTTTTTGAGAGAAGGAAGCGAGAGAAGCGAGCACACTTGCAGCGGTCTTGATTCAGCGAGTCCGGGCACCTGTGCGATCGACCCTCCTTAGAGGCATTTATCGCTTAAATAGATTAATTAGTTTATTTATTTAATTTAGTTGATTTGTAATATTTAATTAGCTAGAATAGTTAATTATTTATTAGGTTTGTATATTCTTTGGTCCCTCGGCGAGGGCAAAAATGTAATAAGTGTGCGTGAGTGGGTGTATGTCTTCCAACCCCATTCCTTTCTTCCCTTTTATTTACACCTTATGGTAGATTAGGGCATACTTATTTTAGCATACCTTATGCAATGCATGTGTGCATTCATGCATTTGTTTACATGCAGGGCTCGGTACATCATACAAAGCATCATAATTTTCAATTCCAAAATTGAATACATGCTATTTGATCGCATTCCACATGCCATGTTTAGGGTTAGCGAGCCTACTCTAGATTGCATTTACTTGCGTGTTGCATTAGCCACTTACCATGAACTAGGTCATGCGTTTGCTAACCGGTTCCTTGTTTTGGTAGCGAACGATGTAAGTGTTTATGGCTTTAGCATATCGCACGTGTGTGATTGTTGCCATGACAATAGGATTGCCATGCGGCTAAATGCTTATGTGTTATAAACTATTTGAATGCTGTGGATGGAGGTTGGATTGCACGAGTTGGAATAACTCGTTGAAATCCGTATTTTAGCCTACTTGCGGTAGCAAAATCCAACACGTTTTTCGAGACAAAAGCGGATATGCAATGTTTATTTCCAAGTTAGGCGATCTAGTCTATACTTTTGTGTTGCGCATCACATAGTAATTCTAGGTTAATACTTAGGAATAAGAGCATAAAGTTTTCAAAAGCGGATATCACGGTTAGTAGAGGCGGTCTTGGACGGGCGAAAGAATGCTCATATGACCTTCCCGTCGTACCCAAGCTCGAGCCAAGACCACTTTGGTGATAGCGGACATGTGGCCTTGACCTTAGTCGAGTTTCCTAAATTTCCCAAAAATAAAATATTTAGGTGGCGACTCATGTCTGGCAAGCGATCCATGTTTGGCACTACTTTTCAAAATCTGTTTTCTCAAGCGATTTGCGGATTTGGACTCTTTGGTTGATTTAGAACCGCGACACAAAAGTCGAGCGTAGCCTTGAGGTCCCTCATGCGGGCGTGCTCTGATTCTGGCGACTCATTGAGGATTTTAGAGCTTGACTCGAACTTCGTGATATCTGTTTGACTACACTTATGTGTTTCTTTGCATTGCATGTGCATTAGTGCGCCTAGGACACCGTGTTGGCCATCTGCTATTCTGGCGGTTTCTTGGGAGCTTGTCTTGTCAAGGCATGTCCATAAAATTTGACGGTTCTTGAACTCTGCCGCATGGGAACACAAACCCGGTTTCTGGGGCACCCTTTGGACCATTAGACCTAGTTGCATAGTGAATCCGTAGTGACCATTCCAAACTAGGGACGGGTTGCTTACCCGATATAGGTTGTTTGAAACATTGCGTGCGTAGTAAAACCTTAGCTCTGACGAGAATAGGGCGAAACCCTACCCCAACATAGGCGTATTGGCTCTCATTTACTTGCTATGTGCTTTTAGAGTATATCTCTACAGGGAATGCATATACCAGTCTGTAAATCTGGGCATCAGGCCTGCGGGCACCAGTATCAGTATTGTTGTGGGTCGGCTATATCTGCGGGTATCAGTTGATTTGGGGCGATGACTTGAGAGCAGTGTTGATAGTAAGTCACGATTGTTTGACTACATCCGTGTTTGGTATTTGGAAATGAAATCTTTGCTTGTTTTCCGTTTGATTCGAGATTGAAGAGTTAGTCGGAAGCGACTAGTGTCTTCTCCTCGGCGGGGTGAACATGATCAGAACTTCGAAGAGATTGTGGTCATAATGACGTGAGTCAAGAACCACCCACAAGATGAAGCCTCTTGTTGATCGCCGCATCCGCCAAGGTCGCCATTGCACCAGTCTGGACCCCTCAATTCTATCGGGCTCATGAGCCCACTACATTCGAGTTAATGGGAATGATAAGCGATCTCAGGTCGTGGCGGATCTCGCTTACGGAATCAACCTCGCCACGGTTGCACCATATCTTTGGAAACTTGAACCCAGGAGCCCCGTCTTGGGGCGGATTGTGTCGAGCTCAATCAATCGGAGATGACCTCCACCCTAGCGATGATGTAGTACCAACCCAAACCTCTCACGGGCGAGGCGAGGCAAAGACAAAGTGAAGGTAGAGCGACCCTATTGAACAAATCTTGTGGGCGATCCGGGCTTTGAAGGGGAATGAGCAAACAACGGATATCGCGATTGTAACCAAAATTGTGGATGATGTTTTCCCCTCACTTTGAGGCGATTCGATCGGTCGAGAGAATCGGGATAGGCCCGTCATGCCAAGAAGGTTCTTCCTCGGCCTTGCATCCGGAAAGGATCGAAACCCAAGTCGCACCGTGACCCATTCGCTAGTGCATCTAGCAAGAATACCTGAGTCCCAAGTACACCAGAAGCGCGGGGTCTTCCATTCTCTTTACATGCCTCTGTCTAGGGCACTTGATTTTGGCCAAGGGCATCTCACACCCTCGATCCTAGGCCACTCCCCAAGCCCCTTCCGGTGAGCCATGATGCCACTCGATCTTGTCGTACCATCAGCGGTCGGCCATACTACCGACAATTGTTCCGCCTTCGGCATGAAGTCTGAGATTTGATTGATAATAAGGTCATCCTCCGCCTACCTCGGCCAAGTCGGTCCTCTGAGTTCTTGGATTGTGAGGACCTGAATCTGAGGACAAATCTTTGCAGTATGTAATTGGGATTCGGTACTGCGGGCAATATCTGTACATTTTTGGATATGGCGTTTTGGCGCATTTTTGAGCACCTCTGATGCTAGTTTTGTAAAACGACTTGGGTATCGAGTCGGTCTTTTGATTTGTCTTGAGTCTGTCTCATTGTTTTGAGTCGATCCTTTTTGTAAGATGCATCTAATTGTAATGAGTCGGTTCCTCTTTGTATAAGAATACTAGGTGACTTGAGGTTGTTGCCTCGAGCACCATTTTGTTTTGTAATTACTTCTTTTTGCTTTCTTTTTGGGTCTACCTCTGTAGTGGAGCAGTTTACATCTAGGGAACCGAATAAACACGCATGACTATCGTGATCCCGTACTATTTATGTTGGGCTAGTTGTGCCAGAGAATTCGAATGGGGTGACAGTGCATTCCACCTGCTCTTTTGTGCCTTAAAAAATTATTGTTTTGACCTAAGCTTTTCAAAACCTTTTTGAACACTGCGGTGATAAAAACAAAGAGGGAGGAATTCCTCGGGATTTGCAAAACTTTGATCAAATTGAGAGAAAGAGGCATGCTAAGCCCTTAATGAATGAAATCATGCTTGTCGGCGTGAGTCTTGAGAAGGACCCTAGCCTTGATCGATTGGTTCCACTTTGTCTTGACACGAGCAAATCGTCGCCTTCTTAAAACTTTCAAAAACAAGATATTTTGCGTAGTCTTGCGAAGACTGTGTGGGACCGTTCTCGAGATTCTGTGACTTAGGATCGCTCTCGGCCTCGAGACTCGACCCCCTATTTTCAAACCTTGGACCCGGCATCGAGAATGTTCAAGCGATAGCTATCAATGCGGCGTCTGTATGGCCCGATTCAGCGACCCTCGAGCAAGAGGCATCGAGTCCGTCGGGAAGATCAAATCTCACCAAGCAAAGCTCGGGAAGTAGCCGTGATGGACCTTTACGCAAATCAACACAATAGCCGTTCTCCCGGATCTGAAGAGGCTTCAATCTCAAAACCATTTGGCATGGGCATGCTACACTTTTACCCCTTGAGAGGCTCGCTGGGCCGAAAACCCAGAAGGGCGACCCAGGCAAAAGTTAGAGCAAAGAAATAATACCAAAAAAAAAATGCAAAAAATATATATCAAAAGAAATGCAAAAGAAAAGGAAAAGAATGAAAACGAAAAACATAGCTCATAAGGTCGAAAACCGCATTGGGCACCTTGGCAAAAGTTAGAGCCTAAAAATAGTGAAGGTTAAAATACGAGTGTACCCTAGGAACTACGTGAGGCTTGATTCCCATGTTTGGGATCGTGAAACTTCACCTTGAAGTCCGGCCCCAGCCTTCCATAGCGTCTCGAGGCCATGTCATGGTTTTGATCGGTTTGCCTCCTCCGAATCCGATATCTTGATTGCGGTAACCGGAGCGTGATTAACTTCCTCTTGAAGCCAAACCACCGACATCTTCGGTGTTGTGTCCACATATTGATTCAAGCCGTCTTCGACTCCTCCGTGTCAGGGATCCGGCCGTCGTCAACAAAGGCGGCTTACAACATGCCATGGCATCATCAAACAAGGGCAACTTTCCGTTGCCCTCCATTACTATAAGTTGCCACGAGTTATGTTCAAACCGGGGCAACTTTCCGTTACCTTCTCCCCTTTAAGCGGGGGCAATTTTCCATTGCCTTCGATCAGGGGTTGCATATCTCGAGGGTAAGTTCTCGCTCGTTGAGCATTGATTGTTTGCAAAAATAGTTTTTGAAAATTTTCTTGAGGTTGACTTACTTTCTCGAAAACTATTCCATTTTCAAAATTGGACCATGATTGGACCCAAGAGGGAAAATTTTCGCTCACTGACTTGATTAGCATGATTTTCAAATCAAAAATTGAATAAGTGTGTTAATCTAACTCTCATTTTGGTGAGGCTGTTTTAGAAAACAAAAATGGTCAAAATAATGAACTAGGAACACGATTAGTCGGTCCTCTGTCTCCCCGTTAACACGATTGCCCGAGAGGCGCTTTATTCGCCAGAAGAAGTGGCTGCAAGCTAGCTACGTCGGGCGTGAACCCGCTACTTCCTATTCATCTGTCATTCACCCTGGGGAGGGATGCAAAAATGAGAGATTGAAGAATAGAGAGGAGTAAGTTGAGAGAAAAGTGAGAGAAGGGTTTTTGACAAAAACCGCGCTTGAAGGCCGAGTGATGTGAGAGTCACAAATCGAGGGGTGGGAAACTTGCCGGAAGAATTGGCTCCTCAAGATCTTTTGTTTTCAAATCGTCGTGTGTCGTGTCTTTTGATTTGTCAGTCACAACTTAGTCTTGAGTCTTTCCCGAGTATGTCTCGTTGTGTTAGGTCGTGTGCCTTTTTGTTTCTTGGTTTGAGTCTGCCTCGCCGTGTTCTGTGATTAGGCTCGGTACCTGGTTGAAAACCCATCCTCTTTCAAAAATGTCGTTTGTGCTCGAATCTTTGTGCCATTCTCTAACATCCGTGCAAAGCAAGAGAAGGAAGGGAAAATTTGGGGCATTTGAGTGTATTTCAAGCGCAAGTGTCGGTTTTGTGATCCGTCTTGTCGATTGGACCTATTTGTTCGGGGTTTCTTTGTGCGAGAATGAACCAAATCTTGAGTTATGGGCTAAATGAGATCAATCTCAGCAGATTAGCCCTCGGCGAGTATGGGCGTGTGTTCGGATTGAGCAATGGTTTGTATGAGTCTTCTTGCGGTTTAGTTGATGGTTGTTTGATTATCACCGCAAGTGTTCAAATCATCGGATAACAAATTAATATCATTTACATTTGAGGTGTAGAATGATGCGGTCAAAGGTAAAGTATGAAATACGCAAAGATAGACAAATGTAACATTCTTTTCAAACAAAAGTTCGTTTCATATCATCTTTTTCGAATACATAGTTTGCGGAAAACAAAAAACCTGCCTGCGGCAGTACATGGTACTCTATCTATCAAAAGAGAAAAGTACAAGAAAAGAAATAAAGAAAAGAAGCAGTAAAATCATCATCATCAACAGTAGGCCCCATGCCTAAGGGTCAGTCCTCGCCCTCTTCCTGGGCAGAAGCACAAAGGCGTCGTCAGAGCCGTCACTGTCAGAGCCCGAGCCCGAGCTGTCCCCGGCCTCCTCCGCAAATGACTCAGTCCCCGCCTCCGACTCACCGTCTCCTGGAACTGGAGCTCGAGAGCTACTCCCCACATGACCACGCCCCTGCAGTGCGGGAATATCTGCCGTCCGGGTAGAGGCAGGAGGCCAGTGAGCAGTGTCACCCACTGGAGGGATCGGGAAAGGAGGCTGAAAATACAGAGTACAAACACATCAGAAAATTGTGAGCAGTTTATCAGTTTAAGATGCAGTGTATGAGTGCAGTGTGTGAATGCCGTGTGCAGTTTATCGAGAGAATCACGGTGTATGAGTACAATGTATGAAGACCGTGAGCAGTTTATCAGATTTTTGTGCAGTATAGTAGATTGTGCGAAACAGAGTATGATTTGAGACTGTGGTCAGTAGAACATACCGGCAAGCCGTAGACGGCCAAAGCGTCGAGAGTCCGCTGCAGCATCCCCATCAAGGAGGCATTCAGCTCCACAGACTGACGGGTATACTCGGAGGAAGCCTGCAAAAGTATTAAATACATCAGTATTCTGTGGGATATCTAAATGAACTGAAATGACAATGCAAGATGCAGAAATAAAGTAATACATACCGGAGGCAACTCAGGAATGCCGGCCAACTCGTGACCAGCCTGAGGAGGAGCAAAAGGGATCTGGTAGGTCTCCCCACTCTGCCCCCTATAAGTCAACATAGTAGGTAGAGCGGGCCAGCCCGTCCCTCGTCCCCTCTGCACCCCCCTCCTGCCGCGAGCTCGAGCCCTCTGTGATGGCCCTGCTCCTGCTCCTGTCTCTGCCCGGGCCGCTGGCGCCGTGGGTCTCACTGGATCACGGAGCCCCGGCCAGAGGCCGATCAGAAGGTCCGGACATACTCAGAATAGTCGCCCTCGCCCCTGTAGGCATCCACATCTATGGCCCAGCCAAGGGTGTAGTCCTCCATCTGCTGCGCAGAAAACCTCTCAGTGTCCCTCATGTGCTCGGGAGGCTGGATCGGAACTATCTGCTCCGGCAATCCCAGGGTCTGACGCAAGAAGCGCTCACCAGTACCGGGCCGACAAACCGACCTCCAGAGAATCCTAGAGCGAGGTCTCGATGGCGCCACATACCTATCTCGTATCACCAGGGAGTGGAGCCCACTACCGCCAGTGACTGAAATGAAATCTGATTGATTATCTCTCGATATAGAAATGTAAGCACGAAGCTTTAAACGGACTGAAGTAAAACATACCTCGATGGGGGTGATGGTGTCGAAGAAAGCGGCGAAGAAGCTAAAAGTGTCCCGGTCTCCGGACACATCGCCCGTCATAAGGGCGAGAAAGGGACGACCAGGGGTCTCCGCCTCCCGTCTGCTCTAGCTCAGGAAAGTAGGCGACACCCACAACCGCAAAAGAGCGCCAAGATGACCATCGAAAAGGTGACAGATAAAAGTAAAAATGCAGAGCCGTATGTTGTGCAGGTGTTGAGCAAAGTGTACAAGCAGAACAATAGTGTAAAGCAGAAATATGTGTGTGCCATGTGTACAGTGTACAGTAATTGTAAAGGCATAACAGCTTATGCAAGGTATGAGTACGAAAGTACGTAACGAAATAAGCAGAGGAGAAGACATACCTCCCAGGCTTGCCAGTAGCCTCCTAGCAGCTGTCCGCTACCACGAGAGACTGAGCTCATATAACCGTAAAGGGTGGCCAGAGCCGCGCCCCCCCAGTCATACTGCACAATCCTCTCGACATCCACCAAGGCGCTGAAAGCGGAGGGCACTATGGTTCGCCGGTCGGCAAACAGGTGGTCCCCAAAGAAAAACATGAGAAAGCCGCGTGCATGTTCTCGCCGCCTCTGGTCATCCGAGCTGGCCCACCAAAGATAGTCCGCGACTCAATCGCACCTCAAACCAGAGTAGCGGACGAACCTGGGCGAACAAGTGGCGGCGCCGAAAGCAAATGAACTCGAGCGGCGATCCACTCGTCCATGTGCAGGTCGGCGGATCGGATCACTTCACCCCGATGCCGCGAGCATCGAAGTCGTGAGGTCATCGTCATGTCCCCGGCCGCCGATAGATGAAAAGAATCGGTGTCCCACCACCTCTCGCCAGAGCGGCAAGAAGAGGTCTGCAAGTAGAGAGTCCGAAAGTCCTCGCAGAAGGTAATTGCCGCCCGATCCACAATGCGGTTAACGGCGTCAGGCGATTTCGGTCAAGCGCGTAATGTTCCCATACCATGAGAGTATGGGAGTCCCCAGTAGTCAAGAAATTGCAAAGCCATATGAAGATATGCGACCGTACAAATCTGGTATGCGTGCAGACTTTTAAAATTCAAACAGAAACCGGGTGCCAGTGTGCTTACAGTGAACTACAAACGCGTAATGCATCAGTGTATTGTAGATGCTCCAGTATAAACACGGTGCATATGTGCACATTTCTCAAATGCAAGCAAATGTCAGGTTTCAGTATACTGCGGTGAAATACGGCCTGTGATGTGTCAGTGTGTTTTGTGAAGGTTAGCATGCGGATACGGTGCATGTGTGCACATTTTCCAGATTCAAGCAGGTATCGGGTTTGACTTATCGAGTGTGGGTGCGGTTGACATGTCGGTTCTATGAGGATCGGGTAAATAAAAGTGTGCGTGCTTTTCAACGTTCAAATAGAAGCCAGGTCTTGGTATGTTTCAGTAAACTACAACGTGTGATGTGTCCGCGTGTTAAGTGCAGTTTTGTACAAATCTAGCATGCGTGCGAATTTTCAAGATTCAAATAAACGCCGGGTGTTGGCAAATTGGCAGTGCAATGTGTGCCGTGTGTTTGGGTGATTCAAACTAGTGCAGTGTATGTGCATGTGCGTCGGTCCTAAACAGGTGTCAGTAGTGAGTTTGTCTACAATCGACTACGGTTCAGCGCATCAGAACTAAGCAGTTAATGGGTTCAGTTAGCTATGGCAGTTGACAGGAAATCCTACATTGCGGAAAATAAAAGACCAGAATGTTACCTCAGTGGCGCCAGCAGACAAGTGGGAGGCCGGCTCGCGCAAAGAAAGCTCGGTCCAAAACTCACAAAGCCGCGGAAGTGGCGAGTCCATCGGGTGGTAGCACGTGGATGGCCGGCGATAGGTCGCCGGATCGAATGGCGCCGCTCAACGGAGGAGCTCGACCCCGGGGTCCATCTCATGGTCCGGGGGAGTCCCGACATGTGGAACATCGTCTGCCATGGGTAATGATGGTGAAAAATAGCCGGAAAAGGAAAACCGGGTCGGAATACGAAAAGTCAACCGACAAAGTCAAACCCGAGAGGGTCGGAAATGGCCGGAAGGGTCGGAATGTGAAAAGGCACGAGGATGAAGACAAAATCAAGGGGAACAAGTCCCGAGAAGGCGAAAATGGTGAAAAATGCACCGAAACAAAGTTTTGTTCGGTCAAAAATGTCCGAAACGCGGTGAACTTCGCGAATCGGACGACGAAAATGACGTGAAACGCGAAGAAATCGGCGAAAAATCAAAGGAAAAACACTCTAGAGAGAGAGAGGGTTGGATTTCGGCGGCTTGAAGTGAAGAAAATAGGGTTTGGGAACCCTATTTTATAAAACCCGAGGCAAAATGGCAAACCGCCTCGATCAATATTTTTGGCGGTCGGCCTCGAGTTTGTGCCGGCCGGCACTATTTTGTGCCGATAGATGAGTTCATGCAGTGGAAGCGGTGACCACCCCACCCAAACGGTGGTGTTCCCAAGGCCCTGTTTAGGCAAGTTGAGGGGTTTTGGGTCTTCATAGCTCAAGAAAGTACGAGAAAATGCATTCCCGATGCTCAACCGGCCTCCGTTTTGACTTCGGACCGTCTCTACTGTGCGTGACGCTCAAATTCAAGCGAAGATTGTATCCTTTCGTATCCTTTTGTCGTTTATAGGGATTCAAAAGTTGCCCCATGTGCATTGTCTAAACGCATCGCACTATCTTGCGCATCATATTGCATTTGGCATGCATTCAATCGCGACTGCTTGGTGCACTCCCTAACGCATCGCGCTATCTTGCGCATCATATTGCATTTGGCATGCATTCAATCGCACTGCTTTTGTGCAATCGCGTTTGTTTAACGATCGCGCCATCTTGCTCGCCTTGCGACTTGCACCATTTTGCATTATCATGCGGCATGCGGTCGTGCTCCTTCATTTGCATTTCACCTTGAGTCACGTAGGCGACTACCTCACATACTTTGTTTTGCATTTCATTCTCCATCCCGTGAGGTACGCTGCTTCATGCGCATTTCATTTTGCCGGGTCCGGCGAGACTGAAAACAGCCGTCCGGGCGGGACTAAAAACACGCTACGGTCCAGAGACCTTAAATCCTGGAGGTGCAAGACCTTCGGCATTAAGGTGCACCTCATTACATCTATTTCGTGATTTCATTGCATCTCGAGGCACGACGCCGCTTTGCACTTCATTTTCCATCAAATGAGGTAACGTATGCCTCATTTCGATTTCATCGCATCTCGAGGCACGACGCCGCTTTTGCACTTCATTTTCCATCAAATGAGGTACGCAGCCTCATTTCGCATTTCATTGCATCTCGAGGCACGCACGCCTCGTTTGCACTTCATTTTCCATCAAATGAGGCACGATGCCTCATTTCGCGATAACATTGCATCTCGAGGCACGACGCCTCGCTTTGCACTTCATTTTCCATCAAAATGAGGTACGGTGCCTCATTTCAAGATTTCATTGCATCTCGAGGCACGACGCCTCGCTTTGCACTTCATTTTCCATCAAATGAGGCGTGGTGCCTCATTTCGCATTTCATCAAGATTTCGAGGTGCGCGTCCTCGCTTTTGCATTTTATTTTCCACCTATGAGGTATGCACGCCATCATGGTTCATTTCATTCTCATTTGCATTGTTCTCAAGACTTTTGTGACACGCTGTCACATTCGCATGGTTGCCCCATACCGGCCGGGCGAGACCTTAAACACGTGCGTCTAGGAGACCTTAAATCCTCCGAGGTGCAAGACCTTTGGTGCACTAGAGTTGCCCTCATTGCATTTGGCATGCATTTCATCGCCGCTTAGCGCACCTCATTGCACTCCATTTTCCATCTTTTGAGACATGCACGCCTCATTTGCCCCATTTGCATCGATACACTTAAAGTATTGTGTAACAGCTGCCCCGCGGGTCCGGGCGAGACCTTAAACACGCACGTCTAGAGACCTTAAATCCTCGGAGGTAAACCTTCGGTGCATTAAGGTACACCTCATTGCATTTTGCATGCTTTTCAGAAGTTGTTTTATGATCTCATCGCGTTCTCGGTCCGGGCGAGACCTTAAACACGCACGTCTAGGAGACCTTAAGTCCTCTGAAGGTGCAATTCTTCGTGTTTGCCGTGTCTGAACGACTTTCGTGGTCCGTGTAAAGCCACCCGTCTGTTTTGTGTGAGTTCCTAGGAAACCAATGGGGATGGTGAAGACTAGAGTTTGAATGGCTTATGCCTAGAACGTAAAGGTTCGAACTTCCGAGACTAAAGTCCGTTTAAATACCCGAGGGGATGTACCCTCGGCTTGAAATCAGTATGGAAGCCCCATAGGTTGAGGCGTGTTTACGCCGATTCTCGATAATCAACCAACCTAGTATGTCCCCTTGTTGGTAGAATAGGAAAACGCAATCGCACCATTGCATCATACCGCATTATCATGCATCATTGTAAATATTGCATATGTCATGCATTTTCAACACAAAAAACAAAAACATTCAAAACAAAAACCCATGCATATGTCATGCATTTCATTGTAATATAGTGCATATGTCATGCATTTCAGAATATCCATTTCCATTGCATTGTAGCATTTTAGTTGCATGCATTCACGCATCATCTTCCATCTATGGCTTGCACCTTTCATTGTTGAGCTTGGTTTGGTATGTGCTCATACTTTTCACGTTGAAGCATAGTCCTGCATGTGTATCGCGCCTACCCATCACCTGTATGAACTTGGATTGAGGTTGCGGCACCTTTTCATGTTAGACATGGCTTGTAATGCGTGCATGCCTTTCCTAGGCAAAATACGGTTTGGCTCGCATGCCATATCCATTGTATCCATTTTACATTGTAGTGTAATTATTGCATCCGATTAGGATCATTATTCTTTCCCCAAATGGGTTGTTTCCACTTATGTCATTCCACCCAATACTTGTTCTTGTGTCCATTACTCATAGATCTACATTTCTCATAGATCGACATCGCTCTATGGGACACGGACTTGTTACTTCCATCAATCTATTTGACATTTGTGTGGTTTGAACCGCTTCGGATTGAATCATGATTCAATTGCCCGCATGTAGTTTGCATTGTTTTAAATGCATTGCATTATCATTTGCATTGTTCATACTTAGTTTTGTATATATTGCATATCATTCATCATTCGCATTGCATATGTCATGCATATTGCTAAGGATATTATACTGTTAAGTTTACTTTCTTTTCGTGCACGATATTGTATGTATGGGTTCATTTATGAGGCAACCAGCGAGTCGCAGACAGTATCGTATCCTCCGTGAGACGGTTTGAGAATTGCCTAATTCTCGTACATCCTTTATGCATTGTAGTGTAGATTGGCATATGCTAGCTTATAACCTGTGCATGTGTGCTTCATTACGACTTTCTTTGCATGATCATAAGTTATGCTCGGCTTGCATTGTCTCAGATTTTGCCCTCGCTTACACGCGATATCTTATCCTTGGCATGTATGTTTGTCCAAGTCTTCGCCTTGTCAAAATGGGTCGCCTGGCTTTGACATTCACTCCATTGTTATGACTTTCGAAGTTCTCACAAAGAGGGGCAATCAGAGACACCCCATTTTTGACCGTCCTCAAGACTTGGACGTCACCATTTGAACACTTGGTGAGTATCCATGTTTGTGTTTGTTTGGAGTTCCCGAGTTCTCGGCCACGCCGTGCCTCGTGATTTCCGAACTGACTGCTTGTGTTTGGTTTTGCACCAAACACTTATATTTTGCCTTGAAGGGCAGGAATGCCTTGTGAGACATCCCTACACACCACCGGCACTAGCTAGAGGCCACCGTCGGGTCTTGCCATCGGCAATATATATTGCCTCGGCACTATTTTGTGCCGTCTGCACTCTTTTGGCAAATGACATTTTTGCCCACCGACCACTTTACAAATGCTCAGAGATATTTTAAGGCATTTTTGAGATGCTTTTGCCTCCATACACGTATGGAGTGATGAGTCTTACTTGACTTAACTTGTAAGTTTGGTTCTATAATAGAACCCTTCCTCCTCTTGGCTCCAAGGTTGGAGGGTTAGCATTTTTGAGCATTAGACATTGTTAGAGAAGCTCGGTTTTTAGGGTTTGAGTTCTATATCTATCCTATCTCTTTTTTCTTGTTTGTACACTAGGTGCTTTAGTCCACATTATTGCACACAAGCACCTAGTGTTTCACCTCCTCCTTGGCTACCGAGGTTTCAAGAGGTTGTTCTTAGAGTTTTTGGCTAGATTAGAGCTTAAGGAAGTAACAACATCATCTTTTGTGAAGAAGGTCTACAAGGGTAAGACACTAGTCCTCTTTATTCCCCATTCTTGCACTCCATTTTTACTATCTTTTGAACTATTTTGTGCTTGTGTTTAATACAAAAGTTCTGATTTTGAGTCCTCTTGATTGTTTGTTAAGAGTGTTTTGTGCTTTGGGGAAGTTTGGCCCCTTTAGGCCTTGAAAGGCCCCATTTTTGTGCTATTTTGGTGAGATCCGAGATTTTGTCTTGGGTCTTTCACCACCAAATCTTGAGGATTTCAGGTGAAGGTGATGCCTTGAAGTCCCAAGAAGGAGAGGGCCACCCCTCTCCTTGATGTCCTTGAAAGGACAAGTTTTGCCTCTTGAGGAAGCCTATGTTCAAGTGTGTGTTGAGCATGCCATGACTTGTTTTTCATGCTTATTATACCATGATATAACATGATTTTAAGTTGGTTTTGGTCCCTTATGCATGCTTAGCATAGTTGCCATGTAATGCCCTTGTGATCCTTAACATGTCTTAGGTTGTGTGCCTTTGTTTCTAGCATGTTTTAGGCTTACATTTGTGAAGCTTGTATGCTTATTTTGCCATGAATGAGGTCTGTCCATAGTTATTTTGATCGACCCTAGCTTGTATTGTATAGCCTCTTTGTGTTTGGCTTGTTGGCCTTAAGTGCATAAATATGTAGCATGCTGTTTTGCGTTATTTTCAATGTTTGGAACCATTTAGCATGCAATTTCAGTCCCTTAGACATGCTTGTTTGATTGCCTTGCATGCCTCTTTGAAGCTTTGAATGCATATGTTGTATGCCTCATGCCTTGACTTTGTATGCCTTGCTCTAGAGCCACTTAGATGCCATCTAGGAGGTCCCATTTGTATGGTCTATGCTTAGACATGTTTAAGCCTTCTTGGCCTTGTGAGGCTTGGTTGGCTTAGCCATGGTTTAGGTCTCCTTTGGCTTGCCTTGGATGCTTGGGCCATTTGTTGCATGCTTAGTCTATTTTGTTGCTTGGTTTGACACCATGTTTTGCATAATTTTGAGCTTCTATGTATGCATATTGTCCATGTTTAGCTTCCTTTAAGTGTGCTTAAAGCTTGCTTTGATGCTTAAGTTTGTACCTTAACATGCATGTGTGTGTGATTAGCCTTCATTTTTGGGCACTTTGGCCACTGATTTTAGGCATATTTAGAGTTGCCTAAGTCATGTTTAAGACCATCATTTGCTTGCTTGCATGCTTACCTCATGTTTGCTTGTATGCTTTGCATAAGTACATGGCATTGTTCATATTGCATGGTAGCTAACATGACTAGGTTGCATTGCATCAACATGCATTCCTTGTCCCTTGATTTGGTGATAGGGATTGGGGTTTTGGTTTGTTTGGTTTGTATGCATTTGAGATTGAAAGTGCACATTTGATCCTTTGGGCCATCATGCATGGGAATGCGTGATTGGTGGCCCGAGAATCGAGGCACATTCTCCTTTGAGTCATAAACATGATAAGGAATGTGTTTGGTGCATACATTGCTTGAATTCATTGCCATGCCTTCTCGTTTCCTCGTGAGTTGCCGGGTGTTTTGCAGAATAAAGGCCGATCGGCAACATTTAGTGCCGCCGCATTAATTATCACCGATGAGTTCATTTTGTGCCGGTGGCTACTTCTTCACCGGGTGTTTCCCTTCACCGGTGGTATTCCCTGCTTGAGAAGTAGTCGAGTTTTGGCGATTTTAGAAAAGGTGAGCAGTGGAAACAGAGGCATGGCCAATTCAAAGCAAGGCATTCCAAGCAAGACCCGAACACGCTGCCTCCTCCTTCCGAGGCATTTATCGCTTAGATTAATTAATTTGTTAATTTAATTAATTTGTAATATTTAATTAGCTTGCGTAGTTAATTATCTGTATTATTCTTTTGGGTCCCTCTGTGCGAGGGCATAATTGTAATAAATGTGTGTGGGTGTGTGCATGTCTTCCAACCCCCATCTCTTTCTTCCCTTTTACTTACCTGCTTTTAATGGTTAGTATTAGGGCACGTTTATTTTAGCATACCTTATGCTATGCATGCGTGCATCCATGCATTTGTTAACATGCATCTGCTCAAGACATCATACAAACCCATTGTATTTTCAATTCCAAATTGAATACATGCAATAAAGTGCATTTCACATGCCATCATTAGGGTTAGCCGAGCCTACTCTAAATTACATCTTCGCCTGTGTTGCATTAGCCATTTAACATGAACTAGGTCATGCATGTTTGCTAACTAGTTTATTGTTTTGGCACGGAGTACGATGTAAGTATTTATGCTTTAGCATATCGCATGCGTGTGAATGTTGACATGACAGTAGGCTCGCCATGTGGCTAAATGCTTATATGAGATCAACTGTTTGAATGCCTGTGGGTGGAGGTTGGATTGCTTGAGTTGGAATAACTCATTGAAATCCGTATTTTAGCCTACTTGCGAGTAGCAATTTCAAATTGTTTTCCAAACAAACGGATGTGCAATGTTTATTTCCAAATTAGGCAATCTGGTCTATACTTGTTTGTTGCGCGTATAACATAGTAATTCTAGGCTAATAATTGGAATAAGAGCATGTAATGTTTTCAAAAACGGATATCACGGTTAGTAGAGGCCGGTCTTCGGACCGGGCGAAAGGGGGTGCTCATAGTTGACCTTCCCCGATCGTACCCAAGCTCCCGAGCCAAGACCACTTTGGTGATGATTTTACACGTGGCCTTGACATCGAGTCGAGGTTTCCTAAATTCCCCATTTAAAAATATTTAGGTGGCGATCAGATCCGCAAAGCAGCCCATGTTTGGCACTTCTTTTCAAAAATCTGCTTTCAAAACGATTTGCGAGTTGGACTCTTTGGTTCAGATTAAGAATCGTGACAATTTGAGTCCGAATCGTAGTAGACCAAGAAACGCAGAACGGACTTAACCCCGGCGTTCGGGCGTAAGCATCACGACCTGACTTGCCCGAAAGAGCGGATAGAATACCCTGTTGCATTTCTGATCAAAGGCTCACACCTAGCCCAGTATGCGACAGCATGGAGGACGAGAGAGCTTCTGGCCCCCGCTCCCACTTTCAGTTGTGCCTTTCTGGCGAATGCGTAGCTTGGCTTGGAGATGAGGCACAGACTGGGCCTACTTTGGCATCCGAAGCTTCCACAAGCTCTGGGAGGGGGCGCAGGAACACCTGACTTGACCATGCCCCTAGTTTATTGCTTTAATCTGTACTTTCAAGTTTTCTTTTTGAATGTAATAAAAAGCAACTTCAATTTGTACCAAGAGTCGGAGAACTCTGTAATGAAATCAATGAAATTGAAGGTTGTGGGTACTGAAAATTTTCTGTTTGGTCCAAAAATGGTCTAAGTTGTAAAAAGATTAATTTGAACAAAATCAACTTTTATCAAAAATTTTCAAAACCATTTTCGATATGGATCACAACTAGATACACCCGAGATCTATCACTGAGATGTACAACCCCGGATCCAGCAACTGAAAAGTTGCCCCTTATCTAAATAGAACTGCGATGTACCAAATCCGATAACTGGAAAGTTGCCCCTTGTCTGCATAGCACTGCACTGGAGATCACAACCGAACTCTTGGATTTAGAAAAGACAAAGACGACCACAAACAATCACATGGACAAAGTTGATTTGGAGGTGTTTATGGCTAGACTTCAGAATAAAGTTGCCTACGTACCCCAAAGATGGGAATCAAGCCTTACGTAGTTCGGTTAGGGTTCACTCGGGTTTTAACGCTCTTCTTTTGCGCCCTAACTTCTGCCAAGGCCGCCCTTTTTGGATTTTCGACCTTACGAGCTCAGTTTTTCTTATTTCAAATTTTTTGTGTTCTAACTTTTGCCTAGGTCACCCTTTCGGGTTTTCGGCTTAGCAAGCCACTCAGGGATAGTATTTTTTCAACTTGTCCATGTTGATCAATTGAGAGAATTCAAGGCCATCTAAATCCATCAGAATGATAGCTTCACCCGACCAAATTGACTTCATGATGTAAGGACCAGTCCAATTGGGTCTGAACTTGCCCCTAGGGTCGTGGATGGGAGCTCGGTTGTCTTTGAGCACCAAATCCCCTTCTTTCAAATTCCTGGGCTTAACTTTCTTGTTGAAAGCCTTAACAATTCTTCATTGATAACCTTGAATGTGGTACAATGCTTTCAGTCTTCTTTCGTCGAACAACGTGAGTTCTTTGAACCTGCTCTGCAGCCAATCTACCTCAGCTATCTGGCACTTAAACATTACTCGCAATGACGGAACCTCAACTTCAATTGGCAGAACAACCTCCATCCCATAAACCAAGAAATACGGAGTTGCCCTAGTAGAAGTTCAAATTGATGTCCGATAGCCCCAAAGAGCAAATGGCAGCTTATCTGGCCAGTCCATGTAGGTTTCCACCATCTTCTGCAGAATGTGTTTGATGTTCTTGTTGGTGGCCTCAACAGCTCCATTGGTTTGCGGCTGATATGTAGATGACTTATAAAAAGCCATGTTGTACTTCTCCAACAAGTCGATCACGTCCTTCTTGAAGTGGGAACCATTATCCGAAATAATCTTATTCGGGACCCCATAACAACAGATAATGTTGTTCTTGATAAACTTAGCAACGTGTGACGCCTTCAGAACTGCGTAAGACTGGGCCTCGATCCACTTTGTAAAGTAGTCTATCGCCACCAAAATGTACTCATGCCCGTTCGACCCCTTTGGAGTAACTGCCCTAATAACATCAATTACCTAGACTGAAAAAGGCCACAAAGAAGTCATGTTGTATAGCATCGACGACGAAATATTCATGCGGTTTGCATGGATCTGACACTTGTGGAATCGCCGAACAAAACTGATACAATCCTTCTCCATGGTTGACCAGTAGTAACTCTATTTGAGAATCTTCCGCGCTAGCATCACTCCATTCATGTGCGCTTCGCACTCTCCTCCATGGATGGCCCCCATTAAGCGCTTCGACTCTTCTTCATCCACACATAACTTGTGCATTCCTAGATGACCCCGCTTGTACAATTTACCTCTGCAGATGATGAACTGAGCAACCATTCTTCAAATTGCCCTCTTATCTTTGGCATTTGCCCCTGGTGGATAAGCCTCCTTTTCCAAGAAGTTCCAGATGTCATGATACCAGGGGTTTTGATCTTGTACTTCATCAATCATAGCAATCAACTCGTAGGCCGGCACAAACTTCTGTTCAATTATCGAACGCATCCGGACTCCGAAAGGGATGTCTATCATAGAAGATAGAGTTGCTAAAGAATCGGCGAACCTGTTGTTCTCTCTTATCAAATGGGTGAAGTTTAGTTTTTCAAACCGAGGAATCAGAACGTCCAAGGTTTGGTGATAGATTTTCGTTCTTTCTTCTTTAACTTTCCAATCTCCTTTTACTTGAGACACAACCAGGTTCGAGTCTCCAATGACGTCCAACCGCTTTGCCCCTAGTTCCAGGGTGGCTTCTAGTCCAGTGATACATGCTTTGTACTCTGCTTCGTTGTTTGATACTTTGAACCGGAGCTTGAAGGCTAAAGGTATGAGGGAATTGTCGGGTGCTATCAGCAACACCCTTATCCCATACCCGTACTGGTTTGACGCTCCGTCAAAGTACATAGTCCAAGTTTCTTCTTCAACATGCAGAATGGCCTCATCTGGAAACAGATACTCTACTGCTTCATCTCCTTCCACTGGGTGATCGGCTAGGAACTCCACTACCGCTCTCCCTTTCACAGACTTGTGAGTCATGTACTTCAAATCAAATTCGGAGAGAAGAAGTAACCAACGAGCTAGCCTACCCTTAAGTGCTGGTTTCTCAAAGAGATATTTGATGGGATCTAATCTTGAAACCAATATTACAGAGTGAGCCAACAGGTGGTGCCTCAATTTCCTGGTAGCCCATACCAAGGCCAGACAAGCCCTCTCCAACGGAGTGTAGCGGGTCTCATATTCCAGCATTTTCTTGCTCAGGTAGTAGATAGCCTTCTCCACTTTATCCTTAGATTCTTACGCAAGCATGCAGCCCATTGTCATGTCGGTTACTAACAGATACAAAATTAACGGTTTCCCTGGCTCTAGCAGTGACAACACGGGTGGGTTTTGTAGATACTGCTTGATCTGCTCGAAAGCAACTTGGCATCGGTCATCCCATTGGAACTTCTTTCCTTTCTTTAGGAGACCAAATAGTGTTTTACAAGTTAAGGTTAATTTTGTAATAAACCGTCTTATGAATTGCACTTTACCCAAAAGCCTCGCATCTCCTTTTCAATCCTTGGTGGTGGCATTTCTAAGATGGCCTTGATTTTGGAAGGATCGACCTCGATACTCCTTTGTGTGATCAAGAACCCCAGCATTTTCCCTATTGTAACACCAAAAGTACATTTTTGAGGATTCAACTGCAACCGATATTCTCGGATTCGTTGGAAAAATTTCTTCAAGGCGGTGTAGTGGCCCTCTCTTTCCTTGGACTTGACAATCATGTCATCTACATACACCTCAACCTCTTTGTGGATCATATCGTGCAAGATCGTGGTCGTACCCCGTTGATATATAGCCCCAGCATTCTTCAAACCGAACGACATCACCCTATAACAGTAGGTTCCCCACGGGGTGGTGAAAGCAGTCTTTTCCATGTCTTCGGGTGCCATCAGAATCTGGTTGTACCTGGAAAACCCATCCATAAACGAGAGTAGCACATGCCCCGCAGTGAAGTCCACCAATTCGTCGATATGCGGCAGAGGAAAGTCGTCCTTCGGACTGGCTTTGTTCAGATCTCTGAAGTCCACGCACACACGAATTTTGCCATCTTTTTTCGGCACCGGAACTATATTGGCCAACCAAGTCGGATATTCAGATACCAACAGGAACCCTGCATCAATCTGCTTGGTGACCTCTTCTTTGATTTTTAGAGCAAAGTCCGGGCGGATCCTTCGGAGTTTCGCTAATGTGTCGGGCCTCCGATAAGAGGGATCCAAAGGTCAGATAATCTCAGGATTGATTTCAGGCATGTCTTCATAGGACCACGCGAAAACATCTTTGAAATCTTTTCATAAAGCGACTAAGCGCTCGCGTTCCTTCGAAGACAACGTGGACCCGATTTGGACCAGCCGCGGATCCTTCTCTGTACCAACATTGATTGAGGTGATTTCATCAACCAAAGGCTTTACAAACCTCTCCCCTCTCGTTCAATCAAATGTTTCAAAACTGGAGGAATTTCTTCCTCGTCGTTTTCATCAAAGTTTTGAAAGTCCTGATTAATGCAATAAACTAGAGGAACAGAAAAGTACTCAAAAGCCACAGCAGTACCATTCTCATTGATAACTTCCAGATTGTCTGATTCTTCGGTTATAACCGACTCAAAAGAAAATGAAAATGACGACCTGGACAACATAGTGGCATCCGGGTTATCACCCCCAGGAATACCTGACTTAGACTCAGAAGAACTGGAATCTGATTTCGACTCTACAGACTCTGTGGAATCAGATTCCGGTTCACTACCTGACCCAGAACTACTAGATAAAAAGCCCTCATCGTGTTGCCAGACGAGGGAGGGTGCGATGGATGCATCCAGAATATCGGAAGAAGGGTCCACAGCTGAGTTATCTCCAATCATGGAAATTGAGAAGTCATCCCCCAAGCACTCCGGTGTGATCTGAGGATCTGATAGGAGACAAGCCAGTGCTACCGCCATATCAAAATCTGTGTTCTCGGACTCATCCACATTGCACTGCTCAGCCACAGCTGTTGGGTCAGTCTGCTCTTCGGCAACTTTATCCCCTGGTAACTGTAAGTCAAAAAAGATCTCAAAACTCGGCAAGCGCTGCCTCTCTAAATTCAGCCATGGCTCTGAAAAGCCGCAAAACAGGAAATCTTCCCCCTCCCGGACAAAGCGTCTGTTCAGGGTCCCTTGGATAGGTCTGTACACTACCTCATAATGTTTCTTGGCTTGTTTAGCCCTGGCTCTTCCAGCCATCTCTCTTCCCTTCCTGGCCCAATCCTCTTTGGTAGCAGATAACCTAAACCGAAGGTATACGGGTTATGTGGCACTTCGGCCAATGTAGCAAAGCCTTTCCGGCCACTCCTTCCTAATCCCATCTCGGGCACATGTTGAAGCTTGTTCATGAGGTAAACAGATTGAGCACTGACATACAACCCCTCATCAACAGCTAGCAGATCTTGTACTACCCGAGCCTTAGCCAAGATGAAACCAAATAGGAAGACATCCTCCACGCCATGCTTAATTTTCAGAATTGGTGTAGAAACCTCTGGTGGTGAATGTATTGAAGAGTTTCCAAAAACTATTGCTACCCTCTTCCTGTGGGGGTACTTCAGCATCTGGCGTAAGGTGGAAGAGACAGCCCTCACCTAGTGCAGCCACGGCCGCCCAAGGAGTAGATTAAAGGTGGCCGGAACATCTAAGACATGAAACTCAATGTCCTGCTGCCCTAGGCCAACTTGAGTTTTAATCCACTGCTCCATCACCTCCCCGATCGGTGTTATCATAGGCCCAGACACTGGGTCAGAGGAACGAAATCTGCAGGCTTCAACCCGATAGCATACGCCATTCACGACAAACATACATTGATTGCAGATCCTGTATCAACTAGGACAACCGGTATCCACTTATCTCTACACTCCACAGAGATGTATAACGGTTTGTTGTGATTGGAGCTCTCGGGCGGTAATTCTTTGTTTGTGAAGGTTAGGGTCAGTGAAGCACCACCAGGGAATACCAATCCCACCAACTGTTCGGGCGTTGTATCAATCGAAAGCTTAGCTTTGTCCATGGCTGAAAGGACTGCTTGTCTATCCAACCTCGAGGCCATGAGTAGTCCCTGGATGGAGATGTCTACTTGAATTTTCTTTAGCTGCTTCAGTACAGCTTCCTTCTCTAACAGCTTGTCCTTCTGCTTCTCAGCTTCCCTGTCTTTACCCGATGCCTCTGGCTGGTCCAAATGTGGGGGCTTAAAGTACTGCCCACTCCGGGTCATATGGTCGACCTCCTCAATATACCACATGTCATCTAGGAGATTTTGTCCCCAGTCTTCATCAGTATGGGCCAGAGGTAAATCGTCGTCTTCCCATCACATGCCCTCAACAGCCAATAGACAACTATCCGGCACTACTGTAGTTGTTTCCGTGCTCACAGCACATTCTGTTCCTACAGGGGGCTTGGCTTTTCTAGCCTTGTCATCATTCTCGATTTTCTCTTGTTCGAACCGCCGCAGTGCGTCCTCCTGTTTTGTGTCTGCTGTACACAAACTGCCCAAGTCCCGAGCAAAATTCTTCGCACCGGTGCTCTCCTGTGATTCTTCCTTGTTCTTGACCATTCTAGCCACTGTAGATGTTGTAGTTTCTAACTACCTCTATTTCGGCTGAGACTCCTCAACAATATCTGGCTCGTCACTGAGCCATCCTATAGCATCTATTGCTCTGTTTGCATCACACCAACCAACCTGCACATCTCCCAGGTCCTGCTCATCAAAGAACTATAGGTTGCTCATATCCTCCTCAAGGTCGGCTAGGTTATCCAACTGCTGACTCGGCCCATCCTTCCGGACAACACATACCTCTGCTCCAATTAGCAACTCCAACCTCAGCTTAGCCTAGTCTGTCGACACAATATAACCACACGGGTTGCATGCTTCCTCAGTTAAGCTCACAGATCCCTCAGGTTTCGAACCAACATTCCCATTCTCCTCGAAAGTCACCCCAGCTCTGTCTTTCACAGCCACCACCACTGGCTTGGGTAGTGTTAATGGCGTACTCATCATGCATAAGTCTGTGCATTTCGGGATGAACACCGTCGGCATAGGTAGGTGGGAGGGAGTCATGTATATGCTAAGGTCGTATAGAGCGGCCGTGGTTTGAATCAGGTTTATCTGCCTGGGTGAAAGAGGGGCGTTATTATGTGATGAGAGAGGGTTAGTGGTGACATTTGGCTTCTCGAAAGGTGCGATCACCTTGTTGTCAATGAGATCTTGAATCTCATGACGTAATCTGAAGCATTGGTCTGTATCATGCCTATGTTGCTGATGGAAGGCACAATACTTGGCTGGGTTGTGTGTTGGAAGGAGGTTATTTGGTGGTGGGCGTGGCTCCAAGGGCTTCAGATGCCCTTTTCTGATTAGAACCCCCAAGGCTTTGGATAAGGGCATGTAAAGTGGGGTGAAGGTCCTTTAATCCTGAGGCGGATATTTTGCTGGTTGAGAAGTGGTTCCGGATGAACCGGTAAAGGATGTGACTGTTTTTGGGTGGTGGTGGTGGTGGTGACCATGCCCACATCAGAAGTTCTTATGGTTGCACTACTACTTGTAGCTGCATTCGAACCGCATGTAAATGCCCTTTTGGGCTGCTCTCTCTCCTAGTCAATCAAACCTTGCTTCATAGCATCTTTAATCTGTACCCCTATCTCGTGCAAGTCGGCAAAGGTGGGGAGGGGTAAGACGATCATTCTCTGCATTAGCTTGGGTTGCAGGTTGCGCATAACCATCCTTATCTGATCTTTTTCGAGTGCCCGAGTTATCATTATGGAGGCCTTGGCCTTTCATCGAGTGACAATGTCAGAAAAGCCCTCATTCGGCTCCTGCCTGGTTCCTTCGAGATCACGAGTCGTGACCTTGATTTGAGTATTGTACGAATATTGAGCAACGAAGGCCTCGTCCATCTCCTCCCAATTCCTCTTTACTGAATCCTTCAGTTTGGTGTACCAGATGGCCACAATACCCGACAGGGTCCGACCAAAGAGTGATAGTTTTTGGAGTCTCGTCAAGCCCATCGGGCGCAGAATTTCCGAGAACAACCTCAGATGGACCATAGGATCGCCCGAGCCGTCGAAACGGTCTATGTGGGAAATTTTGAATCTGTCCGACAATGTCACTGCCGAGTCCATGTATCCATCCTCTATGTCTGGAATGGAGTTAGCACCCTGGGCCTGCTTGAACAACTTTTCAAGCTTGCTTACTTTTAAAGCAGTAGGATCAGACTCAAATTTGAACGGCGTATCTGTTGGATTGGCCGGTGCTTTCGAAATCTTTGGTAAGACTGGTAGTGGGACTGGCCCTATTGGAACGTCTGTATTCTCCTAGACATTGGCTGTCTCCCCGAGTATTGGAACCATAGGTGGGGGTGGGTGCGAAGCAGAAGCTGCTGCTTGCGGTTGTTGATGCTGCTGCTATTAAAGCCTAGCAATGAGTTAAGCATGTTGGGCTACAACCTCTGTTTGGCGAGTGGTAGCCTCCACTTGGCGAGCTGCGTCACGCTGCATGGTCTCGATAGTTTGCTGGAGTTGAGGCATCATCTCTTCCATACTGACTGAAAGGTCTTGATTCTGCAATGTATATACCTCTCTCGAGGTAAAAACAGAAAATACGTGAATCGCAAGATGTGAGGTAGATAATGACCGCTGAACTAGCGACTGCTATACTGATGCTCTATGCCCGATCGCCTTCGCTTGTAATAAACGGGTAAAGCAAACATCGTTGTCCGTCAATAAGATCCTCAGATCAGGAAAGCCTTCTACCTCTAGTCCAAAGTGCTCGGGGAATAACTGCCTCGTCGGAAGCAATGATGAAATACTACCTTGTAAAAGGAAAATAAAGCAAAAAGAAAAGGAACAACAATCAGAAAACGGATAGCATCTCAGCTTAGATAGAAACAACACACAGTTGATATCAAAAGCTGAACAAACTGTACTCAAACACTGATTTCTGCACCCAAGCATTCTGCCTCAAAAACTGATACCCTCAAATACTGATGTCCTCAGATTGATACCGACTTGCAACTGATACATGCATTCCTGTAGAGACACACCCTAACAGCACATAGTAAGCAAGTAAGAGCCAAAACACCCCTATAGTGAGGTAGGGTTTCGCTGTCCTAATTTCGTCAGGAACTAGGGTTCGCTATGCAAGTAAATGGTTTCAAACAACCTACATTCGGGTAAGCAACCTGTTCTAGTTTGGAATGGTCTCTATGGCTTTCGATATGCAACTAGGTCTATTGGTCAAAAAGGGTGCCTTGGCTAAACCAAGGTTTGTGTTTCCATCGTAGCACAGCCCGTAACCGGTCAGCCTTATAGCACGCTTTTCCAAGCAAGCCTCCGACAAACCGTTCAGGAATAGCAGATGGCAAACACTGTGACTTAGGCGCACCAATGCAAATGCAATGCAAAGAAACACATAAGTGTGAATAAAACAACATATCATGAGTTTGAGTCAAGTTCTCTAAATCCCCAGCAAAGTCGCTACAAACTGTAGACCGCCCGATTTTCCTTCGCGCGCCCCTCCCTTTCGGAGAGGGCGCGAATTGGTTCCTGCTACTACAGTTCGGACTCTTGTCACAGTTCTGAATCTAATCTCACAAAGTGCAATATAAGACTAATAAATCACCAAAGAGTCCAATTTGGTAAATCATTTTGGAAAATTAGATTTTGAATAAAAAATGCCAAACTGGACTGCTTTGCCAGATTACAGAGTTGCCACCTAAATATTTTATTTTTGGGAAATTAGGGAAACCCTGACTCGTGCCAAAGGCCACGTGTCCGTCATCACCAAAGTTGGCTCGGCTCGGGAACTTGGGTACGAGAGGGGAAGGTCCAGAAATGACCACCCCCGCTCGCCCGATCAAAGGATCAGCCTCTACTAAGCATGATAGGTTGTTTTATAAACACGTGTTCTCATTATGATTATTAATCTAGCTTTACAATGTGATGCGCATAGCATACAAGTAAAGATTAAAATCGCAAGAATTGGAACCAAACAACTCATGTTTGTTTTTCAAAAATGGTTTGAAAGTGCTACTCGCAAGTAGGGTAAAGCGCGGATTTGCCACCCTCAAGTGGGCTTTAAAACATGATTTTGCCACTTCGCAAAGTGGACTTAAAACTCACAATCATCGAGTTGTTCCAATTCAGGCAATCAAGCCTTCACCCACAGGCACTTAAGCAGTTAATCAAGTAAGCACATAGCCTCATGGCAAGCATGATGTCATGGCAACACTTACACTCATACAAGTATGCGAAAGCATAAACACTCACAGTGTACTCCGAGCCAAAACAGAGAACTTAGTTAGAAATCAATGCATGATCCTAACTATACAAGATGCCTAATGCAACACATGCAATAATGCAACTAAATAGGCTTGGCTATCTAAGATGGCATATGAATGCAACACTTAATAACATGCTTTGAAACACGTATTCAAGTAAGTACATTGAAATACGATGCCGATTGAATGATGCGCCGAGCCCGGTGCATGTAATACAAATGAATGAATGCAAACATGCAAAACATAAGGTATGCTAATTGAAAACGATCCCTAATCTAACCATCGAAAGCGGTTAAGTAAAAGGGATAAAGAAGTGGGGTTGGAAGACATACACACACATGTACACTTATTACAACATTGCCCTCGCAAAGGAGGGTCCGAATGAATAAGCTAAGCTAATCTAAGCTAAGCTAATCTAACTAATCTAATTATTCTAATTAGACTAATTATTACACAACCAAACGAATAACTAGCAAACTACTTACTAATTATTACAACAATTAACTAATTAATAAATTAATTAATTAAAACACAAATTCAAGCAAGTTAATAAATGAAGCTCTAAACTAAGTTGCCCCAGCTCTGTTTGAAGATGTTGAACGTGCATGCTCGCATTTGGTTTCTTGCCCCAAAAAGCCTTCCGGTTTGCTCTTTATTGGCTTTGTTTGTAGGGTGTCTTCAAGAACTTGCTGCTGAAATTTACCAAACCAATGCTGAGGAGAGCACCAATGGCCTGCCAGCCATGAGGAGTTGCTGTCGGCCAAGAGTGGGCCTCTTCTGGCCAACAATGCAAGGGTGCCGGCCATCAGTGTGGCATTGCCGGCCACTGGTGGGCTGTGACACCAAACTGCAACAGAGCACAAAACAGAGAAAAGTGAAGGTCTCCCTAGGGCATGTATGTGTTGTGCCACTCTTTATCATCTCAAAACATCAAAGGAATGGCACTATTGGATCCAAAACCATCAATCAAGCATGCAATGCATGATGGCCAAAGATCCAATCTTGCACAAATTCAATAAATGCACAACAAACAAGACTCTAGGACCACTACCATATCATGGATGATCAAAGGCAATGGACACAAAGGGAATTGGCTCATTTTCATCACTTTAAGTATGAAATGAACCAATTTTCCTTGTGTTCAACATAACGTCCAGTTGAACGCCATGCAATGCAAACAACATGCTTATCTTGGCATATTTTACTTGGTTCATTTTAAATTACTCATTTTAAGTTACCAAGCCATTCATTAACCAATTTGTCCAATTGTGAAAGTCCTCTAATGAGAGGAAGATCAATCAAAAGATGATTTAAGATATGGGAGAGACGATGCCTTTGACTAGGAGGAACCCCCAAAGAGGATTAAAGCCATTTAAGCATATGCCTAAATCCCATAGCATAAGCACAACTCAAGACTAACCAACCCTCAAAACAAAATCAATAGTGGAGAAATAAAGGGGGGGAGCAGATTATTAGTGCTGAAATGACATGCTAAAGACACTAAACCATGCAAGACATGTTCAAAAGCCATAACCATTAAGACTAGCGAGGAGCATTACACTAGAGCTATGCAACATCAATCCTAAATGGCCAAACCAACTATGGACAGACCTCAAACATGCCAAAATAGTGGCCAAAATGTGCTGAGATGGTGGCATGAAAAGCAAGAAAATCATGCTTACCCATAGGCTCATAAACAAGGCATAAAGCACAACTCTCAAACATAATGAAAGAATGGAATATGTGAGAATGTGACAATGATGTATGCTTTGAAATCACTTGTAAAATGATGCCATATCATATAAACAAGTCAAACAAAGCATGTTAAGGACCTTGAAACACAAAGCTAGTCAAGGTCAACTACACTATAGCTATACAAAGCAAGCCTCAAAAGACCAAGACCACTCAAAATAGAGCTTAAGCATGTCAAAACAAGGCCAAATACATGCTGGAATGGAGCCAACAGATGCTAGAATGACAGGCTAAAACATCAAGTACACTATGCTAGTGAACAAGATTGCACTACAAGTGTAACATGAAAACAATAAGTGACTGAGCCAGCCAAAAATAGAGCTAAAATATGTTAAAAAAGTCACAAAAACATGCTTAGATCAAGTCAAGAGATGGTAGAAAAACATGCTCATCTACTAAGCCATCAACACATGCAAAGGGGAAACATGGAGAGGGGATCACCCCCTCCTATTTTGGTCCTCAAAACCAAGTTTTTGCCATTGAAAATCCCCTGGATTTCAGTTGTTAAAAGGCCAAAAAGAGATTGTTTTAAATGCTTCTAAACATGGCACAAAGCTTAGCAAATAAGCCACAAAAGAGAGGAGGACACCTCTAACCTCAAAAGATCCTCAAACTACCATTTCAAACTCTTGAAAATAAAGGTTTTTGTAGTTGACAACTAGGCCAAAAACAACATGCAAGGGTGGCCTACCAATGAAGCAAAACAAAGCTTAAAAGGGGGTAACTTCTTACCCTTGAAGACAGCAACAAAACAACAAGCTTCTGGGCCAAAACCAAGCCAAAACCACTCCAAAGAGCTCAAACAAGGCCTCCAAGATCCTCAACACTAAGATGAAGGTGTTTGACTAGGTGTTTTAGTGCAAATATGTGAAGAAAACTCACTTTCAAGCACAAATTATAGAGAGAGAGGATTCTAGAGAGAGAGAGAGAAATATCTCAGCCAAAACTTTGTAACCTTTTGCATGCATATAGATGGCTTCAATATATAGGAGATACAAGAAGCCTTCAAACAAATCCAACCCTCCACGTGTAAGAAGATGGGCTCACCTGTGCAAACAGCTATCAAAATATCTGTAAAAATATCTATTAAAGCAATAGTGACCGCCGCCATCGCTGGCGGCCGCGATTCTCATTAGTGGCGGCAATGCTCGTTGATGGCGGCGATTACAAAGCACATGGCCAGCAGAGTTTAAATCATGGTCGGCACCAAAAACAACATGAAAGGACCAAGCCATGGTCCAAATATGAGATGGAATGGAAATAGAGTCTGGAAGGATCAAACTTGGAGCATTCTGTCGCGAAAGTCGAGTACTCGACGAGCGATAAAACTTGTTGCTAGATGTATCCTGCACGAACATCTAAGTCTTGAGGACAGTCAAAAATGGGGTGTCTACACGTATCTTCTTGTTTTAAAGGTTAGAAGAATTTTTGGAGCAAAAATTATCTCTCTCTCTACATTTCTCTCTCTCTTGCAAGTTTGTGCATAATAGCTTAGATACACCACACTTTTGCCTACACCTCCTTAACCAAAGTGGTTCATCTTTGAGCTGAGGTTCCTTGAGGCCTTCTTGGAGCTATAAAAGGTGGTTTTAGCTTGAATTGTTGCCTAAAGTTGGTCTTCCCTTCAAGAGGTGTAATACTTGCCTTTTAAACTTACTTTGCATACTTGTTTTTCTTATCTTTTTCCCACTAATTTTGGGCTGCTTTGGGCTATAAAAACTGTAATGACGCAAAATTTAAATTTTCGAATTTGATTGCCGTGTAAATTCTGTGCGAAAATAGTTCGGTTTTGTATTTTTTAAAAATAGTTCCCGATCTTAGAAAATTATGAAAAGTTTATATGCTGTTCCCATATGAGTCTAGCACGTTGTATAAAAATTTCAGAATTTAATGATGAGTATGTATTTTATGAAAATTCACGGACTGATTGGTCTTCAATTTAATTTATAGCAGAATTTAAAATTGAGTTTTGGGTGTTCGGACCATGATTTGAGATAAATTTGTTGGGTCTTTTTTGGTATATAATTGGACCATATTTGACTTCTGGGTGAGACCCATGACTTAGATTTAATTTAAATTGAGTTTATTTAATGACTCACGTTTAAAATGTGATTGGTAATAACCACCTTTGGAGTTATTATTATTTATTATATAGGATTATAAAAAATATTTGATAGTTGATTTTATGGTATGTACCATATGATGAAAAATTATATATTTTTGTTGTAAATAAAATAGGCATATATTTTGTGGTGAGCAAAATATTATATTTTGTGATGTATACAAGAAAACAAAATATATTTTGTGGTGAAGAAATAATGATATTATTTTATAAATTAGGTTACAAAATCTCATAAAGTTGCTAATTGTACTTTTAATTATATACATAGAGAGAGATGGATATATATATATATATTAAAATAATAATAAAGGAAGCAAGCCCACGTGGGGGCCTGCCTCTATTCCATTAAGCTTGATTCATTTCTTTCCTTTGAATCCCAGAACACATAATGCAATTCTCTCCCTCTACTCCCTCATTTCTCTCATCTTTTTCTAAACATCACCACAAACCCTCATTTCTTTTTGTGATCTAGCAAAATCTATAAAATTTTTGCCTATATTTCTTAAGGTTAAATTGATGAGCATCTCAAGAGGAGCATTTTAACCGGTGGAGATCAAAATCCAACAAAGTCGAAAATTGGAGTTTTTTTGCTTGTTTCCTCTTCTAGCTTGAGGTACGGATTTTTTCTACACTTCTTTATGTACTTTGACTTAATTATAGGGAGCTTAGAGTTGTATATAACTTAATTAGAATTTTTGAAAATTTTGTGATTTATTTGCTTAAAAGAGAAATTTTGAGAAAAATAAAAAGTTGAAACCCAAATTGCGAAGGTGTAAACTTGGGATATGTTTGTAAGGTTATGAAAGAGTTATGTTTTAAATTTGAACAAAAATAGACTTCGATTCGATTGGTTTTGAAATTTTTACCGGTTTGTGACCAAAAGAGCATTTTTAAAGAAAACAAAGGAATTATGTTTAACTTTTGGGGCTTTCAATCAAAATAGAATGTCATAATTGAATAATGCTTGGAGAATGAGTTTGGAAGGAAAATGATGTTTTCTTGGGCATTAACGGTATTATTTTGCTTAATGTATCTGTTGGAATAAAACTGACACAGATAGAAATAGACCTTGAGAGGTTACCAGACGTGATTGTGATATGAAAACTAGTGTAGTTGTTCATATTTGATGAGATGTGAAATAGATTGTATTTATCCAAATTTTTAGAATTTAATTGTTTAAATATCTGTTTAGAAATATATGTTTTGGGCTATCGGTGAAAGATAGCCAAGATGGTTGTAGAAATGCATGAGACTTAGGTAAATTGAACCACATTTCTCATTTGTTGCATTGGACATTGTATTTCATTCATTTCATTGGAAATGTATCTGTAGACTGTTTGCGAAAAGATGAATACTTGGTGAATCTGGGTAGGGGGTGTAGAACCGTGCAATTAGGTGTCGAACATTCCAGTTTACTAGTAAAAATGATAGTGGTAGTGCATTAGGGCCTACTTGCAAACACTCATCTAAAGATTCACAGAGCCTGTATTCATGTAACATATATGGTTTAAAATGGAAATGATTTTATATCTGTTGTTGCATCTCAGCATTGCATGCTTTATAAAAGAGAGATAAACTGTTTTATCATGAGCATAGCATGAGTATACTCCTCTTTAGTCTTGTCATGATCCATATGTTGTGTAGTATATCTCTATTAGGCTGTGGCTCAGCCTATAAGGGAAACCATTTCAGGTACAGGTGCTATACCTCTGCCAAGGCACTGACTTGGGAGGACTCGGAGCTGAGGCTTCATTTTTGTTTTATGGTTATTTGTTGAATGTAAGCCTAGGGCTGTATTGCGTTGAGTTGAAACTCCATTTTGTGTAACCAAGAATGTTCTTGGATAAATTTGTAAGCCTATAGGGCACTTATTATCTATTTGGCTTCTATTTCATACTTGTTGTAAAATGCATGCTTGGGATTGGAACTGGGGCATTAAGATGTGAACAACATGTATTTAGCATTTGGGATTAAATGGAAATGGATGTGTGGAATAGTTAGCTAGATATATGTGTTTGTCTATCAGGTAGGTTTGTTGTATAAATAGATATACCCTGCCCAATTTTTCAGGGCATTACAAAAACTCTATTTTTATGGGCTGAAATTGGTAGTTGTAGGCCATTTAAAGGTAGGGGGTGGTTTACCCTTCTTTCTTCCTTGTTTGTAAGGCCTTTCCACCTTTGTTTCCCACTTTCAAACCATCTTTTTTTGGGCTCTTGAACACTGAATTTCAGAGTAATTTCAGTGGCAAAAATCATGTTTTGAAGTCCAAATTTGGAGGGGTTAGCCTTCCCTCCTTATGCCTTGTTTGCTAGCTTTATGTGTTCGCTTAATTTTCTAGCCTTTTATAGCTTAATCCCAGCATGCTTTAACCACTGTTTTGGACTGTCTTGCCTCTGTTTTTGGCTGGTTGTTGCATTTCAGTCTTGTTTTGCTTGCTTCTAGTGTAAGCGTCCTCATAAGCTTGGTGTTTTAGGCCTTTAGACACCACTTGTTTGAGTTGATTGCATTGTTTTAGTGTTTTTCTCACTTAATTTCAGCAAGCATAATCTCTGCAACCTCCCTCATTTCTTGGTTTTTTTATTTGCTTTAAGAGTTGTGTCAACCTTAGGATTGTTTAACTTCGAGATTGAGGTCTATGTTTAATGGTTTAATCCTCTTTTGGAGATTTATTATCAACGGCATAACACCTCTCTCTTGCCTAAAAACTACCCCTTGTTTGACACTTTATTTTCTTTTAGAGGACTTAACTCACCAATGGACTTAATTGGTTAAAAAATGCAAGGGTAAGTAAAATGAATAAACAAAAATGGAAACTAAAATTTTCCAAGTTAAGAAAAAATTTAATTTTTTTTTTTGGTGTGTTCAAATCGGACTTTAATTTGAACACAAGGAAAATTGAAGCATTTCACACTCAAAGTGATGAAATGTGCCAATTTTTCTAAGATCACCATTGCCCTTGATCATGCATGATAAGGTGAAGGTTTTTAGTCATGTTTGTGCATTGATTAAACTTGTACACCTTGGTTTTTCAGCTATCATGCAATGAAATTGCTTGATTGATGGTCTTTGAACCAAGTGTATCACTCCTTTGAGTTTGTTTTCATGATAAGGAGGGATGCACAGTACAAATAACCTATGAGAATACTCTCTCTTTGCTCTGTTTGCTCTCTGTTGCAGCAAGAAATGGTCCATCATCAGTTGCCGGCCGGCCCTTGTTTCTGGCCTGCAGGCCATCAGTGTTGGACAGCAACCCCCTATTGGTGGCCGGCCAGCCACCATTTCTAGCCTTTCGGCCACCAGTGAATTTTGAGTAGAATGCTTATGAAGTAGAGCAGAGTTGATCTAGAAGAGGAAAACCAGTGCAAGGGTGCTTGCGGGAGCAAATAGTAGGCGTTCTTTGGGTGGAAACCGAGCATGCATGAGCCTCCTTTACTTCCTAGACTAGTTAATTAGCTTAAGTTAGTCATTTGTCATTTAGTTGTTGCACTTATGTGTTTTAATAATTTACTAGTTGATTAATTCATGTTGGCTAGTTTAATTAGTCGCTTTGTAATTAATTAGTTAATATAGTTAGCTAATTAGCTTTGTATTGTATTTATTTGATTAGCTTAAAGTAGTTAATTAAATTAGTTCCTCATTGTTATAATATTTAATTAGCTTAGAGGTAGTTAATTATTTATTCAAGTTTTGTAATAATTAGTTAAGAAGTTAGCTTAGTTAGTTTATTCATTCGGACCCTCCTACGCGAGGGCATCAATGTTGTAATAATGTGTATGTCTTCCAACCCCACGTCTTTCTTCTTTTTATTTATCCACTTTTGATGGTTAGATTAGAGGCATCACATTTCAATTAGCATATCACATATTTGTATCCATTCATTTGTCATGCATACACCAAGGCTCGGTTCATCATTCAAACTTGCATTGTCATTTATTACGTCGTTAAATATGTGTTTAAACGCATGCTATGAAATTGTTGCAAATAACCTATTAAGTAGCTGAGCATATTTTAGTTGCATTATTGCATGTGTTGCATTAGCCATCTTGTATAGTTAGGTGTCATGCATATTCTTTTTCCTAACTCTTTTGTTTTATCTTAGCTTGGAGTACTAGGTGAATTTTTAGTGCTTTAGCATATTTGCATGCATGTGAGTGACTGCCATGACAAGCATGCTTGCCATGAGGCTAAGTGCTTACTTGTTAAACTGTTTGAGTGCCTGTGGATGAAGGCTTGTTGCTTGAATTGGAATGATTCAATGAATGTACATTTAAGCTCACTTTGTCAAGTAGCAAATTCACAAACTTTAAGCCTACTTTGTTAAGTGGCAAAATCAAACCCTTTTTGAAAAACAAACATGAAATTGAATTGTTCCAATTCGGGCAAACTAGTCTATACCTTATGCACAAACATCACATAGTAAATGCTAGCCTAATAAATCGAAACAAGAGCATATAATGTTGATAAAAATCATATCATGATTAGTAGAGGCCGATCTTTGATCGGGCGAGTGGGAATGCTCAATTCATGACCTTCCCCTCTCGTACCTAAGTTCCCGAGCCGAGATAATCTTGGTGATGATGGACATGTGGCCTTTGGCACGAGTCATAGATTTCCTAAATTTCTCCAAAATAAAATATTTAGGTGGCGACTCTGTATCTGGCAAAGCAGTCCATTTTTGGCATTTTTTTATTCAAAATCAATTTTCCAAAAGATTTGCCGGATTTGGACCCTTTGGTGTTTATCTATTTCACATTGCACTTGTGAGATCAAATTCAAAACTGCGAGAGTCTGAACTATAGGGCTTATTTCGAACTTCTGAAAGGGGGTGCGAAAAAGTCAAGCTACAGGAATTAAATTAAGTTTTGATAATCGTCACTATAGGCGCAAGAGATGATTACGAGCATAGAAAATTTTCAATCTTGAGACGTGTGTAATATTATCATTATTTAATTTAGACTCTTTTGCTGCAAAATAATTTGGTGTTGCTATCATTAATACCCCCTGTGCATTTGTTCTTCCTTTACTCTATATGTAGAAATAACAACTAAGATAGTGGTGGCAGACTTAACTAAGAAAGAGAAATTGGATAGCGCTAATTATGACATATGGCGCCTTAAGATCCAATACCTCCTCAATGAGCAAGAAGTTTTGAACACACTTGAACAAGTAATGGTTGAGCTTGAGCAGGGCAATGTAGCTTAACATTTGTTGTGATCTTGAAGTCTATCAGATTTGTAGTAACAAAGATCGATGTGCGTGTTTTACCATGTTAAGCAGCATGCACAACGACTTGATTAGTGGGTTTGAGCATTGCCCGACTGCATTTGAGATGTGGGAAGTTCTCAAGCAAAAGTTTGGTGTCACCTCTTTGGCAAAGTTACGTAGGCTGACTATGAAGCTTGACTTTTATCAAAAAAAGGCGCATCATTCGATAAAGCAGCATTTGAGGGTCATGTCAGCCACGATATATGAGCTTGCGGCTGTTGGGCACAATTTGACTCAAGAGCAACAAGTACAAGCTGTGATTCGCTCTTTGCCAAATTCATGGGAGCAAATGAAGCAGAACATGATGCATAATGAGAGTGTGAAAACATTTAAGGACATATCGTATCATTTGGAGCTAGAGGCTGAGCGCCTAGAGGCAACTAAGTTTGATGGTTCTGCTATGGTGGTTGAGTCAAGCTCACGTAGGACTTCTCAGTTCAAGCATGGAAAAGCAAAAGGTGCTCCTAAGAAGCAAGTAGCAGTTGCGTTAAAGCCCAATGGTGCTAGAAATTTCAAACGTAGGGGCAAGAGAGGTGGCAAGAAGGTAAAGGCAAAACTGACATGCTTTAACTGTAACAAAGAATGACACTTTATTCGGGATTGCCCTGAGCAGAAAAAGGTACTCCCTTACTTAATTTCCCGCATTCAATGCTTTGTTTCTAGTCAAGCATTAATTGCTCATTCTTCTCATTTTTGGGTTGTAGACTTAGGAGTAACAGACCACATCGCAAGGAACAGAGTAGGGTTCGTTGAGTATCGCCGAGTACCTACTGGGAGCAGAAAAGTTTACATGGGGAACAAGTCCAGTATAGAGGTGCTTGGCATTGGCACATACAAGTTGGAAATGCGACAAGGGCACACCTTGTATCTTCATGATGTTCTTTATGCTTGAAATATTCAGCGAAACTCAGTTCTAGTTATTAGCATGATGAGCCTTGGATTTAGCTTTTGTTTTGAGAATAATGGTGTTAGCATTTAGTTGGGAACAATTTTTTATGGTTTTGGTTATCTTTTAGATGGTTTTTTAGTTTTGGATGTGGATGATTCTAGTTTTAATAAAAATGCCAATGACTCTGTTTCTAATATTGCATCTACTTGTGATAATGATTCTATGAGATGGCATGCTAGATTAGGCCACATAGGGCAAGACATGATGACTAGATTAGCTAGAGAAGGTCTTTTAGGCCGACTCGCTAAAGTTACTTTACCTACTTGTGAGCACTGTCTTGCTAGAAAAGCCACAAGGAAACCATTTGGGAAAGCCAAAAGGGCATCTATCCTATTATAGCTTATTCATTTTGATATATATGGACCAATGAATGTGAGGGCAAGGCATGGAGCCCCTTATTTTATCACATTTATAGATGACTGCACGCATTTTGGCCATGTCTATTTGATTTCTCACAAGTCAGAAGCATTGGATTTCTTTAGACGGTATGTTAATAAGGTTAAGAATCAATTAGACAAGAGCATTAAGGCTCTAAGGATGACCGGGGATGCGAGTATCTATCTGAGCAATTTAATGTGCTCTGTGAGGAAAAAGGAATTATTAGGCAATTATCAATTCCTGGGACTCCGCAGCAAAATGGTGTAGCAGAGAGAAGGAATCGCACATTGCTTGACATGGTTAAGTCTATGACAACGCAAGCTAATCTTCCCAATTCTTATTGGGGACATGCTTTGTTGACTGCTGCCTACATCCTTAACCGTGTGCCCTCCAAATCAGTTCCTTCCACCCCATATGAGATGTGGACTAGCAAAAAGCCTAATATGGGCAATTTGTAGCCTTGGGTTTCGGTCGCTTACATACACAATGCTTCTCATAAGTTTGGAAAGTTGGGCCCTAGAGAAAAAAAAAATGTATCTTCATTCACTATAGTGAGCATTCTAAGGGCTATGTGTTTATTGGGGAGCATCTGGATGGAAGTGTGATTGAAATTGAGTCACGTGAAGTGGATTTCCTAGAGTAGGATTTCCCTGGCAGAGGTGAGGTAACTAGAGATGTAGAGCTTTGCGAGATGGAGGATCTATATGAAGGTGCACCTAGTAGCCTAGTAGAGCATGAGGAAATAATCCCTTAAGCTCCTAGGGATAGTGGAAGCAATTTACCTGCCCGTGGATTAGATCCAATGGATGAGGATTCTCAGAACTCTCAACTATGTAGAAGCAAACGTGGAGCTATACCTTGTCATCATTTTGAGATTGAGGATGAAGCATTCATGATTGCTCCAAGTGATGAGATGGAGCCTAAGAATCTCAAAGAGGCTCTCTCATCCCCTGTTAGTAAAGAATGGAGTGCCGCAATGGATGAAGAAATAGAGTCTATGAAGAAAAATCATGTTTGGGACTTGGTTCATTTGCCGCCAAGGCACAAGACTATTGGGAACAAATGGGTTCTCAAAATCAAGCACAAGGTGGATGGTTCTATAGAAAGGTATAAGGCTCGCCTAGTAGCGAAAGGCTACACCCAATTAAAGGGAGTGGACTATGAGGAAACCTTTTCACCAGTTATGAGGATTGCCTCTATTCGCCTAATTCTGGCCATAGTAGCTCAGTTGGACTTAGAGCTATATTAGATGGACGTTAAGACTGCATTTCTCAATGGAGAATTGGATGAAGTGATCTATATGGATCAACCAAAAGGCTTTATGGTAGTAGGTTAGGAGCGCAAAGTTTGCAAGCTTCAACGATCTATTTATGGCTTAAAGCAATCATCCAGACAATGGAATTTGAGATTTCATCGAGCCATTATTTCTAATAGGTTTACGATGATTGATGAAGATCACTGTGTGTACGTTAAGCGGTCCAAGGATATTTTTCTGATATTGTCATTATATGTAGATGACATATTATTGGCTGGAAATGACAAGAAGATGATTGTCACCACTAAAAGGTGGTTGTTCTCTACATTTGAGATGAAAGACATGGGTGAAGCAAGCTATGTGCTTGGTGTTAAGATCCTTAGGGATCGCTCTAGGACACTTCTCGGTTTGTCTCAAGAGACTTATATTAAGACTATTCTAGAGCGATTCCAGATGCAGAGCTACAACCCATTGACACTCCTATTGCGAGAGGTGAGAGCCTAAGCCTTGATATGGGTCCTAAGACTCTAGAAGAGAAAGAAAAGATGGCCCACGTACCCTACGCGAATGCTAATGGGAGCTTGATGTTACTATGATGTGTACACGCCCTGACATTTGTTATGCAGTCGGATTGGTGAGTCGTTACCAATCCAACCCAGGACCAGCTCATTGGAAAGCAATTAAGAGGATATTACGATATCTTAGAGGGACTACAGACTACACACTTTGTTACCAAAGTTCAGATCTACGTCTAGTTAGCTATTGTGATGTTTATTGAGGAGGAGACTTAGATGAGCGAAAGTCCACTTCAAGATATGCTTTCGTGCTTAGCGATGGTGCTATTTCTTGGAGCAGTAAGAAGCAAACTTATATCGCCTTATCGGCTATGGAGGCTGAGTTTGTGGCTTGCTCATTTGCCGTTTAGGAAGCCGTTTGGTTGAGGAGATTCCTTCAGCATTTGTATATTGTCACACACACACTTTAGACCCTGTGATTATCCATTGTGACAGCATGGCTAACTCTCTTACGCTAAGGATCCTAAGTTCCACGGGAGAACCAAACACATTGATGTGAGGTTCAACTTTATTAGAGACATTGTGGCATAGAAAGAAGTGATCCTGGAGCACATCCCTACGAATCGCATAGTTGCGGACCCTTTAACTAGACCCATTGCTAGAGATTTTTTTTCATACTCATGTTAGGGCTTTAGGACTACATAGGTGGTGATATATGTGTATTCAGTTGAACTCTTATTTTTTGGGGATATTTATGCCATTAGTATTCATATTTGTATCTCTTACACATTTATGTTTACTACTTTTTGCAATGGTTTGTGAATTAGCACACACAAAATGAATAAATTTGATGTTAAGCAAGAAAGATTGGCTCACTCACACGAGCAATTGCCCTTAGCGCTAGGTAGCAAGTAAGGATGAGACTAGTGGCTTATTGTATTTGGAGCCAAAACATAGGCTAAAATTATCCACTAGCTATGTCGCCTTAGTTGGAGCCAAGATGAGGTTTTGTTAGAGACCGACCATGGATATGAGAGTACCCACTTTTCCATGATGTGCCTATTATGGATAGCCAGATGCAAGATCTCATTTGATGCCTGAAAGGCAAGCAAATAGAGCATTCAAGTTAAACACTAGGAAGTGACTTGTGCGCTTAAGAGCGACTAGACTGAGATCTTTATGGTGTGTGAGTTTAACATCACTCTTTGGAAGAGTTACTCCATTATAGCATGCATTCGTATTGCATGTGCTTATCAACCCATTAGCAAGGTGAGAGAATAGGTCCCTGCTTCCTCACCGTGTGAATCCTAAAAGTCATTTTTCCAATGACTTCACTTTGTGCCTTTTGTGACCTTTGACTATGTCATAAGATGAGCATTTGATGTTCAACTACTTTGGTATGTGTAGACACCCCATTTTTGACCGTCCTCAAGACCTGGACGTCACCGCTTGAACACTCGGTGATTATCCATGTTCGTGTTTGTTTGGAGTTCCCGGAGTTCTCGGCTACGCGCCTTGCCTCAGGACCTCCGAACTTGACCGTTTTGTGTCTGGTTTTGCACCAAACACTTGTGTTTTGCCTTGGAGGGGTAGGGAATTTCTTGTGAGGCATCCCCACACACCACCGGCAGTGGCTAGAGGCCACCGGCTGGTTGGTGTTGCCATCGGCACTTTATTGTGCCGGTCGGCACTCTTTTGTGCCGGTCGGCAGTTTTTTTTTTGTCAAAATGACAATTTTGCCCTGCCAACTACTGTGCAGTTGCTTTTTGAGATATTTTTAAGCAGCTGTATACCACTTTCTTCCCCTCCATACACGTGTATGGAGGGATGAGCCTCTTGTTTGCTTGGTTGCTAAGCTTACAAAGTTGTCTCCTCTATAAGAGGAGGCCTTGTCTTCTTGGTTGAGGGGTTGGCCATTTGAGAGATCAAAAACCAGAGCTCATATATTTCTCTCTCTATATTTTCCATCTCTCTCATCCTTGTGTGTGTATTTTAGACCTAAATAGTGTGTTTTATCATACTTTTGCACCATTACACACACCATTACACCTTAGCTCGAGATTGAAAGACTTAGAGGGTTGTTTGTTGAAGTTTTGGACTGACTTTGATCACTAGAGAGTGGCTGGACCACCTGTTCTTCAAGGGATCTTCAAGGGTAAACTCTTTACTTTAGTTTCCCCATTCTTGCAACTAGTTTCTACCCCTTTTGCTTTGTGTTTTGAGCTTTGTCTATAACTGAAAAAACTCTTGTTTTTACTTGCTCTTGAACCCTCATTAAGGTCATTTTGCAATTTGAGTATAAACTCACCCTCTTAGGCTTTGCTTTGGCCATTTTAGCCCCTTTTCTTGAGGCTTTGTTTACTTGGTGTTTTTGGTCTTCTCACCACTGAAAACCAGTGGGTTTTTAGTGCTGAGGAAGGTGTTTTGAAGTCTCATATAGGGGAGGGACACCCCTCTCCCCTTTGTCCCTTACTTGCCTTTGTTTTTGGCCAAAAAATAGCATGCATGCTTGGTTGGTTTTGGCTTCATTTCAGAGCATATTTGTGATTCATATGATATGTTATACCTCTATTTTGGGTCGGATTTGTAGCCCTTAGTATGTCTCTCGCACTTGCTTTGAAGTGCTCTCTTTTGCTTAAAAGTATGCCATGCATCTAGGCCATGTTCTTTGTATGTTTTAGCATAATTCCATGAGGGCATTAGCATCATATTGCTATGTGTAAGGGCTGTTAGCCACTATTTTTGCCATGTTTGGCATGTTTGGTGTTGTTATCTTGCTTGTTGGCTTGTAAGCTTTTGGTGTGTGAGTCCTTAGCATGATTAGTCTACCTTAATCTTATGATTTGGCATCATTTTAGATCACATTTCGGTCCCTATTCCATGCCTATATGTCTCCATTTATCACCTCTTCCATGTCTTGAAGTGTTGGTCTCTTATGCTTTAAAGAGAGTATTGTGCATGCTTGCATGATTAATGCATTTTGAGCTGCCATATAAGGGGATTTGGGTGTATTTTTGCATGCTAAGAAACTTTTTTTGGTTGTCCGACATGTACCATGAGTGGTCATGTTAATGATAGTTAGATGCTCTCTTTGGTGCTCTTGGTTTTGGGCCTATTTACTTACATGCTTGTATAACATTTTGGTCACCATTATGGGCATGTTTTGCCACTGTTTTGGGGAGGTTTGAGGGCTGCCCCCATTGCGGTCCAGTCCACCATCACATGTTTGCCTCATGTCTATTGCTTAATTGGTTCATTAAGTGTTGTAATAGGTCGGTCCCATTGCTTGGATTGTCCCTATAACTTGCATTACATTTGCATCTTGCATGCCTGAGTTTCATACCTTTGTCATGATAAGTTGCATTGCGTTAGATATGCCTTGCATCTTAGACCCATGTTGCATCATTTGAGCCATATTACATGACATGCATTTCATTACTTGGTTTGGGGTGTCAAACCAAGTATGGGAAATAAGGGGTGTTTGTACCTCAAGTGACAAAACACACCTTAATTCCCACGTCACCAAGGCCTTTGACCGACGCATGATAAGGCCTTGGTTTCATTTGTGTGTTTGCATGCATTTTTACATTAAAATGCAAACTTAGTTCCTTAGGCTATCATGCACCAAGATGCACGATTGATGGCCCAAGAACCAAGGGTCGTGTCTCCTTGAGTCCCCAAATATGATAGGAGGCATTGGCCATGCATAAATTTGCTCTAAAATTCATGTCATGCACTGTCTGCCTGCTGTTGCTGTCAAACTGTCTTCTGCAGGAATTATTTGCCGACCGGCAGTATAGAGTGCCGACCGGCACTTTATGAACAGCCGATGACTCAAAATGCAGCCGGTGGCCACACCCTTTGGCCGGTGGTGTTCCCCTTTAGCCGGTGGTGATCTTCAGTGAATGTAGAAGGTGTTCTAAGACTTTGAGCAGTTTTCAGAAAGACAGGACAATGAAAACAGAGGCAGCAGTGTCATGATGCGGGTTCCCGGGCGAGTCGGACTCAAGCATACATCATTCACGCATCCCGAGACAGGGGCTGAGGCCACCTTTCTTTTTTGCATTTGATTTGATAAATAGAAATTTTGTAATAATTAATTTATTTATTATTCGGACTGTAATATTTATTTGGTCCCTCCGAGTGAGGGCGTATCTGTAATAAGTGTGTGTGTGTGGTGTGCATCTCTTCCAACCTCCACTTCTTTCTTCCCTTTTATTTACCTGCTTATGATGGTAGATTAGGGCACGTTTATTTTAGCATACCTTATGCAATGCATGCGTGCATCCATGCATTTGTTTACATACATTGGGCTCGGCACATCACGCTAACTACATTGTATTCCAATTTTCAAATTGAATACGTGCTCTTTGTAGCATTCCATATGCCATGCTTAGGACAGCCGAGCCTGTCTAATTGCACTTTGCATGTGTTGCACTAGCCACTTAACATGAACTAGGATCATGCATATGATTACTAACTAGTTTCTGTTTTGGCTTGGAGTACTAGGTGAGCTTTTATGCTTTAGCATATCGCATGTGTGTGAATGTTGCCATAATAGCATGATTACCATGAGGCTAGCTGCTTATGTGATATAACTGCTTGAATGCCTGTGGATGGAGGTTGAATTACCTAAATTGGGACAATGCATTAAAACTGTGAGTTTTAAGCCCACTAGATAGTGGCAAAACCATCTTTTTCTAAAAGACCACCTAAGGGTGGCAAAACCTGCATTTTAGCCTACTTGCGAGTAGCAAACCATTTTTAAAACAAACATGTAGTGTTTTGTTCCAACTTAGGCAATTTGGTCTATACTTGTTTGTTGTGCGCATAACGTAGCAAATCTAGGCTAATAACCGGTACAAGAGCATGTAATGTTTTCAAAATCGGATATCACGGTTAGTAGAGGCCGGTCTTTGGACCGGGCGAAAGGGGGTGCTCATAGCTGACCTTCCCCGATCGTACCCAAGCTCCCGAGCCAAGACATTTGGTGATGACGGACCTTACGCATTTCTAAGTCAGGGTTTCCTAAATTTCCCATTTTAAAATATTTAGGTGGCGACTCTGTATCTGGCAAAGCAGTCCATGTTTGGCACTTCTTTTCAAAATCTGTTTCTCAAAAAAAGATTTGCCGGATTTGGATTCTTTGGTTCAAGATTAAGAACCGTGACACTTGAGTCCTTGAACTGTAGTAGACCCAATATCGAACCGGAACCGGGGGGGGGGGGGGACTCGCACTCCTCGCCCGGGATGCGTTCGGGGACGTCTACAGTATGTTGCCTATGTCATACGATGAGTATTTGACTATGTCATGTATGATTCAACTTTAAGGAACATTACTAGGAAAACGGTCAATTTCGAATTAAATGATATAAAGGTGAAGGGAAGATCATCTAGTTCTACATCTATGCTCTATATTCACTGTCGACAACTCACATCGTTCTCTATGGGATACTGATTGGGTGTGAATATAATACAGGACCTAGAAGGGTCAAACATGCTCTTTGGGGGTTAGAGATGTTTTGGATTGATGTAGCTAGATGGGTCTGGGTACATGAGACACTATTTCTATTCTTTTTAGGTTGATGTCTCTGTGCTGGCTCATATTAAGTTTCTAGTATAGAGCTCCTACATACAGGTGTTCTCAGCGGTCGCACGGTTCATTGGCTAGTATGAGATTGTTCAATATTTTGGGAGATTCAAATAGAGATATGGCAGCTTCATGCCAACTCATGTGCAAGTGGGAAATGTTGAAAATTGGGCTGAGTATTGGACCTGGATTTGGGTGCCTATGTGGCATGACCCATGACCCATATCAGATCATTTAAATAATTTGAATTTGAATTTGAATTTGAATTATTTTATATCCTATTTCAATAACCCACTATCTATTATCTATATCTTGTAAGACTAAATTAATTATTTAGTCATTATGTGGACTCATATGATATGGTAATATGAATTAGAGATTTGGCAGGATTATGATTCCATATTTTTTTCTACATTAATTGGTAAATAAAGAAGAGTGTTTTCCAAGTTTCCTACTTTGATGGGAAAGTGGAATCATTGTTGAATAAGGAAACTGGTCCTCTCTCTACCTATAAAAGGACATTTAGACTACCCGTCAAATTAATTCTGAATTCAATGTATTCTAAAGAGGGTTAAGAGAAAGAAACCTTTTTTTCACTAATATTATTATTAGGTTTATGTTCAATTAAATTTGGGTTACTTGAAGGTTTCGCATGAATGATTCAAATATGTTATTTATTTTTCGCATTATGTTGTTATTTTTGAAAATCATGATAGTTCACGATTTTGGATTATGAAGGTTGTTATATGTATAACACCATAAAATTATTTACATGTGGTATCATAGCTCATATTTCAGAACATTATGATTTTCCGATTAAGTAAATATCAATTAATTTTGATTATAATTATGATTGCCTCGATCAAAAAATTTCAATTTGCTAAACATGATATGAAATTTAATATGCAACTCTTATGTACTACTTTAGATTGGATTGCATATTGTATAAATAATATTTATTCAATGAGTGCTAACTCTTTAATGATAAATCGAATGTTTTAATATTTTGATAATTGAATATTATGAATGATTTAATTATTTTTTTATTATGAGGAAAAGTTTAGTGGATAATGACCATTGTATTGTTTGACGTAGTAATGCCTAAAGATATTCGTATTACATAATGAATCATTATTATTCATGTTTTGTTGAATTTTATATATTATCAAATTTTCTGTGAGACACATTAAAATGTTATTGTGATCTTTATCATACTAAGCATATTGCTATTTATAGATCTAAATGCAACCTCTTAAAAAAAAATTATTTCAATATGATGTTATTACCACCATTATGTATAAACTTAATTTTTATAGGTGGTTTGATGAGGTACAAAAGTATATCTTCTTATGTGACATAGAATATGAATTGTGTTAATATTTATTGCCTTAAAATTATTATTATGATTTAGTAATATGCATTATGATTATGATGACGAATAATTGTGAATAAATTATTATTTATTCAATAATGTCCATGCAAAGTTTTTATCGTGATTTGAAATTTAAATTATGATACGATTGGTAGCTGCCAAAGTGACTCAATCAGAATGACACAGAGATATCAAATCAAATAATTGAAATTTAATACCCTTTCCAAGTATTAAAAAAAAATAATGACTTTGCAAATCGTAATTCTTTAATTACAAAGATATTAGGTTGGCCCAAAGGTGTATCACTTCTAAGTAATTGTTGAATTGAAATAGGATAGTTGATGGGTATTCATAATTGATATTAGAATGAATACCCAAAGGTAACAGACCTACTTAATTATGAATATTTTATCAACTAGTCATATTGGTGAAAGGAAATCACCATAATTGTTAAATAGTATGCCATTAGATTATCCCAAAAGTAGATCACGGTGACACTATTTGTGATTGTTTAAACATGTGTTTATCTTGACTAATTGTTAATTATTGATTACTCTTAGCATTAATGTAATAAGCATGAATTATTAATTAAAGTTTTATTTCGCTATATTTGTATACTTTGTTTGTTTCGATTCTAAATGAAATCGATTTCTCAAAATGAATAGAACAAGTTCAGTTTTATCTCGATGTTCTAAATTTTGACTTAGTATTACTATTTGAGAAATTTACTACTATTATCCAAGCAGTATAAAAGAAAGAAAAGACTTTTCCTAAAGTATAAAAGGATCGAACAAATAAAATTTATGTTTTTATGCGAATGAGTATAGCAAACATTAAGTTTTAACTTCCTTAAATTGATAATGGTAAATAATGTGAACACTACAAGAAATTGCATTTTTCGCAACGCAACAAAATATGTTGCTAAAAGGAAAAATTCGTTGGCAAAGAGTTTTGCCGACACACAAAGCTACGTTGGCAATCCATAGGCAAAAGTGAGTTGGCAAAAGTTTTTGCCGACGAAATTATGATTGCGTTGGTAAAAGTAATGCCTTTAGCGATGACAATAGTCGTCGCTAAAAGCCTCCATCCATCGTCGGCAATTTACCTTGCGTTGGTAAAAGTCATTCAAATATGATGATTGTGTGGCACTTCTCGCGACACAAATTTGCATGGGCAAAAAATATACTTTTAGCAACAACATATGCGTCGACAAAAGTAAACTTTTGGTGACACATTTACGTCGGTAAATGTTGCCATTTTGCCGACGATTTGTTTGTCGCTAAAGCTTTACTTTTGGCAATGACAAATTGGCATTGGCAAAAAATACACTTCTACCAACACAATATGAGTGGGGAAAAGTAACTTTTAGCGACACATTTACGTCGGTAAATGTTGCCATTTGCTAATGATTTGGTTGTCGATAAAGCTTTAGTTTTGGCAACGACAAATTGGCATTGGCAAAAAATACACTTTTAGCAACACAATATGAGTGGGCAAAAATAAACTTTTAGCTACACATTTACCGACAAGTTATTTGTCGAGAAAGCTTCCCTTTTTAACAACGACAAATTTGCAACGGCAAAAATAATTAAAACTCATTTATAATTTTTTAAAAGATTTACAGATTTACAAGAGGCATCCCTCAGGCACCACTATAACAAACTAATAACATGGATATGAAATCACACAAAATACCCCCTCCATACCCTTCCAGCCAAAACACCAACAATTGCCCGAACTTACACCTAATGACAACCCCCATTAATGAAAACCTGATCTATTACAGATTGGACAAAAAGTCCTGCACCCTTCCAAACATCAACAACACCAGCAAACATCCAACAACAACACAGCAGCATCACCACAGTATCTCAGCAACAACAGCAACATCACAGCAGCACCAGAAGAATAGCAAATCAGCAAACTGATTCAACACAGATCATCACCAGTTCAGAAAACCATTTTAACTCGGCAACCCAAACAAAATCATATAACCAAATCAGAATTGATGCAGCAGTTTGCCTCATTTACTAGAATAGTCAGAAAACAAATCAAACAAAACTAGCAACAAAACAACTCAACCAAATCAGAAATCAGGACAAACAGATCACATCAATCAAAAGCTGTATCAGAGGCAGAGCACACAGAACAGAGCCAATCAGCACCAGATTCAACGCAACACTGCATCATGCCACAAAAGTATCCACCAAACAAGCTGCATCAATTGTTCAAACAGCCCTCAAAACTACACAATTCTTAGTAACTTTTAAGCCATCAGGTTAACAGAAGTTAAGTTAAGTAAAAATTCAAACTAATTCACTGGCTGTCATTTTTACACTAGGAGAGTAAGTTATATAAAAACACTCAATTCAAGTACACCACAATGGATTAATTGAAATCGATTTGGTTGTGTGTTTGTGAAACTATTTCATTTTCTGAATTGTACTTCATTTTTCATTCATAATAAATGATGATCTGGTTGAAGCCACCCTATTTTTTTTTTTACTAAACTTATAAAAAAGGTTATAAAAAAAATAACTTATAGATTTGGGTAAATCTTATATGTTTTTACTAAACTTATAGATTGAAAACGATATATAGATTTGGGTAAATTTTACTAAACATAAGTTTTCTATTTATTCTATACTGATATATAGTTATCTGTAGTCAGGAAAAAACTCCCACTTCTAAGAGAAAATGGACTAGCATAATCTAGAGATGCAATTTATTGATGAGCAATACAAGTCATATCCAGACTTCGGCAGCAAATTTTCAACATATCTGAAACAATTATCAAAGCAACAAGCAACTTATTACACTACATGTATAATAGATATACGACAATGGCATTATTACCTCAACTACAAAGAAATAAAAGACCATCAGTAGAATGCCTTTTAGTCAGCACAAACTTTAGGAGAGACAATGAGATCTTGTTACTGCGATTGTAATATATGATACCTAATTGACCATCCGATCAAAGAGACTTGGCTCGGAATGACATTTTATTAATATTTTTTTGATAAATAAGTTTGTACCATATTGACAAAGATTGGTAATGTTCACCCCATATACTTTCTCCCAAGCCTTTGTGCAAACAGTGTGTCTACTTAGCAAATGGCATGTTAATATTTACATAACCTCAAAGCAAGTAAAAAAGCCACATAATATAACTTTTATATAAAAGAAATTAGTTCATGAGAACAACCTTGATCAATGTTTCATCACCATCATTTCCATGACCACGAGAGGAGCCTGTGAAAAGACAATTGGAAAGTAACAAAGTGAGTATCATGTTGCTCCAAAACATTAATAGCTACCACCTACAGATTATGGTTGTGAGAAACTGTAAATCATGCAGATACATACCTGCTAGTAGTTGTTGAAAAGCAACTGCCAGAAGTAGAAGAGGAAATGTACATGATTTGGCCATATCCAAAACAATACCCTTCAAGTTGGACAAAAACCCATCAGGCATAATTGACTCATCCAGCCCTTGATAGAGTGAAATAGAGGAAAATGATTCATGTAACTGACGCCAATTGATTGGGGACACAGGGCTTAGTTTGGTTTGGTTTGGTTTTAGCTTTGCAGTTCACAAAGAGATCTCTATTGAATAAGAGTTCAAAGATTTGAACAAGAATTTGTTTAGATTAGAATGACAAAGCTGTCCACTTAAGGTCTTTCCAATAAAGTGATTAAGCTGAATAGGATTTTAGTATTTAAGATAACCAGCTTATTTTTTTCTCACATTAGCACTTCTACACTTCAATGCCTAGCCAAATAAGTCTTTTCTATTTTCTACTTCATAAAAACATAAGTTTTCTTAATGTGAACTTTTTTCGTACATTACTTTATTTTATCAATAATGAGTTCTTAAAAAAATAAGTGGATAAGAGACCTATTTAAGAATGTGATTCTGAATTGAGGTCTACCTTACAGTATCAATATCTCAAAAATCATTATTGAAAGTCTCAATATGTCCAAATTCATTGATGAAGAAATGATTACCGAGTGGTGTTCAAGTTTAAAATTTTAGTATGCATTTAGCAGATGGTCCTCAAGTAAATGTCCTAAATACTAAATCCACCACAAGAAATGAAGCATAATTTGAATGGAATTATAAAACTACAGTTAGCATTTAATTCACCCAAAATCCCCATTGAACTTAACTTCAAAGTCAAGAAGAAAAGAAATTACTCATAATACACTTGAACAACACTAAGAAACTTACAACATGAGAAGACTTACCAAATTTTGAACAAAAGTATTCAGGAGATGTTTGGTTTGATTATCCCTTAGCAACTGGGGAACATGATTCTTGAAAACCCTGTAAAATTGAATCCAACGGAAGGATGTTGTAGACACCCCATTTTTGACCGTTCTCAAGACTTGGACGTCACCGCTTGAACACTCGGTGATCATCCATGTTCGTGTTCGTCTTGAGCTCCCGGAGGTCTCGGCTATGCGCCTTGCCTCAGGATCTCTCAACTCGACTGTTTCGTGTCTAGTTTTGCACCAAACACTTGTGCTTTGCCTTGGAGGGGCAGGGAATGACTTATGGGCCATCCCCACACTCCACCGGCCATGGCTTGAGGCCACCGGCTGTGTTTTGTTGCCACCGGCCAAATGTTTGGCCGGCCGGCACTCTAAATGGCTGGCCGGCTATCCTTTTTTGGTCAATTGCATCTTTGGCTGGCCGACTACTGTGCATCCGCTTTTGCAGATATTTTGGTGCAGCTGGCATGCACTTGGCTCCCCTCCATGCACTTGGATCTCTCTCTTTAAAAGCTTGTCTTGTAAGCTTACAAGACTAAAAGCTCTATAAAGAGGAGCCTTCTCTCCCCTTTTGAGGGGTTAGACATTTTTTAGATAGCTTTTTTTAGGGTTTGAGTTTTAGGGTCAGGGTTTGTTTATATCCTACCTCTATATCTCTCTTGTGTGTGTTTTGTCTTACTTTTGCTCACAAGCACCCACCATCACACCATCCCTTGGAGCTGAGGCCCTTGAGGGTTGTTTTGGAGGTTTTAGACTGATTTCAACCTAAAGAAGCTGCTGGAGCTCCATCGGTGAAGAGGGTCTTCAAGGGTAAGAAGCTTGTCCCTTTATTCCCCATTTTTGCACACTCTTTTTACCTACCTTGCAGCTGTTTTTGAGCTTTTGTGTATAACATATAAAAGTTCTATTTTTTAGTGCTCTAAATAGTTGGTTAAGGTTGCATTAAGCTTTGGGGTTGTTTGACCCCTCTTAAGGCTTGCAAGGCTCCATTTTGTGCCATTTTGAGTGAGCTCCGGGACCATTGAGTTTGGGCCTCCTCACCACTGAAATCTTGAGGGATTTCAGAGGTGAGGATAGTGCCTTGAGGTCCTAGGAAGGAGAGGGCCACCCCCTCTCCTTGTTGTCCTTGAAAAGGACCATTTTTGCCTCTTGAGAGGGCAACATGTTTAAGTGTGTGTTGGCCATGCCTTAGCTGAATTTCATGCTTATTATGTCATGATATGCCTCTGTTTTTATTTGGTTTTTGTAAACTATGCTTGTTTAGCATACATACCTCGTAATGCCATGATTTGTCTCAATACATGCATAGCATTTAGACTACCATGCTTTTGTGTTTTGGCCAAGCTTTGAGAAGCTTACATGCATGTTTTGATGTGCCAAGGGACTGTTTTAAGTCATTTGAGTCATTCATGCCCCGCTTTGTAAGGCTACCATGTAATCCCTCTTGTATGCCTTAAGCTTTGGCCCTTCTAGCATGCCATCCTTGCATTGTTTCAGTGGTTTGGAACCACTTGCCATGTTATTTCAGATCTCATGATGTTCCTATATGCTCGCATTTGATCCCCCTTTAATGTGTTTAAAGGTTGTTGCCTTATGCCTTTTGTTTAGGCCTTGGAGTATGCTTGCATTTTTAGACCACTTAGACGCCATCTAAATACATCCTTAGCTTTGTTTAGGTCTGCATTAGACCTATTTTAAGTCCCCTTGGCCTTGTGAGGCTTGGTTGACTTAGCCTTGGTTTAACCCCCTTTGGCTTGCCTTAAGTTTTGGACCTTGGTTGCATGCCATGCTTGTCTTGTTCATTTGATTTGGCATCATATTCAACATGATTTTAGAGTTTTTCATTGCATTCTAATTGTCCATGTTTGCATCTTCTTAGGTGTGCTTAGAAGTTATACTTTATGCTTGAGTGTTGGTCCATGTTTTCATGCATGTTTGTATATCAATTAGCCCTCACTCCCTAGCATCTTGGCCACTGTTTTGGGCTTAGTATAGAGCTGTCCAATTAGTGTAAGTCCCTCCTTTGCATGTTGTTGCATGCACTCCTTGTATGTTGTAGCATATCGGTGAGTTGTTACATGGTTGGACTTGCATGTTTGAATGAAGTCACATGTTGGCTTGCATACTTGAACACCCACATTGCATCTTGCCTACTTGTAGATTGCATCGCTTCATGCCTTTCATGCTTCTTTACTTAGGATGTGTGCCTAACATGCTTTGCTTGCTTGCATTGTCCATGTTGCATACTAGTTCGCATGCTTAGATTGCATTGCGTTGGCATGCATGCTTGGCCTCTTGAATTGCTTGTGATAGAGGTTAAGCCCCATTGTTTGATTATGTGCATTGCATTCCATATTAAAATGCACACTTGATTCTTTGGGCCATCATGCATGGAGATACATGATTGGAGGTCCGAGAATCGAGGTCCATATCCCTTTGAGTCATAAACATGATAAGGGATGTGATTGGTGCATACATTGCTTGAAATGCATTGCCATGCCAGGTCTTGCCCTCTGCTGCTGTCAAACACAGATTCTGCAGGAAGATTTGGCCGGCCGGCTATCTTCATTGCCGACCGGCCATCATTGTTGGCCGATGGATCAAATTTGTGGCCGGTGACCATTCTATATGGCCGGTGGTGTTCTCCTTCAGCCAGTTGTGTTCCCTAGTATCCAGAGAGCAAACCCTGAGACTTTGGCAGTCATCAGGGGAGCAGAGCAAGGAAAGTAGAGGCATCTTGAGCATGGCAGTGGATTTCCGGGTGGAACCGAGCGCGCATGCATTGAGCCCTCTGCTGAGGCTGCTGTTTACTGCTTTCTTAGATTAATTAATTTGCTTAATTAATTTAATGGTCTGTAATATTTAATTAGCTTGTCAGTTAGTTAAATTGTATTATTCTTTTGGTCCCTCTGAGTGAGGGCGTATTTATAATAAGTGTGGGTGCGTGTGTGCATGTTTTCCAACCCCCACTTCTTTCTCTCTTTTACTTACCTGCTTTGATGGTTAGTATTAGGGCATATTTACTTTAGCATACCTTATGCTACGCATGCGTGCATCATTCATCAGTATTGCATGCACCGGGCTTGGCACATCATGCTAACTGAATAAGTATTTCAAATTTAACTTGAATACATGCTATCTGTGCATTTTCACATGTCATCCTTAGACTAGCCGAGCCTACTCTAGTGACATTCCGTATGTGTTGCATTAGGCATTTAAACATGGACTAGGATCATGCATGATTACTAACTAGTTTCTATTTTGGCACGGAGTACTAGGTAAGCCCTTTATGCTTTAGCATACTGCATGCGTATGAGTGTTGCCATAACAGCATGATTACCATGAGGTTAGCTGCTTATGTGATATAACTGCTTGGGTGCCTGTGGATGGAGGTTGAATTACCTAAATTGGAATAATGCATTAAAACTATGAGTTTTAAGCCCACTCGAGGGTGGCAAAACCTGCATTTTAGCCTACTTACGAGTAGCAAACCATTTTCAAAACAAACATGAAATGTTTTGTTCCAATTTAGGCGATTCGGTCTATACTTGTTTGCTGCACGCATAACATAGTAATTCTAGGCTAATAACCGGAATAAGGGCATGTAATGTTTTCAAAACAAGAGTACCCAAACTCCCGAGCCGAGGCAACTTTGGTGATGACGGACACGTGGCCTTTGGCACCGAGTCAGGGTTTCCTAAATTCCCCCATAAAAAATATTTAGGTGGCGACTCTGTATCTGGCGAAGCAGTCCATGTTTGGCACTTCTTTCAAAATTTGTTTTCTCAAAACGATTTGCCAGATTTGGACTCTTTGGTTCAGATTGAGAACCGTGACACAAATCGAGTCCGAACTGTAGCGAGGTCCCCCCGCGGGCTTGTTACAGATGTCTAGTAGCAACGTAACACAGTATCTGCTTAAGAAAACGCTAGCAAATTCCAGGAATGTCATGAAAAAAAAAAAAACTAACTATGGCATTTACATATACCAACACCAACCACCAAAGCCTTGAATACCTATTGAGTTAGTATAAAAATGCACAGATCTTTGAAAGTAAACAAATGTTCCGATGTATGTGTATACATGTAAGCACATAACAAGAAGGGCTTTCAGTGTTCAATAAATTTTGCAGCTAATTTCTTTAAAGGCATGGGTTCTACAAAATCAGTTCATTGTCTGAAACAGAAAGTGCCAATCAGTGCCATGGTCTCAACTGGTGCCCATGGTGCAAATCAAATTATTAGCAGTCTCATCTATCAAGGTTGTGCCTGATCTAGAATTGGCAATTTCAGATCAGAATGCTTATAAGGAATGCTTCAGGACTAAAAATATTTAAATTTTAAACACACAACATAATCTTCAGTAAAGAATTGTGAACAATAATTTACCATGAATTTCCAGCAGCATTAGAAATAATGTCATAAATTATCCATGGATGAATACCAGCTTGGGCACCAAGAGAAATGGCCTCCACAGAAGAAACAAAATGAATGCCCTCAAGCAGCTTTATTACCATTTTAATTTTGGTGCAATTTAAAAAAGAAAAGTAGACATTAACAATAACATGATCTAATATGATATTAGAACACCTAACATAAATAAACAAAGAAAAAGGGCCATTCCCCTGTGCCAATCCCTGTTAAATTGTTTTAAGCACCTAGCACAAACAAATTTACTATCAAGTGGCACAACAAAGACACAATTAAATTATCATTTGAAAAGCATTGTTCAGAGATATGAAATTACTTAAATTTGTATTGGAATATTCAAGAATCATTTAGTTGTAAGTTTATAGTAAATTAGATTTGACTTGGTTTACACAATCACTAGTGTAATATTAGGTCAGGTGTTGTTTTCTGCGCAAAGCCATTAGTTTTTTTTTTTTAACCAAATTTTAATTCCACTTTTTGTTTCCAATATTTACATGTTATCAAAGCCATATCACTACTAAGAAGCAGCCTATCAGTTCTTGTATTCCTGTCAAGTAAAAAAAATCTCCTATGGTTTCCTGGTGCTGTCTTGTGAATTTTCTAGTCTCCAATAGTTCAATAGCTACATGCTGAATGTTGTTATAATTTAACAATAAAAAGAGACAAAATGCTATATATTAGCAATGTTGCTCCAATGATGACTTTGCTCCCTCCATTTATTCTCCCATTTCAACTATCATTTCAAAATAACAAGTACATGCTACTTAATCAAACTTTATTAACTTAATTTAGAGTTACGTACTGCAAAATAAAATAACATAAGACATAATCATGGAAGAGGAAGAACATAATAATCTGAGTTGCTTAATCATGCCAAAATTTTTGTGCCTGATCGTTCATTTAGAGGTATCTCAAGTCAACTCTTGTGAAATGGATCCGGTGCTCTAACCATGATCACTTAAAATTGAAAGCATTTAGTGATGCAAATTGGGTTGGTTTAGTCGATGATAGACAAAATGCAAACATATGTGTGTATAAGAAGAGAACAGGTGCCTACTTTTGTTGTCTCTCATTAGCCTTTTCCTGTATTTCTCTCTCTTCTCTCTCTCTCTCTCTCTCTCTCTCTCTCTCTTCTTGTCTTCATCTTTTACCCTAAATTTAATTGTCACCAATTTTATATGAAAATTTGTCTCAACAACATAATTCAAATTGTTCTAAAATCTAAACATGACAAAGAAATTGGTAAGATTGTGAAGAAAGCCCACCTTCCAGCACCAAGTGCCCCCTCAAAAACATAAAGTTTCTCACTCATAGCTGTTTGAAAAACACAATAGTTTGTCTTAGAGATGAAATAGAAAATTTAAAAGTAGTGATCAAAAAACTGAATCCTCATGCAAGTGTTGCAGAGTAGTGACATAAGTAGATTGTACCAGAGAGAATTGGGCGTGCCCTTGTAATGGCATCCGACTGTCCTGATGAAATAATCTGCGTATTATAGAAATATCAGCTTCAGCCAGTTATAAAATAGCAAAACAAAAGCAAAATGATCCTCTACTTATGTGAGGAAGAAATAGGATATGAGATATATAATCTTACCATTATTTTGCCATTCAAAACCTCTGACATTCCCTTAGAGACATATATATCAATTACAAAAACTCTCTCCAAATCCTCTGCTAGAGTAGAAACAAATTAATGATTAGAGGAGTTAGAAAATGTTCAATGCAGATGTAAGTTTAGCACAAGCTGAGCAAGCACCAAATTCTTTCTTTTGCTTTTCCATTAAGTTAGATGTAACCAGTAACCAGTATACTTCTAAGGCATAAAATTGGTATAACAGTAAAGAACACATTATTATTGAATGTTCTACTCTCTTCTCTTTTCTTTTCTTTTTTTCTTTTTTGCTTTTTTTGATAAGTAAATAAAGTATAGATTCACATAACACAAAGGGTCATCACCCCTGTACATTAGAGATTTGCAGTCAGAAGAACAAAAAACAAAACAAAAAAAAGAAAGATAGACATTAAACCTTCCCCAAAAGATAAACTATATTCTCTCCCTAAAACTTAATTCCCCTGAAAAAATCCACCAAAAAAAAGGAAAAGTCACAAGCCTTCTCCTTCATCTAAGTAAGGTTAGCATTAGCCTATGAGTAGCCATCTCGATACCCTCCAAGGCACATTGATTTCTTTCTCCAAACACATCAAATTAAGCACATAGAAACCACCATCCATATGCCTTCTCAATCATCCTCATATGACACCTGAGTTCAATAACCATAGAAGCTGTAACACAAAAGCAAGCATAACACAAATCACCTGAAAAATAGAAAATAAGAAACTCTATAAATCTCTCGCAGCGTAATATATCAAAAGATGATCAACAAACTCCTCAGCTTGCTTGCACATGCAACACCAGCTAAACTAAAAAGTAGCCCCTCTGGCGCAAATTGTTTATATTAAGAATGGCATCAAAAGCCGCCATCCAAGCAAAAAAGACAACTTTGGTGGGAACTCCCAACTTCCAAATAGTCTTCCAAGTAAATATCCCAACCCCCAACCACAAATGAAAAAATAAAATGATTTAACTATGAACTTTCTCCCTTGTCCTTCCATTTCAACTCACCTCCCCTGCCCTCATTAACCTTCATATCAATAATGGAGGGCATGATCCACTAGGCAGAGTTAAAAAGTTGCTAAAGCTCTATAATCTCATTAATGGAAAAATAAAGATAAGAACAACTATGGCCGTCTATGATAAATCTTGAGTAAAAATGATGAAACAGAAAAAAAAGAAAAGAAAGAGTATCATAACACACTGTTGAGCTGCTGATAAATCTAAAACTAACTAGCACAAAACTACAACGACATCCACCAACAAACCAGACAGGATAGAAAAGTTAACCAAGAGTATAAAAGAAAATTCTACACAAATATTTTTTTTATCTAGAGAAAATAAATTGCCTGTGAGTCGCTTCTCGAGCTTCTGTATATGAGCAGGTAGTATGGTTGAATGGAGAATGATGACAACATCTTTGTGTAACCCTGCAAAACCAGAAAATAGTATATTCTAAACATCAACCAAGCAGACTAATTATAAATTCACAAAACATTAAGGATCTCCACAAAACCTTTTAAAGCACTCTCATGACCAAAAAGTAGGTCATTTATTTGATCTGCATGAGATATCAATACAACCAAAGCTACAACATCTGCATGCAAAGAAATGAGAGAAAGAAGCATCAGAAAGTCAATTTTTAGCTCTTCAAAAAAATAAGGTCACAATTTATAGAGAAAATAAAAGAAGAATGTATTCAGTCAACTATGATCCAAAAGTATATATATATATATCATTGTTTTTAGGTGTTTCTTTAGGTAGCTAAATGTACTGAGTTTTTGGTGCCTTCTAAGTTTTTGGTGCCTTCTACGTTTTTGGTGTGTCAGAGAGTACTTTTGTCTATTCGGGGGTTTATGTGCAAGTTTTGGTAATTGATACCACCAAAGAAATTTAATCTATCTAGCTCAAAATGAGAAAAATAAAATTAGAATTATGAAATAGCAACAAATTAAAATCAACATAATGTTTCACCTTTCCTAGCTTCTACGGGACTGGCGCATCTAATCCTGCCTTGATTGGTAAACTCATCCAGCAAAGGATTGCATGTCTGCAGATAAGCACAATGCAATCCAACATTGAAATTATGACAAACAAAAAATAAGATCTCCAAGTCTTTCTAAACGACCAAATAAATATGCACCATAAAAATGTGAATGAACAAATGACTTTAAACATCTATGCCAAAGAAATGGTTGCGTGATTTGCATAAAAATAAAATGTAAATTACTAATATAAAATACACAATTCTAATATGAGGGAATCTTTCTGTTTCAAAATTACTACTAAGTGTTTTGGTAGTCACAAATATACAGCTTTATAAAAAAAGAAAACAATTTATTATAACTCGCATCCATTTTCAAATTTCTTGCAAATGTAACCATTCATCTCCTCATTTATTATTGCCTTGCATCTTTGGTTATCATACAATGAATTATAAGTTCCTTCCATCTAATTCATTCCTCATTATTGATTTCAACTGTCATATTTTTTTTAATAATCATGGAAAAGTTCAAAAGTACTCAATTTTAAAATAACCCTAAGCTAAACAAGCACACTTAGTGTATAAAAGTCACATCAACCCAATGAAAACAAGAAGGAAGCTCTTTCAAAGACTTTTTTTTTTTTATTTCTGAAAACCGGGAAGGAGTGCAGGAGATAAAGGGAGCAGCCCAGTTGAAAGAGCCTAGTTAGATACTTTAACTAAAAATGGCCTTTACACACAACCAACCCCTTAAAACTCTCAAAAGACTCACTACACCTATAAAAACTCTCAAAAGAACTAGAAGCTTGATGAAGCTCGAAACTAGGTCCTCATTGGTACAGAAGAAATTTTCTCATTTCTCTCCCTTTCAAGTTTGTTGTTTCATTGGAGTCTTAAGATATATATTAAAATAGTCTAATTACTTATCTTCCTTTATACTATTCGAAGTCATTTTGAACCCTTATATTCCTTTTACCAATCAAAGTCATTTAACCCCTTATCTCCCTTCATACCAATCAAAGTTTATTAATTACAATCAGAGTGCTTTTGGAATCAAAGTCAAAGTCATTGCTTTTGGAATAAAAAATTCAAAGTCATTCAAACACACAGCAAAATTCAATCGCGAAACGCCCTGAATTCAATCGTGAACAAATTCAATGAACAAACAGAGAGATGGGAAATGAAGACAGACCTCAAAGGCTTGTACGGCATAGCCAGAGCAAAGGAGTGAGGAGGCCAATTGCAAGCTTAGTTGGTCCAAGCCAATGAACCCAATTACACTCTGAGACGCCATTGGAGCGAGTTTAAAGGACATTTATAAAGGTTAGATTTCCTCCATCGAAAGAAATTCCCAATGCACAATAAAGTATTTCCAAGTAAAACTCCATGTCACATAAAATGGGAGTAACAGATAACCTTTGAACTTATATGTTGTTCTCTATTTTTCTTTTTCTTTTTATATTATCTCTTTCACACTCACACACAAACACTCACTCACTCATTGGTGTGCAATAATGTGAGATCTCATTTGTAGATAATTTTGTTAGTAGTTACCACTAACCAATAAAAAAATGGAAGATTTTTTTTGTCTCCATGCCATGATTAGTTGAGCTCTAGCATGGAGTTTATATCCAATCAAGAACAACCAAAGAAAGCAAAAACAAAACCACAAAACAGCAGCAGTCAGCAAGGCAAAAACCAGGGCCAGACCAATGCTGCTGCTGCTCACCAGGACATTGCAGATTATACACCAGGTCAACGACAGAATGCAGTGGCTGCTCACTCACAATGCTAAAACAGAATAGATTATGAACCAGACCATCCCAACAGATTGTATCCATTATATATCATAGGGGAACTATAATGATCATGGTGAACATACATGATAAATGTTTTCCCATACATTTATAACTCATTTGCAACAGAATAAAATCAAAATTGGGCAACCAATTAGCAGCCAACCAATGGTCAATTCCGCCATTTATATAGAGTCTAACACTATGGCATCAACATAAGACTCTATATAACTTGCTTTAGTCCATTGAAAAATAAACCCATCAAATGATTAACATTTTCACCTCATCAAATTATGTAATGACAAATGAAAAAATATACCATGCATACACAGTCTAGTCTAAAAATAAGACTAAACTAGTTGTTACCTTATGCATGCCCGACAGGTGCAACTTCACCCACATTCCACAAACCATTCACTTCCTTAGTTGTATACACAGCACACCACATATTGCAGAAGTTTCACATATAACAACTGCTGATTTAGCAACTTCTTCAGTAGATGGATTGGCAGTATGCACGCCTCACAGCAACATTGCGAAGCAGCGATCATGACAAGCATCGATCACAGCGGCAAGATGGCGACAACCAAATAGAATTAAAGATGAAGCCATTTTTTCTTTCTTTTGGGAACAAAAAATGAATTTGAAAACAAGTTACTACAAATGCATATTAAAAATGCAAGATAAAATAAGACACATTGACACCCTATACTTCTTTCTTAATGATTAAAATATTGTCAGCCTAACCATCTAAAACAAATTCAATCTTAGCTTCCCATGACCTATTATTACTTAGCAATTCATACTACACCTAAACCCTAATTGATCTACTTCCTGAACGTGTATTTCTAAGTAACCTATATTTCTCTATAAAACATACAAAAAAAACCTTTACATAACATTGCGTAAAAACTAAACTGAACACATCATAACAATTAGTAATGTAACCAAATTAATATCAAATGCATTTCAATATCCCAAATTTTATTCAAATAGCCAACAATACTAAACATAAGAATCCTAAAATGCGTCTAACTATATCCAACAATCCCAAACATAATAATTTCAAAAAGTATATAAACATTCAATAGAAAAACCTATAAAATGAAACAAAGAAAAATTAAATGAATGCCAACGTGCAAAACGATAAATATCACTACTGAACCACGAACATCCATCACCAACTTGTGAACAAAAGGATAAAAACATGAGTATTTTATTAATGCATTAACTTCAACAATAATATACAATTTTATTAGGATTGGTTAAATAAAGTAAATCAATTTAATGAGGTGTCAATTTTACCTCTATTTCAACCGAGAGAAGTTTCATCCTCCCTTACACCCGATGCATCCTCCCCGACATTGTTGCTTGGAACTAACCCCGGAATGTTTGCTAGATCTATCCCATTTTTTGCTGCCAACATTTGAATGATTGTTTGCATTGTACTCATGTTTTGAGCCTGGTCAACTAACTGCTTTCCTTGGTCAACTAATTGTTGTCATTTGGTCAACTTCTTTAACCGTTGAAGAACAATCACCTCAGAGTTAGGAGCCTCAAAATGTGTAGAAGATGAAGTACTGTCCTTGCGGATCCCGTATCCCTTCAAGTGGACCGACCTCTTCCCAAGTACTTCTCTGGAAATCTGCTCCTCAGACAATGGATGTGTGACACTAGGTTGGGATTGCTCAGCGATCTTTGAAACCATAGTAACCTATGAATAAAACATAAATAAGCTTAAAACATAATATCAAAATGCAAACATTTATTATTGAAATTGAAATAGTTATGGTTACATAATGTTCCTCAGCTGTGTTATTTATCCACACTCCCCCATGTCGATGACGTTTGTGGGTGTCCTCGAATAGTTTTGTAATAGTCGGTTTGCTTCGTTGTACCTTTCATTTCATTAGATTTTCTAGTCAATCAATAATTCTGTATTTATAGTTTAGTATGTTCAAATTTGTAAATCTACACTTACAATGATAGATGCTCGCGATGCAAATGATCTCGAGCCGCTCGTGTGATTATACTTCACACAACCTCTCGCTTTCATCGCATTCTCTGACTTTACCTACAAATTAAAAAAAAAAAAAAATAGGTATTAATATACAGGAGGATGTTACTTTAGTAAATATTTTTATAAATACCTTCCAATCATCAGTTTTTCACAGATTGTCAATCATCCATTCCCAATCATCCTTTGTACAAGGATATAGTATCTGACTTTTGAGGTTAGATACATTGTCTTCTTTAAGGGATTTGTAGTGTGTGTGTAATCTACTTTTCCATTCACTGTACAAAGTTTGGCACTTATGATCAATAATACATCTCACATCTACATCATTATTGTAGTCCCCAAAGTCAAAAGTTTGCTGCAATTGGAAATAATAAAATTCAATATATTTTATATATCATTGCGATTAACATAAATAACATGTTAAATATATAACACATATATTTCAAATTACCCCAACTCTTGTAACAATGGACTCTCTTAACCCAAAGGCAATTTCTAGCCATCCATCATTTTGAACTGGGGCATGAACTCGAATTTGTTGACCAAGAGCAGCTGCTAGCGGTGTGGCGTAATCCCCTTTTATTGCTTTGGTCAAACGGTTAAGTGTAACGGGTATTCGATCACCACGTTCCTTTCTAATCTTCTCCACATTCTTTCCTCGGATCGGTCCCCGTACATGTTTCTTGCCCAAAACTGGAATTGATGCTATTATGACCAAAATTTTATTCAATTTAGTCGACATAAAACATGAATGCACTAAATAAATATTGAGATAAGAAATTATCATTTCATTTAAGTGTTCATTTATTTCTCACCTCCACTGTTAGTCACAGTACATGGACTTGAAAGGTGGTCAGGTTGAGTGGCGGAGGTAGGGAGCTGATTGGGCCTAGTATGTAAGGCGGGAAGATGGATAGGTTGGGTTGAGACCTCAGGTTTGCTCTTTGAATGATTAACTTTTGCAGCTACAGGTCGTCTCGGAAGAGTAAGTGTATCTTCATCAACAGTACTTCTCTTTTCCCTAGGTGTTTGTGAAGCTATTAGGCGAGCTGCACACCTATTTGTTTTCTTACCGGGACCCATATGAATATCCTGACATAATATAAAAAAGAATTGTTAGTACATTTTAAATAAGTTAATGTTGCTTAATAAAAAATAAATTTGAAATAACTAAACATACCACAAGTAATATAACAAGTGAAAAAAACAAAGAAACTACTTTTTAAACACACATTTATTACCTCAATCACTTGAGAATCAAAAGGCTCGCCATTATCACTTGAAGAACTCAGTCCTTCATCATCATCAAGTGGTTGATAGTCCTTGTCATTATTAGTTTCACCCACCTTTCTCTTTCCCACCCTACAACTTTCACTATTGTCCTTTTCAATAGAACCAAACATTGAATTCTTGAGGGACTTTATCCCTAGAGCATCAAATCTGATTTTATTTTTCTGGATTTTTTTTTCCCATCCTTCTCATATTTCGTCATCTTCTGGACTAAGCCGCCGGGCTTTAGAAATGATTTACCGTTTCTGGACATCTTTGTAACTGTACATATGGCATATAATTAAATGAAATGAAATAAGAAACAATGCTATGAAATTTGAAAAATAATGCCATGCAATGTAAACCAAGCAATTTATTATTAAATTATAACACCTGTCCATAAAATTAAAAATTAAACACTACATATCATAATCTATATCAAGATCTATATCAAACACTACATATCATAATCTATATCAAGATCTATATTAGGATCTACATCAACATCAGGTTGTCTATGCAGTTCATCATCTTCATCATCATTATACTCTATGATTGTGTCATCCTCGTCATCATTGTGAACTAAATTCTCTGCCATTAGTTGATCATTGAAAATGATCTCAGGATCCATATCATCCATGCTGTATTGAACATCATTATCTTGGATCACTACCCCAACACCATCAGTGGTTTCATCATGTTGAAAAGCGTCATTAGAGACATCATCCCGCTCTGGTATATCCCATACTCCCCGATGCTTAACACGTTCAACGACTCTCCAATTTTTGCCTTTGCTGGTATCATTGACGTAGAATACTTGTCTTACTTGACTAGGTAGAACAAATTGGTCATCTTTATACCAAAGTCTTGTAACATCAATACCTGTGACATGTTCATCGGAGTATATTCTATTCTTGTGACTAGTGTCATACCATTCACATTGGAACAAACCACTGTACCCCCATACAAGTATTTCAATTCCCATATTTTGCACAAGTAGCCATAAAAATTAATTTGGTTCCCATTATGGTCCCCTTCTACGACCAACCCACTATTTTGGTAGGTATGACGATTTTCACGATTTCTAGAATGGAATCGAATTCCATTGTAGATGCACCCAGAATAAAAGTCAATTACCGATCCAGGACCATTTGCTAATGACCACAATTCGTCAGTTGCTTCAGGTGACCCTTTCGTTCGCAAATCATTCATCTACATAAAACACCATATAACAAGTGTACTAAGTTAATGTGAATTGAAAGTTTCAACAATTGTATTCAGTTATTTTCTTTAGTATATCTTACACGATTTTTGAACCATTTTGGAAATTCTTCTTGTTGTAACCGAGTTAGGTCACGACCTTGTAGATTATGTAAAATATTCTTCTGCTCCCTACCCAAGGAAATGTAATATACGTAATTAACTTTGAGAGTTCGAAATAAAATGGAACGATGATGCATAAACGTAATTAAACTTAAATACATATTGAATATATGGCTCCACCTCAGAGCTATTGTACAACACAAACCAGTGAGCCACTTCTCGTTCATTTTGCGAAGGGTCAAGAGCCCTTGTGATAGGTGAGAATAGACGAGCATTTTGGGTGAAGACCTCCATCCCGGTACCATGTTCACCACCATCATCATTTCGTTCAGGTTTATCAATCCCTTTTAAGTACATTGAACAAAAAGTAAGACACTCTTTGACAATGTAAGCCTCAATGATAGAACCTTCTGGACGTGCTCTATTACTGACATACCCTTTCAAAGTCCCGAGAAACCTTCAACAAAAATTGACACTGAAAATTATGCTTCTTAGTGCAAGAAAATTACTTCTTAAACAATAGTATTTTATGGGTGGATTTTTGCACAATAGTTTAGTTATAACAAATTAATAAATAACCATATGTTCATAATGATTACCTTTTGATCGGGTACATCCATCGATATTGCACCGGTCCAACAAACATGGCCTCACGGGGCAAGTGAATAGCCAAATGGACCATTACATCAAAGAAAGCTGGAGGAAAAATTTTCTCCAACTTGCAAAGTATGAGCACAATTCGTTCCTCCATTTTTTCCAAATCAGTCTGCCTTAATGTTTTTGAGCACAGTTCTTGGAAGAAGTTGCCCAACTCAAATAGTGTTGTACAGATCTCCTTGTTCACAAAACCATGCGTGCCAATTGGTAGAAGTCGCTGAAGCAGGACATGACAATCATGGCTTTTCATGCCCGATAATCTTCTATTTTTAGAAGTCACACATCTTGAGATGTTTGCTTCATAGCCATCTGGATAACTAATAGACTTCAAGAATTCACAAAAACCATCTATTTGTCGAGAATCCAATGTGTAGGCTGCCCGAGGCTTTACAACGGATCCGTTATCTTTTCTCTGTAGGTGCAATTCTTGCCTTATGCCCATTTCTTGCAAATCATCACGTGCTTTGTATGTGTCCTTGTTTTTCCCATCTATGGCCAACATCATCCCATAAAAGTTTTCACAAATATTCTTCTCAATGTGCATGACATCAAGATTGTGTCGGAGGTTTAATTTCTTCCAATATGGTAGCTCCCACATTATGCTTTTCTTTGTCCAATTCAATTCTTCATACTCTCGTGATCTTTTCTTGTTGGTAGGATCCTTTCCAAACTTGACTTCCCGCAATTGATCCAATTGAGCCATTACTTTTTCCACCGGTAAATCCAAGGATTTCTTTCTAAGCTCAGTTGAACCATCAAACTTCTTGTCTTTCCTCCAAAGGTGGTTATCAGGCAAGTAAGCTCGATGACCCACCCACCCAATCTTACTGATCAAACCGCGTGACAACGGATTATCATTACAAGGAGGGCAAGACAAATAACATTTAGTTCTCCATCCGGATAAGTCACCATATGCAGGGAAGTCATTTATGGTCCACATTACAGCTGCATGCATCCGGAAGGTCTGTTCAGTGGAGGCATCGTAAGTCATGACGCCATTCTCCCACAACTCCTTCAACTTATCAATCAACAGCCTTAGGTAGACATCAATATCAGTCCCTGGTTGATTACGTCCAGGAATAAGTAAGGACATCATGAAAAAAGGGGCCTTCATACATCTCCAAGGTGGGAGGTTATAGGGCATGAGTATGACAGGCCACATGCTATAGGAAGTGCTCATGTTCCCAAAAGGGTTGAACCTATCGGTGGCTAGGCCCAACCTAACATTGCGAGTCTCCTGGGCAAACTCTGGATAATGCAAATCAAATTCCTTCCACTCTTTACAATCAGCCGGATGCCTCCCTACACCATCATCCACACGCTTATCACTATGCCATCTCATGTCTTTTGCCGTCTTCCTAGACATGTACAATCTTCTCAACCTAGGTGTCAATGGGAAGTAACGCAATATCTTGTGAGGGATCTTCTTACCCTTGCTATCATTTACTCCATACCTAGATGCTTGACATGTGGGACATTTTTCCAAGTGAGCATTCTCCTTCCAGAATAGTACACAATCATGTTTACATGCATCGATGGGCTCGTACCCCAAGCCCAAGTCACGTAGTAACTTCTTGCACTCGTAAATTGACCCTGGCACCACGTGGCCTTCTGGTAGGAATCGCCTTTGTATCTCCAAAACCTTGTCAAAAGACTTATTGCTCCACCTATTTTCTACCTTCACATGTAGCATCTAAATAACGAATGATAACAAAGTATCCGAGTTTTTGCAACCTGGGTACAAGCAACATTGGGAAGCATCTAACAATTTATCAAAGTGCCGTACATCCTCTCTTTCTAGAGTATCACCCTCCATAAAATTCCCCCTTTGATAGTCCTCTATCAGTTCATCATATTCATCTTTATCCTCGTCATTCTCACCATTGCTTTCATCAAGGTTATTGTGTTCTGGAAGTTCACCGTGTTCTAACCAAGTGGTGTATGATACTATCATCCCACTTATGAGCAAATGAGCCTTCACAATATCATACTCATGCTTATAAAAGTTATAACAATTTATGCATGGGCACTTAATCTCCCTAGCCTCACCCAAATGAACCTTTGCAAATTCAATAAATGAGTTCACCCCATCTACATATGGCTGACTGAATCTATCAGAAATTAACATCCAACTCCTGTCCATATCTGATCATAAGATAGTAGTTAATACCAATAGGACACAACCTTTTATTTATTATTATTATTATTATTTATTTATTTATTTATTTTTTAAACATGAAGACAAAGTAATTAATATAAGTGTAGAGTGACACATCATCGTCAATAAAGGTGCATCTACCTATAGGCTTTTTAAATTTTGTATCAAGGTTTCGACCAACAAATTCTTTAAAATTCTATTATATCTGCATATATTATGTATTAAGTTAAGTGTTTTTTACATTTATCAACAGAAAAACAAAAAAAACAAAAAAATATAAATATATTGTTAATGTCTGTTAAATGGTAAAAGGCAGTTGGCATGGCAATGTACTATTCCAATTCATTCCAATATCATCCTTAAAGGACATTACCTAATGGGCTCCTACAAATTAAGGGCATAGGGAAAGACTAAGAGTGGCTACAGGCCTAACCTCTGTAATATTTGTGGGAAGGGACTACATTTTTCAATTCAAACCCATATTTGCATACACGGGAACTCAAGCATTTACTACTACACTAATCAATACCCCCTCTTTGATGAAACTTCTATGCTTATCTAAAAGGAGTTTTCAGCTCTCCTAAAAGAATATGTATGCTTTACAAAAGCAAGAATTCAAACACCAAATCAGCATAAAGAAAAAATTACAATGACCAATGGCGTAATTCTCTCTTATTTCTTTTAATATATAATTGTCAACTTATTATCCTAAAGGAGCATTACACAAGCAATAGCCTATTTGGTAACAATTTTTTTTTTATAAGACTTACAATGTCAGTAAATGTTAGGTAAGTTGTTGAAAACATTGTTGTATTGTATCCCATTACATTTCAAAAGTTATTTGCCCAAAACAAAGGAAGAGGAATTGGAGAGATTCCAATTCAAAGGTGAACAATACACTCTGGCAATAATAGACAGCTAAAAACCCCAACAATAGCTTACAACCAAAAATCCCAACATAGGCCTAAAAACAGAACAAAAACAGCCAACCCAACCCAGCTATCTAAGTTGCATAAGCCAACAAGCACGATTAAACAACATACATAAACCCCTTCCCCACCAAATTAACGCAATTAAAAAAAGCAAGACAGAATTTAAATTAATCAAAATTACAAAGACCAAATCAGCATAAATAAAAAATTACAATGACCAATAGCATAATTCTCTCTTATTTCTTTTAATTTATAATTGTCAACTTATTATCCTAAAGGAGAATTACACAAGCAGTAGCCTATTTGGTAACAATTTTTTTTTTTTTTTATAAGACTTACAATGTCAGTAAATGTTAGGTAAGTTGTTGAAAACATTGTTGTATTGTATCCCATTGCATTTCAAAAGTTATTTGCCCAAAACAAAGGAAGAGGAATTGAAGAGATTCCAATTCAAAGGTGAACAATACACTCTGGCAATAATAGACAGCCAAAAACCCCAACAATAGCTGACAACCAAAAATCCCAACATAGGCCTAAAAACATAACAAAAACAGCCAGCCTAACCCAACTATCTGAGTTGCATGAGCCAGCAACCAAACCAACCCAAACCCAAAGTTGAACAATACACAGTGGGAGCTGAAACACTTCCATCTGTCATCCAAACCAAACCATGAAGGTATTTCAATTTTCTAGATGCTTACTTATCAACAAAATCACCTACATCTTCAAAAATGTAATAAAACCATGCCATATTTAAGTATGCACAAGTGTGCAGATATAACATCTTATAATGCTAATTTTCAATATAAATATTTCAATGTGTAAAAATCAGAATTCTATTAAAAACATAAACTGATGGGACTCGATACTACACAGCAACATATGGGGCATTGTAGACACCCCATTTTTGACCATCCTCAAGACTTGGATGTCACCGCTCGAACACTCGGTGATTATCCATGTTTGTGTTTGTTTGGAGTTCCCGGAGTTCTCGGCTCGCGCGCCTTGCCTCAGGACCTCCGAACTTGACTGTTTTGTGTTTGGTTTTACACCAAACACTTGTGTTTTGCCCTAGAGGGGCAGGGAATGCCTTCTGAGGCATCCCCACATACCACCGGCTGTGGCTAAAGGCCACCGGCTGGCTGGTGTTTCCACCGGCACTATTTTGTGCCGGTTGCATCCTTTGGCAAAATTACCATTTTGCCCCACGACCACTTTACAGCTGCTTTATGAGATATTTTTAGACAGCTATTTAGCTCTTGTTTCCCCTCCATACACGTGTATGGAGGGATGAGCCCTTGGACGACTTAGTTTGTAAGTCTTTGTTGCCTATAAAGAGAAGGCTCTTCTCTTGGCTCAAGGGTTAGCAAAAATTAGAGAGTTAGAGAGAAAAAGAGAGAGAGAAGCTCTGGTTTTTCTAGGGTTTGAGTTGCATACACCTTCTATCTCTATCCTTCTCTTGTGTGTCTAGGTGTTTTGTGCCTTACTATTGCACACAAACACCTAGTGTTTCACCTTCTCCTTGCAACTGAGGTTCTAAGGGCTGGTTTTTGAATTTCTTGACAGATTTTGAGCCTAAGGAAGCATCAACTACATCTTTGTCAAAGAGGTCAACAAGGGTGAGACACTAACTCTCTTTTTACCCCATTTTTGTACCTCATTTTTACCTAGTTTAGAACTGTTTTTGTGCTTAGTATATAACACATAAAAGTTCTGTTTTTTTAAGCCTCTTTATTGTTCATTAAGAGTGTTTTGTGGTTTGAGCAAGTTTGACCACCCTTAGGCCTTGAAAAGGCCACTTTTTGTGCTATTTTGTGGGAGATCCGAGACTTTGGTGTTAGGATCTCTTCACCACTGAAATCTTGAGGGATTTCAGTGGTGAAGAGCATGCCTTAGAGTCTCAAGAAGGAGAGGGCCACCCCCTCTCCTCGATGTCCTTGATAAGGGCAAAATTTGCTCCCTTATGGAGCTTCATACTTGAGTGTGTGTTGAGCATGTTTGACTTGTTTTCCATGCTTATATTGCCATGTTATAACATGATTTCAAGTTGGCTTAGGTCCCTTATGCATGCTTAGCATAGTTGCCTTGTAATGCCTCTTATTGCCTTAATATGCCTAGGTTGTGTGCCTTCATTTCTAGCATGTTTTAGGCCTACATCCATGAAGCTTGTATGCTCATTTTGCCATGATCTAGCTCTGTCCATAGCCATTTGGGTCGATCTCCTCATGCATTACATAGCTCCTTTGCATTTGGCTTGTTGGCCTTGAGAGCATGTGAGTGTAGCATGACTTGCTTGCTTCATTTTCAATGATTTGAAACCACCTAACATGCCATTTCAGACCTTATGATGTGCTTGTTTGATTGCCTTGCATGCCTCTTTAATACTTTAAGAGTATGTGCTAAATGCTCCATGTTTTGGCTTTAATGCATGCTTTTGGAATCATGTCATCTAGATGCCATCTAGGTGGTTATTTAGGCTCAGATTTATGTGTTAAAACTCTGTTCTTGAGTGTTTAAGTATTGCCACATGTGGTTGTGTTAAGTGTGGTTCAATGCCTTATTGACTTGCTTTGAACCTTAGACTATTTGTATGTCTTGTTTGGCTCGCTTTGTTAATGGATTGGGCCTCATGTTTTGCATGGATTTCAGAGCTTTTCATGTATGCTAATAGTCCATGTTTATGCCTCTTAGATGTGTTTAAGAGTTGCTTGATTATGCTTAAGTGTTGGTGCCTTAACTTGTGCATGTGTGCATGTGTGTTTGGCCCTCTTAACTTGGCATTTGGCTACTGATTTTGGGCCCTTTTGGAGCTGCCTAGATCATACCTAAGACCATCCTTCCATTGATTCGCATGCTTGTCCTGTATGCTTACTTGCATGATTGCATTGTATTGCCATATTACATACTAGTTGACATGTTTAGGACTTCATTGCATCGACATGCATGCTAAGCCTCTTGACCAAGTCATGATAGAGGTTTGAGCACCCTTGTTTGCTTGTTTGCATTGCATGCATTTGAAATCAAAATTGCATTCTTGATCCTTGGGCCATCATGCATGGAAATGCGTGATTGGTGGTCCAAGAACCGAGGCACACCTTCCTTTGAGTCAATAACATGATAACGGGTGTGTTTGGTGCATACATGCCTTGAATTACATTGCCATGCAAGTTGTGTCCTCTGCTGCTGTGAGTTGCAGGTTTTGCAGGCATTTTGTGCCGACCGGCACTGTTTAGTGCCGACCGGCAGTAAATTGGCAGCCGATAGCTTCACTCAGTGCCGGTGGCCACATTATTCAGCCGGTGGTGTTCTACTCCAGCCGGTGATGATCTTCAGTGCCCAAGGAAGTGTTTCTGAGACTTTGGCAGCCTTCAGAGGAGGGTAGCAGGGAAAACAGAGGCACACTTGCATGACAGTGCGATTCCGAGCGAGTCCCGGGCGCGCGACGCATTTGAGCCCTCTTCCCGAGGCATTTATTGTTCAATTAGATTATTTATTTATTTAATTAATTTAGTTAATTTGTAATAATTAATTAGCTTGCGTAGTTAATTAATTTGTATTATTCTTTTGGTCCCTCCGAGCGAGGGCAAATTTGTAATAAGTGTGTGTGAGTGGGTGTATGTCTTTCAACCCCCATTTCTTTCTCCCTTTTATTTACCCGCTTTCAATGGTAGATTAGGGCACGTCTATTTCAGCATACCTTATGCAATGCATGCGTGCATTCATGCATTTGTTTACACGCATCGGGCTCGGTACATCATACAAACTGCATTGTATTTTTAATTCCAAATTGAATACGTGCTACTCGCGCATTTCACATGCCATGTTTAGGGTTAGCCGAGCCTACTCTAGATTACATCCTTGCATGTGTTGCATTAGCCACTTAACATGAACTAGGTCATGCATGTTTGCTAACCGGGTTTTTGTTTTTGGCACGGAGTACAATGTAAGTATTTTACGCTTTAGCATACCACATGCGTGTGAATGTTGCCATAACAGTATGCTTGCCATGCGGCTAAGTGCTTACATGATAAACTGTTTGAATGCCTATGGGTGAAGGTCGGATTGCCTGAGTTGGAACAACTCATTGAAATCCATATTTTAGCCTACTTGCGAGTAGCAAAATCTAATACGTTTTTCGAGACAAAACGGATATGCAATGTTTATTTCCAAGTTAGGCAATCTAGTCTATACTTTTGTGTTGTGCGCATCACATAGTAATTCTAGGTTAATAACCGGAATAAGAACGCATAAAGTTTTCAAAAACGGATATCACGGTTAGTAGAGAGGTCTTGGACCCGAAAAGGGTGCTCATAGTGACCTTCACGATCGTACCCAAGCTCCCGAGCCAAGACCACTTTGGTGATGACGGACACGTGGCCTTTGGCACCGAGTCAGGGTTTCCTAAATTTACCATTTTAAAAATATTTAGGTGGCGACTCTGTAATCTGGCAAAGCAGTCCATGTTTGGCACTACTTTTCAAAAAAAAAATCTGTTTTCTCAAACGATTTGCCGGATTTGGACTCTTTGGTTCAGATTTAGAACCGCGACACAAATTGAGTCCGAACTGTAGCCGAGGTCCCTCCGCTGGACGTGCTACAGGCATCTCAATTAAGCATAGTTCTAGTCTACAACCACATATAAGAGGCGAAATCATGATCACTCACAATAATGGGAGTCAATACCAACGAAGCTACATATGCAGACATCTTTCTTGCACTCTTAACCATAATGTTTCAGTGTCAGTCACTGAATACAATACAAAATATAATGGCGTCACATACTCAAACATAGATTCAGTTAAGAAATTACGAGAGAGAAGCAGGGGCATTGAGATACAAAGCAAAAAGGGAACAAACCTGTAGGGGCAGACTGAAGCACCGATTGTCTCACACGGCAGCAGCAAACGGCACAAACCCTATGATCAAGAGTGAAATCGTGAGGGAGAGATAACTACGAATTCTGAGATAAGGGCGTGCAAGAGTGAAATCGTGGAGATTGATGAGGAGAGATTTGATGAGGGAGAAAAAAATGGAGGGAATTTTGAGAGGGAATTGGCCACCGCAGACAATCGGATCACCCCCACCAAATAAAATAAAATAAAAATTAATAATAATAATAATTTCAAAACAATTTTTAGATTTGTTTTTTTGAAAAAAAATTAAAAATAATTTGAGAGCAATTAAAATCAAAATTATATTTTCAAAATATAATAAAGTATTTATGATGTAAAAGATAAAAATATACAAAAATAATAAGTATTTTTTTTTTCACCCAATTTTCTTTAGATTTTTAGGGGAAAAAAATTGAAACTAGTTTCTGAAAATAAAACCAAACATATTGAAATAGATAATCTAACCATATTCTTTGAAAAAGTTTAAATTATCTCAAATTAGTCATCTCAACATAAGAGTGCGTTTGGGCTTAATGGGTTCATTTTATGATCTAATTCAATGATCATTTTAATTTTACAATTCAGTAATTAGAATATTTAAAACTCTTTGAAAAATTGTAATAAAAAATACAAATCACTAAATCACATCATTCCACTAGCAAAACTTTTACCGACGAATAGTGTTATCGTCGCTAAATGGTTAACTCTTTGCCCACGCTAACTTGTCATCGCCAAAAGTATGCACACTAATAGCAACACTCATTGTGTTGCTAAAACATAAGCCTCGTAGCTAAAAGTTCTGAAATTTTGGCGCCAACCAAAAATTTTGGCGCTAAACGAATGTTATGCTTTTTTAGCGACGATAGCAAATTGCGTCGGTAAAGGTATACTTTTACCAACGCAATTGATCACTGTGTCGCCAAAAATATACTTTTGGCGATGAAAAATTGACGTCGTCGCCAAAAGTAGTTGCCAAAAGTGCAATTTCTTGTAGTGGAAAGAACGTTTTTGAACTGTTAATAAATTTTTTGCTGGGACAATTATAGTTAAACTTACCAACATAAAGTTTGATGGTATGCATGAGATGTATGAACATGTCATTGAATTGTCTAACTTGACTACTCAATTAAAAAATTGAAGAATATTTGTGAATAAGTTTGTTTTTTGTGTAATTTATTTTGAATTATTTATCTCTTCAGTATGTATCATTTATATTAACTATAATTCTATGAATAGTTAGAAAGTTAATAAATTGACTAGTATGCTTATTTAAGAAGAGATAAAACTTAAGTAATTGAGATATCATTTATTGATCTTGTAATTCAAGGAGCTGAAAAAAAAAAGAGAGAATGCTTATAAAAGGACATTAAAGAAAAATAGCCACATAAAGAAAATCAGTCTACTCAAGATTTTCAGTCTCATAAGAAAGAAAATGGCTACTCATGTTTTCAATATGGTGCAAGATTATTTTCAAACCAATTATATTAAAACTCCAATTGAAATTATTGGGTCTTATCGTTTATTTTATTTTTTGGTACTTAGACTTTGTTCAAAAAATAAATAAATAAATTTATGTTCATTCTAATTTTGAAAATTGTTTATTGATTTGTCCAAACTTAATTAACCTTGATGGTTATTTTCAAAAATTTAGAATAAAGGTTTAATTTATTGTTAATACCTTTTCTGTTAATTTTGGTATTATTTATGATGGTTTGTATAAATTAAAGTTTAATAATTTCTCAAAAATTTAATTTATCTTGCATTATTATGTTGGCCCTGAATATAGCTTGATAAATAAAAACTCCTCAAACTTGTAGCATAACAAATTTTATTGCTTTTAGTAGGAGTGTGGGTTGCATTAAGGAAAAGCAACTCAATCACATTAAGTAAAGTGTCACAGAATATACAAGGCTTCTTCATATTATCCAAATAGACATTAATGTACCTTTTTGACACTTCATGTTTGGTAAATAAAATTATTTTATCATTTTTTATAGATGAATTTTCACTTCATGATTTTGTTTATTCATTGCATAAAAGATCTCTAGTAAATTGATACCATTGAGGTATATATTATCAAGGAAGAAATGCAATTAAACAAAAATGTCAAAAACATAAAGATAGTGTAAAGCACAAGTCTATTTGCTAAACTCTATGAAAGACATAATATTTATGAATGCCTCAGCAGAATGATGGATAAATAATTTCTAAATACCCATAACATTGTGGATGTATGTCGTTGATCTATTGTTTTCATATAAAATCGAGTTCCTAGTAAGGTAGTTCCAAACATTCATTCCGAACTATGAACATGAAGGAAACTGAACTTAAGACACCTGCGTGTTTGACGTTGTCTACGAAAATTAAAATTATTGATTCACATGAAAAGAAATTAGATTTCAGAATAATCAATGGTTATTTTGTTGATTATCTTGAAAATTCAAAAGGTATTAGTTTTACTATCTTGGCCATTGTACAAAAATTACAGAAACCCATAATATCAAATTTAATAAGAATGGTGAAATCAGTGGGAGTGATAAATCATGAAATGTGATTATTCAATAAGTTTGGGTACGAGTATCATTATCCATAATTTGCAGGAAATTGTTGTTCCTATAGTTGTTAAACAATTTAGTGTCTTGGAACAAGAAATGAATAATCAATTACTCTATAATGTAATTATCACCAATGAAAAGTTGTAGAAGAACCACAAGAAATAATATTATGAATATCTCATAAGGTAAAGAGATTTGTCATTTCGAAAGATTATGTGGTATATCTATAACAATCTTATTATAATATTGGGATAAGTAAAGACACGATGTTATTGTCACAAGCCATAGAAAGTATTTATTCTACTAAGTGAATTGATGTCATGAATGATAAGTTGAAATCAATGGACTAGAATAAAATTTGAGATTTCATTGAATTGCCTAAGGATAAAAAAATATTTATTGTTTTAAGAGCAATATAAAATGATATATTGTTAGATATGTGGCCAAAGATTTTATTCAGAAAGTAGACATTGATTACAATGAAATATTCTTTTTTCACTTGTATCCTAAAGGACTAATTTAGAATCATTATGGCATTAGTAACTCATTATGATATTGAGTTGTATTAAATGTATGTGAAAATTAATGTTTTGAAATAGAGTTTAGATGAAAAATTTTGTATAGATCAACTCAAAGGTTTCTCTATTGAGACAAATGAAAATGTGACTTGCAAACTTAAAAAAATTAATTTGTGGACTTAAACAAGCTTTATAAAAATTATATATTAAGTTTTATGATACTATTTTTCCTTTGGATTTAAAGAAAACATTTTTGGTTAGTGTACATATCCAAAGATCAGTGGGACCATGTAACGCCCCAAAATAATACAATAAAGATAACTCATATGCGGAATTAATATGAGAAATAACACACTTTCATTTATTAGAGTTCACTGTTTAACAACCAGTTATATGCCATATAGGCTTACATCTTTCCAAGTCATTTATTGGTTACATAAATTGAGACTCGCTCATTACAACTTAAGCCATTGGCTTTACAAATAACAAACATACACACGTAAAGCATAAATAGAAGCTCTTGCTTCCCATGAGTCCATCCATGCTATTACCTTGGAGGTAACACCTCACCTGCACCTGAAAATGATATTCCCGTATAGGGTGAGCTAACAGCCTAGTAGAGATAATCTAACACAATATATATGAGGTTTAGCAAAGGTATAAATACCACATACATAAACAATACCGATACTGAAGTATCTACAAGGCCTGCTTATTCATATGCCACTAAGACTAAACCTCATTTCCATATTCTTTCAATTCATTTCAAGTTTATATATGCTACTCAATTCATGAGTTAAATTCATTATCTTTCAACAACCAAAATGAGACTACAACTCAATGGTTTTCCAACAATGCAAAAATACATATAAACACTTCAAACCAGCCATTTTACGGATATTTCGTCCGAAGGAACCGGCACCCATTTATATATGAAATTTCGGGTCTTTCATCCAAGACACTCCGGCCAACTTGCTTTCATGGAGTCCATCCCATTTCTTCCCCCAAACAAATATACATATGCAATGTATTTATAAACATAAACACATATGGAGTACATTTCCTTTCTTCTCCCAATGAACATACATATACAATGTATTTATAAACATAGTCATATATGGAGTACATCCCCTTTCTCCTCCCAATAAACATACATATACAATGTATTTATAACATAGTCATATTCAATGACACCAACAATGGATTAGCATTAAATTGCCTAATCCTCATGCAATTTCTACAACAATCATAGCTATCCTCCACTAATAGCCCAATACAATTATTTCTAAAGAGATGTTCAATCTCAAAATAAATGGTTTATTCAAAACTTCCATAGGTGAGATAATTCATATCCAATATCACCATTTATAACCACAGCCTTCGAATTTCACATTTTCAATGTTAATCCTAATTATTTATACAAAATAATAATTTAATCGAAATTAGGGCAAAATCTCCCTCTTTCCAAATATCAACCCAAACACCAAAACCAACTATTTTGGCACAACATGATCTTATATTCAAGTCTCATACTCATTTACCTCATATATATCAAATACCCCTCTTTTCATTCACACCCAAATTCTAGATTTGTCCAAACCACAACCATATCTCATCATCTATACACAATAGCAAATAACTAAGCTAAAAACCATATTAGAGTGTAGAAATTCCCTACCTCAAGTGTAGAAAACCCAAGCAACAAGGTGGAACTTCAAAAATGACGAAATCAATCACTTCTTGGATCAAAATGAAGCTCTTGAAGCCCTCTACCTTATTCTTAAAGACACTAGGGTCAAGAACTCAATGGATTTAGATGAAACCTTAGAGAGAATGTGATTTTTAGAGAGAGAGACAGTCGGATTAGGGTTTTGGGGAAGAAAGGAAATAAAAAATTGATGTAAAACATCACTGCTATGAACTGATATACACAAGCTCACTCAAGCAAAGGAGTTCTCGCTTGAGCGACCAAACACAAAAAGGTCATCTTGCTTGAGCAAAGGAAGTGTAGCTCAAGCGTAGAATGCAAGGCTTCAGGTCTGTCAACCAACGCAGACGCACGCTCGAGCATAGGAAGCCTCGCTCGAGCGAAGAAACATTTTCACAGGGCTCGCTCGAGCGTAAGAAGCCTCGCTCGAGTGAAGAACAGATTACACAAGGCTTGCTCGAGCGCAAGAAGCCTCGCTCGAGCGAAGAAGCCAAAATCTGGGCAACTACTATTTGTACCAAAAGACAACCAACCAACCCCAAACTCGCCCAACAAGTCCCAAAACTCAAATTCAAAGAACTAAAGGGAGTAAACAAGACAAAGACAACAATATACAACCACGGAACCTGAGTCCAGAACACATTAAAGGTCAGGGTAAAACCGGGGTCACTATAGAGCAAGTTTATATTTACGATTTTGTATGTTGATGATATTTTACTTGTCAATAATATACGTGATTTATTACATGAGTTAAGAAATTTCTCTTTAAGAACTTTGAAATGAAATATATTAGTAAGACAACCTATGTGATAGAAACTGAAATATTTCTAAATAAATCACATGAATTGTTGAGATTGTCTTAGAAGGTATATATTAAAAGTTCTATAGAGATTTAGAATAAGAGAATATTCACATAAAGTAATCCATATTTCGAAAGGAAATAAATCCAGTCTTATGCAAATTTTTATATTAGAATAGAAACGTTTTTATTGTACATTTATTGTATGAAATTTAATGCTCAAATAAAGAAGTGATAAGATAATCATAAGAAATAAAAGATTACTTACTCACATTTATGAAGCCTGATAATCATGAATTGATTGGCTACTTAGATTCAGACTTTAGATGATATATTGATAGTAGAAAATTCACTTTTGATTCTTTGTTTCTTTTATGTGGAGGAGCAATATTAAGAAAAGTGTAAAACAAACTATCATTAGTATTCTTTATGAAAGTTGAATTTGCAGTGTGCTTTGAGACCATAATTCATGAATTGTTATTGCAAAACTTTATCTTAGGACTTGGGATTGTCGACTTTTGTTGCCAAGTCGTTGAGAATTTATTGTGATAATTTCGCAATTGTTTTATTTTGTCACACCCCACTTTTTATTACTCGGAATTTATTACCAAAGCCATTATCATAAGTTCCATTTCAGAGATAGCATACAGAAGCTCATTATATTTATAAAGAATACATAAGGAAGAGTTCTCTCAAGCGAATATAAAACGAATGCAACATGAACACAACTAAATAAATTGCCCGCAGGGTTACATCTTCAAAGTACAAGAAAGGGTTTAACCCTTTTTACATCAAAGGCATTCCACCCACAATACAAGGCCCTGTGGCCAATAGTTAAGGAAAATCCATGACCTTGTAGCACACCTCGATGTTTACCTGAAAAAGGATTAGCAACGTGGGATGAACATAAAGTCTAGTAGGGATCTCAACATGATCCTCAATAATAACAACTTACAGATATCTATGATCATGAATGCTAGTCTCATACCATATAAATTATGTAACATTTTATAACCAAAGTATACTTAGATAATACTTTTCTCAAAAACATTCAGTTTAGTCAACAACACCAAGGTTCACTTTTACTACCCATTTCCCATTTGAACAATTATTCCTCGATAACCGTATTTTCCATTTGTGACAAAATACCACATAACATCCGTTTTATTTCCTTTTTTCTTTTGAAAACATGTTCACCAAATCCGATTTCTTCACATTATTCATACCCAATATACAACCAAGATCTGTCTCTACACATTCATCACATTCTCACTCATAAACTCAAATTTCAACAGAAAACTTTCAATAAAATAATTTATGGTGGGAAAACTCACTCAACCACTCTTTTTAGCACGTCCAAATATACAAGAACATATCTACTCAACATCTAGGACAATTCAATCTTACTAATTCATAATCATCATGACACATGGCACACACACAGTTAAATTGAGACAACAATGATAAATAATCCCTACTCTACATGCCCAAAGCATGGTAAGCCAATGATACATCTCTCCACAATGAACTGCCAATTTACCGGACACAAGCCGGAAGGGAATGGTACCTCTGCTAATTCTCCAAGCGCTAGCTGAAAGGTAATGGTACCTCTGATTCTCAGCGCATTACACATTTTCCAACCATCACATTATACGACATTCTTAGATAACACAAGTGTACAACAGACACATAATCATTTCAACATTCACAATGTCATCCTCCACCAATGACCAAGGACAAAACCTCTAACATAAGGTATTAAACACATAATACCGTTAACCAATTCTCATGAAACTCTAAATCCAATTACAACAATAGTAAAAATAAAATATATTTATAATTCAATCTCAATTTAATTTCTGAAATTCACACAATGTTGGGGTTTTACTCTTCCATTTCAAAATTTAATTCTCTTATCCTTCCACATTAACATTCTCCACCCTTTACCTCAATCCCTTTATTTCAATTCCCAAAAGGAAATATAACCAACTCAATTTTCTTTATTATAAATAAGGGATTTCCAATCATGGCTAATGAAGTTATGATTTACACAATTTCTATTTAATGGTAGTGTAACACAATAAATTTCAAAACTCATGGTTAGTTCCATCCTCTTCAATGTACACATTATCAATTCACTACAAACAACTATGAACAACACAACACTTCAATGTTAAGAATTTATGAGGCTCAATTAATCTCTAATAATTCAACAATTCATCATTTAAATCCCTAAATTCATAACATGCTTAGTCCACTATTAAAACCCTTTTTGTCAAATGAGCATCATAATTAAAAATTAAGGCTTCACCTCTCTCTCTACATAACAAATTAAACCACTTCTCAAAATTAGTCCTACAACAATAAATTTTTCAAAATCTCAACCTCACATAACCCCTCTTAGATCCCCATTCATGATTTTCAAAAATAATCCATAACAACATGGTTTTATGCAATACAAACCTACCACATGTCTATCTATAATGGAGGTATTGAAAAAGATCAAAGAAATCCCTACCTCAAGAGAGAAGAGGAGAAAAAACTCAAAAATTAACTTTGCCGGAATACGATCTCCACCAGTCAAGACGAAGCTCTCGACACGCTCATCATTTTGATATAAGGAACTAATGCCAAAATCCCAATGGATTCTTGGGATCAAAACAAAATGCAAGGTTTTGGAGAGTTTGGGTAGAGAGAGATGAGAGAAAAGGAGATAAACATTGTAGAGAGAGAGTGATATATTAGATATGAAATGAAAAAGGAGTAAAAACTCAATACATAGCTGAAATGCATGAAAACAAGGCAAACACGCGCTTGGCCGCACGTGCAGAGCGCCTCTCCCGCACGTACGGCTCTCACCCCCGCACCTCCACTCACGCACTTGCCTTTTAGACAGTGTGCATCCAGCCATCTGCCTTGCTTCTCGTACGTGAGACCCAAGGCCCCGCACGTGCGGCTCCAGCCTTCCAGCCAAGAAAAACCCCGGCTCCTCTCCCGACACTCCGAAATCGACCTCACACCCTCTGGAACAAGCGAAAACTTGGAAAAGAAAAGATGCGACCGAAAATACATAAAGAAAGGATTTTCAACAACTTGCCCAACATAACTCCGAAGAAACAAAACGGCTTTCGAACTGGTCATCACATATTTTCTTAAAATGACAAGTATTCTAATGATGCTAAACACATAGAATTGAAATACTTTGTCATTAAAGAAGAATTTCAGAAACAGAAAGTGTCAATAAAACACATAAGTATATAACTTTTAAGTGGAGATCTATTGATGAAGGAATTACTTTAAAGACAATGAAGAAACTTGCCAATTGGGTCTTGAATGTAATCCATAACAGTTGTTTATGATTGATTGTGTTATTTGATAGATTGAGATCTCATTAATTGTGTTTCTGATATATTTCGTGTTATGAAATGAGTACCTACATATATGAGAATGAATGAATGACAACAAGAATAGTCTTTCATAAAAGATATTATCGTTGGACCTCTTTATACTCTTCACTTAAAGGGCTATGTTAAAGTAGTTACTAGTGTTGTAGTACATGGAAGAGACTATATCGTACTATTGGTGTAGAACCGCCATGACTCATATTAGTGAACTATATAATTATGGCATTATGATGATGACCAAATTAAAGGTAATATTGAATATGGTTTATTGCGCGCCTAATGTTAACCTTGTTAAATCTTGATATAAGTTATCATATGGGTCAAGTGGGAGAATGTAAGACTAAATTAATTATTTAGTCATTATGTTGACTCACATGATATGGTAATATGAATTAGAGATTTGGTAGGATTATGATTCTATATTTTTTGCTACATTAATTGGTAAATAAAGAAGAGTGTTTTCCAAGTATTTTACTTTGATGGGAAAGTGGAATCATTGTTAAATAAGGAAACTGGTCCTCTCTCTACCTATAAAAGGACATTCAGACTACCTATCAAATTAATTCTGAATTCAATGCATTCTAAAGAGGGTTAAGAGAGAGACATTTTTTCACTAATTTTATTATTAGGTTTATGTTCAATTAAATTTGAGTTACTTGAAGGTTTCGCATAACTGATTTGGGTATGTTATTTATTTTTCGCATTATATTATTATTTGTAAAAATCATGATAGTTCACGATTTTGGATTATGAAGGTTGTTATATGCATAACACCATAAAATTATTTACATATCTATCATATCTTATCAAAAGATATGGATAGATGATTAGGTACTCAGCCTATATATTTGATACGATATATGGGATATGGGATATGGGATGTATCGAATAACGAATGATTTTTTTTCCCATACTCTCTCTCTAACTCCCTCCCATCTGTAAAAAGATCAAGCCTTTGCACTATGACTAGTGTGGGTGATACTCTTATTGTAGTATCACTCCATTGCTAAGAGTTCATAGTTCGTGGTTGTCAAGCACGTGATTGACCTACAAAATTCTTCGTTTCGGATTCTTTTACACAAGGTATGGTTTGAATTCTTTTATCCACTGCGTTATCCATATCTTACAGATTATTTGGGACTCCTAACATCACTCTTCTTTATATATGTTTTCTTTAGATTTAGCAAACAATGCTAAAGAATGAAAAGCATTATAAGGCCTTGTTTGTCATAACTTGAAAAAGTCAAAAAGTCATTATCCTATTTAAGTTACATTATCTTATTTAAATTACATCACTTATCTACCACATCACTTCAAACTCAACCCATACCCAACTCATATTTCATAAAAAGTCAAAAAGTACACTTATTTAGATCATCTCAAACCACCCCAAACTTTCTGTGCCATGGACTGAAGAGACCAAAGTGAAATTTAGCTACATGAGTGCTTATGGACTAAGTATTAGCTGAATGTTCTCTCTAGATAGACTCTCTCTCTCTCTCACACACACACACTTCACATTCACATTCACATTCTTTCATCTATATTGGGTATTGGATTAATTAAGCTCTTGGCAATGGTTGTTTTCTCTTGGTGTACACATGATTAACTAAATATCGGGTGTGAACTGGAATGCGTTATCTAGGGATGATGCAATTTTTACTTTAATCACGCCATTTATTGATGTATCCATAATTTCATTTTATTTTATTTATTTTATTTTATTATTAATTTTTTTTATGGTTTTAAGTTCAAGCAAGTCCATGAGAAAATGTGGAAACCAATCCCTTGTGCTGTCATGTGCTCAGTGTGTCCTATTGAGGTGCTTTTTGACTGATTGGAATTGTGCTACAGTTGTTCTTTGTCTTGGTTGAATTCTCTTTAACCATTGAAATTGTGCTGCTGATGATTTTCCAGTATCATTTGAGTCAACTTAATTGGGATCTTTGATTTCTATCGTGATGCTCATAGCATGATTCCTTTTATTTCCTTTTTATTGATGTGCGATGTAAGGTTCTACTTTGATTCTTATTAAATAAAAGTTTCTTTTTACTGATCAAAAAATAAAAGATAAAAGTTTTTTTGCTAAGAAAAAATGATTGTTTTCTCTCAACAATTAACAATCTTATCCAAAAATCATGTTTAATTAGATCCAAATTATTTGACATACCATGAATAATTTATTGAGAAATTTATAGGATCCATCCCTAAAAAGGTGAAAATTACGATTTTTGGTGATTAAAATTATAAATGTTTGTGGAGTGTTATGTTATGTTTTGGTAAAGTTATGAATAGTGGTAAAGTTATGAATAATGAATTCATTATGTGTAGCCTAAAGTTACGAGAGGTGAAATTATGATACTTTCTGATTTTTGTTATAATATAACATTTTGTGATAAGAAAAGTTAAAAGACTTTTGTGGAAATAACTCTCTCTCTCTCTCTCTCTCTCTCTCTCTCTCTAAAAACCTCCGCCCCAGGCCTCTTTTGGGGCCAGCCGGCCACCCCCTTTGGCTACGGTGGTCGGCTGGCCTAGCTCTTTCCTGTGTTTGTTTGTTAGTTATTTCCTTCAATAAACTTGATTCCCTCATTTTCGCCCCCTAGGTGTGTTTGCGTTGCTGCGGTAGAAGTTTCTTTCTTGGTGATTCGGGGCCCAGTTTAGCTGCTTTATCAGGGGACATCCAGGATCTTCATTCGAGCGCTCTTCTGCGAGTAGGAGCTTGAGGGATGAACTCTGGTTCAGATTTGGTGGAGAAGTATCGATACTTTGGTTAGTTGGAAACATGGGTGTCGTAGGCGTTTTCAGATCTATCTGGTTTTCATTCGTGCACTCCTCTCCGAGTGAGAGTTTGAGGAGTGATGAAAAGCTGCAATGGGTAATAATTTTGGGAGAGGATATGAGAGTAAGATAGCGGTGGCAATGAGTAAGAAGAAGAACTGTTGGGAGATGATATAGGGGTGATTTAGCGGTGGCAGTAGGTGGAAATGCAGGAGAGTTGGAGCTGCAGTGGGTGTCTTCGACAGAGGTGTGGAGTGGGCAGCAGCATAGGCGTGATGATCTGCAGTGGGTGGAAATGTAGGGGATTTGGAGCTGCAGTGGGTGTCTTTAGCAGGGGAGTTGTAGCAGGGGAGTTTTCAGGTGTTGGCCGTGGAGTCTTCTTCAGCAGGAGAGTTTTTCAGTGTTGGCTGTGGAGTCTCCTCAGCTAGATTAGCAGCATAGGTCTGGAGTGGTTGGTGTATTGTAGAAGCTTAGGAGAGGCGTGGGCAGCAAACTAGGCGCAGGTGGTGAGGGCTTTGGGAGTTGTAGTAGCAGAGGCGTGGTCTTGACCATGTGGGTTGATTGAATAGATTTTAGTTTGGGTGGTATGGGCTGCTTGGGTGTTCGAAAAATTGTGATTTTGTGGGTGTCATGTATTTTATTTTTAGTTGAGTCCTACTTAACTTTTTTTTTTTTTTTTTTTTAATGAGAGACCAAGGGGTTGGTTGTATGAATGCGAGTAGTAGTAGTAGGGATATTTTAATACTTTCTGAATCTCTCTCGATGCTTATCATTTTCCTGTACCTTTAATTTTATGCTGTTAAATGAAATTTTTCTTTACTGATAAAAAAAAAAAAGACTTTTGTGGTGAAAAAAATTATAAAATTTGGAAATTTATATTATGAATATATTATATGCATCCTTTAAAAATGCAGTAATGATTCAAATCCCTACAAAACATCACTCTCACAATCTCCACTCACTTGTAATTGGTCCAAGTAAGAAGAAGGGAAAAAAAAAATACAAACAAATCATTGGTCCACATCACTGTGAAGATGGTGGGGATCTCCCAAAAGGGCTTCCAAACATTATTCTTAAAAATGCACATTCAAGCCTCTCCCACAACATACCCACATCATAAGATATGTTAGATTGGTGATTGAATCAAATCCAATAGACTGTCCCTGATCAACAATGAATTTTCAAGACAATGACACCATAGTTTATTAACATAATTTCTTAACAGTAACTGACTGTACGACTTCAAGTAATTAAATAATAAAACCAGAATTTTCATATTGCATAGAAATTTGTTTTCATATGATTTAATAACTATGATTCATTTAAAATAGGATGATATTATCCCACCTCTTGTAGGTAAAGGTATGGGAAATCAGACAGTTTCAAGGGGTTTTTAAAATATATTAATCAAGCTCAAGCAGTTTAGTAATTTGGAGAGGCCTCTAAAATATCAAATTTGAGTGATTTATAAAGACCATATGAGGTAAGTCTTAAAATATCAAATTCAAGACTAATTACCAATGAGCGGAGGGACTTTTGCAATATATTAATTAAATTTGGATGGCTTAGTGAAACATGTGTGACAAGTCTAACATGTACCAAGGATGCGAGTAAGTTTTCCGACAAGGCTTGGTGAGAGAGAAATGGTGATGGAGATGGGTATAAGTGAACAAGGTGGTGCTTGCTCGGCACATGGTAAGTAACACCACCTTGTAATTGTACCACTGATGAACTCATTAACCACCACCTTAATTACCCATCACCACCACCGCTTTAGATACAAACTGAATGATTTAGAAAACCATTAGAATTTTCATTGATCTATATCATATATAGGAAACAAAGATACATAAGGTAGTAGAGACAAATAAACCAACCTACCAACCACTGATACTGACATTAGATATCTCTTATCAAGGACTGATTGGCTACATAATTTTTACTCATACATATCACACAATGACAGTATAAAGGGGTATTGTTGGATCATGCAGAGTCAGCAGCATGATCAACAACAGGACTAATCTTCTTTTCCTTCTTCTTATCATTGTTGTTCTTAATGAAGGAAACTGCAGTTTTGAACATCATCTCCTTCACCGTCATCTTTGGTGCCGGAATCACGGTAGCTGGTCCTTTCTTAGCTCCAGAACCCTCTCCAATCTTCCCCTTGCCATTGTCTTCCATCTCTTTGTCTCTTTCTGAATTGTGTATTTGGTGTGTTGTGCTGCTTGTGCTTCTCAACATATAGGAGGATATTTATAGACTGAAAACTAATAATGTTTTCTACATTTCTTTGGTTTGATTGCATGTGAACACAAATTTTAATGAACCATCCGAGCGTTTGTGTGTGCATGTGTGGGGGTGCGGGTTTGTAAAGCCAAGTTAACAGACTTCCTACAGGTTGATCGACCAACAAAGATTTGAGAATAAGATTTACACTGTGTTTAGTTGGGGGATTTAGGAAAGAATTTGAAAAGAAAAAGAGAAAAGATAAGTGAAATATGAATAAAATATATTACATTTTATCTAGTTTCATGTATTTTTTCTTTTCTTTTTTAAATCTCTTAATTAAACATAGCATTGAGGCCTCGTTTGAGACACAGGCTATTTTAGTAACTTTTTAGCTAAAATATAAGATTAAAAAAAAATAATAGGTTTGAAATGAATTTTTAAATTTTTATAAAAAGATGTACAAAAAATAAAAAAAAAATTTAAACTTTTTAACATAAATTATAAATTTTTTAATTTTTTTAATAACTTTTTAACTAAAACCCTCCCATGCAGTGATAAAATAAATAAAGTTAACAGACCTACTACTACATCAATGTGTATGTGTGGGGGTGTGGTCTTGTGTGGGTTTGTGAAGCCAAGCCAAGCCAAGCCAAGTTAGTACACATACATGAATGTTTATGTGTGGGTGTGTGGTCTTGTGTGGGTTTGTGAAGCCAAGCCAAGCCAAGCCAATACACATACATGAATGTTGGAATTTTTTGTTTGCGGTTTCATTGGTTTTTCTTGATGGGTTAGGTTTGTATTCAGTTCACACGGAAGGGAATCATTGAGTTTTGTGGGGGGTTTATCATGGATTTATTTTAAAAATTTGAATGGTTTATTTTTTCATATTTTATGTATAGATTATTTTTTTTTAAAAATTAAATTAATTTAATAATTATAATTATATAATTTTATTATATTTATTTTCAAAAAATAATGAACGATAACTATGATTTTAAAAATAAACTTTTATTTTTATTTTTGAAAACAAACATAATATAAATTTTATAATTATAATTATCGGATGAATTTAATTTTTTTTATGAATGATTTACATATAAAACTCGATAAAATAAACAGTTTAAATTATCGAAACAAATTTCATAATAGGTTCCACAAGACCCAATACTTAGGAGTTGAATCCCCTCCCGTCCATGATCTAAATTAGAGAACATTGTTTGAACTCGTAAAACCCAACACACTAAGGGTGTGTTTGATTGGGGGGATAACGGGGGGAGACTATTTACTGTGTAGATTGTAATCCGGGAGAAGCATCCAATCCGTCGCTTGTTTTTTTTTTTAGTTCGCTGGACATGCAGTCCGGCCGGACTCCGTATCCTCCATATGGAAGACTATTGTATCCTGGGAGGGTATGGGACAATTTTTGGGGGACTATCCACTGTTGGGATTAGGTGGTAAAATGACCATTTTGGCCTTCTACTATTTAATAATGTATTATATTTAATAAAATTAATAAAATTTAAATATCTCAATTTAAAAATAAAATAATTTTATTTAACTTTTTATTGATGTTTTATTTATTTAATTTTTTTTAAAATAATTTTTTATAGATATTTTATTGATGTTTTATTTTAAAATTTTGTTTATATTTTATTTAATTTCATTATTTCAATTTAATCGATGTTTTATTTAATTTCATTGTTTAATTATTATTATTTTTAAAAACAAATGTATTTAAAATTTTAATTAAAAAAATAACATATATTATTATTGATATTTTATTTATTTTATTTATTTTATTTTTAAAAAATAAATTTATTTAATTGTGTAAAAAATAAAATAAAATAAAAATTTATTTAATCTAGCTAAAAATAATTAAAATATTAAAGATATGTTTAATATTGCTGTTACTTAGTAAATAATCAAAAAGGGTAAAATAGTCTTTTGTTCATTTATCCTATCCAGTCCATTCAACTAAACGTTGGATTCACTAAAAATATTCATTTCCAAACATCTAATCCCATAAAAAAACAAACACAGCATACATATCTAATCCAACCAAATAGTCCGGAAGATTCACAGTCCCAGAACTCAAGTCTGATAGATTCTAATCCTTCCTTATCCAGTCCGTCCAATCAAATACACCCTAACTTATCAGGGGTGAAACACACCAAAGTACTTTTGTTTTTAACTAAAAAAGGTGACAACAGTTAGTTAACCATCAACAGATCTGTTTCTATACAAATTGACATGCCTTTTAAATATAGTTATTAATTATTATTTAAATGAAAAGTTGTGAGTTTCTTCATGGATTTGGGGCCCACTCGTAACTATTGTGTAGTTTATTGTGCTGAAACTCATTTTAATAATTGAAAATTTTCACTTTTAAAAAGGTATTGAATAAAATATATTTGTTAAAAATAAGTTAACTAGTTATCGATGGCCCTCTTATCAAATAAATTTTTTTGTGGCCTAGTCTTATAACCGAACCTTGAGCAATAGGGTTGGGAGCACACCTACCAATAGGGATGTAATCGGTTTGGTACGATTGGTATTTAGGTAAAAATTTTCACCAAACTGATAATGTCGATTTTGTTATTTTGAGTATCAATACAAATCGTTTCTTCCATCAAATCACACTAAGCTGAACCAATTAAAACGATTCAGTTTGATATTGTTTAATCAGTCTAAAACCTTTCAAACTTGTGCCATTTTTTAGTATAGTCACAAATCTATCTAAAAACATTAATTAATTATTTGTCCGCCACTTCAAACATATCCAATCCATCCATTTAATAAATATTTTTCAATTACTAGATTAATAAAAATACAAACAAAAAAATAATAATAAATACCAAGGCTTCATAATGAGTTAGAATTAAAATTATATATAGCAAGTTTATTAACTTAAATTATAGAGATGATAAGGTTAATTATTTATGATACTTATTAATATCATTATATTATTATATTATAATTACAATATTTGTTGAAACGGTCGGTTTCGGTTTAGTTCGGTATACAAGGTGATTGAATCGATACCAAACCAAAGTCCGAAAAGAATCAAATTAAAAAATTGCATAAACCGATTTTTATTAAAAACAGACCAAATATATATTTCGATTCGATTCGATTCGATTCAATCAATTCGATCAATTTTTTCGATTTTTCTTATATCTATACCCACCAATCACTCAACAACTCTCAAGAGTTAAAGATTATGAATTTACATGGCTCCAAAGTGACAAATGTGGGCACTGAGGCTCATTTATGAGTTATTTTTGCACTAGATAAATTTGGTAGTGTTAGAGCTGCTTGCTCATTGAAGTATTATTATATGTATATATACATTTAGATGTACAAACTGAACCATACAGAAACATAGAAGAGACTTCGTGACTTCATTTACTTATCAAATATTTGAAACAAAACATATATACATAATGTAACAATTAACATAACAACTTTCACCCATGAAAAATTAAAAATTAAAAATTAAAAAAAAAATACATAATGTAGACACACAAATATACCAACCAATCAACAACTGGTATGTGTAGTTGCTGGTGCTATTCTATATATTAGGTTACAAAATTTGAACTAGTAATTTTATTTCTTCTTGCCTTTAGTCTTTTTAATTGTAGAAAGTACAGACTACGTCATCTTTTCTTTCACTGTCATCTTCGGTGTCGGAATTACACTTGCCGGTTGGCTCTTCTAACCTTTGTGTGACATCTTTCTCAACCCTTTAAATTGTGTGTTGTGTTTGTTGTGTTGATTCTCAAGAGGAAAATAAGGGGATATTTATAGGCAGAAAATTCATATATATATATATATATTTACTTTTCTTTGGCTTGACATTGAGTGTGAGTGTGAGTGTGAGTGTGAGTGTGGGAAGCCAGGTTTGTTTTTAGGTGTGAACAAGTTTAGAGGATTATCTTTTGTGCATACGTGCGTGTGTGCGTGTGTGTGTGTGTTTTGTAGAAGCCCAGTTGAAAGGCCCACCTCAGTTTGTTTGAATGGCCCACCTCGGTGTGGCAGTGTGTGGGGTTATGTGTGTCTTAGGTGACTCAATTTTATGACTAGTTATATACAAATAACAATACTCAAGAAAATGAGACCTTACATACATCGCCAACATGAATTTTTAAGAGTTAATTACTTAAAAAATCTTTTTACAAATATTATGGTAGTTCTAGTTCTATCTAAAAATTTTTGAATTAATAAGTCTTATTTAGTAAAATTGAGAATATTATTAGTTTTTTTTTAATTTTTAAAATTAAGAATATTATCAATTTTGTATAGTAATGTTTCAGATAATAATTTCACTAATTGATTAAAACAAAAAAAGTAGAGCATGAGATTAAAGATTTTTATCCTTCTACTTATTAGTTTGATTCTACTATCCGATAAAATTAAGAATCTTATAAGTTTTTTCCAGTTTTAAAACTGAAAATATTATCAATTTTTTCATTTTTGAAGGTTTTTTTTTTTTTTTTTTGTACATCAATATTTCATCATCATACTCCTTTATAGACACAAAATTTTTATTTTTGCACAAAAAAATAACTCAGTTTTTTCAAATTTTCAAGAAAAAAAATATTAGTTCGTTTTTTTTGCACATAATTTTTTTTTTTTTTTTTTAGTTTTTTCAATTTGAAATTTGGTATTTTAAAGTTTTGAAAATCAAAATAAGTGTTAAATCATCATGTTCATAGATAATCATAAATGATGAACAATCATTGTTTGAGGGCAATTTCGATTATTAAAAATTTAATGGGACTTGAAGGTCAAAAAAATCTTAGTTAGGATTTAATGGAGTATAAATTCATAAATTACGACTTGTGTGTAAATGTTGGTTTATACTTTTGTGTGTTATATTAAATTTATACAAAATTATGTGATTTATTGTAATCATTTCATTTTCAATCAAAATATTGATTATTGTCTTTATAATTAAAAAGAAAAATGTTATGCAAGTCTATTTTTTAAACCCATTTTCTAAATTTAATGATGTGTAAGTAATATAATTGATTGATGATTAGGAAAGATATGAGAAAAAATGTTGATTTAGATATTATAATTGATTGTCACATCATTAAACTTAAAAAGTGAGTCTACACATTATTTTAGATGTGTTTTCTCCATCAGGCTTTTTGTTTCGGGTGACAAATTTTGTATAATTATTTAGTAAGATTACCATTTTTCATTCCTAATTTGATTTCATATGAACAAAAGGTTGAAGGAGCCATATCCTCCAAGGGGCTGTGTGAGCTTGCAAAGCCAGTTCATACATCAATGGGTTGTTGACGAGAAAGTGAAGCCAATTTAAAATGACTTAGAATTTCGGTAATTAATTGTTGGTACAATAATAATTATATAATGGTTGTTTCAATTCTTAAATTACTTTTAAACCACCCAATTAAGTGTATTATTTTGGAATTCAAACCACCCATAAATCAATATTACAAATTATAGTACCCCTTTTATTTTTCAAAATATCACTAAACCTCCCTTATATTAAAAATAAATATGTTACATATAGGTCCTTCCATGAATCCACCATTTATTGACTTAACAAAAATTACTAATTTAATATATATATATATATACTTCTAAATGCTAACTTGACCATTTGTTGGAAAATTATTTTTCCTCCTCCCTCTCTCTTCTCTCTTCACCACCATCAAACCGTCCCAAACCACACAGCGCAACCATTTTCACCGGCCACAACCATTTGCCCAGCCCCAATTTTTATAGCGAAAATTACTATTTAATGGGAGGTGAGAAAATTATTTATAATTTTTTTTATAAGCAACCATCATCAATTTTGCAGCTTGTAATGTAGTGGGAAGTGAGGCAATTTGTAATTTCTCCAGTTTTGCAGCTTTAAATGGAATTTTGGGATTCTTTGTCAAACAATTTGCTGTAGCTTCTATTTATAATTTATATGGTGAAAATAACTATAAAAAAAATTTGAAAAAAAATTATTGTACTGAAATTGAAGGAATAGTATTTTTTTAATTTTACTTACATAAATTATTAATTTTTAGTTTGGAATACGTTCAAGGAAACAAACATGGCTGCTATCTGGGGGGGGGGGGGGGGGGGGGGAAGGGAAGGTAGAAGCACCTGATACTTTTTTTTAGGTGTGTGGTGTGTACAAAATCTTCCAATCTCTTTTATCTTATTTTCAATTCCCCTTTTAGGCAAATGACTTTTTAGGTGTGTGGTGTGTACAAAATCTTCTAATCTCTTTTATCTTATTTTCAATTCCCCTTTTAGGCAAATGACTTTTTAGGTGTGTGGTGTGTACAAAATCTTCTAATCTCTTTTATCTTATTTTCAATTCCCCTTTTAGGCAAATGACCAGGAAAATATAGTCTTCTAGTCAAGCACCCAAAAAAAGAAAAAGAAAAAGAAAAAGAAAAAAAAAAAAAAAAAGAGGAATATCTCTACTACATCAAAACGTTGACTGTATTGCTGTTTGAGCCCGTGGGTTGCGGGAGCCAACATTGGTTCATATTTTTTCGCTAAGATAGTGCCTGATTGGAAAATCAATTCGGTGGAATTAATTTGGCTGTTGTTTGAAGATTTCCTTTGCTTCCTTTGTTTGGTTCTTTAAAGCACTACTAGTCTACTTATTCAGTTGCTTTGGTGGAGTTGATTTGGGTGCATTATTTTGGGTCTTCTACAACTCTGTTTTGAAGATTTTGTTCGTCTATTTGGTGAGGTCTTTCCTCTTGATTATTTGTGATTATTTAGAATTCACCTAAGGGTGGTTTTGTGAGACCATTCGTGTCTCGTTTGTAATTGTTTGGAAACTCTTTAGTTGATAGTGCAATTGGATTTCGATCTCGTGAACGTACGTCACATTGAAGGAACCACATAAAAATTTGTGTCACTGTTGATTTAATTTTGTCGCATTAGTTTTTATTCCCATTGATTGATTTACTTGTGGGAAATCATATATTTTTCCTAACAATTTTTTTGTGTGGATGAAATAGATAAAGTGCCCGACAAAATGAATGAATCGAATCATTGCAACAAAGTTCGTGATAAGCCCTACGAATCTAAATAGTGTTACGTGATCTAGACTGTAGACCGGAGGGCATCTGCCTCCAAAAAGAAAGCCCTTTGCTATGAGTTACATTATATTCTCAATACATACTGTAATTACAATTTATTATTAAAAAGACGATTTAGTGCAGAAGATTTTCATTATAGTTGGGGAAGAGGAAAGCCCTTTGCTATGAGTTACATTACATTCTCACTATGCATTGTAATTACAATTTAGAGTGATTCTACTTACACCACTCTTTTACCTCCTTACACCCTCCATATAAGATTGTTTTTTTCTTCCAATTTTATCCATATGTGAAATTATTTAAAGGGACAAAATACTAAAATTAAATGTATTTGATTATCTCCTTACACCCCTTGAGCTTCAACCCCTACTTCTCTTTTTCCTTTCTCAACTTTTCTTTTCTCTTACACATCTCTTTTGAAAAACTGATAATCATAGTATAGCGACCTCGGTCTCTTCCCATTTGATTAGTGTATCCGGACCTATGTTCCGTAGATTCCATTGTATATCATTGTTGTTGTGGTTGTCCTTTAATTCTTCAGTTTTGAGTTATAGGAATTGTTGGGCAGGTTGTTTACAGGTTGGTTGGGTTTGAAACCAAGAGTTCATGTCCAGTTTCTGGGTTGGTCGCTCGAGCGAGCTCTTCTTCGCTCGAGCGAGGTCTTTGTTTTTGCTTCTTCGCTCGAGCCAGGGTCCCTTCGCTCGAGCGAGATTTGCGTCCAGTACCTAGACCTGATAGCAGTGTTTGTTGGCTCGAGCGAGCTTTCTTCGCTCGAGCGAGCTGGTTTGTTATTCGCTCGAGCGAGCATTTCTTAGCTCGAGCGAGGATTTTTTTGTGTCTGGTCGCTCGAGCGACCAGGTCTTCGCTCGAGCGAGCCTGTCGGGTATAAATACGCAGCAGCGTATTTTAAAACAGTTTTTCAGCCCCTTTTTGATCTAAAACCCTAAAATCCGACTTTTCTTCTTCTCTAAACACCTTCTCTCCTAGGTTTGATCTAGTTAGGGCGTGTTCCTACCCTAGTTCCTTCATTAAAAAGGTAGAGGAGAGTGAGGGCTTCCTTTTAATCTGAGAAATTGTTGGTTTGGAGCACTTTCAAGTTTTGGGCATCATCCTCATCTTCTCCTTTTCGACTTATTTCTTCGAGGTAGGGATTTCCTACTCCATTTATACGCTTTAATCCTAAGTGTTGGTATTTTGGTATGTAGGGGGGGTAGTTTGGTAATTTTGGAAGAAACCTTAGGGTTCTGGTTTAAATTAATTTTGTATAATTAATTTAAAGGAATAATGTGGAATTTGGTTTAATTCATGGAATTGGGGATGTTAAATTTACATTCATTGAAGTATTTAGTTCTTGTTCGAATAATCGCTTTGGGCTATCGTGGAGGATAGCCATTGATTGTTGTAGACCCCGCATGCGGCTTAGGTATAATCGAATTAAGTTACATATGTTGATTGAATTAATACGTAACATTACTTGTATTGATTATGTGTTGTATATGGCAATTGTGTGTTTCATTGCATATGCATGTAATTTGGAGGAGATAGGGATGAACTCCACGGTTTAGGGAAGATAGGATGGACCTCTAAACCGGATTTGTTGGAGGAGATAGGATGGACTCAAGAGCATTACTCATATGTATGCTTATTGATAATAGCAATATTGCTATTCATTGTTGATATGATACATCATTATAATGAGTATCAGTTGGAAGTATGGAAGTGTTGTGGTTTGAGCTTTGGCCTCATTTATTTTGTGACATTTGGATCACTAGTATAGTTGGCCAGGTTCTGAGCCATTATGATATAATTGGAAGGTGAAATAAATATTGGAAAGTGAAAGGTGTTATAGACAATATGTCATAGACAATGTAGGCACTCGTGTCATGAAAATTGGAAATTGATTATCTTGTGTGAACCATGTATCGAATACTAATGCTTTAGTTAATTCTTATGCTTGGTTTAGTATTTTTCTACTGGGCTGTGGCTCACCCTATATGGGAACTTCATTTTTCAGGTTCAGGTGGTTCACTCCCTCCAAGGACTTAGCTTGTGAGGAATTGAATTTGAAGACTTGTTTTATTTTTATTTGTTTTATTTGAACAATGTAATCTTTCAAGCCTAGGGCTTTATCTGTTTTTGAGTTAGAACTCAGTGAATTGTGTCCAAGTGTTGACTTGGCAAGATGTAAGCCTGTAGGGCATCTTCTGATGTTTTATTTCATAATACTCTGATGGATGGACTTATATTATTGTTTTAATATAATGATGCATGTTTATATTATTTATTATGGGGTTATTTTTGAGGGCGTTACACATAGTGTTTTGATCATCAAAAAAAGCAATGGATGAAGAAACGGTGAAAAATCATCAAAAAAGTGAAATAGTGAGTTTTTTTTATTAGTTTGATAGGTTTTTGTTTCGATTTTCTGGACGGGTCTGCGACTTTTGTTTGGTGCTTCAAAATTGAACAAAATAACATAGTTCGGCATCACTGTGCCAAAAAAAAACAAAAAAAAAAAAAGTTTGGTATCAAATTGCCGAATAAAATATAAATTTCTGGTAATATAAAGCTGGATTTTTTAAATTTGTTCGGCTAATTATTGCCATGTATTTTCAGTTTAATTTTTAATTATTTTACATTTTTTAAATTTTATTTTATTTTTTTTTTATGCTTGGAAGGATTATACTTATACTTATTGCAATAACGCAAGTACTGCATTATTAGTGGACTCCAGTCATGAATTCATTACAAATGAGGTTTGTTAAGTTTTTTTATTAATACAATTTTTTCTTATTTCTAATTTGTATTGAGTTTTTTTAATAATTTGACGCACAAATGTATATTTGTGATGTGGGTTTGTAGGACGCAGTCAACAAATCGTATCTCTTACTTCGAACAATTTCTGGAGAAGTTGAGACCATATATCTGTCGCATAAAAGATGTACAAGCAGATGGCAATTGTGGCTTCAGGGCAATAGCTGGATTGATTGGTTTAGGTGAAGATAATTGGCAACAAGTTAGGCGCAACTTGTTCACTAAGTTGCATTCGAATATAATGCACTACGTGCAACTGTTTGGTTCACAAGAAAGAGTTAATGAACTTAACTCTATCTTATCCTACTTCGAACCTAGCCCTGGATTTAATCATTGAATGACTATGTCCGACATGGGCCATTTGATAGCATCATACTATCGAGTCATTCTTTACCATTTATCCATGCAACAATGCTTGACGTTTTTACCACTTAGATCAGTACTGATTGCAACACCTGATCGAAGAGATATTTGCATAGGATTTGTAAATGGAAACCATTTTGTGCAAGTAACTACCAAGCCTACTTACATCATTACCATGTCTTATTTTGTAATTATATTTATTGATTTCTTTGTTATAGGTTTATCTGCAACCTGGTCATCCAGTACCTCTGATAGCAAATAATTGGATTTGTTTTCATCACCCGTGTGCTATTGGATGGGAGAAAGCATATACTATCTGTATTAAGCAATTCCGTACTCTTATCAGTCCTAACGTAATAACTACCGAAACAATTAATACAAAAGAATTGTGATAACATGTTTGACTGATGGATGCAAACAATGACAGATTTTATGGATGCTTTTATGGATATTTGTACACTTGATTTTGTTATGAAATATTTTATGGAAACTTTTTATGTTTGATTTTATAGATGCGTGTTTCATTTGTGGATGTTTTTTTGTCAAACTGGATTAATTCAAATTCGTTAACATTCTATTACCGAACAGGCCCAAATTATTATTTAGAACAAAGTCGCTCTGTAAATATATAGCAATAGAACGCTAGACAAATATATTTTTCCAGCAATATAACACCGGACAAATGTAATTTGTCTACTATTATGTGACTGAACAAACACTTCACAGTGGGCTTTACTGACTTTGTTGTGAAGCAAATTGAAATTCACCAATTGTATGGGAAAATAATGCTGGGAAAAAATAGTTTGTCTGGTAACACGACACTAGAGTAATTAAAATTCACTAACATTTTATTATCGAACAAGCCCAGCACAAATTATTACAACATCATTTGGGAGGAAGTGGCTCTGTAAATGTATAGCCACAAAAGGCGAGACAAAACCATTTATTCCAGCGTTATAGCATCAAATTTTTGTAAATTGTTTCGCATTGTGTAACCAAACAGGCACTTCAATGTGGACTTTACTAGCTTTGTTGGGAAGCGAACAGAAATTTTCCAATTGAATGATAACATAATGTTGGGAAACAAAATTTTATCTAGTAACATAGAATTAGAGTAATTCAAATTGTTTAGCATTGTATTTCCGAACAAGCCCAACACAAATAAAAAAAAAAAACATTGTTTAGGATAAAGTGGCTCTGGAAATATATAGCAACTAAATGCTGGGGGGACCTATTGTTTCTGGCAATTGAAGACCAGAATAAAGGAAATTGTTTAGCAATATGCCGCTAAACTGCCTATAGCACAGAAAAAAACAATGTTACTTCCAGCAAATGGTACCATATCCCTCCAAAATACTTTAACACCATTACAATGCATTACAAACAATAACAAATCCATATGTTCACCAAAATAAGTTTCCATTGACATAAATATTGAATACAAAATAGATGTGAAACTGTTTAAAATTCTTACAAAAGTATGACAATTTATTACTTATCTAATGAAGCATCTAGTTTACAAAAGATCCAAGGCATCTACAAAAACTATGCCATTAGGGAAAAGTATATCACAAATTATGTACGGCCTAGCATTCATAAAAACTATGTCATCAAAAAAAAAAAAAAAAAAAAAACTAAATCCCAAATTCTATACGGGCTAGGCTTTCACAAAAACTATGCCTTAAAAAAAAAAAATTTACATCCACACTATCATGTACAGTTAACACAAAACTATATCCTAAAATGTATACTGGCTAGACATTATGCAAATTATGTCATCAAACAAAAAGTAGATCTCAATTCTCATGTACGGTCCATCCTACGACGTTTACGATAGTAGACTTCATGCTTTGTACGTGTTGAAGTAGATCCCAAACTCTGTCCATCAAAAACATGCAGCATGCGACCAATGGTTTCATACAACATGTCAGGGTGCAAGACACACTCATTATGACCGAGCCTGTAGACTATAGCACCAACATTGAAAGCAGCATCATTACACTACAAAAAAAAAATGATAAAAATCGTACTTAGTGTTTGATTTATGGTGAACCACTTAAAAGTGAAAAAAGTTAATTCACAATTTGCTTACCCACTCAGGATCCATAGTAATAGCATTCTCAGGACGTTGAACACGTGGATCAAACTAAGAGTGATGCGTAAGATTTTGAACAACTCGGTGCAAAACACGAGCCTACCACTCACGGTATCCCCGTACACATTCAGATGGGCGCTGCTGTACAGGCACACTACGAGCATTAATGGACAACACATGACTCTTCCATTGCGCCAACATCACGTCATGGTATTGATACATGATTTTGTACTATCCTAGTTTACTGCCTTGTGTATGTAAACACCCCATTTTTTTACCAACCTTAAGACTTAGACGTCATCGATTGAGCGCTCGGTGATGGTGCATGTTGTGCTCGTTTAGAGGTTTCGAAGTTTTGGCTGAGAGCCTCGCCTCCGGGCCTCTGAACTCTTTTGTGCTTCGGCTCGGTTTGTGGACCGAACTTTGTTTCTCTTCCCAAAGGGAGGGAGAGGTCTTGTAGAACATCTCTTTGTGGTCGTAGACCACTTTTCCCGTTTGGAGACTAGTTTCCGATTTTTGGAGCATTTGGCTGCGCGCCTTGTCTCGAGACCGCTTAACGTTCTTCGTTTGGTGTGCTTTTTGAACCACACCTTGTTGCCTCTGCCTAGAGGGACATTGTGGTCCAGGAGACCACTTTTGTGGTTGCATACCACTTTTGGTGCTCATCGGCTAGTTTTCGGGGCTTTCGGCCGCGTGCTTTGCCTCCTGATCTCTCGTCGTGCATCCGTTTTGGTTTGTGTTTGGTACAAACCTTGTTTTCCTTGTTTGGAAGGTGGTCCAAGGGTGGGAAACCAGTATTTCTTCTGGCCAACCACTTCTTCCTCTGCCAGCCAGTTTTCTGGTCGGACAACTGGATTTCTTGATCTTTGGGCCATCTTTTCTGGTCGGCCACCACACCACTGCATTGTTTTCATGCCCTAGACTCTCTCCCACCATGGCCGACTAGTTTTTGCTCCCAGAGGCCACTTAAAGTGGTCGGCTGACCACTTTAAGTAGTAGAGTGGTCGGCTGCTTTTTGACACCTTTTTGGAGATATTTTCCTCCAGCTGGAACAATTGGAGAACATTAGGGCCATCCTCCATACACGTGTATGGAGGGATTGCCTTGGTGCTTAGCTTCTCCTAGAAGCTTTGTCTTTCCTCTTCTATAAGAGGGAAGCTCCCCCTCCCTCCTCTAGGTTCAAAAAAATTACCCTTAGAGAGATACATATAGCTTTGTATCTATCTTGCTTGGTTCTTCATTTTTGTACTTCAAAAGTGTAGATTTGTCTTAGTTTAACGCACAAACACACACTCAAACACCATCCTTGGGTAGCTGAGGTGCTAAGGAGTTGTTTTTGGTGTTGTTGGACTGATTTAAGCTCAAAGAACTTGATGGAGTTACAGTAGTAGAGAAGGTCTTCAAGGGTGAGTCTTTGACCTTTTTTACCCTCATTCTTGCTTAAGCTTTTGAACCTATTTGCATGATGTTTTGAGCTTAACTTATAACTGAAAAAAAGTTCCATTTTTAAGTTCTTAAAATAGTTGTTTTAGGTCACTTTTTTGCTTGGGGTGATTTACCCCATCTCAGGCGTTATTAGGCCTTATTTTGAGCCATCCCTTTAGGCTCTTGTTGAACCCTTTGCATGACCTTTCTACCACTGAAATCCAGAGGATTTTTAGTGGTGGAAAGGTGGTTTTGGTGTCCTAAATAGGAGAGGGTCATCCCCTCTCCTTGTGTCATGCTTACTTGCTTCATATGCCTCATGTTTGAGCACCTTTGTTAAGCTTGTGTTGGCCATATCTTAGCTTGTACTTGTGGTTATTTTGCTGAGGCATACCACTATTTTTGCTTAGTTTTGTCACCCCATGCATGGTTAATACGCTTGTAGTGTAAATTACACAAACTAGCTTTATGTGCTTCATGAAATAGCATGTCATTCTAGCTTGTATTCTTTCCATTTCAGCATGTTTTTGGTGATTTTTTGCCATGTCATGACTCTGTTTTGGTTTGGTTTGGTTGGCCTTTGCATGCTCCTTACACTTGTAGTGTAGTTCCATGAAATAGCCTAACATGCATCATGTTGTAACATGTCATTTTAGCATGCTTTGGGCTTTACTTCATGAAGCTTTTCTCCATGTTTTAACATGCTTTAGGTCTGATTTGTGTTGTCTTGGCCATGCATGACTTGCTTTGTATAGCTATGGTTCAACCTAGCTTGTTAGCTTTGTGTATTGAGTCCACTAGCATGCATTACTTGGACTATTTCAATGATTTGACATCATTTATTATGTGATTTCAGTCCATGTTTCATAGCAATACATTCACATTTGTCACTTATTCAATGCGTTGGAGGGTTTGCCCCTTTATGCCTTAACATGAGCCATTGTGTATGCCTTCATGCCATAGCTTGCGAGCCATCATTTCAGTGCTTCTTTGGGGTTATTTTGCCATGATATAACTCTAATTTTTATTGGTTGAATCATCCCATGCTTGGTCTTAATAGGTGTAGTGTAATCCACCTTATTTGCCTTGCATTCACCAAGCTTCATGCCTTTTATCCTAGCATATTTTGGCCTACTTCCATGCATGTTTTTGACTCATTTTAACATTTACTAGGACTGTTTTAGGTTGCCTTGGTCACAAGCTTCATGTTTTGTATACTTGTAGTACAAATGCTCTTGCTTGCCTCAAGCTTTGAGCACCATTGCATGCTTCATTTGTGTTGTGTACATGATTTGGCATCACTTAACATGACATTTCAGAGCATTTAGCATTGCCATGTTCCTACCTCCATGCTTTAAGTGCCTTTGAGTGTTGTGCATTGTTGCCTAGTTTATGCCTTAGCTCGTATGCTTGCATGCCTAGGCCTTTGAGCCCTCGTCTCAGCATGTTCAGGTCCTTATTTTGACCTACTTGAGCTCTGTCCATGCTTAGTTCATGCATATTTTCCATGCATTGCATGCCTCCTTTGTAATCCTCTTTACTAGCTTCATGCTTTATGGACCCTAGCATGCCATACTTGTGTTGTTTGAATGATTTGGCATCATTTCTTACCTTATTTCAGTGCACTTAGTGTTGCTGCACTTCCATGTTTTTCACTCTGTAAGTGTTCTTGAGAGTTGCACCTTAGTGCCTTAATTGGTGAGCCAATTGGCATGCATGCTTGTATGTGCTTTTGGTGCCTTCATTTTAGCACTATGGCCACTGTTTTGGCATGACCAAGGTCTGTCCATGTCAGTTTAAGTCCATTGAGTATATGGTTTGCATGTTATTGCATGTTTAGTGTATTGCATATTGTTGCCCTTGTTGCATTGCATTGTGCATGCATGCATCACATTGTGTTAAGAACCCTATGATTGCCTTGCATTGAGTATGCCATCTAGTTCTTAACATCTAGCATTGTATATGCCTTATACCTTGCATTGTGTATGCTTAGGTTACATCATTGCATTGTGCATGCTAATTGATATTTGCATTGCGTATGCTAGTTGTCTCATGCATTAGCGTTGTGCATGCCATTAGCCTTGTTAGGTTGTTCATGTTGCCTTACATGTTTGTATGCTTAAGTCATATTGCATATTTGCATGCTTGAGTTGCATTCCATGCTTGAATGCTCGAGTCGCATTGTGTATGCTAGGTTGCTAGTTGCATTGAGTATGCCATGTAGTTGCATGTTTGCATGCTAAGGTTGCATTACATTGCTTTGAGCATGCTATGTTATGTGTTGCATTGTGTTTGGAATAGGTGTTAGTCTAAACACGGGGAACGAGGGATGTTTCATACTTAAAGTGATGAAACGTGCCTTAATTCCCGATCGCCGACGCTCTTGATCATACATGATAGAGTTTTAGTCTTTATGTGTTTACTTGTGCATTCATTTCCATATTGAATTGTGCAACTTCACCTCTCAGCCATCATGCATTGAAATGCGCGATTGGTGGCCCAAGGGTCGAGAACCACACCCCCTTGAGTTCATCACATGATAGGGAGGGTGGTTGTGCACACATATCTTGCAAATACATTGCCATGCTCTTTCTTGCTCTTCGTTAGCAAAATGCAGTTCAGCAGCAACAACTGGCGGCCAGCCAGAAAAAGTAGCTGGCCGACCACTTTTTTGGTTTTTCAACAACCAAAAGTGGTCGACCACCCTCCCACAGGTCTTCCAAGGTGAAGTTTCAGCTTTCTGAAGCTTGGTGTAGAGTTCTGAGGACAGATGAAAACAGAGGCAAATCGGGGCATCGCATTGGATTTCTAAACGAGGCGACCGCGCTTGCATGCATTTCTCTCCCTCTGAGCCTCCTGTTTTATTGCTTTCCTTAGCTGCCATGCTTAGATAGCGAGCTTATGCTTTGGTTTGTACTTTAATTAGTTAATGCGTTAGCTATTCAATTCATTTTCTAATAATTAGTTAATTACTTTGTTGTGTAATAATTAGTTTAATTAGTTTAGATTAGCTAGTTAGCTTCTTATTCGGTCCCTCCTTCGAGAGGGCGCATTATTGTAATAAGTGTGCGTGTGTGTGATGCATGTCTTCCAATCCCCATTTCTTTCTCCCTTTTACTTAACCGCTTATGATGGTTAGTTTTAGGGCATATTTCATTTAGCATACCTTATGCTCGCACGCATGCATCCATTTATCTATTTTGCATGCACCAGGCTCGGCGCATCATGCTAACTGCATTGTATTTCAATTTCAATTTGAATACATGTATCAAGTTGCATTTCAAATGACATTCTAGGATAGCCGACCCTATCTTAGTTGCATATTTGCATGTGTTGCATTAGACATCTTAACATGAACTAGGATCATGCATGATTTCTAACTAGTTCTTTGTTTTGGCTCAGAGTACACTGTGAGTGTTTACGCTTTAGCATACTGCATGTGTGTTATTGACTACCATGAAAGCATGCTTACCATGAGGCTAACTGCTTAGTTGATTAACTGCCTGAATGCCTGTGGGTGAAGGTTGGATTACTTGAATTGGAACAATTCATTGAAATCCGCATTTTAGCCTACTTGCGAGTATCAAACTTCAAACCATTTTCAAATAAACATGCAATGTTTTGTTCCAAATTAGGCGATCTAGTCTATACTTGTTTGCTATGCGCATCACATAGTAAGATTAGCTAATTAACCGGAATAAGAGCACATGTGTTTTTGAAAACAAGATATCATGCTTAGTACAGACCGATCTTTGATCGGGCGAGCGGGGGTGCTCATTGCATGACCTTCCCCAATCGTACCCATGTTCCCGAGCCGTGGCAACTTTGGTGATGATGGACACGTGGCCTTAGGCACGAGTCAGGGTTTCCTAAATTCCCCCAAAATAAAATATTTAGGTGGCGACTCTGTATCTGGCAAAGCAATCCATGTTTGGCACTTCTTTATTAAAAATCAGTTTTCCAAAACGATTTGCCAGATTTGGACTCTTTGGTGATTTATCGGCCTCACATCGTACATTGTGTAATTAGATTCAGAACCGTGACATTTGAGTCCGAATTGTAGTAGCTCAAAACAAAACGAGATTTCGCGCCCTCACAGGTGCAGATATTGGAGAGTTCCCGAGAGCGCGTCTACAGTTTCTGGCGACTCTGCTGGGGATTTAGAGAACTTGACTCGAACTCATGATATCTTGTTTTGACTACACTTATGTGTCTCTTTGCATTGCATTTGCATTGGTGCGCCTAGGACATTGTGTTTGTCGTATGCTATTCCGGAACGGTTTGCCGGAGGCTCGCTTTGAGAAGCATGCCATAAGGTTGATTGGTTGTGGGCTCTGCCACAACGGGAACACAAACCTCGGTTTTTACTGAGACACCCTTTTTGACCATTCGACCTAGTGCATATTCAGAATCCATAGTGACCATTCCAAACTAGGACAGGTTGTTTACCCAATTTTAGGTTGTTTGAAACCGCTGTGTGCGTAGTGAAACCCTAGCTCCTGACAAAATAGGACAGGGAAACCCTACCCCTCCATACGGGTGTTTTGGCTCTCATTTGTTTGCTATGTGCTTTTAGAGTGTGCCTCTACAGGAATGCACGTATCAGTTTGCAAGTCTGGGTATCAGGCCTGAGAGCATAAGTATTTGAGAATCAGTTTTACCTGAAGGTATCAGATTCAGTTTTGGGGCAGCAATTTGGGGCACAGTGATCAGAGTTAAAGATTGTGTGTTGTTATGCCGACTGTGTGTTGTCTTTAATTTATTCAGCTCATAACATAGCACACTGCGCATTCTAGTTGTTTATTTTCTTATTATGCTTTATTTATCTTTTTGCAAGGTAGTCAGCACAATTGCATCTGACCAGGCAGATATTCCCCGAGCACTCTGGGTCAGAGGTCGAAGACTTAATTGATCCAGGGATCTGATAGACAGACAAGCAGTGTTTCTTTCTTTACCCCCGGTTAATAGACGGAGATCAAAAAGCGATGTATCGATGCAGAGGTCGTTAGATCGCTGGTCCTTGAAACGGTCGGTGAGGTCTCGGTTTCTACAGAGGAGTATACCGATTATTGATTAGATCAGCATAATATGCAGGCTTGGAAGAGATGGTGTGTTAGCTCTAGGAGAGTATGAAAACCATGCAGCAGGACGCTGTCCGTCAAACAGAATTTGCTACACGCCAGGCCGAGGTTATGGCCCAACAGGCAGAGGTAATTGCCAGGCTGCAACAGCAGACTAGAGCATCTATTTCACACCAAGCTCCTCCCCCACCAAGAGTTCCAATACTCGGGGAGACAGGTAACGTCCAGGAAAATACGGACGTTCCAACAGAGCCAGCTCTACCCCCAATCCTACCTCAGCTATCCAAAGCGCCCACCAATCTAGTTGATTTGCCGTTTGAGTTTGAGGTGCATCCAATAGCACTAAAAGTGAGCAAGCTTGAAAAGCTTTTCAAAAAGTCTCAAGGCGTGAAATCCATTCCGGATATTGAGGATGGATACACCGACTCGGCCGTGACCCTGCCGGACCGATTTAAAATGCCACACATAGCCCACTTTGATGGTTCTGGGGATCCTATGGTACACCTGCGGCTGTTTTCAGACATCTTAAGGTTGATGGGCCTCTCCAGATTGCAGAAGCTTTCTTTGGTTGGCCGGACCCTATGGAGTGTAGCGCCTATTTGGTACGCAAAATTAGAAGACTCCGTTAAGAGGAATTGGGAGGAGATGGCTGAGGCCTTCATAGCTCAATACTCCTATAACACTTAGATCGAGGTCACAACTCGTGATCTCGAGACGACCAGGCAAGAACCAAAGAAGAGCTTCTCCGACTTCGTAACCTGTTAGAGGGCCAAAGCCTCGATGATGACCATCAGGCCTGTGGACAAAGACCAGATCCGGATGGTTGTGTGCAACCTCCAGCCCAAGCTCATGCAGAAGATGATTGTCCTCCCCCTATCCACCTTTGCAAATCTACATGAGATTGGGGTGCAAATAGAGGATGCCATGAAACAAGGCCTCATTGATAATGAGAGAGAGTAGCCCAAGAGGGCATTCAACCACGGTACAAATGCAGGCACAAGTAGTGCTACAGCTGGCAGAACTTCAGATGTCGGAACAGTCACCACCACCGCTCCAAAAACCTTCACAGCTACCCCATTCACTGGCGTGTCCGGTATTAGCTCACAACCAGCTAGATATGCGCCCAGAGGCCAAAAAACCTTCACTCCACTATACATGTCCCTATCCAAAGCTTTGGGGGTTTTGATCAAGAAAGAGCACTTGAAGCCCCTAGAGCCGCGACCTTTACCAGAAAAACTTCCTCCTTCACATAACCCAGGGAAGTACTGCGCCTATCACCAACAGCATGGTCATGACACCGACCAGTGCTTTCGATTGCGTCATGAGATCCAAGATCTCGTTGACAATAAGGTGATCATGCCTCCGAAAAAACCAAATGTCACAACCAACCCACTCCCACCACATAACCAAGCTCCACCTCCCAGACGCATTAACCTAATCCAAACCGGGGTTGTGTCATACAACCCCAGCATATATATCACTCTTTCTCACCTACCCAAGCCAGAGGTGTTCATTCCAGAAAGCACAGATTTGTGCATGCTAAACATCTTCAAAACCCAACCTGAGCTGGTGGTGGTGACTATCGAAGATAGGACCGGGATGATTGTGGGAATAGATGGAAATGATTATTCAGGGCCTGAAGGGTCTACGAGATATGTGTATGACCCGAGCGGTTATATTACACCAACAGGTCAGCCTAAGCCAAGGGTGGAATTCCCAGTAAGGACAGAGATCAGTGTAGTACAGGAAGATGGACTTGATCAAGGGCTAAACAACCTGGAAGAACTGGAGGAGGACATTACAAATCTATAATTCTTTGAAGAACAGGATCTGAGGGGCGTATGTCAAGTTCGATTTGGAAGGGTCGTGAAGCTACCGGGCGCTTCGATTTGAGCCGATGCTATTGAACAACTTCAGCCAGACCAGGGGCAATCAAGGGTTGGAATATCATCAACAGTGGCCGAAATGGCCGAAGGTCAGAATGAACTGTCGGAGAGCATCGGTGTTAAGAATTTTGCTCAGGTCGAAACGGTTTAGTCTGAGAGGATCTTGGCGGTGGTATCTTAAAGCAGTTTGAGCAAGAGAAGATCGAAGATCTGGAGAGGGCTAAAAAGGCCAAAGCCCCCGAGGGGACGGAATGTGTTGTATGCGCGGTAGTAGTCACAACAGAACCAGATAGTTGCTTGTCGATGGTTGACGAGATGTGGTGGGAAGATGATGACCTATGTCTTGCCCACACAGACAAGAATTGGGGGAATAACCGACCGGATGACACCTGGTATACTGGAGAGGTTGACCACATGACTAGAAGTGGGCGATATTTCAAGCCCCCACACCTAGATCAACCAGAGACGTCTGGAAAGGACAAGGAAGCGGAAAGGAAGAAGGAGAAACTACTCGAAGAGGAGGTTGTGTTGAAATAGTTTAAGAAGATAAAAGCAGACATCTCCATCTGGGGACTGCTTATGGCCTCAAGAGTTCATAGACAGGCTATCCTTTCTACGATGGACAAAGCCAAACTTTCGATCGATACCACGCCCGAGCAGCTGGTAGGATTGATCTTTTCGGGAGAAGCTTTCCCGACGTTGACTTTCACTGACAAGGAGTTGTCGCCTGAGGGCGCAAACCATAACAAACCACTCTACATTTCTGTGGAGTGTAGAGACAAGTAGGTACCAGTAGTTCTTGTCGATACAGGATCTGAGATCAACGTATGTCCGTCGAGGACGGCATATGTAATCGGGTTGAAGCCCGTGGACTTTATACCTACTGCCCAGGTAATTCGGGCATATGACAATACTAGCAAAGAAGTGGTGGGGACTATGCAGATTCGAACTAAGGTCAGTCCAAGACAACACGATATTGACTTTCATGTCTTGGACATTCCCGCCACCTTCAATCTACTACTAGGGCAGCCGTGGTTACACCAGGTAAAGGCAGTCTCTTCCACCCTCTACCAAATGTTGAAGTACCCTCACAGGAAGGGGGTGGCCATAGTTTTTGGGAATTCTTCAATCCATCCGCCACCAGAGGTGTCTACACCGATTTTGGAAATCGAGCATGGTGCAGAGGATGTGTTCCTATCGGGATTTACCGTAGCTGAGGCCCGAGTCGTTCAGAACATTTTGGCTATTAACGAAGGGTTATATGTCAGTGCACAATTGGTGTACCTCATGAACAAACTCCAACACATCCCCGGGATGGGATTAGGGAAAAGTGGCTAGAAAGGCGTTGCAACATCGGCCGAAGTGCCGCATAACCCACATACCTTTGGTTTAGGTTACCTGCCTACGAAGGAGGACTGGGTGAGGAAAAGCAAAGAAATGGCTAGAAAGGCCAGAGCTAAGCAGGTGGGGAAGCATTTTGAGTTGATGCACCGACCTATTCAGGGTACCCTAAACGAACGCTTTGTCCAGGAGGGGGAGGACTTCCCGTTTTGCGGCTTCCCAGAGCCATGGTTGAACGCAGAGAGGAGACGCTTGCCGGGGTTCGAGATCTTCTTTGATTTGCAATTGTCTGAGGATGATGTTGCCGAGAAGCAAACAGACCCGATAGCTGAGGCTAAACAGTACAAAGAGGAGGTTTCCAAGGGCGCAGAGATTGAAATGGGGGTAGCACTGGCTTGTCTACTTTCAGATCCTCCGATCGTACATGAGTGCTTAGGGAATGACCTCTCAGTGTCCATGATTGGAAATGAAATGGTTGCAAACCCACCTTCAAACATTTTGGATTCATCCATCGCACCCTCCCTCGTCTGGCAGTACAAGGAAGGTTTCTTATCGAGCAGCACCGGGTCAGGTAGTGAGCCGGAATCTAATTCCACTGAGTCTTGTGAGTCGAAATTAGGTTCCAGCTCGTCTAAGTCTGAGTCCGGTATTCCTGGGAGTGATAACCCAGATGCCACAGTCCTGTCTAGGTCATCTTTTTCTTTTTCCTTTAAGTTTGTTAAAACAGAGGAACCTGGCGACTTGGACGTACTTAATGAGAATTGTGTGGCTGTGGCCTTCGATTACTTTTCTGTGACCTTAATTTATTACATGAATCAGGATTTTCAAAATTTTGATTAAAACGACGAGGAAGAAATTCCTCCGGTTTTGCAATATTTGCTTGATCAAGAGCAGCAGAGGTTTGTTAAACCCTTGGTTGATGAAATCACCCAAATTAATGTTGGTACTGAGAAGGACCCGCGGCTGGTCCAGATCAGGTCCACGTTGTCTTCGGAGGAGCGTGAGCACTTAGTCGCTTTATTAAAAGATTTCAAAGATGTTTTCGCGTGGTCCTACGAAGACATGCCTGGAATCGATCCTGAGATTGTACAGCACCGGATCCCTCTTAACCTAGAGGCCCGACCTGTCAAGCAGAAGCTCAAAAGGATCCGCCCAAACTGGGCTATCAAGATCAAAGAAGAGGTCACCAAGCAAATTGAAGCAGGGTTCCTGCTAGTATCTGAATACCCAACTTGGTTGGCCAACATAGTTCCAGTGCCGAAGAAGGACGGTAGAATTCGGGTATGTGTGGATTTCAGGGATTTGAACGAAGCCAGTCCGAAGGACGACTTTCCTCTGCCGCATATCAATGAGTTAGTGGATTTTACTGCTGGGCATGTGTTGCTCTCGTTCATGGATAGGTTTTCAGGCTACAATCAGATATTGATGGCACCCGAAGACCAGGAAAAGACTGCTTTTACCACCCCGTGGGGAACCTATTGTTATAGGGTGATGCTGTTTAGGCTGAAGAATGCTGGAGCTACGTATCAACAAGCTGCGACCACAATATTACACGACATGATCCACAAGGAGGTTGAGGTGTACGTGGACGACATGATTGTCAAGTCCAAAGAAAGAAAGGGCCACTACACCACCTTGCAAAAATTCTTTCAACGGATCAGAGAGTATAGCCTGTGAATCCTCAAAAGTGTACATTCGGTGTCACAGCAGGAAAAATGCTGGGGTTCATGATCACACAGAGAGGTATCGAGGTTGATCCTTCCAAAATCAAGGCCATCTTAGAAATGCCACCACCAAGGACTAAAAATGAGGTGCGAGGCTTTCTGGGTAAAGTGCAATTCATAAGACGATTTACTTCAAAATTAACCTTGACTTGTGAACCACTCTTTGGTCTCCTGAAGAAGGGAAATAAATTCCAATGGGACGGCTGATGCCAAGCTGCTTTTGAACAGATCAAACAATATTTACAGAACCCACTTGTGTTGTCACCGCCTGAGCCGGGGAAACCGTTGATTCTGTACCTTTCAGTGACTGAAGCTACAATGGGCTGCATGCTCGCGCAAGAGTTTGAGGACAAAGTGGAGAGGGCTATCTACTATCTAAGCAAGAAAATGCTGGAGTACGAGACCCGCTACACTCCGCTGGAGAAGGCTTGTCTGGCCTTGGTATGGGCTACTAAGAAGTTGCGACACTACCTGTTAGCTCACTCTGTAATATTGGTTTCGAGATTGGATCCCATCAAATATCTCTTCGAGAAACCGGCACTTACGGATAAGCTAGCTTGTTGGTTGCTTCTGCTTTCCGAGTTCGATCTGAAGTATATGACGCACAAGTCAATAAAAGGGAGAGCGGTAGCAGAGTTCCTAGTCGATCACCCAGTTGAAGGGGATAAAGTAGTTGAGTACCTATTCCCAGATGAGGCCATTCTACATGTCAAAGACGAAACTTGGACGATGTACTTTGACAGAGCGTCAAACCAATACGGGTATGGGATAGGGGTGTTGCTGATAGCACCCGACAATTCCCGTATACCTTTAGCATTCAAACTCCGGTTCAAAATATCTAACAATGAAGCAGAGTATGAGGTATGCATTGCTGGTTTAGAAGCCGCCCTGGAAATAGGGGCAAAACGGTTGGACGTCATTAGGGACTCGAACTTTGTTGTATCTCAAGCTAGATTGGAAAGTCAAAGAAGAAAAGATGAGAATCTACCACCAGACCTTGGACTTGTTGATTCCTCGGTTTGAGAAGCTGAATTTCGCCCATCTGTTAAGAGAGAACAACAGATTCGCAGATTCACTAGCAACTCTATCTTCTATGATAGACATCCCTTTTGGAGTCTGGATGCGTCCGATCATCATTGACCAAAAATTTGTGCCGGCCAACGAGCTGCTTGCTGCCATAGAAGAGGTACAAGATGAGAACCCCTAGTATTACGATGCCTGGAACTTCTTGGAAAAAGAGGCATATCCACCAAGGGCAAATGCCAAAGATAAGAGGGCAATTCGAAGAATGGTCTTTCGATTCATCATCTGGGGGAAGCATACAAGAGGTCATCTCAGGATGCATAAGCTGTGTGTTGATGCCGAAGAATCGAAGTGCCTGATGGAGGCCATCCATGGAGAAGAGTGCGGAGCGCTCATGAATAGGGTAATGCTAGCCCGGAAGATCCTTAAACATGGTTTCTACTGGTCTACCATGGAGGATTGTATTGGCTTTGTCCGGCGATGCCATAAATATCAGATCCACGCCAACCGCATGAACATTCTGCCGTCAAAGTTGTACAACATGACTTCGCCATGGCCGTTTTCAGTTTGGGGGATTGATGTGATTGGAGCTGTCACTCCGAAGGGGTCCAATGGGCATGAGTTCATTTTGGTAGCGATAGACTACTTCACGAAGTGGGTTAAGGCCTAATCTTATCCGGTGTTGAAGGCTTCGCATGTCACTAAGTTCATCAGGAACAACATCATCTGTCGCTACGGGGTCCCGAATGAGATCATTTCAGATAATGGTTCCCACTTCAAGAAGGAAGTGATCGACTTGTTGGACAAGCATAACGTGGCTTTTCACAAGTCATCTACATATTGGCCACAAACCAATGGAGCAGTTGAGGCCGCCAACAAGAACATCAGGTACATTCTGCAGAAGATGGTAGAAACCTACCGGGATCAGCCAGATAAGTTGCCATTTGCTCTGTGGGGCTACCGGACTTCAATTCAAACTTCTACTGGGGCGACTCCATATTCCTTGGTCTATGGGATGGAGGCTGTTTTGCCTATCGAAGTCGAGGTTCCGTCATTACGGGTATTGGCTTAGTGCTAGATAGCTGAGGTAGATTGGTAGCAGAGCAGGTTCGAAGAACTCATGTTGTTTGACGAGAGAAGGCTAAGAGCACTGTACCACGTTCAGGGTTATCAACGAAGAATAGCCAGGGCTTTCAACAAGAAAGTTAAGCCTAGGAATTTGAAGGAAGGAGATCTAGTGCTCAAAAACAACCGAGATCCCATTCACGACCCTAGGGGCAAGTTCAGACCCAATTGGACTGGTCCTTACATCATCAAGTCTATCTGGTTGGGCGGAGCTGTCGTTCTGATGGACCTAGATGGCCTAGAGTTCTCCCAACCGATCAACATGGACAAGTTGAAGAAATATTATCCCTGAGAGGTTTGCTAGGTCGAAAACTCGAAAGGGCGTCCTAGGCAAAAGTTAGAGCATGAAAAATTTAAAATTATAAAACTGAGCTCGCAAGGTTGAAAACCCGCAAAGGGCAGCCTTGGCAAAGGTTAGAGTGCAAAAGTAGAGTGTTAATACACGAGTGAACCCAAGCCGAACTACGTAAGGCTTGATTCCCATCTTTGGGATACGTAGGCAACTTTATTCTGAAGTCCAGCCATAAACACTTCCCCAATCAACTTTGTCCATGTGATCATGTTTGGCCATCTTTGTCTATTCTGCGTTCAAGAGCTCGGTTGTGATCTTCGGTGCAGTGCTATTCAAACTAGGGGCAACTTTCTAGTTGCTGGAATCCGGAGTTGTGCATCTCAGTGATAGATCTCAGGTGTGTCCAGTTCTGATCCATATTGAAAATGGTTGTGAAAAGTTTTAATAAAAGTTGATTTTGTTCAAATTAATCTTTTTACAACTTAGACCATTTTTGGACCAAACGGGAAATTTTCAGTACCTACAACCTTCAATTTCATTGATTTCAACACAAAGTTCTCCTACTCTAGAATACAAATTAAAGTTACTTTTTTATTACATTCATAAACAAAACTTGAAAGTACTGATAAAGCAATAAATTCGGGGCATGGATAAGTCAGGTGTTCCAGCGCCTCCTCCCAAAGCTGGTCGAAGCCTCTGACATCAAAGCAGGCCCAATCTACGCCTCCTCAAAAAGCCAAGCGTTACACTCATCAGAGAGAGCACAACTGCAAGTGGGGGCGGGGGCCAGAAGCTCTCTAGTCTGCCATGGCATACCGAGCCAACTATGTGTCTGGGACTGGAAATGCAGCAGGGTACTCTATCCCTTCTACCGGGCAATTCTGATCATGTCCGAACTGACGCCGAAACTGGAAAGGAAAATAGAACACACAGTGTGTCGTGCCAATCAACTGAATCCCTGGCTGGCGAGTCATACTGTAGCTCATTGCAGGCAGATTGAGCCAAGGACAACGCCAAGCAATGCGGTCTGCGGATAAACTGTGCATCCAGTTGTACCACCATCCCTCGTCAGGGGCATCGACTAAACGTTATCGGAAGAAATAGCTGCGAGCTGAGTACACAGGGCAGGAGTCCATAATCTTCAATTTGTCCATCAACCATATCTGGGGAGGGATTAAAAATGAGAGACTAAAGAATAGAGAGGCGTACGTTGAGAGAAAAAGTGAGAAAAGGGTTTTGAGAGAAAAACCAAGCCTGAGGGCCAAGTGATGTAAGAAATATATGTGAGATGGGGTAGGGAACATTACTTGCAATAGTAGTGGACTCCTCACCAAGCTAGTCGTCTTCCGGCGATAAAAAGCGTCCAAGCCTATCAATGTCTCAGCTAATGTCATGGCGCTGCAGCTCTTGCCCTCTCTTAAGCCTTGGGCAACTTTAATCAAACGAGTGCTAAACCCACCAGAGCCTGGGACAAGCAAGAAATGAGACAACATGCACAAGCAAAGTGCATGTTGCCGATAACCCTGCCAGTCAAGATCGCCGCGGTCACCGGCATCAGAAAATCAACGAATCAAACTGGGGATATCCAGCACTCCATCGCGAATCAATGACCGAGCGTCATGCAAAGTAAGCCCACACATCCAACCTAAGGCTTGGACGTGGCCAAAGCGGAATTGTGGCAAAATCTCTTCCTCGCGATCAGACTCCATCAGAACTTGGAAGTCTTCGAAAGTAGACATACCTCTTGTCTGCCAAAGCTAAAGACATGTGTCACCGGGTTCCAAAACCTTGCCGCGGCATGAAGAAATGAAAAACGTAGCGGGGTGCGGCTCAGTGTGAATAGTGCATTTATACCAAAGCCCCAGAAATTCACCTTTTCCGAGCCATCCAAGGAAGCAATCCAATTTGTGATATTTTAGATGAGAAATGCCTCCATTTTGGTGCAAAACTGAGTTGGAATGAAGGAACCACGAAACTGGAATCTTTATAAAGGATAAGACACTGTTTGGAGGATAAGTGTCAGAAAACTGGATATTCCCAGGTTAAGTGGTCGGCCGACCACTTTTTCTGGTCGGCCAGCTACTTTTTTGGGCTACAGATAGAAAAACTGGTCAGCAGGTTCCTATGGTGGTTGGCCATGAGCATGAAAGTGGTTTACACCTATTTCTTGCCTCCAGGACTGAGTCTCTAACTTTCCCGTGTGTTGGGAGTGCTGAAGGTTCGAGTTTACCTCTGTTCGAGTTCACCACTTAAAAGTGAAAAAAGTTAATTCACAATTTGCTTACCTACTCAGGATCCATAGTAACAGCATTCTCAGGACGTTGACCACATGGATCAAACTAAGAGTGATGCATAGGATTTTGAAAAACTCGGTGCAAAACATGAGCATACCACTCACGGTATCCCCGTACACATTCAGATGGGCACTGCTGTAGAGGCATACTACGAGTATTAATGTACAACACATGACTCTTCCATTGTGCCCATATCATCTCATGGTATTGATACATGATTTTGTACTGTCCTGGTTTACTGCCTCGTGTATGTAGACACCCCATTTTTGACCGATCTTAAGACTCAAATGTCATCAATTGAGCGCTCGGTGATGGTGCATGTTGTGCTCGTTTAGAGGTTTCGAAGTTTTGGCTGAGAGCCTCACCTCCGGGCTTCTGAACTCTTTTGTGCTTCGGCTCAGTTTGTGGACCAAACTTTGTTTCTCTTCCCGGAGGGAGGGAGAGGTCTTGTAGAACATCTCTTTGTGGTCGTAGACCACTTTTCCCATTTGGAGACTAATTTCCGGTTTTTGGAGCCTTTGGCTGCACACCTTGTCTCAGGACCGTTTAACGTTCTTCATTTAGCGTGCTTTTTGAAACACACCTTGTTGTCTCTACCTAGAGGGACACTGTGGTCCGGGAGACCACTTTTGTGGTTGCATACCACTTTTGGTGCTTGTCGGCTAGTTTTCGGGGCTTTCGGCCACGTGCTTTGCCACCCGATCTTTCGTCTTGCATCCGTTTTGTTTTTTTTTTTTTTTGTACAAACCTTGTTTTCCTTATTTGGAAGGTGGTCCAAGGGTGGGAGACCAGTATTTCTTCGGGCCGACCACTTCTTTCTCTGCCAGCCAGTTTTCTGGTCGGACAACTAGCTTTCTTGGTCTTTGGGCCATCTTTTCTGGTCGGCCACCACACCACTGCATTGTTTTCATGCCCTAGACTCTCTCCCACCATGGCCAACTAGGTTTTGCTCTCAGAGGCCACTTAAAATGGTCGGCCGACCACTTTAAGTAGTAGGCCGACCACTTCAGGTGGTCGACTGCTTTTTGACACCTTTTTGGAGATATTTTCCTCCAGTTGGAACAACTAGAGGACATTAGGGCCATCCTCCATACACGTGTATGGAGGGATTGCCTTGGTGCTTAGCTTCTCCTAGAAGCTTTGCCTTTCCTCTTCTATTGGAGGGAAGCTCCCCCTCCCTCCTCTAAGTTTAGAAAATTGCCCTTAGAGAGATACATATAGCTTTATATCTATCTTGCCTGGTTCTTCATTTTTGTGCTTCAAAAGTGTAGATTTGTCTTAGTTTAACACACAAACATACACTCAAACACCATCCTTGGGTAATTGAGGTGCTAAGGAGTTGTTTTTGGTGTTCTTGGACTGATTTAATCTCAAAGAACTTGCTGGAGTTGTAGTAGTAAAGAAGGTCTTCAAGGGTGAGTCTTTGACCTTTAAAACCCCCATTCTTGCTTAAGCTTTTGAACCTATTTCCATGCTGTTTTGAGCTTAACTTATAACTGAAAAAAGTTCCATTTTTAAGTGCTTAAAATAGTTGTTTTAGGTCACTTTTTCGTTTGGGGTGATTTACCCCCTCTTAGGCGTTGTTAGGCTTTATTTTGAGCCATCCCTTTAGGCTCTTGTTGAACCCTTTGCATGACCTTTCTACCACTGAAATCCAGAGGACTTTTAGTGGTGGAAAGGTGGTTTTGGTGTCCTAAATAGGAGAGGGTCATCCCCTCTCCTTGTGTCATGTTTACTTGCCTCATATGCCTCATGTTTGAGCACCTTTGTTAAACTTGTGTTGGCCATATCTTAGCTTGTACTTGTGGTTATTTTGCAGAGGCATACCACTGTTTTTACTTAGTTTGGTCACCCCATGCATGGTTAATACACTTGTAGTGTAAATTACACAAACTAGCTTTATGTGCTTCATGAAATAGCATGTCATTCTAGCTTGTATTCTTTCCATTTCAGCATGTTTTTGGTGATTTTTTGCCATGTCATGACTCTGTTTTGGTTTGGTTTGGTTGGCCTTTGCATGCTCTTTACACTTGTAGTGTAGTTCCATGAAATAGCCTAACATGCATCATGTTGTAACATGTCATTTTAGCATGCTTTTGGCTTTACTTCATGAAGCTTTTCTCCATGTTTTAACATGCTTTAGGTCTGATTTGTGTTGTCTTGGCCATGCATGACTTGCTTTGTATAGCTATGGTTCAACCTAGCTTGTTAGCTTTGTGTATTGAGTCCACTAGCATGCATTACTTGGACTATTTCAATGATTTGGCATCATTTATTACGTGATTTCAGTTCATGTTTCATGGCCATACATTCACATTTGTCACTTATTCAATGCGTTTGAGGGTTTGCCCCTTTATGCCTTAACATGAGCCATTGTGTATGCCTTCATGCCATAGCTTGCGAGCCATCATTTCAGTGATTATTTGGGGTTATTTTTCCATGATATAACTCTAATTTTTATTGGTCGAGTCATCCCATGCTTGGTCTTAATAGGTGTAGTGTAATCCACCTTATTTGCCTTGCATTCACCATGCTTCATGCCTTTTATGCTAGCATATTTTGGCCTACTTCCATGCATGTTTTAGACTCATTTTAACATTTACTAGGACTGTTTTAGGTTGCCTTGGTCACAAGCTTCATGTTTTGTATACTTGTAGTACAAATGCTCTTGCTTGCCTCAAGCTTTGAGCACCATTGCATGCTTCATTTGTGTTGTGTACATGATTTGGCATCACTTAACATGACATTTCAGAGCATTTAGCATTGCCATGTTCCTACCTCCATGCTTTAAGTGCATTTGAGTGTTGTGCATTGTTGCCTAGTTTATGCCTTAGCTCGTATGCTTGCATGCCTAGGCCTTTGAGCCCTTGTCTCAGCATGTTTAGGTCCTTATTTTGACCTACTTGAGCTCTATCCATGCTTAGTTCATGCATATTTTCCATGCATTGCATGCCTCTTTTGTAGTCCTCTTTACTAGCTTCATGCTTTATGGACCCTAGCATGCCATACTTGTGTTGTTTGAATGATTTGGCATCATTTCTTACCTCATTTCAGTGCACTTAGTGTTGCTGGACTTCCATGTTTTTCACTCTGTAAGTGTTCTTGAGAGTTGCACCTTAGTGCCTTAATTGGTGAGCCAATTGGCATGCATGCTTGTATGTGCTTTCAGTGCCTTCATTTTAGCACTATGGCCACTGTTTTGGCATGACCAAGGTCTGTCCATGTCGGTTTAAGTCCATTGAGTATATGGTTTGCATGTTGTTGCATGTTTGGTGTATTGGATATTGTTGCCTTTGTTGCATTGCATTGTGCATGCATGCATCACATTGTGTTAAGAACCCTATGATTGCCTTGCATTGAGTATGCCATTTAGTTCTTAACATCTAGCATTGTATATGCCTTATACCTTGCATTGTGTATGCTTAGGTTACATCATTGCATTGTGCATGCTAATTGATATTTGCATTGCGTATGCTAGTTGTCGCATGCATTAGCGTTGTGCATGCCATTAGCCTTGTTAGGTTGTTCATGTTGCCTTGCATGTTTGTATGCTTAAGTCATATTGCATATTCGCATGCTTGAGTTGTATTCGATGCTTGAATGCTCGAGTCGCATTGTGTATGCTAGGTTGCTAGTTGCATTGAATATGCCATGTAGTTGCATGTTTGCATGCTAAGGTTGCATTACATTGCTTTGAGCATGCTATGTTATGTGTTGCATTGTGTTTGGAATAGGTGTTAGTTCAAACACGGAAAATGAGGGACGTTTCATACTTAAAGTGATGAAATGTGCCTTAATTCCCGATCGCCGATGCTCTTGATCATACATGATAGAGTTTTAGGCTTTATGTGTTTACTTGTGCATTCATTTCCATATTGAATTGTGCAACTTCACCTCTCGGCCATCATGCATTGAAATGCGCGATTGGTGGCCCAAGGGTCGAGAACCACACCCTCTTGAGTTCATCACATGATAGGGAGGGTGGTTGTGCACACATATCTTGCAAATACATTGCCATGCTCTTTCTTGCTCTCTGCGAGAAATTGTAGTTCAGAGCAACAATCGCCACCAAATGTAGATGGTCGACCACTTTTCTGGTTTTTCAACAACCAAAAGTGGTCGGCAGGTGTTTCTAGAGACCAAAAGTGGTCGGCCACCCTCCCACAGGTCTCCCAAGGTGAAGTTTCAGTTTTCTGGAGCTTGGTGCAGAGTTCTGATGGCAGATGAAAACAGAGGCAAATCGGGGCATCGCATTGGATTCCTAAACGAGGTGACTGGGCTTGCATGTATTCCTCTCCCTCTGAGCCTTCTGTTTTATTGCTTTCCTTAGCTGCCATGCTTAGATAGCTAGCTTATGCTTTGGTTTGTACTTTAATTAGTTAATGCGTTAGCTATTCAATTCGTTTTCTAATAATTAGTTAACTAGGATTAGTTAATTACTTTGTTGTGTAATAATTAGTTTAATTAGCTTAGATTAGCTAGTTAGCTTCTTATTCGGTCCCTCCTTCGAGAGGGCGCATTATTGTAATAAGCGTGCGTGTGTGTGATGCATGTCTTCTAATCCCCATTTCTTTCTCCCTTTTACTTAACCGCTTATGATGGTTAGTTTTAGGGCATATTTCATTTAGCATACCTTATGCTCGCACGCGTGCATCCATTCATCTGTTTTGCATGCACCGGGCTCGGTGCATCATGCTAACTGCATTGTATTTCAATTCCAATTTGAATACATGTATCAAGTTGCATTTCAGATGACATTCTAGGATAGCCAAGCCTATCTTAGTTGCATATTTTCATGTGTTGCATTAGACATCTTAACATAAACTAGGATCATGCATGATTTCTAACTAGTTCTTTGTTTTGGCTCGGAGTACACTGTGAGTGTTTACGCTTTAGCATACTGTATGTGTGTTATTAACTGCCATGAAAGCATGCTTACCATGAGGCTAAGTGCTTAGTTGATTAACTGCCTGAATGCCTGTGGGTGAAGGTTGGATTACTTGAATTGGAACAATTCATTGAAATCCACATTTTAGCCTACTTGCAAGTAGCAAACTTCAAACCGTTTTCAAATAAACATGCAATGTTTTGTTCCAAATTAGGCGATCTAGCCTATACTTGTTTGCTATGCACATCACATAGTAAGATTAGCTAATTAACCGGAATAACAGCACATGTGTTTTCGAAAACAAGATATGCTTAGTACAGGCCGATGTTTGATCGGGCGAGCGGGGGTGCTCATTGCACAACCTTCCCCAATCGTACCCAAGTTCCCGAGCCAAGGCAACTTTGGTGATGACGAGCACGTGGTCTTGGGTACGAGTCAGGGTTTCCTAAATTCTCCCAAAATAAAATATTTAGGTGGTGACTCTATACCTGGCAAAGCAGTCCATGTTGGCACTTCTTTATTAAAAATCAGTTTTCCAAAATGATTTGCGGGATTTGGACTATTTGGTGATTTGTCGGTCTCACATCGCACATTGTGAGATTAGATTCAGAACCGTGACATTTGAGTCCAAACTGTAGTAGCTCAGAACAAAACGAGATTTCGCGCCCTCGCAGGCGCGGATATTATAGAGTTCTCGGGAGCGCGTCTACAGTGTAGCTCGAACAAGAGATAATGGTGCTGGTGGGATGGTTTGGACCCTACCAAACTGTCGCAAAACCCTATTGGGGTGATAGGGTTCAACAATATCAAAGCATTTCAAACATCTAGTATAATATGTACCTCATGAAGTGGATGGTGTGTCCTACATAAAAAGTATGGATCCCACTCGATCTACAAGTAGGGAATGCATAATGTCAGTTATGAAATCCTTTTTTTTTTTTTTTTACAATATCACACTATTATAAAATGTCTAACCTCATTAGCACGTAACATGTCAAGTTGCTCTCGTAATGTCTGCAAGTGGTCTTTTGTAAAACCTCCATCTCTCCGTGGACTCCAACGACATACACGAGGTTGTTCATCAGAATAGGACAAATTTGGATGAGGCCTTCCTAAACGAAAATGCTCATAAATCCATGCTTCCAATAGTTTCAAGTAACCAGCAATCTGCTTAACACCAGCCCTACTAGCAAGTCCTAATTGTCTATACAGGAATGCCAAAGCTGCAACACCCCATGCATATGAGCTAATAGCATCAATGTCAGTCAACATGTGCAGGTAAGCAACAGGTACTCGAGTCCCACTCTTGTCAGCGAAGAGGGTACAACCTAATAAATATAGCAAGTAAGCTCCTGCTGCGTATTTTATGAAATTTGCATCATCTGTATCATTAACTTCATGATATCTAATTCGCAACCACTCTAGCTTCATGGATTGCCCACGAGATTGAACTAATTCTGCAAATGCATCATTCACTGGCACTCCCAAAGTAGCACTTGCCAGTTTAGCAGCCTCATATCATGTTAACTTAGGACATGACAAAGCCATGAAAGTGACTAGAATGCCAAGTATGGTCCGCACATCATCCAATGTGACAGTCATCTCACCATCTGGCATGTGAAATGTATTTGTCTCTGGATGCCACCTTTCAACGAAGGCAGATATTGCCACTCTATTGCCATGCCGATATGTGTGATCAATAAGGACACTAAGACCAGACTGCTCAACCAAATGTCTCCACCTAACATTTTCAACTATTGGTAACATCTATGGCCACTCAACAAGCTTTCGAGAACAATTCAAACATTTAAGAGGTCCCTGTTCCTGCATTTTACATAAAACATATAAATAATTTGAAGCATGTAGTACATATGATTAGTTTATTGTTGAGAAATTCTCAAAATACCTTTTTCTTCCAAACAACGGCAACAACATGGTTACGGAAGCTAATTAGCAATGAAGGATCCTCTAGAGCACCCGGAACTGGTTTTGTGTTGTCATCATCCACACCAACATCGTCCTTCATGAGTTTAGCCTCTACACCAATATCATTATCGACATCGTCATCCTCCACACCAATATCATCATCAACATAATCATTATTCGCATCCACATGGTCATCCTCCTACACAGGGATATTCACTTCCACTGGTTCAGCTTGCCTAGCACGTCTTCTGTTAGATGCCGTTGGTCTCTTACATGAGACACCACTAACCATTTCTGTGTAAAGAAAAAAACATTAAACCCAATATCAGCAAAAACTCGAACATATTAAATGACTGATGTAAACAATATCAGCAAAGAAATCATAATTTCATAGATAACATTCAATTTAAAGAAAAAAATTTGAATGTACAAATGTATAGAAAAAGGAAAAAATTCAAATTATAATGCAAGTATGCATTTGATAATTTTAATGTGCCTACATTGTTCTATTTCAAGTTTCCAGTTTTTCCTGTTTATTTTTAATTTTTAAATGTTAACATTATATTGTATCTTAAAGCTCACAATCTAATCTTCTTGAGATACCTTGCCTTTGGATGATATTATTATATAAGAGAAAGTTGATATCCAAAGATAACTAGTACTAGACTACATGAGACACTACATAGGCTGGAACGTACACATGGTCTAGTGTATTATACTAGACTACATGTGATGTATGTATATGTATATATATATATATGACTATGTAGATTGAACTGATATAATAAAAAGTATTCATTTGTTGATTTGCTTTAAGTTTATTACTAACAGAAATTAAGGCTCCAAAAAATATTGATATGTTCTAGATGTTTGTGATGAAAAATTATTTTGTTGCTTCTTAGAAATAAACTAAAGTTATAATGATTCTTTTCCAATTTTTTGGATTTTGTTTTCTCAAACGACTTTTGCTTAGATTTGGTTTAGTTTTTAAATTTTAAATCCAATATATTATTTATTGTTCCTTTACGCTCAACTCTCCTCAGCTGATTTGAAAGTTGTCTACTTTTTGGTTGGGATTATATAAAAGGAAAAAAGAAATATGAAAAAAAGAATGAGCTTGTTTTCTACCACAATATATTAGTTTTGGGCTCACTACTAGTAGGAGAGTAATCCTTTCACTTATCCTGCATCAATATCTCTAGAATTATATTCTAGCTCTAGGTTTATTTGTACAATGACTTTTATTTGTTATGGTTTTCCATGATTTGGTGATTGTAACTGATTTTGTGGACGTGATTTTCCACATGACTTGCTATCTTGGGGGTCTCTTCCTGCTTGATTGTTATTGACAAGATAACTTCTTCATGGTTCAAGTTATATAAAACCAATTGTTAGATCTTTGCATTTTATTTGATGTTGAGGCCTTCATTTTGAGTACCTAATGATCTTTCTTTCATTCATTAATCAACAAACAAAGATGACAATCATCAAATGGGGACAAGAAGATCATTGCTCCCATTACGTTGATATCAAATACAAAGAAAAAAATTCTTTTTAAATAGGATTTACCTTATCCATACTTCTTCTATTCATAAAAGATGTATATAATTGTATACTTATATATATGTTACTCGAGCCTAGAATGGATCTTATGGTTAATTTATTGAATGTTCTTGTTAGGACCCTTGTTGTCAAAATCCATGGAAAAACTGAGTTTTTAATCGAGTTGTAATTTTCTAGTTTTAGTCTTCCCGCTCAAGTGGGCAAAGTGATGCTTGAGTGGAGTTTACACTCTCACAATATTTTGTGTGTCTGCAAAAGTACTGAGTGATGTGTTTTTACGCTCGAGCGTGGGATCTTCCACTCGAGCGTGAACCCTAGTTTAGAATACGAGATATAGAGTCCCCGATCAAGCGTCTATTCCCACGCTCAAGTGGACAGCGCGATCTCTGCTTCTATAAATTTGCTTGTTGCTCCAATTCTAGGGCTACTTTTCCTAGATCTTCTTTAAGGTTCTTAGGGCTTTCTTTTGGAGTATTTTTTTTGGTTTTCCTTGATGTTTGATTGAGTTTGAACTCATGTTCTTATAAGCCACATCAAGGAGTTTGTTTGATTTTTCTTTAAGAGTTTTCTTCTTCGATGGAATCCGAAGATTCAAGCACAGAGTAATTAAAGAAGTTTGATGCTGTGTATAGTCGATTATTCGATAGTTGATGTTGTGGATTCAACATCAAGTTAATCAATTCTGTGTGAAGGTTGTGGTGAAAGACATACAGAAGATTTGAAGACAAATTGGAAGTAGTTCTGGTAATTTGTTTGGTATCTTTGTAATATTTCTTTCTTTAGTAGTGGATTGATTTATGGCATTTCTCCTGTGGTTTTTTATCACAATTGAAGGTGCTTCAACTGTGGTTTTTCGACGTAAAAAATCGTCTGTGTCGATTCATTATTTTTTCAAACAACAATCTAAATCACTTTCATACGTTCTTGATGATTTAGATTGTGGGTTTTAATTGGTTGGGAATTGAAACAATTTAATCTTGATCTAATCACAAATCACTTAAGTTTTTTAATTGGTATCAGAGCAGGTCACTCTTTGTTTTTATCAAAACTATAAGAGTGTGATTTTGTGTGTTTGGTGATATGGATTCAATACGTGAAGGTAACTCGACCCATAGACCTCCGTTACTTGATGGTACAAACTATTCTTATTGGAAAGCTTGTATGAGAGCATTTTTAAAATCTATCGATGAGAAAGTTTGACACTGTGTGATCTATGGATGGAGTGAACCTATTGTCACCATTGATGGTGTTGATATTCCCAAACCCTTTGATAAATGGGATGCATTCGATTATCAAAACTTGAGTTGGAACAGTAAGGCTCTTAATTCCCTTTTTCGCTCCGTCACACCTGAAGAGTTTCGTCATATTTGTACGTATGAGGTAGCAAAAGAGGCGTGAAACATTCTTGAAACGATTCACGAGGGTTCTACTTTTGTTAAAAGGTCAAAACTTCAACGTCTCACCTCTACCTTTGAAACCCTTTTTATGCATGATGATGAGACGTTTGATGATTTCTAAGCTAAACTTAGTGACATCAGTGAAAAAATCCCTGAAGCTAAGGTTGTTGGGAAATTTTTGAGGTCTTTACCCGATAGGTTCCAATCAAAAGTGACAGCTATTAAAGAGGCTCAGAATGTTGATACCCTCAAGCTTGATCAGTTGGTTGGAAACTTGCAGACTTATAAAGTCCACCAGATTTCTAAGAAAAAATAAAAAGATAGTGTGGCTTTCACTAGTGCTCATGAGACTGTAAAAACTCCTGAGACTGAGTTTGATCTAGAGTCCAAGATGACGGATATGTTTACTAAACAGTTCAAAAAAAATTTAAAGAAAAAGAAGCCTAATTTTAGAGACCCTATTTCAAAAGACAAGAGTAATGATACACCCAAAACTTTTCCACCAAAACTTGCTCCAAAAACTGAAAAGAATATTGTAAAGGGGGAAGGGGTCAAGTGTTATGATGTCAAGGTTTTGGACATATTGCTCTTGAATGTCCATCAAAAAAGAATCGGAAGAAAGTCTATACTATGACTTGGGATGATGAAAGTGGGTCAGAGCAAGAACCCGAAGAAACTGAATCCACTGAAGACCGGGATAGTGCTTTCATGGCATTCTGGTCCACTTTCACTCAAACTTCTCCGAAGTCAGTAGAATTTGCTCGTGACCAGAATCTGCACCGTACGCCTACCTTTGATAGAAGTAATTACTCGAATTGGAAGATCAGAATGAGGGCATTTCTGAGAGCTTTCGACCCTGAAAGCTGGCAAGCCATTGAAGAGGATATTGAAAGCGATGACAATCCAAGCAATTAGAGAGTTCTGATTACTATTCGTGAAGCAATTTTTGATGTAGAACAACAACGGGTTGCTCACTGCACAAAGGCCAAAGATGCATGGGTTATTCTGAGCCAATTTCATGAAAGAGGAGAGTCATCTTCACCACCATCTATCACCTTTCTTACCTTAGTTGCTCGACTGGATAAGGTCAAGAAGAAAGATGAGCAAAAAGAAAATGATGAAGCATCAGAAGACAATGATGAGATTGATGGTGATGATCTACAACAAGCTTACGAAAAACTTTATGATGAATCTCTGAATTTGTCCAAGATTAATGACAAAATCACTCTCAAGCTCAAAGCATGTGAAAGCGAGAATGTCAAGCTAAAAGGAGAACTTATAATAGCAAAGCAGAATGTCATCAAGATCTCTAGTGACAAGAAAGACCTATGTGGGAAACTTCTATCTTGTGAGACTGAAAGGAATGAACTCCTAAAAGTATATTCCACATATGAAGAGAAGATTGACAGCCTTGAGATGTCACATGCTACATTGGAAGAGATGGTTTGTCATAAAGATAAAGAAATCAGAATTGCTAGAGCCACAATTACCATGTGGAACAAAGGTTCCAAATCATTAGAAGACATCCTCGGGTCTCAACAAGTGGGTTGTGACAAAAGTGGGCTAGGCTATGTTAATACGACAGCTCACGAGGGACAGGCCTCTATGTCTCATGACATAAAGACTCAAGCAAAGGGAAAGCTGAAGGTGCACCAGGGTGATCCCTCTCTTCATCCACCAAACGGGGGTAAGATCAACAAAAGGGAGGTAAAACCTGTTTTTGTTTGTCATCATTATGGTAGGTATGGCCACATTCATCCTTATTGCTTTGAATTGTTTGGTAAGGTGTCTCAAAAGGATAGAAATTCTAATACTTTTTGGGTTAGGAGACAACCTTACATGTTGTGGAGAAGTGGTTTAGAAATACTCTTCAGATCTTGGGAGGCGCTGGTGATCCTCAGCTAGTCACCTGAAAAGAGGCAAACTCCGATCGGGGGTGCCAGGATTAGCACTCCGACGGACAAGTTAGTTCAGACACTCAAGATAACTTTCTCTTTAAGTTAAGTGAAATGATTCTTACATACCTTTTTGGATTTGCGGTTCTTCTATTTATACTCACTTCTTGGGCCTCGGGGCCTAAGCCTACTTTTATCTTATTCACCTTACATTCATTTGGATCTACTGACCCTCATCTATTCAGCTCGTTAACGTATTTGGCACCCTAGTTACGCAATATGAAGCCGAGTAGTATCCAGTTTCTGGGGTATGCGTCTCCTGACTCTTCCAATTATTCGGCCCCCACAATTGCCCCCCGAACTCCCTATTGATGGTAGTTGATCGGCGTGTTTGGTCTTGAATTGGAAAAGTTGGAACTGGTCAGGCGGCTTCACATATCCCAATATAGATGTCAGGATGTGCACACTTTTTCGTTTATCATTACGCTTTCCCGCCTCAATCGTGCATTTCGCATTTATTGTGATTTGAAACTTAGGTCTTTTCAAATGCAGAGTTCGTCAAGTATTCAAGGCTCTCAGACCGCCAGCGGATATCCCTTCTCTAATTCGCACGCTCTGCAATTCTTCTCCGTCTACCCTCGTCTCCGTTTAATCTTCGTAAGTCTTCTTCTCCCTTCTTTACGATCCTATTTTGTGTTTTGTCGTTTTGATTCCGGCGAAACATTGAATTCCTGTGAACATGGCTAAACACTTGAAAGACCTCCTTTCCGAGGGTCGTATTGCCGGATTCCGGAGACATTTTTCCATTCCTGACAACGTCCACTTATCTCTCGAATGATGCAAGACCTTGACATGGAGAGGAGGATCGTAATCGATCGCCTTCCCTCTCCTATCCATAACGGAGGGCAGTCCGCTTTTCCCTTACACCCTCTCGCCAGTATCGCCCTCCGCTATTGGAGTTTGATTCCTTCTCAACCCAACGTCAATTTCTTTCGAATCATCATGGAGGTGATTGAGCTGAATCGGCGTCTTAGGATCAACCTTGGCATTCCGGCGATTCGGCATTGCTACGCTTCGGCCAAATCTTTCGGTCGGCTGGGGCGATACTTTCTCAGGGCCAAGGACACTGACCATCACTTGATAACCATGCTTGCCAACTTTGGTAAGAGGGTTGACGATGTAATGGTCAATATGCAAGGCAACTGGGAGTTCAGTGAAGGCGAAGACTGCCTAGATCCTATTCCCAGACGAAAGGGTAATCCAGGTTGCCGTGCAACGCCTTGTTGTTTGTTGACTTGCCCTTCACTCGGCTACTTTCCCTTTAATCACTCTTCGTTCTTTGCAGGTAACAGTTTGAAGAAAATTCTTCCGTCGACCCACGAGGCGGTTCTTGAGGAGATCAAATCTACACTCAGATACTTTAGCTGTCCAAACGTACAAAAGCAAGGGAGAATGGCTCACATACTACTCCGATACGAACCGACTTATACTACATACTCAGCTGCGGAAGGCATTCCAATTCCATCTAGCGATCAACACCTTTCGGCTCTTATCTTTCCCAGTTTTAAGAACCTTAGGTAAATTGGCCTTGAAGAATCGGATCCGAGGGCAGAGGTTGATCCGGAGGTAGAGGTAGTTGCCGAACCAACCGGAGAGGCTGCTAAGAGGGCCGAAGAGGTTGACGAAGCGATACGCTCGGCGTTTGAGGCTGCGGGACTTAACCGGCCTTCACCGTCTACTTCGGGACGGGGAGAGTTTTCGTCCGAAGATATTTTTGCAAATTTGGGGGACCTACCCGGCGATATTTTTGAAGCTATGGCTGGGGAAAGCCTTACGCAGATGGCACAAAGGAAAAATGCCGAGCGAATGGCTGCTCGAAAGAAGGCCGAGGCCGCCCATTCTCAGCCCATCTTGAGTGAAATTTCGTACCCGCTATTGAAGAGACGATTCAGGTCACTGAGACCGAAACGGGGGAAAAGGTTGAGGAACAGGTCATTGAAGAACGGCTGGTCTCGGAGGGGCGTGGCGAAAAGCGTGGCGCTGAGGGAGAGGCCGAGTCAGAAATTAGCCTTGCTTCCAAACGGCCTCGTTTAGAAGAGTCGGGTGTGGCTGTGCCTTTTATTTTTCGGCCTAAGATCAAAGATACACCGATCTCTTCCGATGCTTCGGTTATTGAGGATCCAGCCATGGCATTGAGCCTTGCAGCTTCAATTTCCTTCTACCGACGTCAGCAGCCTTTTCGCTACCGTCTTGGATATTGTGGTCAGAGCTCATCATGCAACAAGATTGCTGGTTAGTGACCATCTCAAATTCTCTTGACTTTGCTTTCGTTAAAGATATCTGACAATCCCAACTTGTTTTGCAGACTGTTGGTAGGATAGCGGACCTAGGTTGCCGCTTCCATGATGCCCTCAGCAGAGTTGATCGTTTGCAAGAGGAGGTGGACGGTCAAAGGAATAAGGCCGAATTTGAAAGTATGAGAGCCACGATGGAGGGTGCCCGAGCTGAAGCAAAAAAAGAGAGGGCTCACTCAGCTGAGCAGCTCCGCTCTGATGCTGAGGGTAGAGCAAATGCGAGCGAAGAATCGCTTAAGTTAGCCAGGGAGGTGCTGGCCAAGGCGGAGGTTCAGTTAGCAAAGCTTAAGGCCGCCAAGGAGAAAACCGATTCTGAAGCTTCTGCAGCATTTGAGGCAGGAAAAGGCGCCGCCCTTACGGAATATGTAGATGAAGTCCCCAAATTCGAGAATCGAGGGTTCAAACATGGATGGCTCAAAGCCCTTGCTGCCGCTGGAGTTACATTGGCCTTGCCAATTCCCTACGAGCAAGTGGACGTGGAGCCACTTGAGTTTGACCCCGAGGGTTGATCTGGGAATCATCTCTTTTGATTTTGATTTAAACTTTTATCTGGTAAACTTTTGATTTTGATGTAAGTTTTTGTTTGGCTAGTTTTCATGTATAAATTTGTTACTATTTGCGCTAAATTTATTAATGAAAACTGCCTTGGTATTTCTCCACTATTTTGTTCGTGGTTTATGAAGTTACGTTAATGAAGAATACTTTACCTTTCACGAATTTGGGTAAAATCATTACTGTGTTTTAGCTTTCAGAGATTGAATCTCCTTATGACAATATTGAATTATCAGTTGTGTGCCACGTATTGTGGGTACTGAGCCGAATTGATTAATGAATCTGCCCTTGCCCCAAGCGGTGCATGATCATTTGGGAGCCGTATGAACCGACCTGAAGTTTGGTGGATCGATTCGTGGGCCGACTGGGGTACATAAGCCGAAGAGATTGATGAATCTGCCCTTGCCCCAGGTGGTGCATGATCATTCGGGCGCCGTATGAACCGACCTTAAGTTTGGTGAAGGATCAATTCGTGGGTCGGCTAGGGTACATAAGCCGAAGAGATTGATGAATCTGCCCTTGCCCCAGGCGGTGCATGATCATTCGGGCGCCGTATGAACTGACCTTAAGTTTGGTGAAGGATCGATTCGTGGGCCGGCTGAGGTACATAAGCCGAAGAGATTGATAAATCTGTCCTTGCCCCAGGTGGTGTATGATCACTCGGGCGCCGGGCGTTTGAAGTTTTTCAATTAATGAGATGGCCTCAAGGGTGCTGCCTCTTTGCAGCATAAATGATTAAAGTTATAGCTTTTAGGAGCATAGCAGACAACTGACTCTAGTGTTTGAGGGTATCGAGTGAATGTCGAACAGACTCTTCTTTAACAACAGAGGGGAAACGAAGACGCTGGCTGAGCTGGGCGGAGACATGAATCGAGGTAGTGACCCTCCGCGTACAGGGAGTAGGAGTTCCAAGGATCGAGAGAGGCGTCAATCTCCTCGACGTCGAAGCAGGTCGCCTAGGCGGGACAAGCAGTCGCAGGGCAGAACTTCCTAACCTCGAGTCGAGAGGGCACCGCAGGCGAATCCGCACCCATTAAGCTTTGCGGTATTTGTAGGGAATAGACCCATGACGGAGGCAGACTCGATAGTTTGAGACCCAAATGTAGCGGTCGAGTTCGCTCGACAAATTTTTCCGCTGAGGTTCAGCAATCGATGGTAGGTCGCCAGGACTACGAAGTATTTCGCGAAAGCGTTCATGGGACAGTGAAGAGGCTGTATACTGCCTATGAAATCGGCATGCGGTTACGCGCTACCCGCCGAGAAATGAAGAAGAATGATGAACGTATTCGAAGTTTGGAGGCCTGCGCGGAGACGGCTGACCGGGAGTTGAAGAAGGTTAAGGCGGCCCAGGCACAACCCACTGGGTAGGGAAACCCAATAGTGGAGGAGAGGGTGACCAGCCGGCTCATCAGTTTCGCGCTTGCTGATCGTGAGACGGCGAGTATGTTCGCGATGGAGAGCGCGAAGGGAAGGGCCTATGAGAAAGGTTTTCACGAAGGCCGAAGAGTCGGAATCGAGAAGACCAAGGAAAAACTGGCCGAAGAAGTTTGCCGATGCGAGAATCGTAGGTTCAGGCACGGTTGGATCAAGGCATCTCAAGCCACAGAAGCTTTTTGAGCAGCAGGCATTGAGTCGGCATCTCCGCTGTATCATAGGAAACATTTCCCGTTTTCTACTTTTGAGGTCGAGAAGAGTGATGATGAGGGTGACGCCGCATAGTGGTAGTGATTGTAAATCTGAAAAGTAGATTACATTCAAATATATGTAATTTTATCACTTGTTTTGTTGAATAAATGAAGAAAAACGTTCTGTCACGAATATTTTATTGCAGTTTGTATTCGGCATGTATGCGTTTCATTTTACTGGGTTTGAATGAATATATAAGCGTTTGACCAGCAAGGCCAATCCAAACATGATAGCCGTTTATTCCCGACGGGCTATCGCGACCTGAAGCCAAGAGCCGGCAGGCAAAATGGCCTGGATACATTTAACTCGGCTCGGGGCCTAGGTTTGTGGACAATGCACATGCTTCAAAAAGTCGTTTGGATAACTATGCCGTGGGGAATGTCAACCGACATTTTGTTTATGGCGTTTAGCATTAGCGAAAGCGCATCGGGATGGGGGCCTCGAGATCACTGCCAGGACTGAAAATAAAAGGAGTGGGCGCTTTGCGAAGATGAACAATCACTTATGTGAGCTGGGTTAAGTGGGGGTGTTAGTTAGAGGCTGGAGTTCAGCCGATCTTGTTGTTGCTGTAGATCATGGCGGAGGGGCCGTTCGTATGGGAAGTAGGGCATCCGATAGTTGGCATGAACTTTTAAGTCGTCGAAGCAAATCACCTCGAAAGGAAAGGCAACAATCGTTGGATTTATCCCTCCTTGTCCTGGATCTTTGCCTTGACATTGTCAATGGTATCAAGGGAAGATTTGGGCACAGTTGGCTCGAGGCATTGCAATCCGCGGAGGATTTCCGGGTGACAGGAGTTAATTCGACACTGACGCGTTACCATTGCATCTTCTCCCCTTTTTAGCTTCTCAGATTGGAAATGAGTAATCAGAATACGAAGTTATGATATGTAACAACTGTCTGATTAAATAAAAAGTTGTATTTCAAACATTTGAGTCTTGTGCTGAATTTGTTTATTTGTGTCTTATGCTGAATTTGTGTTTGCGTCTTGCCATGACGTTGTCAATGGTTAAAAAGTTCTGTTTTGTTCGTTCCAATAAGGTTTCCGAATTCGGAGGCTTGATCGGCCCTAAGGTGTCATGCACCAAAGGGGGCTCCGAATCCGGAGACTTAATATGGCCAATCGTGATATCCATGAAGGGCGCTCTGAATCTAGAGACTTAGTCGGCCCTAAGGTGTCATACACCAAAGGGGGCTCCGTATCCGGAGACTTAATATGGCCAATCGTGATATCCATGAAGGGCGCTCCGAATCCGGAGACTTAATATGGCCAATAGTGATATCCACAAAGGGCGCTCCGAATCCGGAGACTTAATCGGCCCTAAGGTGTCATGCACCAAAGGGCTCTCTGAATCCGGAGGCTTAATCGGCCCTAAGGTGTCATGCACCAAAGGGGGCTCCGTATCCAGAGACTTAATATGGCCAATCGTGATATCCACGAAGGGCGCTCCGAATCCGGAGACTTAATCGGCCCTAAGGTGTCATGCACCAAAGGGCGCTCTGAATCCAGAGACTTAGTCGGCCCTAAGGTGTCATGCACCAAAGGGGGCTCCGTATCTAGAGACTTAATATGGCCAATCGTGATATCCACGAAGGGCACTCCGAATCCGGAGACTTAATCGGCCCTAAGGTGTCATGCACCAAAGGGCGCTCCGAATCTGGAGACTTAGTCGGCCCTAAGCTGTCATGCCCTAAAGGGGTCTCCGTATCTGGAGACTTAATATGGCCAATCGTGATATCCACGAAGGGCACTCCGAATCCGGAGACTTAGTCGGCCCTAAGGTGTCATGCACCGAAGGACACTCCGAATCCGGAGGCTTAATCGGCCCTGAGGTGTCATGCACCAAAGGGCGCTCCGAATCAGGAGACTTAGTCGGCATAATGAGGTTTTGTGAGATGAGATGAACGTCAAAGAAAGATTATTTGCATTGCAGAAGTGAAATATATACAGGTATCAAAGCCCACAGGTCGGGTTAGTGATATGATTTTCATGAAATCGCTGCTTATGCCGATTGGGGAGAGCCACGGATCTCTTCGATGCCACGGGTTGTTGGGAAGCGCACGAGCTGATGATAAGTGCTTGGAATGGCTTTCATAATATGTATCCAGGTTCGCCCCATGATGACATTATACGGGGATGGGAGCTTTACAACCAAGAATTCTATTTCGACCGTTCTGGAGCCCGCTCGGACAGGTAGTACGATCTTCCCTATCGGGTATTCGGGATTCATATTAAAGCCGAACAATGGATGCGGTGCCGGACACAAATCTGACTCGTTGAGGCCGAGTTTGATGAAAGTTTGGTAATACATAACCTCCGAGGTACTCCCTGGGTCTATGAGAATTCGTTCAATGATGAACCGGTTTATGCGTAATCTAATGACCAACGGATCAATGTGGGAAGCTGTCGCACCACTGAGGTCGGAGTCATTGAAAGCAATTGTCGGAGCTTCTTTGGGCCAGTCAGTCGAAATACATTGCCCCTGGATGATTGGATGCGATTGAATTGTGTGCACGGCTGGGGGTGCAGGCAGGCTGTAAATTACATGGATCACGCCAAGCGAAGGAGAGTCCTGTCTCAAGGCTAGTGCCTTGGTTGGCTTTCCCTATTTAACATACTGCTGCAGTCGGCCGTCTTGCACTAGTTCTTCCAGGTGATCTTTTAATTCGTAGCAACTCTCTGTTTCGTGGCCGTGATCTTTGTGATATTCACACCGCCGGTCCCTTCGTCGCGTATCGGGCAGCCCCACCATCTTTGACGGCCATTTGAAGAATGAATGGTGTTGGACTTTGGTCATTATTGCAGCGATTGGTTCTGACAACTCTGTGTACTTTTTGTCGGCACATCTCAAACGTCTATTGTCGACTTACAGTTGTTCATTCGTCCGGTGGGGACATTGATCGCTTGATCGGCGAGTATCCCGTCGTTTATCACGTTTAGTGCGCTGCCGAGGCTCTGGGCTAGGAGGTGGCACGAAACTTATTGGTGGGGCAATTTCCAGGGGGGCCGTTTTGTTGGACATTTGGCTGGCCTTTATTCTTAAGGCATCGTCTTCCACTTTGTAATACTCCTTAACTTTCTTCATCAACGCCCAGGTCGTTTTGGGGGGTCTTCTGGTGAGAGAACTGCGAAGGGGACTATCTGGGTGTAGTCCCATTTTGAAGGCGGTGATGGCCATGGAGTCGTTACAAGCGTCGTCGACGAGGTTGAAGCACTCCCAATATCGCGCCGAGTATGCACTAAGCGTTTCTCCTGACTGAATTTGCATGGCCCAGAAAGAGTCGGCCTGTTTCGGCTATACCTCATTGGTTATGAACCTGGCCCTGAATGATTTCTGTAATTGATGAAAGCTTCTGATGAAGGCCGGCTCCAGCTTATAATACCACCTGACAGCTAATGGCCCCAGGCTGCTGGGGAATATTCAGCACATGAGAGCTTCGTTGTCTGCATGCAAAGTTATGGCCTGTTTGTAATGACGGATATGATCAGTGGGGTCTGATTTTCCATCATAAAGAGTGAATGACAAAGCTTTGAACTTCTTGGGCAAGGCTGCCCTTGCAATCCGTCGGTCAAAAGGATCGTGCTGGTCGTCTTCGTCTGAGCTGCTCCTCCTGCGCTTGTTCCTTGTACGTAGGCTCTTTTCAAAAGAGCTGGAAGTTTTGGATCGTCCCTTCTTGGTGAGCTCTATGGATAATGAGTTGGAGTCGCAATTAGTATCCTTGGGCCGGGCTCGAGGTCGTTGTCCACCGGCCCTCAGAGGTCGTTCGGGATCTTGGCGCATGGCTTCTCTCGATTTCGTGACTTCGAGGGCCAAATCTTGACGAAGACGTTCATTTCCAGCGATCATGTTCTCCGGCCTCTGTTCATTTTGCTTTGCTTGTTCTGTGATCGCCTGCATTGTCTCTTGCGCTGAAATCGTTGGTGAATCGAAGTTCAAGACGCGTCTTGCAGCGATGGTTTCTTTCCCAAGCATATTTGCTAGAGTGAGGTCATCTCCTTGTGCGGTCTCGTCAATGGTTACCGGAGGATCTTCAATCACACCTACCATGGATGTATTTGAGTATTCCCACAGACAGCGCCAATTGTGGAGAAGTGGTTTGGAAATACTCTTCAGATCCTGGGAGGCGCTGGTGATCCTTAGCTAGTCACCTGAAAAGAGGAAAACTCCGGTCGAGGGTGCCGGGATTAGCACTCCGACGGACAAGTTAGTTCAGACACTCAAGATAACTTTCTCTTTAAGTTAAGTGAAATGATTCTTACATACTTTTCTGGATTTGCGGTTCTTCTATTTATACTCACTTCTTGGGCCTCAGGGCCTGAGCCTACTTTTATCTTATTCACCTTACATTCATTCGGATCTACTGATCCTCGTCTATTCAGCTCGTTAACGTATTCAGCACCCTAGTTACGCAATATGAAGACGAGTAGTATCCAGTTTCTGGGGTATGCGTCTCCTGACTCTTCCAATTATTCGGCCCCCACACATGTCTAGGCGTAACACCAAGATACATAAGGGTGTTCACAATGCTAAGATATTTACCAAGACTGCAAGTCCTGATTTTGTTAAGACCAAAAAGATTTGGGTGAGAAAAGATGACTTGACTTGTTTAGTTGTTTACACTGCTCTAAAAGCACGAAACTCACACATGTGGTATCTTGATAGTGGGTGCTCTCGTCACATGTCAAGTAACAAATCCTACTTCATCTCCCTTGAAAAATATGAAGGTGGAGTTGTCACCTTTGGAGATGGTGGCACTTCTAGAGCCATTGGTAAGGGCTCTATTAGTGTGGCTGGTCTTCCTAAGCTTGAAAATGCTTTACTTGTTGAGAGCCTTAAAGCAAATCTTTTGAGCATCAGTCAAATGTGTGATTCCCACAATGAAGTATTGTTTTCAAAAACTAAATGTGAAATTTTGGATAAAAAAGAAAATACTATCATGCATGGGGTTCACACATCTAATAATTGTTACAGGATTGTTACTACTAATGATCTCACTTGCCACTCAGCCATCAAAAGTAACATTGATTTGTGGCATCAAAGATTAGGTCACATGAATTTCAAAGACCTAACTAAGGTAAAAATCTAAACTATGTGTGTGGACCATGTCAACTTGGAAAGCAAACTCATGCCCCTCATAAAAAGGTGAACAGCTTTACAACCAAACATCCTCTTGAATTGGTTCACATGGATTTAATGGGACCTATTCGCACTGAAAGCATTGGAGGTAAAAGATACATATTTTTAACTATTAATGATTTTACTCTCTTTTCATGGGTAAATTTTTTAAGAGAGAAATCTGATACATTTGATGCTTTCCAGGCTTTAGTCCTTAAAATCAAAAATGAACAGGGTGTTTCCATTGGGCGTATCATAAGAATCTAAACTGATCATGGTCGTGAGTTTGAAAACAGTTCATTTTCAAATTTTTGTGATATGCATGGAATTAAGCATGAATTTTCTACACCTATTACTCCACAACAAAATGGAGTTGTTAAGAGGAAGAATAGGGTTGTTCAAGAAATGGCTAGGGTCATGCTCCTCAGTAAGAAAGTTCTTCCAAAGTTTTGGGCTAAAGCCTTAAATACTCCTGTTTATGTCATAAATCGTGTGTATCTGAGGCCCGACACTTTATAAACTCCATATGAGTTGTGGAAGGGATTAAAACCTAATGTAAAATACTTCAAAACTTTTGGGAGTAAGTGTTACATTTTCAAAGATAAAGGGCCTTTGGGTAAACTTGACTCCCGAAGTGATGAAGGTATTTTTCTAGGGTATTCAACCACTAGTAGGGCTTTTCGAGTCTATAACCTGCGAACTTCATCTTTAATGGAATCGATCAATGTGGTTATAGATGACACAGGTTCTCCTACTTCAGCAACAAATGAGGAAGAAAATGGTAAGTCTCCAATCCTGGATATTGAATCACAAAGTCAAAGAGAAGCTGTGGTCCAATCACAAGAAGTTGAAACAACACCAACTTCTTAGGTAAGTCAGAGTCCAAAGAGTGCACAGAGAGACACCACTTTTGATGCTTCAGTCACCACAAGTCCTGAGTTTAAACCATCAACAAGGGTGAAACTGAATCATCCATCTCAACAGGTGATTGGAAGTATCTTGGATCGAATAAAAACCCGAAGACAAATTCGAGATGAGGTATCTCATATGTGTTATGTTTCATTAATTGAACCTAAAAATATAAAAAAGGCCTTACTAGATGATAGTTGGGTCAATGCTATGCATGAAGAATTAGGTCAATTTGAACGTAACAATGTTTGGACTTTGGTTACCAGACCTAGAGACATGAATGTGATAGGTACCCAGTGGATCTTTAAGAATAAATCTGATGAGAATGGTATTGTGGTTAGAAATAAAGCTAGGTTGGTTGCTCAAGGCTACACACAAGTAGAGGGTGTTGACTATGATGAGACGTTTGCCCCTGTTGCATGTCTCAAATCTATTCGTATTTTACTTGGTGTTGCATGCTTTCTTGGTTTCAAAATGTTTCAAATGGATGTGAAAAGTGCCTTTCTGAATGGGTACTTGAAAGAAGAGGCTTATGTTGAGCAACCTAAAGGGTTTGAGGACCCTAAATGTCCAAACCAAGTCTACAAGCTAGACAAGGCTTTGTATGGGTTGAAACAAGCCCCTCGGGCTTGGTATGATAGACTTACTACATTTCTTCTTGATAATGATTTTGAAAGGGGTAGTGTGGATAAGACTTCATTTGTGAAACATACTAAGTCTCATATTCTTGTTGCTTAGATTTATGTTGATAATATTGTGTTTGGATCCACTACTGATCATCTTGTGAAATATTTTTCGGATTACATGACACATGAGTTTGAGATGAGCATGATGGGAGAGTTGTCTTATTTCTTAGGTCTTCAAATTAAACAGTCTCATTTGGGTATGTTTGTTTCTCAGACTAAGTATGCCAAAAATCTTGTGTCAAAGTTTGGTCTTAAGTCAGCCAAGCATGCATGCACTCCCATGAGCACCAGTCTTCACCTCTCCAAAGATTTCTCTGGTACTGATGTTGATCCTACCCTGTATAGAAGTATGATAGGGAGTCTCTTGTGCCTTACTGCCAGTCACCCTGACATTGCTTTTAGTGTAGGTGTTTATGCCCGTTACCAAGCCTATCCTAAAGAGTCTCATCTAATTGCTGTCAAATGGATCATAAAATATGTGAATGGAACTTTGGAGTATGGGATTTGGTTCTTGACTGACACTATTGCTGAAATCACTAATTTTTCTAATGCTGATTGGACAGGGTGTGCTGATGATCGTAAGAGCACATCTGGGGGGTGTTTTTATATTGGGAATAACCTGGTTGCCTGGTATAGCAAAAAGCAAAATTCGATTTCTCTTTTGATCGCTGAGGCCGAGTACATTGCTGTAGGGAGTTATTGTGCACAAATGTTATGGATGAAGCAAATGTTTCACGATTATGGAATTGACCAAAACACTCTCACTCTTTTCTGTGATAACACAAGTGCCATTAACATTTCTAAAAATCCTGTCCAACACTCTCGCACCAAACACATTGATATTCGTCATCAATTTATCCGAGAGTTAGTGGAAGAAGGCCTTGTTGTACTTGAACATGTTCCCACTGAGCACTAAAAAGCTGATATTTTTACAAAACCCCTTGATCTTCTTACGTTTGAGTTCCTTAGAAAGACCTTGGGTGTAGTGCTCAGTTGTTAGGGTGTTATCTGTTACTAGAGGGGGTGTGAGTGATTGTTTTTTTGTATACTTGGATGCTATAATCTCACTCTCTTAGATTCCCATCATTTCAGCATTTAGAAAAATATGAACTCCTCTTATGCTGCTTGCTAGACTTCATTTTTCATTGTTCATATCTCATTATGAATGCTCATACTCATTGACTTTATGACTTCATTCTGTACACATTCTTGAGATAAACTATTGCAGGGGTTTCCACACAAGTGATCAAAGTTCTCTATGGACCACTAACAGTGTATCTTTTACATTATTGGAGAAATTGACCTATACTAGTATATCATGGGTGATGTTGAGTCTCTTAACCATCTACCATCATTTATTCACTTTTGCGGTTTCTCCCTCAGTTCATTGAAGTTCGGGCATTAGGAAAAGGCTACTTCAGTGGCACCAACCAGGCCATCCTTTCTTGATTTCATGCTTTTCTGGTTTGGTCTCCATACTCTTGAGCATGCAAGCCACTAGTGAGTGCCCACAAAAAAGAAAAGTCTCATGATAAAAAAAATAAAAGGAGACTCATTGACTGAGGGGGAGCCTCCGTGCTTACTCAACAAATATCCCTTAATTTATAGTTGTTTGACTTTTCTCTATGATTGTTTCACTACTCTTGCCGAAGGTTCAGCCATCCAATCACTATGAGGATTAACTTTAGCTTTGTGGCCTCTCAAGGATTGCACACACACACACATTCTTTTTGTGAGCTCTCATGTTTGTTTTTGAGTTATGCATTCTCATGTTGCTTATGATCATTGATTGAATATTATCTATTTTGCTCATGATCTTATGGTTCATAATTTCAAAATGTACAAGTTTACAGGCTTCATGGTTTGTGGATAATCTCATCTTAGTATTACAGTCTTCCAATTATACTCCCCTATGTTTTACAGGTCACCCTTCTCTGGTTGAGTTGTTTTTGTTTTTTGTTATTTATTTATTTATTTATTTTAAAAAAAAAAGGGTTGTTTTGAGGTTTGGTGTTTTTTTCTCCCTGCTCGAGCAGAAACTCTCACGCTCGAGCATGGATTTCATTCATTCAGCATTTTGTGCAGAGTTTCGCAATTCTGCGAGGTTGTTTTTGGCGCTCAAGTGTCCATTTTCATGCTTGAACGTAGCCACGCGTGTTTTGGCTCACGCTCAAGCGTTAAAACCCACGCTCGAGTAGACTGGTTTGATTTAAAACTCCTTCCCTCATCTCTTCAGTTAATTTTTTCCCCAAAATTCATTCTCTCTCTTAGGGCTTCTTGGAGATTCAGTACATTGCTCTTCCTTGAACTATTCATTGGTGATTCCTGTTCTTCTTGCACATCTAAGGTAGGTTTCTCTTCTATTTCGCCGCCATTCTTCTGTTTCTTCATTCTTGGTCGTAGTTTATTCCTCTTATGTTTCATTCTTCTCTATTGTTTACATTGTTTGGGTCTTATTGGTTTTTGTGAATCTAGTTATGGAATATTGGGCTGTGGAATTTTAGGTTGTGTTCTATATTATCACTGCTTTCAATTCTAGGTTTTATTTCATTATGTGATCTATTTGGTTAATTGATTATATCACTATATTATCCTTGAATATTTTGTTAACTGGGTTACAATGTGCTTCATATTTCTATTGACTGATTAATTTTGCTAGATTTCAAGTCTATCACTAATGTTTTGTTTATGTTTTTTTTTTTCTCTTATGGTTTAACTTTTGTCTTGGGTTGGGAGATTGGTTTAACTTTGGTTTATTCTTGTTTTAGTCATGTCTTCCTCTAAGCAAAAGAAGTCCACTGCCACTCGACCCTTCTTTAACTCAGACCGGTTTCTCTCGGCTGATAAAGCCAAATTGTTTCAAGAGTCCTATCCGTCTTGAACTGTTCATCTTGAACGAAATGTTCTCCCTAACACCTTTGAATCTATCCATATCCGTCCATTATTTGATCCTTTGGGTGGGGATTTGATACTCTTCTTCTTGGGTCCTCAAAATCTCAGTTGCGTTAGAGAATCTTACTATAATATGGCGAGTCTTGATGACATTGGTCCTTCATTCAAGACATGGGTCCAGTCCAAATCTATCACAGTCACTACTGATCTCATTTGTGAGCTTTTAGGGATTAGTAAAGTCTTCCCTATTTTCTATCCTTTTCCTGTGAGACCCACTTGTGATTTTAATGAGGTGGCCACTGTTTTATGTAGTACATCTCGTCCTTGGCTCTCAGGCTCATTAATCAAGCAAAATGAGCTCCTACCCCATTTTTGGTTACTCAATCTCATTATGTGTACCAACATTATAGTGACCACCCATAGCACGAAAATAAACCAAGAACAAGGGTTTGTCCTTCAGTGTATTGCTCTCCATCGCTCCATTGACCTTGCTACTTTGATCATTCAGAAGATAATTGTTGCGTTTGAGCATGACAACCTTGGTCTACCTTACGGGTGCCTCATTAACCAGCTTCTTGCCAAGTTTGAGGTTCCCTCGCTTGATGACGATGAATTTGCTTCACCTTCTCGACCTTTCACCAAAAAAAGGGTCTCCTAGAGTCAGTCTCATGTTATGGGGGTTTCTACCGGGGTAGGTCGTTCTAATACAGGTCCAAGTGATGCTGCCATGGCAGAGGAGGCTGCGTTTCATGCGGCTGCTACCGATGAGGCTGTTGGTGAGGGGTAACAGCCACTTCCAGTTCATACTATCTACGGCCAGCTCCACCATTTCGAGCAATCTGTTGTTTCTCACTTTGATCGTCTTGAGGGCCAGATCGATATTTTCGAGGCCAGACTCTTGTTGTCAAAATCTATGGAAAAATTGAGTTTTTAATCGAGTTGTAATTTTCTAGTTTTAGTCTTCCCACTCGAGCGAGCAAAGTGACACTCGAGCAGAGTTTACACTCTCACAGTATTTTGTGTGTTTGCAAAAGTGCTTAGTGATGTGTTTTTACACTTGAGCGTGGGATCTTCTGCTCGAGCGTGAACCCTGTTTTGGAACACACAATATAGAGTCCCCACTCGAGTGTCCATTCCCACGCTCGAGCGGACCACGCAATCTTTGTTTCTATAAATTCGCTTGTTGCTCCAATTCTAGGGTTACTTTTCCTAGATCTTCTTTAAGGTTCTTAGGGTTTTCTTTTGGAGTATTTTTTTCTAATTTTCCTTGATGTTTGATTGAGTTTGAACTCATGTTCTTATAAGCCACATCAAGGAGTTTGTTTGATTTTTCTTTGAGAGTATTCTTCTTCGGTGGCATCCGAAGGTTCAAGCACAGAGTAATCAAAGGAGTTTGATGCTGTGTGTAGTCGATTATTCGACAATTGATGTTGTGGATTCAACATCAAGTTAATCAATTCCGTATGAAGGTTATGGTGAAAGACATACAGAAGATTTGAAGACAAATTAGAAGCAGTTCTGGTAATTTATTTGGTATCTTTGTAATCTTTCTTTCTTCAGTAGTGGATTGATTTGTGGCATTTCGCCCATGGTTTTTTTTTATCACAATTGAAAGTGCTTCAATTGTGATTTTTCCATGTAAAAAATCATCTATGTCGATTCATTGTTTTTTGAAACAACAATCTAAATCACTTTCGTACGTGCTTGCTAATTTAGATTGTGGGTTTTAATTGGTTGGGAATTGAAACAATTTAATCTTGGTCTAATCACGAATCACTTAGATTTTTCAGTTCTAATAAGAGCAACACCATCAAAAACCTAAGCAAGTGTCGACAACTGAGGCACCAAATCTTCAACAGCTTGTGACTCTACCAGACAGTAAAGAGAATAGGGGCATTAAAAATGGTCAGAGCTGTGAAATAAATCAGGAGGACACAACAGACCTGAGAGAGGGGAAGAAGCAAAACAACAACAACAATGAAGAAGAGGTGAAAGGTGATAATGCTGTATTAAATCTGTAGATCACAAAGTGAGTAATGGACATGTATCAAAAGCAGATGATTACAAAATGCTCATGGATTTAACTAATTTCCCAAACCTTGTTGCATTGTTGGCCTTGGAGCCCACTTAGAGAAATAATGGAACGAAGAAAAGAATAATAATAAAAAGAGAAAAATCGAGTTCAAACTGCCAAATAATGTGGTATGTCATATTCATACATCTATTATGTTGTATTATAACCAAAAACCTATTTGTGTTTCTTTTCTTTGTATAGTTTTGACTTGGCAATATGAGAAATATATTTTGTTAAGAAAATACCCACTTGGCAATGTGAGATAAATCTATTCTATTAAGCAAATACCCAGGTTTGTTTCATAACTGTTTTGTTACGGAACAATTTTAATTTCTCTTCTTAAATCATTTTAATGTGCCAATATACAAAAAGCGAATAAAAGTATTTATTTCTAAGCATGATCAGCACAAGAGATCAAATTAGAAACAAGTAGATGATAAGAAATACTATGAGATGAGGAACATGCACATGGCGCTCACATCTAGTTCACATGAGAGGTAACTGAAAAATAATTGACTAGGGGATATAAAGGAATGTATAGGGAAAAGAATATGACGAGATCACGAACTAATCTGTTGGTGCTTCCTTCTCTCTTATGTGCATGTCGTATATATTTATGTATATAATAAAATAAATGTACACTTGATTTGTTTCACTACTTGTTTCAGCATTAAATTTTTAATAAAATAAACGAAAAGTTTTCATGTTTCTTTTTCTAAGACACAGTTTCTCAGCAACAGTAAAAATACTTTATTCAAGTAAGAGCCAAGAACTAATTGAAGTTGCTAAATTACAACATAGAAGATCAAATCAGAGGACCAAAATTTCAACTTCAACATTCAAAATTCAAAATTAGAACATCAAAACAAAGAACAAAGATCTAACAAAATAGAGGACCAAAATTTGAACTTCAACATTCAAAATTAGCACCAAAAATTACAAACTCAATTAAGTTAGAAGATCAAAAGCACCAAAATTGTGTTGGGAATGTGTTATTCTTTGTTTATTTAAAAAAAAATTATGACATAGTTGATAGAGATACATATATATGTATGTCAATATAGAGAGAGAAATAAGAGTTTCACTTACCTTGAGCGAATGCGAAGAATGAGTTCAATCATCCACGCCGGTAACACAGACCACAACACCATTCCAATCCCTCCCGCCGTCTGAAACACTCGCCTTCTCTGCGTCGGACTTGTCGTCTTCCTTGCTGCTGCTTCTCTTTTTTCCCTCCAAAAGTTAAGTGGTGTAAAGAGATGAAAGGGTTAATTTAGGGTTAATATTGGTAATATAATGGAGGTGTAGTGAAAGTTATATTTTTTTTAGTAGTTTAATGAGATGGAGGGTGTAAGGAAGTAAAAGAGTGGTGTAAGTAGAATCACCCACAATTTATTATTAAAAAGATGATATAGTGCAGAAGATTTTCATTACAGTTGGGGAAGAGAAGAGCAAAATGTTCGTAGTTTTATTATGTTGTTTTTAGAGATTATTCCCATAAATTGAACCCATCCCACCAAGAACAAAAACAACAAGCCTCGTCGGTGAATGAAGCTACCCTTTAATTAGGGGTGGGCACGGGTCGGTTGCGGCCACGGAACCTCCAATCCGCCATCCGTCCGCCAGATTGGCGGATTGGAGAAAATCAATCCACATTCGTCCGCCAATCCAGCGGATGGGGATTGAGCGGATTGGCGGTTTGGCGGATGAATACGAATCGGTTTGGCGGTTTAAGATTTTATAAATTTTTAGCATAATTCAACTTGTGCACTTCCTCAAAAAAAGAAAAAAAAGAAAGTATTACAGTCAATGACTTAAAAAATTATTATAATTACTGTATGTCTCATCCAAAAAAAGAAAGTTTGAAATTTTAAAATATCACAATCACTGCATGTCTCATCCACATATTACAATCACAGCATGATTTATCCACATAAAGTATTACGATCTGTGGTTCTTAAAATATAATAACAATTCAAACCACCAAAACCATGAACATAGCAGTAGTAAAGATTGTATGTCTCTGTATTTCTACATATATATATATATATATATATGTTTTTTAAAACAAAAACCAACCATCATATATCATATTTTCTATTTATTATTTTTAGAACTAAATTTAAAAACCAAAAAATATAGATAAATAATACGTTTATTTTTTTCAATTCAAAAAATATATTCAAGTTGAAAACTTTTTTTAACAGAATATTGAAACTCTTTTTCAATTGAAAACACAAACAAAATATTTAAATAAATTGAAAACATAAAATCTTATAAATTATTAGGGGTACTCGCGGTTTGGCGGTTTGGTTGCGGCCAAAGGAATCTCAAATCCGCCATCTGTCCGCCAAATTGGCAGATTGGAGAAAATCAATCCGCAATCGTCCGCTCATCATCACACATCCGTCCAAAATGTAGCGGTTCGGTTCGGTTCGATTCGGTTTATTTTGACGGATCAATATATCCGTTGCTCACCCCTTTACCTATAAATTGTTTGTTAAGAATAGAAAGTTAGGGAAAGTTGGTCCTATCTTTGATATGCTTTGTGAACCATATACCACATACGGGTTGGAGAGTCCTTTCCTCGAATATATATATATATATATAGGGCAAATTACACTAACAGTCCCTATAGTTTAGGGCTTGTGTCACTTTAGTTCTTAACTTTTCAATTATGACACATTTGACCCTGAATTTTGAATATTGTTCCAAATAAGGACAATTGAACATACCCTTGCTTAATTTCAAGGGCAAAATCGTCAATTTGATAAAATATAAACTAATTTGACGAAAATAAATGTCAAAAAAATATTTTAAAATTTTTAAAAATTATTTCTACTCACCAAAAATAAAATTATATAAAATTGATAAAAATTAATAAAAATTACATGATTTATTTTTAAAAATTAATTTTACATGATCATCATCCAAATACATAATAAAAAATAATTTGGTAAAAAAATAAATAAATGTTTAAAAGATTTTTCAATTTTATATAATTTTATCTTTAGTAGGTAGAAATAATTTTTAAAAATTTAAAAATAATTTTTTGACATTTATTTTTATCAAATTAATTTATATTTTATCAAATTGACGATTTTGCCATTGAAAAATCCAATAGTATTTTCTATTGTCCTTATTTAGAACAAGATTTAAAATTTAGGGTCAATATATCACAATTAAAAAGTCAGAGACCAAAATGATATAAATCCCAAACTATAGGGACCATTAGTATAATTCACTCATACATATATATATATATATATATTTTCAGGTTAAGAAAACAACGCTTTACAATGCCAAAGAAAGAAAAGCATTGTAACATTCAATGCTGAAGACTGAGGTTTCGTTTGGAAAGGAAGTTTAGGACTATTTTAATTATAAAAAAATAAAATAAGATTTTTAATTTAATAAAATAAAATATTATATTCAACTCATAATTATTACATTTTTTTTTCATAAAAAATCAAAAAAATTAAAAAAAAATTCTTCTTAAATAAATTTTTTTAATCTCAAATTAAAATAATTAAAAAACTAAAAAATTAAAAAGGCAAGCCACTCTCCGAACGAATCCTCAAATAAAGTGACATTCAGATTACACATGTACTTCTGTGGACTGAGTGGGACTGAGTACTAGCTGAATGTTCTGATTCTCTCTCTCTCTCTCTCTCTCTCTCATTTACATGTTCTGTTATCTACATTGGGTGTTGGAATGAGCACTTGAATATAGACCATGGTTGTTATCTCTCATCAACTAATCATACTTCAATTTCCCCCAAGTTTAAATACAAATTTATAAAATTAATAATGAATTTTTATATTGATAATTCGGTTTTTTTATTTTGTAGGACCTTTCATTTATATCATTTATTAAAAAAATTAAGTTGATTCGATAATTGTAATAATTTTATTAGATTGCATTTGTCTCTAAAGCAATTAATAGTTATTTTGACAGCACACTTGTTATTCATTTTTTCTACAACAGTCGAAATAAAATTAAAATATGTTAAGACTATCGGATCAATAAAATTTTTTTGCATTAATGATATACATAGAGTGACTTATAAAATAAACGATTTGAATTATTAAAACGAGACTTTTGATGAGAGGCTTATAAAATGAATGATTCACGTCATTGAAACGAAAATATATAGTAAGTTCCATAATCCCAAACATGACTATCAATTCAACTTTAAATTTGGATGAAACGAACTCATAAAAGATTGTCTAATGAGGTTGAAATTATTTATTTTGGGAAAAAAATACCATTCAGGGTACTTTTCGAAAACTAATTACATGCACATTGAAAAACTTATAATTTTAGTAATTAATATTAATAGAATTTATCATTAATACATAAATAATTTTGTACAAATCCACTGATATTTAATTTTCCTTTTATTGTACGCATACCCATATCATAGACTGTGTCCCTAAACAATAAAATTCTCAAGACAATATATGGCACATTGGTTTTGTGAATTTAGAATGTCCCGTCAAATTCTAATGTTGACACTATTCCCTAACAGGGAATAACTCAATGAAGTTAAAGAAAACAATATCAAGGGCGATGTCCTTCTAACTTGTTGTCAACAATCTACAGATCCATTTTAATTTCATGTCTTTAAGCCCATAATAACAATGCAAAAGTTTGGAGTGATTCATGTTTTTAGACAAAACTTATGCCCATTAAGCCCAAGCCTAAGAAATAGATATTACACAAATGATATTAACTTATTTTTGTAGAAGTTGAACTCGAAATCTCACAAGCATAAAAGGTGTTATACAATCATTAAACTAAATATTCTGGTTAACTCAATTTATTCACATAAATTCTTAATAGTAGTTAGATAGCATGACTTGTAAGTAATTAAAGAATAGGATAAATTACACTCATATTTCTTGTAATTTATTCTTATGTCAATTTAATTATTGTAGTTTTAATTGCATTAACTTTACTTTTGAATTTTTCATATCGTATCAATCTAGTCTAATTGATGATGCTCTTTTAAAAATTGACTGAATTAAAGAGCTAAATGATTTATTCATTTTTCTTAAAGTGATTGAGAAATTGACATTCAATTGCATTTGTTCCCTTTTTAAAAAATCATTTCTTCCTTAATTTTTGTGGAATTTCTTAACTCATGTTATCAATTGCATTAAATTGACACAATAACATAAATTAAAAAATAAATTTAATAAAATTAAATTTACTCAGGACACATTTAATAGAAGAAACAAATTAGGAGCACCGTGAGTATAGTTATAAAGAAAAGTAAAATTAGAATTTTCATATCCCCTCACCTAACTAATTTTTGTATCATATGGCGAGATTTTCACTGCACCAAACAAGACGTTTGTTTCTGCTGAAGTTTGTCTTTTATACACAATTTTATTTTTCACTGACTCAAAACTAAAATTGCTCGTTAAATGGTAATACTAGATACAAACTGAATCATATACAAAAGCATAGGAGTTTTTTTTTATTGATGATTATATCTCTAGTGAGGAGAGTGATTGGCTACATAATTTGAACTAGCTACATATATACATAAATACACAATGATAGTAAGTATTAAGGGGTATTGGATCATGCAGAGGAGGCAGGAGCATCACCACCACCAACAGGGCTTATCTTCTTATTCTTGTTGTTCTTGTTATTGTTGTTCTTGTCACTTATCTCCTTCTTCTTGTTATCATTGGTGTTCTTAAACAAGGCAACTCCAGATTCAAACATCATCTCCGTCACCTTCTTCTTTGGTGCCGGAATCACGGTAGCTGGTCCTTTCTTTGCTCCACGTCCAGATGACTCTGCCATCTCTCTCTCTCTCTCTCTCTCTCTCTGAATGAATTGTGAATTTCTGTGTTGTGTTGTGTTGTGTTGTGGTGCTTGCTTGTGCTTCTCAACAGAGAAACGTAGGGATACTTATAGACGGGAAGCTCCTAATGTTTTTAACATTTCTTTGCCTTGATGACGTGTCCAATACATTTTTAAGAGCCATCCGAGTGTTTGTGTGTTTTACATGTGTGTGTGTGGGTCTTAGGGTTTGTGAAGCCAAGTTGAAGTATCCACGTCAATGTGTATAAGGAAAACAATCGAGACAGCGCAATTTTGAAAAGTTGGTTAAAAGTTATTTTTTAATTTTAATTTTTTTTTATTTTTTTGTGAGTGAGGGAAATGGGTTAAAAGCTGAAAAGTGACTTTTAACCCACTTTCCAAAATAGGCCTTTTATGATGTATTCACAATGAAATAATATGTTATGTATTAATTTTTAATTTATTACAAATTTAATTATGTAATATCTAAGTTTCGGAAATTTTAAATTATGTTCAGAAAAGAATCTGTGTTCTTTTTTGTTAATAGCCTGTCGATCAGTGTTTGTTGTTATTGATGCACCTTCATGGTAACTAACATGAAAAATACTAAGACGAAATAAATTTATATTCCGTTAAGTCATAGTTAAACTTTTTTTTAATTTTTAAGTCTCATTAAATTTTTAATAGTTTAAATTGCTCTTCAAATAATAATTGATCATCATTTATGATTATTTATAAAAGAACATGATAATTTGACATTTATTTTGATTTTCAAAACTTTAATAATCAACTTTCAAATTAAAAAAAAACTAAAAAATAAAAATTATGTGTAAAAAATAAAATAAAAAACTAATTACCTTGTTTGATTCCTATTTTCAGGATTCACTTTTTAGAAAATTAAAATTTTTTATTTTTCGTATTTTTATTTTCACTGAATTTTTTTAATATTTTAAATAATTTTTAAAAAAAATTTAGATACACCTAACATAAATACACTTAAAAAGTATAATATTTATAAAAAAAATCTATAGAAAATTCACTAAATACCAAAAATATATAATAATAAATAAAAAAAACTAGAACTCAGTATATTTTTCGTATTCTTGTTTATTTATTGATTTTTCAAAATATTTTTTTTATAAATATTTTACTTTTTAGATACATCTAAGTAAAGTTCATTTAAAAATGTAAATAAAAAAAGGGCTTAAAATTTTAAAAATATTCACAAAAAACAAAAAAAAAGGAAAAAAAAAATAATAATTAGCAGAAAATTGAATTCAGAAAATTGAAACCAAACACATTGAATGTTTTTTTTTTCAAAAAATTGAAAAAATTGAATTATTTTTTTGTGCAAAATTGAAAATTTTGTATCTATAAAGTAGTATAATGATGGAATATTGATGTGCAAAATTTAAAATTAAAAAAAAACTTTAAAAAAAATGGTAATGTTCTCAATTTTAAAACTGAAAAAATTGTTAATATTCTCGATTTTATTGGATAGTTAAATCAAACCAATAAGTAGAAAGACAAAAACATTTAATCTTGTTAGGACCTTTTGTTGTCAAATTCCATAGATCGAAACCAAAGTTGTAACAAGAGTTTTTTAAGAAGTTAGTTTCCTTCAAAAACATGATTACTTTGGAGTTCTGCAAGAAGTTGGTTTTCTACAAGAAGTTGGTTTTCTTTCCCAACTAGGGTTGCTTTGGTTTTCTATAAATAGTTGGGTTTCTCCCAAATCTAGGCTATTCATTGATTCATTCATTGATTCATTCATTGAATCTCTCCAGATCTTCTTTTTGGTTCTTAAGGGTTATATCTGGAGATATTTTGTTATTTTCTTTGATGTTTTATTGAGTATTTAACTCATGGTTTAAAGAGAGTACATCAAAGGTTTGTTTGTTATACACAAAAGAGAGAGTTGTTCTTCAGTTGTGAATTCTGAAGAATTCGAGCCTGAAGCTTTGGAGGGAATCCGGAGTGGCTCATTAGAAAGACAATTCCGTACTGAAGATGGGGTTGGAAGAGGCACATAGAGGTTGGTTCAATTAGGCGTTGTGAATTCGTTAGATAATTGAGAGTGATACCTGTGTAATTCCTTTATATCTTCTTAGTGGATTGTTCTTGTGGTCATGTTGCCGTGGTTTTTGATCACAATTGGAAGGTGTCCAATTGTGGTTTTTCCACGTAAAATCTTTGTGTCTCTTTCTCTTGATTGTTTGATTGATTGTTATATTCTGCTTAAAATTGATACATAATCACAAATCAACATCTAGGTGTTTTCTAGATTCTTCAATTGGTATCAGAGCGGGTCGTTCTACTTTGTTTAAAACAAAAATATATTTTTTTTTTTGAACGAGATCTTGTTTAATTTGTGATAATGGATTCAAAGAGGTTGGTTGAGAATACCACTAATAATGAATCCTCGGAGAGTGATAATGAAGAGCTTGAGCAAGCTTATAAAAAGTTGTATAAGGAGTCTCTTAAGTTATTCAAATTAAATGACAAACTTACAACAAAACTCAAAGCATGTGAATGTGAGAATGTCAAACTTAAGAAGGAGATTTCCGAGGCTAGGATCAATGCCATCAAGATAGCTGATGATCAACAAGTTCTTTGTGCAAAACTGTTGACTTGTGAGACAGAGAGGAATGAGCTACAGGAAATCCATGCCATGTTTGAAGAAAAGATTGAATCTCTCGAGATGTCACAAGTTGCTTTGGAAGAACTAATGATCAAGAAAGAGGAAGAGCTCAAGTGTGCCATGGTGACCATTGGTCTTTGGAACAAAGGATCAAAGACTTTGGAGGATATCATTGGGTCTCAACAAATCTGTTCAGACAAGAGTGACATTGGCTTTGGAGGTAAGAAAGAGCAAAAACAGAGTGCTTCCACATCTCATGATACACAAACTCAAGGAAAGGGAAGACAAAAGATTCAACAAGAAGAAAAACTTCTCAAACTCCCTAGAGTTGGTAAGGTAAAAGAAAAGAAGGTACACCCTGTTTTTATTTGTCATCATTGTGGTATGCATGGTCATATTCGCCCTTTTTGTTATAAGTTGCATGGGAGAATGTCTCAAAAGGGTAAAAATTCGAATACTTTTTGGGTTAGGAGACAACCTTACTTGTCTAGGCGGAATACCAAGATTCATAAGGGTGTTCACAACACCATGACATTTACCAAGACCGCTAGACCTGATTTTGTTAAGACCAAAAAGATTTGGGTGAGAAAGCTTGACTTGTGTTAATTTGTTTATTTGTTTTGGGGTTTTTTGTTTATTTGTTTTAGTTGTTTTTTTTAATAAAAAATATGTGATTGTTTGTTTTTTTTGTCTTGCTTTGTTTAGAAAAAGATTAAAAAAAAAAAAAATCCAAAAAGATTTTCTTGTATGGTTTTGCAAGTTTGAAATTTTTGAATAGTCCTTGGTGCATATTGGAATTGATGAGAATATCCATTACATGTTAACATGTGTGTGCTTTCTCTGGTCATTACTCATTTTGGAGTGTGTGTTTTTTGATTAGTATGTCTCATTCTGTACACACTCTTGGATTAGCAAATATCGGAGTCTTCCGACTTAGTGTTTTTTTTTTATGGACTTCTGGCATTGTATCTTTTGCTTTTCTAGAGGAATTGACCTATACTAGCATATCATGGGTGATGTTGAGTCCTTTAACCACCTTCCATCTTTTTGCATCTCCATGGCTTTCCCCTCTGTTCTTTGTAGTCCAAGCATGAGGAAAAGGCTACCTCAGAGTCACCAACCAGGCCATCATTATTATATCCATGCTTCTCTGGTTCGGTTTCCGTACTCTTGAGCGTGTCAGCCGCCAATGAGTGTGCAAAAGAAAAACTATGCAAAAGAAAGAAAAAAAAAATGTGCAAAAGAAAGAAAAGAAAAAATGTGCAAAAGACAGAAAAGAAAAAAAAATGTGAAAAAGAAAAGAAAAAAAAGGGATTCATTGATTGAGGGGGAGCCTCCGCCTTTACTCACCAAATACCCCTTGATTCCTAGTGGTTTGACTTTCCTTAGTTGTGCTTAGATTCTCTTGTCGGAGGTCCAACTTTTATATCACTACTAGGATTTGAATCTTGTGTTTTTCGAACTCCAAGAGTCACACACACACCTTTATCATGGGATCTATGCTTTTCACATAATGCATCACTTTCTTTTATGAGGAATTTTCTAGAGGCTGTGCACATTTTGTTTTCAAGTAATTGTGCTTCTTGGATAATCTTGTGTGTTTCAAGGTACAAATCTGAAATTCCTTGCTTGCTCCACCATATTATTTTTTGTCGTTTTTCTTCTTGTTCACTGTTTTCAGTGTTTGTGGTTGTTTTTTAATAAGGGAGAGTTTGGTTCATCATTACCAGTGTTTGATGTATATTGATACGATAGTTTGGTTGATGGTACATTGTTTTTACTTTTACTTATATCCTTCTTTGGTACAGTTGGATTGTTAGTATTTTGTTTATGGATTGATTTATATTTTGTTATTTAATCTAGTTCCACATATTTTGGTTGGCTTGTGTGTAGTTATTTTATTTCAGGATAATTGTTCAAGAGCATGGATTTGAGTGTTGGTTCATAGTTGGTGGTGCTGCTTGAGAGATTTTGTTAGGAAATTTGTTTTAGATTGGTTTTATCCAGGATTTGACAAAGGGGGAGATTGTTAGGACTTTTTGTTGTCAAATTCCATAGATCAAAACCAAAGTTGTAACAAGAGTTCTTTAAGAAGTTGGTTTCCTTCAAAAACATGATTACTTTGGAGTTCTACAAGAAGTTGGTTTTCTTTCCCAACTAGGGTTGCTTTGGTTTTCTATAAATAGTTGGGTTTCTCCCAAATCTAGATTATTCATTGATTCATTCATTGATTCATTCATTGAATCTCTCTAGATCTTCTTTTTGGTTCTTAAGGGTTATATCTGGAGATATTTTGTTATTTTCTTTGATGTTTTATTGAGTATTTAACTCATGGTTTAAAGAGAGTACATCAAAGGTTTGTTTGTTATACACAAAAGAGAGAGTTGTTCTTCAGTTGTGAATTCTGAAGAATTCGAGCCTGAAGCTCCAGTGGATTCTGGAGTGGCTCATCGTAAAGACAATTCGTCTTTGAAGATGGGGTTGGAAGAGGCACATAGAGGTTGGTTCAATTAGGCGTTGTGAATTGTTAGATAATTGAGAGTGATACTGTGTAATTCCTTTATATCTTCTTAGTGGATTGTTCTTGTGGTCATTGCTGTGGTTTTATCACAATTGGAAGGTGTCCAATTGTGGTTTTTCCACGTAAAATCTTTGTGTCTCTTTCTCTTGATTGTTTGATTGATTGTTATATTCTGCTTAAAATTGATACATAATCACAAATCAACATCTAGGTGTTTTCTAGATTTTTCAAATCTCATACTCTATTTTTTTTCATCTGTTAGTAAAATAATTATCTGAAACATTATTATGCAAAATTGATAATATTTTTAGTTTTAAAAATTGAAAAAAAAAACTAATAATATTATCAGTTTTACTAAATATGATTTATTAGTTCAAAAAATCTTAAATAGAATCTAAATTACCATAACTTTTGTAAATAGAATTTTTAAATAATTAACTTTTACTTTTTTTTTTCTTTTTTTAATTACTTTCTGGGTAATTTTTCGAATTTTCAAACTTTTTCCATTCTTTTGGGTGAAAGAAACTTCCTAGTCAATGGCCAAAAAGTGTGCAAAGAACTTGTTACGCAAAAAAACCATGTGATGGATGTGATTGATAAATATGTTTTCAATATATATATATTTTTTTGGGTCTGTAACAGGGGGGGTGGTTTTCGAGTCTCAAAAAATTGGAAAAAAAAAAATCATATATTATATTAAGAATTTTAAAATAATTTAAAATTATAAGAGTTCGCACTTCTAAATTTTTTTTATATAATTTTAAAATTATATAGAGTAGCCCCCTAAATTATAGTTTGATAAACATGTTTAGTGCTACTTGTGCAGTCCTAAGAAACATAATTAATGATAAAAGCAAATCGAATCAACGAGTTGAGGCAGATGGAGTTTATTATTCCATTACATCTTTTGAGTTTGTCTTCATCTTACATCTTATGAGGGATATCATGGAAATTACTGATAATTTTTGCCAAGCTTTGCAAAGTAAATCTCAAGATATATTAAATGCAATGCAGTTGGTGTCTACAACGAAGATACTTATTAAAAAATTTAGAGAAGATGGATGGGTTCCATTGTTGAAGAAAATTAAATTATTTTCTAATGATCATGGTATACAGATTCCTGATATGAGTTGTCCTTATAAAGGAGGTCAAGGTCGGTCTCATTCTGAAAGAGATCAACTCACCATGGAACATCATTTTCGAGTTGATATTTTTATGGTTACAGTTGATTCTCAATCACAAGAATTAAACAATAGGTTTAAAGAAAATGTAATGGAATTACTTGTTCTTAGCTCTGTTTTGGATCTTAGGGATGGTTATAGATTATTCAAAATTGAGGATATTTGTAAACTTGCAAATAAATTTTATCACATGGATTTCTCCGAGCAAGAAAAATTGCATTTGAAATATCAGTTGAAAAACTATAAGCTTGATATTTCCATACTTCCCGAGTTTCAGAAGCTGTCAACCATTTCTGAGTTGTGTCAAATGTTGGCAAAAACAAAAAAGTCAACAAGTTATCCTTTTATTGATAGATTGATCCGCCTTGTGTTGACTTTACCTGTTTCAACTGCTACATCAGAACGTGCATTTTCAGCTATAAAACTCATTAAGTCTAAATTGCGCAATAGGATAGAAGATGGTTTTCTAGTTACTTGATTACGTACATTGAAAAAGACATTGTTCGAGAGTTTGATGTAGATTCTATCATCCATACTTTTGATATTATGAAAGAGCGTCGAGTTCAATTGAAGATGCCTAATTTTAGTAAATAAATGTATGTAGAAATAGTTACTACTTTTTGTAAGTGAGTATGGGCAAAAAAATATTCTCAATTGTATAATCATCTTTTGGTACTCAACTATGTTGATAAGGAATATATAGTTTAATATTTTATCGAAACATTATTGATTTTTTTCATGTTAGTAAAAATTGGTGTTGAACTTCAAATTTTATTTGTTAGAGGTTAAACATACTTTGACCCCCCCCAAAGTCATAATCCTGAATCTGTCTCTGGTCTGTAGGTTTATGTTTTCAATATGTTTAAGAACACAAAATCAGTTATAAAATTAAACATAAAAAATATATAATTTTAAAAAAATTGGTACTACTAATAGATTTTATAAAATTTAATTAATTTATTTATATTTTATATTTTATCCTGCTTAATTTATAGGTTGGTGGCAGAAATATACTATAAGCTTTAGAGGAATACGGGGTGACCTTTTGCCAACAAACACTTGTCTTGCCTAATTGAAAAATTAAAAATTCTTTGAAAGTAACTAAAAATGCCTACACAATGAAAAGGATCGTAACATTCTGTGCTGTGAGCTGAAAAGAATAAAGTAAAATTGCAGATTACACCGAAATTTGTGATGTGATGCGCGGACTGATTCTTTTTACAGTCAACACTCTCATGAAAATTATATCCAAAAGAGACCATGAATAACTTCACCTTGCTTGGTTTCCAGTTTTCCAAAACACTTTTCAGAAAATTCTACTCTCTTATTTTCTGTGTTTTTTTGTTTTTATTGAATTTTTTTAATATTTTAAGGAATTTTTTTACTTTTTAGACACACCTAACATAAATACACCTAAAAAGTAAAAAAATTATAAAATTTTGTTTTTTAAAGATTCACTAAATACCATAAATACAAAAAAGATACAAGAATTAAGACATTTTTGTATTTTTATGTATTTATTAATTTTTTAAAATATTTTTTCACAAATTTTTTACTTTTTAGATACATCTAAGTAAGGTGCATCTAAAAAAGTAAAAAAATGTTTAAAATTTAAAAAATATTCACTAAAAACAAAAAAACACAAAAACCAAAAAAGTTAGTTTTCAAAAAACTTAATCCAGAAAACTCAAACCAAACACAGTGTAATGCTATATCTTTTAATTTATTCCTTTTAAATTACTCTTTATGATATGATATTGAGATTAGGTCTCATGTGATAGAATATTTGACAAATTAAAATTTGATATTGATTAGACATATCATTAAGAGTAATTTTTAAATGGGATAAATTAAATGTTTCTAGCATTTTTCTAATAATAATTTTATGACATACCCATAATATCATAGGATATTTGACATCAGAAGATTATGAATCATAGTCATCGTCATGATAGAATCAAATGAGAATTGAAGAAAAACATAATAGGTAAAATTACATTAATATTTTATCTATTGTGTTGTTTAAGTCTATATACTTTTAATTGGCATATTTTTTACCTTTAATTTTAAATATTGTGTCAATTTCATTCAATTGATTACCACTCTTTGTATTTTTTTTTTTTTTTATGAAAAATATACACATAAGTATCATGTGTCATATTTTTCATTAAAAAGAAATACAAAGAGGGGTAATCAATCAGACTTATAAACTTACTCAACTTTAGTAAGGTAAGTTCAACCAATTTAGTGATAATTTTTTTATAAAAAAAAATACTAATGATATTATCAATTAAACTAAATTGACACAAAATTTAAAATTAAAAATCAACATAGAACTAATTAAAATTACAAACTCTAAAATAACATAATTATCAAAATACAATGACAACTATCCTAACTTCCAACACAGTAAGCCTAGCCCAGAGAAAAGAGGAATCATATTCACATTCTTCGAACCTTGACTTGCTCAAATAGTCATTATCAAAATATCTGTATCATTGCATCATTTTTTGAATTGGGAACATCCAAATTCGTGTCCTAAAATGATAATTTGTTTTTTTAATAGATTTGATTCATATAAAATATTACAATGAAATTTAATAAATTACAATTACAAAATTAATACATAGGGAGTAAGACCCACACACAAATAAAAATATTCGAACTACTAACATCCTAATGAGGTGTAGGAGTTCTGGCCAATCGAAATAACCCTATTGATTATCCTGAAATGATAATTTTGAAAGTGCAATAAATGTTTTTTTTACTGTTTTATAGCATGAGAGTATAATACAATGAGTATGATGTGTCTATTGTGTCTTCTTTTTCTTTTTCTTTTCTTCTTCTTCTCTCTTTTATATATATATATATATAATTGGATGTCCGATCAAACTTACGTACATCTTGATTAATCACGAAGAACCAATCCTACCGTCCACCTGTAAGGGCTCCATTTAAAGCCAGAATAGAGGGCCCTATATGGTTTGGCCCCAAAAAGCATATTATGGTGAGTATTGAACTTAAGATTTGGAGAGAGTACAATTCTAGTCCCTAAGTTGTACCCATTAAGCCAATCCCTTGAGGTTGTTTGTTTTGCCTTATTACACAGCAGCCTTACGACGCAGCTGAGGATATCGTCCCTATCAATATAATCAAACTTGGACTCTATTTTTAGCCGACTGTAAGGTACAATAAACTCAACTTGTAACACTCGATTTATTTATTACTTATTTAAGTAAGAATAAACACCATGTTTGGTTTTGAGTTTTCAAAAATAATTTTTTGAGTTTTCAATTTGTAATTTTGTATTTGTAATTATTTTTTAATATTTTAATCATTTTTTTATTTTATTTATTTATTTATTAACTTTTAGATACACTTAATCTATATATACCTAAAAAGTAAAAAAAATTATACGAAAATCTTTTTTAAAAAAAAAGGAATTTTTTTTTAGGGTCCCTCATATTAAGTTTTTATAGCATAAAGGACATGAAATATTTTTTTATAATAGTTGAGGTAACTCAAATTTTTACAGAGAAATTTCGATCCAAAGAAATTTCGAAACACAGATAAATTTGTCTGAAATTTCCCTGGTTTGGAAATTTCACTAATTTGCTCACAAATTCTTTGTGTTTTGACAAATTTTGTCTAATTTGCTCACAATTTTCTCTGTGTTTTGAACAAACCAAAGAAAATTGATCTACTCACAAACTAAATTTTCTATAAATTTTACAAGAAAACACCATGTTAAGTTCATCAAAGAACTTAAAATACAAAATCTAATTACAGTTTAAACAACAGCAAACACTAAACATCCTAAAAGATCAAAAATAAAAGTTGAAGTTAGAAATTTAGTGAAAATCAAACAAGCAACATAAATTAGTGGGAGCTTAATGTGGGCAAGGAAAAGGAAAATTCAAATTCGAGAGAAAATCAAAGAAATAACTAGTCAGAGAAAATTAAACAAGGCACAAAGAGAAAAAGAGTCTAATATGTTCAGAGAAAATTAATCTAAAGAAGGATATCTTAGTGCTAGAGAAAATTCATCTCAAAGGAAAAATTACACACAATGAGACAACTAATCAGTGAAATCAAACAAGTAACCTAAATTAATGAAAGTTTAATGTTTTCAGAGAAAATTCAGTTCAAAGAACAATTAACCCATGAAAAATCAAACAAATAACACAAATTAGTAGGAGTTTAATGTGGTTAGAAAAAATTAAAATGCTAGAGAAAATTGGAGAGAAAATTAAAAAGACAACTAATCATAGAAAATCAAGCAAGGCACATAGAGTAAAGTGAATCCAATGTTGTAGACACCCTATTTTTGACTGACCTTAAAACTCAGACGTCACCGATTGAGCGCTTGGTGATGTTGCATATTGTGCTCGTTCTAAGGTTGCGGAGTCCCGGCTGCGAGCCTTGCCTCCGGACTTCCGGACTCTTTTGTGCTTTGCCTCGGTTTGTGAACCAGGCCCTGTTTTCTCTTCCTGAAGGGAGGGAGAGGTCTCGTAGACCATCTTTCAGTGGCCGTAGGCTACGTTTTGTGGTCGTAGGCCATTTTTCCCGTTTGGAGCCCGGTTCTCGGTTTTTCGGAGCTGTCAGCCGTGTGCCTCGGTTCGGGACCGCTTAACCACCTCCGTTTGCTCCGATTTTTGGCACACACCTTATTTCCTCCCTTTTGAGGGACACTGTGGTCCGAAACTTCGTGGTCGGACACCACTTCCGGTGCCTAACAGCCCACTTTCGGGGCCCCAAACTGCGTGTTTTGGCTCCCGAACCTTCATTCTGCATTTTTGGGCTCCGACCCGAACTCGAGATAGTCATATTTTGAGGTCTTTTTCATGTTTTATTAAGGACCTTTTTCTGTTTAAGATCTCCTACTGCCACTTGCTTCTTCACCCCTCTTTTAGCCCTTTTCTTGCATGATAGTTTAGGCCTACTTGTATTTATTTTTGTGGCTTGTCATAAACTACAAAGTGTCTTATTTTGAGCCCCTCTTCAACTTTTTTGAAGGCTCTCATTGGTTTGAGATCTCCTACTATCACTTCCCCCTTTATCTCCCTTTAGGCCAATTTTGGGGGGAAATTTGAATTTCATTTCCCCCCCCATTTTCCCCCCTCTTTTTTCACCCTCTTGTGTCTATATAACAGACCCTCCAGCTCTGGAAAAAGGGTTAGAAAAATTTGTTTGGAGCCTCCTACATTAAATCTCTCTCTCTCTCTCTCCTCTCTCTATATTCCAAGCACCAAAACCCTTTATTCTTGGATCCATTTTCTACTCCATCTCCAAGCCAACCAACCCATACTCCATACCAGCAGTTCGGAGGCCATTTCCAGAGGCAAGGAGCATCTTTTCTCAAGCCAAGAGTTAATGAAAGACTAGTCTTCAAGGGTGAGTCTCATTTTCCCTCTTTTTGCTCTTTTCTTGGTCTATATTTTAGCTCCTTATGCTTGCATATTTGGGCTCCGACCCTAACTGGAACTAGGCTTATTTTGATCCATTCTTCATGTTTTATTAAGGGCCTCTCACTTTTTGAGGCTTCCTTATTTCACTTACTTCATTACCCCTCTTGTATCCCCCTTTCTTGCATAGCATTTTTGGCCTATTTTTAAATTGTTTTGGGCTCTGTTGTAAACTTTAATGTAGCTTATTTTGATCCCTTATTCAACATTGTTGAAGGGCTCATCACTGTTTGGGGCCTCCATATGTCACTTGTCTCTTTACCCCTCTCTTGGCCTCATTTTTGCATGATTTGTTAGCCTCTTGTGCTTCTGTTTTTTGGCTTT